>OX101803.1:2500-1202500 GCA_944452935.1 Rhogogaster chlorosoma
AGGTCCCGTTTTTTTCGGAACTACCCCGTTTTCTTCATTTTTCCTCGTTTTTCGGGTCCGCGCGCAATCTCGTTACCCTTAAGGTCGGTTGGGACCTTTTCGGTTATGATTCATCTACGTCAAGGTCCATTTCGGTTATGATTCATCTAGGTCAAGGTCAAGGTCAACTGCGGTTATGATTCATCTAGGTCAAGGTCCACTTCGGTCATAATTTACTCAAGGTACCGTTTTTTTCCGAACTACCCCGTTTCCTATATTTTTTCGCGTTTTTCGGGTCGGCGCACCATCTGATTCATCCAGGTCAAGGTCAAGGTCAACTGCGGTTAGAATTCATCCAAGTCAAGGTCAACTTCGGTTATAATCTCGTTAAGGTCCCGTTTTTTTCGGAACTACCCCGTTTCCTATTTTTTTCGCGTTTTTCGGGTCGGCGCGCAATCCCGTTGACCTTGAGGTCGGTCGGGACCTTCGGTTCGGTTATGATTCATCTACGTCAAGGTCCATTTCGGTTATGATTCATCTAGGTCAAGTTCAACTGCGGTTATAATCTCGTTAAGCTCCCCTTTTTTTTCGGAACTACCCCGTTTCCTATTTTTTTCGCGTTTTTCGGGTCGGCGCGCAATCCCGTTGACCTTGAGGTCGGTCGGGAACTTCGGTTCGGTTATGATTCATCTAGGTCAAGGTCAAGGTCAACTGCGGTTATGATTCATCTAGGTCAAGGTCAACTTCGGTCATAATTCATCTAAGTCAAGGTCAACTGCGGTTATAATCTCGTTAAGGTCCCGTTTTTTTCCGAACTACCCCGTTTCATTCATTTTTTCTCGTTTTTCGGGTCGGCGCGCAATCTCGTTGCCCTTGAGGTCGGCCGGGACTTTCGGTTCGGTTATGATTCATCTACGTCAAGGTCCATTTCGGTTATGATTCATCTAGGTCAAGGTCAAGGTCAACTGCGGTTATGATTCATCTAGGTCAAGGTCCACTTCGGTCATAATTTACTCAAGGTACCGTTTTTTTCCGAACTACCCCGTTTCCTATTTTTTTCGCGTTTTTCGGGTCGGCGCGCAATCCCGTTGACCTTGAGGTCGGTCGGGAACTTCGGTTCGGTTATGATTCATCTAGGTCAAGGTCAAGGTCAACTGCGGTTATGATTCATCTAGGTCAAGGTCAACTTCGGTCATAATTCATCTAAGTCAAGGTCAACTGCGGTTATAATCTCGTTAAGGTCCCGTTTTTTTCCGAACTACCCCGTTTCATTCATTTTTTCTCGTTTTTCGGGTCGGCGCGCAATCTCGTTGCCCTTGAGGTCGGCCGGGACTTTCGGTTCGGTTATGATTCATCTACGTCAAGGTCCATTTCGGTTATGATTCATCTAGGTCAAGGTCAAGGTCAACTGCGGTTATGATTCATCTAGGTCAAGGTCCACTTCGGTCATAATTTACTCAAGGTACCGTTTTTTTCCGAACTACCCCGTTTCCTATATTTTTTCGCGTTTTTCGGGTCGGCGCGCGATCCCGTTGACCTTGAGGTCGGTCGGGACTTCCGGTTCGGTTATGATTCATCTAGGTCAAGGTCAACTGCGGTTATGATTCATCTAGGTCAAGGTCCACTTCGGTCATAATTTACTCAAGGTACCGTTTTTTTTCGAACTACCCCGTTTCCTATATTTTTTCGCGTTTTTCGGGTCGGCGCGCAATCTCGTTGCCCTCGAGGTCGGTCGGGACTTTCGGTTCGGTTATGATTCATCTAGGTCAAGGTCAACTGCGGTTATAATCTCGTCAAGGTCCCGTTTTTTTCGGAACTACCCCGTTTTCTTCATTTTTCCTCGTTTTTCGGGTCCGCGCGCAATCTCGTTACCCTTAAGGTCGGTTGGGACCTTTTCGGTTATGATTCATCTACGTCAAGGTCCATTTCGGTTATGATTCATCTAGGTCAAGGTCAAGGTCAACTGCGGTTATGATTCATCTAGGTCAAGGTCCACTTCGGTCATAATTTACTCAAGGTACCGTTTTTTTCCGAACTACCCCGTTTCCTATATTTTTTCGCGTTTTTCGGGTCGGCGCACCATCTGATTCATCCAGGTCAAGGTCAAGGTCAACTGCGGTTAGAATTCATCCAAGTCAAGGTCAACTTCGGTTATAATCTCGTTAAGGTCCCGTTTTTTTCGGAACTACCCCGTTTTCTTTATTTTTTCGCGTTTTTCGGGTCGGCGCACCATCTGATTCATCCAGGTCAAGGTCAAGGTCAACTGCGGTTAGAATTCATCCAAGTCAAGGTCAACTTCGGTTATAATCTCGTTAAGGTCCCGTTTTTTTCGGAACTACCCCGTTTCCTATTTTTTTCGCGTTTTTCGGGTCGGCGCGCAATCTCGTTGCCCTCGAGGTCGGTCGGGACTGTCGGTTCGGTTATAATTCATTTACGTCAAGGTCCATTTCGGTTAGAATTCATCTAGGTCAAGGTCAACTGCGGTTATAATCACGTTAAGGTCCCGTTTTTTTCGGAAATACCCCGTTTTCTTCATTTTTTCTCGTTTTTCGGGTCGGCGCGCGATCCCGTTGACCTTAAGGTCGGTCGGGACCTCCGGTTACATTTGGTAAGATTTGGTAAGATTTATTGGAATTTGGTAACATTTGGTAACATTTGGTAACATTTATTGGAATTTGGTAAGATTTGGTAAGATTTGGTAAGATTTATTGGAATTTGGTAAGATTTGGTAACATTTGGTAAGATTTATCGGAATTTGGTAAGATTTGGTAAGATTTATTGGAATTTGGTAAGATTTGGTAAGATTTGGTAAGACTTATTGGCAAGATTTATTGGAATTTGGTAAGATTTGGTAAGATTTGGTAACATTTATTGGAATTTGGTAACATTTGGTAACATTTGGTAACATTTGGTAAGATTTATTGGAATTTGGTATTTGATGAAGTTAAAATTGAAGTTAAAAAAATACCTATAGTGTGTTCATAACAAGAACTAATGGTCCAGGCACGGTGATCTCAGTAATTTAAATTCGAATGCAAGTTTTGAAGAAGAGTTCAATTTTATCCTGCATCTATCGTTTACTGATTTTCGACTAAAGTTATAACGCCATGCTTCAAGCATGTCACATCCATAAAACGATACATACTTATACTGGACGTACCCATTATCGGTACACTTCGGTGATGCTGTTGCGACGTCTCTCTTTCTATTCGACTTACAGTATAGATACACATATTCTGCATTAAAAGACGCACTGATTGCTGATCTTACCTCACACTTCAGCAATTGATAATTTTCAGAACAATCTATGCCCGCCGAGTTCGTATCATCATACGAGCTAACTTCCTTCAGCAATATTTTCCGTCGCCAATATACTGTTTTATCACAGGTTTTATCAATGATTCTATTGGTTTTCAATTCATTTCCATTGATTAGCATTTGAAGAAAATTAACAAAGGGAACGCTCGGCTTCTATGCCTGATTTCACGTATTATTTTGTACTATTTTTGTAAGGAAATGATGTTTGTAATCTGACGCTGAAAAAGAGTATGGATGTTCTCGAGTTTTTGGCTGGGGAAACCATTTTGGAACTCGGTTTTAATTTTTTACATTTACAATGTTTTTGCGTTTTAAGTGCTTTTACAGGAAAACTAAGTCCTCGCGGAAGTTTTTACTTGGATATTCCGTATTCATTCTTTGCAAGGAATCCGCCCGTATGTAGCACATGCGCGAATTTCGAGACACCCTGTATATATACATATAAGCTCTGCGGATGCACCGCGTGAAAGAACAAAACAATTTTTCTTTTTATTCTAACGACGATGACATATTGTTTTTTATTTTATTTTTTTCCTCGCAAATTTTCATATCAGGTGTTAAACTATATATTATATTCTTTTCTCTCATACACCTGTTGCACGCATATATATTTACAGACTATATATTGTATATCGTAAGTAATGTACGAGCACATGTGTTAGACAGGCATTAGATTAATTGCAATTTGTATTGACGAACTCATCCCCCCCCGTATGTCCCATGGATGCGCGTGTATGAAATAATTTTATCGTGTTCTTCGACTCGAATCGCGTAGCTGGTACTAACGCAGCTAGTACACACTCGATCTTCGACGTGTAAGTATATTCCTGTGCAATGGTATACACACAGATTAGGTAAATTTTAAGGAGGGATTTTTACTGTCAAGATGATCGAGCAAGAGCTGGGCGTACGTGTCTATTGAACGGAGTAACGCGTTATGCCGATAAGATATAATAGCCGCGTGTCGCTTAGTTTTATAAAAGAGTGCATCAAAACATGCGGATAGTAGTAACTACTTGTCACTTTTTTTTTAACAACAAGTTACATTAATTCAAAGATTATAGAGCTTTGTCTAACGGTCGCGCCAGCCGCCAACCACTCAGCAGCGGCGCTGTACCCCGCCGCGATCGGTGGCGAACTTTAAGATGCTTTATTTCGAAAACACTACAAAAGCCTCGATTTTTTTTTTTTTTTTTAAGACAAATTCGTTTCAGTTTTTTACCGAGACACCGGACATCGTATCTGATTCAGTGCGGTGTGGTGGTATACGAGACGGAAATTTTTTCTTATCGTAGATATAATTATATTGATATCAGCCGCAATCAGATTCTCAATGTACGCAATATATTTATGCGGATTGTGAATACAACCGAATATACATACTTATTTACACTATCTACTGAATCGACACAGTGCAGAGGCCGGATGAATTGATGGATTAGAATTATCGGTACTGTTAGCAGCCGACGGCTCAGCCTCGTCAACAGACGACTAATCTTTTTTTGTTTTGTATTGTGTTGACATTATGGTCACAGGGACTGACTCTAATTCCAGTCAGTCTAGTCCCGGTAAGCGTACGCTACGGACGTGTCATTTTCGAGGTGCTGAGAATTGATTGATTTTTGGTTATCTACCTGACTTTTCGATCGACAATTGACCCGAATATCCTAACAGTTATACCTATATAGGATTGAGACCGGTCTATTGACTGACAACCGTGATTATACGATATCGCATTAAGGTATGTGGGGATACTGACGTAGCGACATGCCCATCTGCGTTAGGGGTAGAAAGAAAAAAAAAAAAAGCCAACAGTTGACAACGAAACATTTATGCTAGTATCTATACCCTACTGTTATATTATAATATACTTGGAAACAATTTAGGATTTCGGCCTTAGAAATTTTCGGGGAATGTCGACTCGAGCCGTATAAATGAACGTGTGGTAGGGGAAGAGTGGCATGAAAGAGCCAGTTAAAAAAAAAAGGGACAAATAATATAAAAGAAAATGGTTGAATTGAAAAATGTATATAGTAAGTAATTGTTTATTCATTTATGTACGTAATGACGTAGAACATTAAAAAAATTATTTTTTTTTCCGCCGTTCGAGCGCGGAACGATCGAAACACGCGTCCGCGAGTTCGCAAACGGAATTGCAAGTAAAAAAAAATTCGGAACTCGAAAAAAAAATCCAAAAAATTTTTTTTGCAGCGATCGACTCGAAATCGTCCGAAACGCGTATTCCGAAGTTTCCCGGCGAAGCCTTGATAAAAAATTTTGGACTTGGAAAAAAAATTGAAAAACAAAAAATACATTTTTTTTTTGGCACCGATCGACTCGAAACCGTCTGAAACGCGTATTTCCGGAGTTTGCCGACGATGCAACTGAAAAAAAAAAAGTTAGGTTAAGAAAAGAGTGCGGTTAGGTCAAGAAGGAGAGTGCAGTTAGGTCAAGAAGGAGAGTGCAGTTAGGTCAAGAAGGATAGTGCAGTTAGGTCAAGAAGGATAGTGCAGTTAGGTCAAGAAGGAGAGTGCAGTTAGGTCAAGAAGGAGAGTGCAGTTAGGTCAAGAAGGAGAGTGCAGTTAGGTCAAGAAGGAGAGTGCAGTTAGGTCAAGAAGGAGAGTGCAGTTAGGTCAAGAAGGAGAGTGCAGTTAGGTCAAGAATTAAAAAAAAATGAAAATAAAAAGAAAAGAAAAGAATGCGGTTAGGTTAAGAGAGTGCGGTTAGGTTAATAAAAGAAAGTAGTTAGGTTAAGAAAAGAAAGTGTACTTAGGTTAAGAATAAAAACAAAAAAAGTGTGATTAGATCGAAGTTAGGTTACAGAAAATTGAGTGAAATTGTTAATGTTATAACCGAGGTTCGGTTATAAAAAAGCAGGTGAGGTTATGGATAAAGAAAGAAAGAAGGATAAAGAAAGATAAAGAGAGCAGGACAAAGAAGGATAATCAAAGATAAAGAAAGAAGGACAAAGAAGGATAATCAAAGATAAAGAAAGAAAGAAAGATAAAGAAAGAAAGAAAGATAAAGAAAGAAAGAAAGATAAAGAAAGAAAGAAAGATAAAGAAAGAAAGAAAGAAAGAAAGCAAGAAATAAAGAAAGAAAGAAAGAAAGAAAGAAAGAAAGAAAGAAAGAAAGAAAGAAAGAAAGAAAGAAAGAAAGAAGTATAAGTTGACCTAGCTTATGAATTTTCAAGTCAAATTATAGTTCCGGAAACTAAGTTAAAAAAAAAACCAAAAACAGCCGCCTGCCCTCAAAACACGATGCCGCTCCCCCGAAGTGTTCAAAATACGACCAAGTGCCCCTAAAACCCCCAGAATCCGACGGGGCGTCCCTAAAATCTCATAAAATTGCCTAGGATCCTCGGAATCCAACGGGGCTTAGATTATGTTGTATTATGTTATATTATATTATATTATACTATATTTATCTTAGATTCTTACGAAGAATCCACTGGTAGAAGGAAGGGTACCGCGTTCTGGCTCACCCTGTATACTGATTGAGCCGACGTTCAATGTTTCGGAGTAAATTTCGTATTGTCGTCAGCCTTGTTGCATGCAATCCGGAATTAGAGCTTGCATGAACGGCGTGCGGGTTGCGCGTGGCAAGGCGCATCGATGTTTACGTCAAAAATGGTTCGCACCTTCGTCTGTAATATGGCTAATTTTAGGAATTCTGACCCACGAACGCAAGCAATTTTCATCATTTTCGACTCATGGGCGGGCAAAGAACATGGGAAAATGATTCAACGATCGAGTATTCCACAATCTTGGGGAATATTTGACGAAAAATGCGCCACTTATTATTGTAATAATACATGTTTTTCGAATAAGGAATTATGATCCGTGATTATTTTATTTATACAATGTGGATGTGATCGTAATCCAAACTATATAATATATCACTTGTATCACTGCTGACTCCGTGTTTCGTATTTTCAAAGTTCGGAGATTAGCTAGTACTGTGATTTGGCTACACTAAATTCATTAGTGTGGCCGTAACTAAGCGTCGCACTGACGATGAATAAATAAATAAATAAATAAATAAATAAATAAATAAATAAATAAATAAATAAATAAATAAATAAATAAATAAATAAATAAATAAATAAATAAATAAATAAATAAATAAATAAATAAATAAATAAATAAATAAATAAATAAATAAATAAATAAATAAATAAATAAATAAATAAATAAATAAATAAATAAATAAATAAATAAATAAATAAATAAATAAATAAATAAATAAATAAATAAATAAATAAATAAATAAATAAATAAATAAATAAATAAATAAATAAATAAATAAATAAATAAATAAATAAATAAATAAATAAATAAATAAATAAATAAATACATACATACATACATACATACATACATACGTTCGAAGGTATTTTCTACAGAATGTCAAGTACAATGTTTCAAGTGTACGATTAGTATATATAGTCCAATTCAGTTTAAATCCTACTATTTCAAGTGAGAGATCGTCTTGAAGTCGGGTATCTTAATATTTCTCTAAACAATCAGGTGGGATACATCCGCAGTATAGGCTGCGGGTGATAAGCGGATGTCTTCGGAGCGGGGTAGCGGGCGTTGCCGAATGTCACTGTCACCTGGCCAAGCTCGACCTGGGCTGCGTGGCGTAAGACTGGCTCTGGCTACAGTATCAACTGCTAGGCTCACCGTTGTGGGGTCATTCAGGCCATTGCTCTGTATTCTTCTTTGTGCCGCTATTGAAGCCCGCAGCGTCTTGCGTTTCTAGAAGAGAAGCTTCGTTGTTACAACTCTTCGTCGTACTACACGATAGCGACAGATGTCAATCGTTTGGGCTCCTAATTTTAAGTTGCAGTAATAGTCACAACCTGGCTAGGCAAAGCTTTTTTACTATTTTGGTTTTGCAATGCGAAAATACAGGGTATTCTAATAACTGTTTTCCATAGCAATTCGGTATAGATGATATCGTTAATCCTACGGTTGGAAATGTGTGAAAGCTTTCCCATCGAGTATCCATAGGCAGAAGTATGGGCGACTACGTATTGTTCGTGTATAGTATATCAAAGACGCACCCTGATCACCCTGTCGCAAAATAAAAATAAAAGAGAAACATGGTCTAGAGACAACTGTCTTGAGCTGGTTTTCGCTAAATATAGAATAATAATGTTGCAGGAATATCATTATGGTATGGTATGGAAAAAAATGAATTATAGTATAGTTTAACATGGACTTCCCTCGCTCGATGCCTCACCTCAATGGCTCCTCTCCATTTGTCGGCTGCGTGTCTAGCGAGTTCTAGCTTCTTCTGCTTTCGTATTTGATGCTTTTTGTAGACCATTTCAATCATGATTAAACCTATTCCGCCGAGTATGCCAGCTGCCACCAAGATGAACACTCCGGCCATATTTTTCAAACCGAGAGTATTTGGCGTTTTCTCAAACTGCTCGCATTGTTGGATGTTTCCTTGCAAGATCCACAGATTGTCCAATCTCTCCATAAACCCACCTGAAGGACAAGACGACGATTATCCATAACCGCGGGCGTTCTTCGATCGCGCCAACCGACGAGAAAACAATTTAGGATTAAAAAAAAAAAAAAAAAAAAAAAAAAAAAAACAATTTCCAAAGTCGTGTCTGTCTTTACTTTCGTGAAAGTCTAGGATGGCCAGGGTAACAGCGTCCGCCCAAGGAGAACCTTTTTGCAGCCCAATACCGTATCCGGAACGTCCAAACAGCTCACCCGCAGTTACCAGTTCACAGTCTTGAGCCGCCTCGAATTCTAGCCGAGAGCTATCCCATATGAAGGCCATCAGCTTCCTAGAAAATATCAACTGTAAGGCTATCTTCTTACAAACTGGGTAAAACTTATAGCCTACTGTAAAACACCTATGATTCATTCCATTAGAAATCATTCAAACTATTTATTCAAATCATATGATAATCCTAACGCCGCCGCTTGGTCGATAGTTAGATTGTAATTGATGTGATTTCATTAATACAAAGATCTCAGCTCACCCAATCTTAACATCTCTAATTGCATCTTCGGCAGTATCGTAGTTATTAGCTTCCATTGTCCGATACATGTTTGACAATTCCACTTGCCTTCGGAAATACATGTCGACTGCGGAACCCTTCACCGTGGCGCAAGTCAAATTCTCCATTGTATTTCGAAGCTTGAATTGATAACTTGAATTAATCAAACTTACTATTACACGGATGAGTAGAACCAACATATAACAGAGGGATTGTGATTGTCGTTTGTTACTCAACATAGAGCTTTTATTCCAAGTAGATATCCGGTACTTTGAGCTAATTCTCTGTTCAACTTACACGGGCGTCATTTATTCCAGTGAGTTTTGTCTTTGGCCGTTCCAGTACGAGGAAGGCAGCCAAATTGGCAGTGTACGATGCAACGATGATCATCGCAAAACCAGCCCATACCATCCCCAGTACGCGAGCTGAGAAACTTCGAGGTGTGCCTATGGATTGAATCAATGACAACTTGAAAAATTAACATGTCAACGGATAGAATGCGTAGGGATATCTGGAGAGATATTGCTAAAAAATTTTCCCCTTCTCATTCGTTACATACACGAGGTTTTGTCCCCGTTCCTTCGGTATTCCAATTGTTAGTCTTCTTCCAAAAGCAATAAAGAAGTTGATATAATCGTTGAAATGATACATTGGTAGATTTCTCAACTAATCACCTTCCCCGATGCCGCTGTTCAACAAAACGCCCCAGGCGAACCAAATGGCGCTGGATAAATTGAGCGCATCTTCCTCGGTACCGTCAGTGTTGGCTAGCTTGAACCTCCCGAAGGGTGAGAACCGGTCGAGGAGGTACAGAACTAGTGCCACCACGTGCACCGACACCATTACAAGGATCCAAAGGGTATTGCTGAATGGTTGCAAGAAGGACACCAATGTAGATGACCTGGATGGCTGTATGAGAAATAAAACACTTTGTACTACCTGAGACACGCGATGGATACCTGTGCAGTTTAATGCCCGACGAATTGCAACGAGCCGCAAAGAATCCGCGAGCAAAGAAACTTTCATCTTTCGTCAAGCTTTTGTTAAAGTAAATTTTCCGCTTTGCCCGGTATTATGCTATGAACCATTAGTCGCGGCATGTATAATAATAAAACATACATGTATAATAATTTATACTCTTGACTACAGGCTCGGTACTAATCGGATGAGATGTCAGAGAGGGTGGATATCGTACCTTTTTCTCAAGGATGGTGATGCCTTGGTATTTGAAAGGTTTACTAAATTCTATGAATTCGGCACGCTCGGGATTTATTGTAAGGGGAGCTATGATCATGTCCGCTCGCTCGTTGACTAGTTCTCCTATCAGTCCGCTCCATTCCTTCTTACTCCCGACTAAAAGTAACGTTGTCTCATATTTGGTCCAGAAAATCCTCTTTATAACCTATTCTAGTTTACCCGTTACTTCATTCATTTTCTTTTCTTTTTTTCCATTCGTGAAAATACGAAAAAACGGTCTTCGTTATACGGTGTGCTAGATTATACGTACAAGTGTTGTTCTTTGCCATGTAACTTCCGAACTGGCCGTCCGGCGACAAAGCTAGACTGTAAGTAAAATTGATGGTCTTGGACAGTTCCTTGAGCAGATCGATACAGTAACCTTTGCAGCAGAATATCTGTGTCACTGAAAAGAAAGCGAAAAACAACCATAAAATTGTTTGATTGTTGAAAATAAACGAGGCTGTATCGTAGGAATGATAAAATTCTTGGCTCCGCACAATTGTCTTCTGTGGTATTGAAGTGAGGACATGGTATCTCGTCTGGCAGACAAGGTTTTTTATCAACAGCCTCCCGAACGTATACAAATGGCTTTTCTTCAATTGTAAGCACTTTCAAATGCGTCGGGATCATGAAACCCTCTGGTTTGGTTCTCAACCGGCCTGGCCAAGTAATGTTAGTCTCGTCTAACTTTAATCTCATTTTAGTAGCATTCTGTAATATATTTATAAACGTGTTTGCATCTCTCTTCAGGCACAGGCATATATTATCCAATGATGTTTCAAAAAAGGTCTAGCTGCCGTTGGGGATTAACGTGGAATTCGAATTGACCGATCGATATTTGTATTCATTACATACGTCTGAGGCTACTTACCGCAGAATAAAAGTATTGTCCAACCGAGACTTGTTGGCCTCGTTCCTTGATGTTCACAATGTCGTATTCAGCAAAAATACGATCGCCGTTATCGTCAAACGCTACTTTTCCGGTCGCACCATTGTGCAGAACTTGACGACGGATATAACTGAAAAATCATTGAGCATAAAAGATATGAGGTCGTGTATAAATGTAACGAATGTAGGTATGCTGGCCACCGTGAGCTACTGGCCATACATTACAATAGACTTACTCGAACAGTTTCTTTCCAGTTTCCCATATTGATCCTGAATTGTCGCAATCCTGCGGTGCTTCGGTTATGTTTTCAGCCTCATTCATATCTCTGAGAGCCGACACCAGTACATATCTGAAAAAGTTCATAGAATCGGAACGATTTGCATAATAATTGAGAAACAATAAATTTATTTCAAATCTCACAAGCTATCCTTGATGTGTGACTTTTCGCTAGTTGCATTGATAAGTTTCAGACCAAGAAGGCCCTCGGGAGCATTGGAAGCCTCCAAAGCCTGCTCGGTGACGATCCACACATATCCACCCCCGGTCATATTCAAAGATGCCGCATCCCGAAAGATTACCTTGGCATCTGTAGTGCTGGATTAGGAATGAGATACGTTGTAAAGATTTGATACAGGTTTTCTTTCTTTTCTTTCTTTGTTCCAAGTTATATCCTAGTGGTTTGCGAAAATATAATTATGTCGTATGCTTCTATTTTTCAATTGAGCGAGAATCCGAGCTAATAGAACAGATTTGGGACTACAACAACGGGAATTTAACCATAGCAAGGTATACCTACATTACGCAATATACTGAAATTCAATTCCATAAAAACCGCGCAATTATTATTTTCAACGGAAAAGAAATAGTACGATCCGATTATTGCATGTTGCTCTACTTTTGTACGCATATAAATATATTATTGTTTGCAATTTCCGTGGAAAGAGGCATTTTTTTTACCGAAACGCCAGAGCGCACTCACGTAGCATACATGAGGTAAACTCTAGCTTGAGCATTCTTCATGTCCATTAGCTGCTCTGTAAAGTTCTTCAGACCCGGCTCAAACTCAATCACAGACTCCACCTGTTTAGGGAAAATCATTATTGAGAGAATGCTTATCAAGAGTTGCCTAATCCCGCTGTATTTTTTACTTTACATAGTATAGGAGTAGGTATAGGTATAGGTATAGGTATAGTCATAGCTGTTAGCCGTTGGGTTTATCATTGCAGCAATTCTTCTTGTCGCCAAAAATCGAATTCGAATTGAAAAAAGGTATTATCTGAAAGCACAGTTCAACCATTGTGAGTGCAGAACTAATTTTGAAAACTATTTCATACAGATGCAGTTGTCGGCCTACACTACAAATCCTAATTAACAGCTGCTTCATGTTATCATTATTATATTTACATCCTTCAGTCGTGTTTATATTGTATGTATCTAGAGTGAATTGTACCTATGGGAAATACAAAGATATAAAACATGTAGGGAAGGGATTTCTTGGATTTCCACACAACTCTCTGTGTTAAAATGTACATTACTGAATCTGCCCTATGAATTCACAAATATATTTATAGATCAGTCTTTGTACGCATTGAAGTAAACGATTTCATAATCCTACTTTATAAGATGTTCAGAAATGCGTGTGTAATCAGAGCCCGGAATTACCCTTAGAAATTTGAGATCGATTGAAAATAACTATAATCTATAGAAGTGATTTTCACAACAGATCCGAATGCGGTACATTATTTTCAAAGAACTTCTAAGACGGAAGACTTAGTTTGTTCATACTTACCAAGCCTATTACATCGTTAGATTATTTGTCAGATTCAGATATTAAGAAAGAATGCGCTGCGTGTGAATATGAACGCCGGCGAATGGATGAATGCTATTTAGTGTAGAGTGTTGCAATAATTTTAAAATACCCAATTAGGTGTGATTTTCAAGTTGCATCAACATCAGAGTTAAGACTCGAATCAGGGCATGCAGTAAAATCGGTATCGCTGACAGCACCCGTAACAAGTTCCGCTCATCATCACCCGATAGTATAAAAGTGAAAGTGAAATGAAGATATGAGATAGAATATCATTAAATTTTCATTGCTTGTAATTATACTGTCCAAAGTTTGGAACAAATTACTTTCTGCAGATTAATTTTTCCTTTGGCCCAATTATTAAGGTATGATTATAACAAATTGTGCAAAGTTCCGGGACCTGCCTGTGCGACAGCATTTGAGAGGAAGGCGTGCAAGCAGGTGCATGACAATGGTTATAGGGATGAAGCGTGCGAAGGAGAGTGCATAACCCACATGTACTTTGATCTCCACGTCGTCTTCCAGGCTTTGAGAAGTTGTTTGGAATCGACCGAGCAGAGCGCGACCATCCGTATCTGAGCTGTGGATGAATATCACCTTCATGTAGTTGAAGTGCTTCAGCAATTCGACCCAAACGTCCGCTTGGTGAGAGTACGGTGGAACGGTTCTCAGAAACGAAACGTGTATGTTCTGAAAATAACAGATACTCGTTATGCATCGCTGTATGTGTATTATATTTCAAAGGATGTCAACTCTGATCCGGACAGAAAAATTTCATGCAAATTCCATTTATTATGAACATTTGTTGGTTTGAAAAAAATTTTACACTCCGACAACAAGTCTATTGGGAATACATGACTAAAAAATAAGTTCTTTGGTTCATCTAAAACTTGGTTATTTCAAGTGTTTCGAAAGAATACCCCATTCCACGAGGAAATGCCCTGAGATTCACAGTTCTATTAGGGACAAAAAAATTCTGACGATTCCAGGACTTCAAGGACTTCAAAGACATTTCCATGATTTATACTAATTAAAGTATATCTGTTTCAAGTCAAACTGCTGCAATTTTATACATCGTCGCACACAATTTGCCTCTGCGAGGCAATGAAAAATAACGGCAGAGATCAAACGAATGACCTTGTCTGAAAATGCAGAATCTCTAGAGGAGATGCCGATGACAGGTATATGATAGAATCCACTTGTGTAAGATACCGCGGCCGGTGAGAGATCCCCGATTAAGGGGTGTGAGACAACGACTGCGTACACTCTTTGGGTAATCAGATATTTGCAGACACTCAGGGCGGTACGAATTGGGTTTGGGTCCATTTCTATCACGGTGTGGTAATATGTTACTCCTTTCCTGACGTATTGCGAATCGAAATTGAGATGCTGGAAAAGAAATAATGTTAGCGTTTAGGTGCGGATCGATTATCACGCATCTTTCAAATGCTTCACAATCATCAATCCCAAGATATTTTTCACGCGTCACACAGACACCATTGTTGAATTAGGATAATTTATTGCTCACTTTTGGCCGGTACAGATTTTACAGATTTCAGTTATGAGGCCTAGCTTACATCGATTGTATTGTTGAAATGGGCCTTGCTCTGGTTGTTTGAAAGCACACCTCCGATATTGAAATATGTAGGGTTGTTGGAACCAGATGAACCGGAGGACAACTGGAGGAGCAGCAGCAAAGTTGCTATATGACGTAATCGGCCCATTTTAGGCTGTCGTTTCTTTCTACCAGGCAAGGGATACATTTTTCACAGGCTTCGGCACCCTTCTCGCAGGTTGGCTGTCTTTTCTGTTTATTAGAAACTATTCAACATCTTACAAGACTTGGAATAAATAATAATCGTACAGACGTCGCGCAAGGAGACGTGAAAATATTGAAATCGTTATTGCTTGTCCGTAATGGTCAAAGTTGAAGAATGTTCGGGTTTTGAATGCGTCGCAATCTAACCCCGAAATGTTCAGAACGTGAAATCACTTTATCCGGTGAATTTACACCGGTTTTAGGAAATTTTTCCGGAAGATATACTCACGTTCCCCCGCACGACCGACGAATCTCGACGAGATGAATCTCCGCCCTGTGTAGCGACGCGCGTCACAAGAGCATTGATCGGGTTGGGATGCTGCGCCGTATCGCCGCCGCGTATAATAAATTACCCCCTTGGGATTTGCCATTTGACTGTTCACTGGAATTAATTCGAAATATTCGAATTGCAGATCTTTCCTTGTCAAATATGAAATATTTTGTAATGTAGAGCAGAAACCGGACTGGCTGTCAGATTATTACGAACTGACATATTTTTCCACTATCATTCAGGTGCGTTTAGGGTTGAACGTTACGTGAAAATTGATAGCGAATATTATACAATGTAGTTTGAACATGACACAACATCACGACTCATTGTCGGAGATCACGCGGCGACACTGTCACACTATATATATATATATATATATATATATATATATATATATATATATACATATATACATTATGTTTATATAGGTATATCGATGGAAACTGGCGATCAGTAGGTAAATCAATCTGCTGAAGTGAATAAATCAGAATAATACATTTGAATCATTGGTGATCTTTATTCGCGCCCGAGACGACCATAACCTAGAAATGTCAAAATCGGGATTGACGCGGGCAGTTGTCGAATGAATAAAGTTCAAGTTACCACTCCCGCTGAACGAACACTACCGGCCATTCAAAACAATAACTCGATAGTCTCATACATGGCGGAGTTCGTTCATCGATGTATATATTGTTTGTTTAACCTTTGGCTTATCTCCAAAAAGGAATGTGGCATTTTGGTATTTTGTTTTAGGATATAGAGATGTATTTTGCTATATTTAAATGTGTGTTTGATTTTAAGGGTTAATATTAATATTTCGTTCGTTGGAGCATCGATGTATATTTTTTTTTTTTTTTTTTGAACCTTAGGCGTATCCCCTTTACGAATGTAGCCGATGTATATTGGCATTTAGTTGTTATCTATAATAACTCTATAAGTGTATATTTGTCGTTAGTCAATGAGTGACGTATCATCATTCATCGAGTCATAAAAGATCCGATAACAATGGTCACGGCGGAAAATTGAGATGGTTCCAAAGATATATATTAAAGTGGCAACGACATGTAACAATTATGGAATAACGCTAGGTTCGAGGAATGGCGCTGCCATCTGGAGGATTATTAGAAAGCTTACAAATCGCACGCAATAAAGCCCGGCGTCAATGGGTATTCGTATGTTATACATATGGGGCTTTCCATACCAACCCAAACTACCGATGATTTTTGCATCTTCGATTCTCAAAAATACTACTCCCCAAAACACAAATTTTAAGCCTAGTCTCGTAATGGGATAATGATAGGTTATAATTTTTTTGAATTTTTAAATTAATTCATTTTTTTCATTTTTGTTCCATTTATTGTTCTTACTTTGTAGAGTATTTGGTATGGTTTTTTATTCGAATACAATACTCTACAGAGTAAGAACAATAAATGGAACAAAAAAAAAAAACTAATTAATTTAAAAATTCAAAAAAATTATAACCCATCATTATCCCATTACGAGACTAGGCTTAAAATTTGTGTTTTGGGGAGTAGTATTTTTGAGAATATTTTTAAAAAAATCGAAGGATACGAACAATCTTAAAATCCAAGTTTTACCTTTAAAATACAAAAAAAACAATCAAATTCACAATGAAAAGTTTTTTGCATACATTGTTCAGAAAATTCAGTCAAAAACACGAAATTTGAAGAAAAAAAAGTCCCAAATCGGACAATTTTTCACCAAGTTATGGCTATTTAAAAAAAAAATCCGCAAAATTTGAAAAAATTTGAAAAAAATCACAAAAACCTTTTTCGAGGGGTACAAAAGGATGCCCAAATTTCAGCGAAATCGAAGATGCAAAAATCATCGGTAGTTTGGGTTGGTATGGAAAGCCCCATATACATACCTTATAGGTATAATATGGAGATGATATAGTCTTCGAGTTTCGGAAAGACAGTTTTCTCTTCGACAATTGAAAAACGAATTGATTCAGAAACTCGTAGCCACTGTAAATGTTTATTATCAACAATGCCGCAGCGGTGCCTGATGAAAATCGGCAAGATTTTCGAAAAATAGTCGGTGTACACAAATAGATCTTCTCCGGTATCATGCATACATTTTATTTATTTGTCGATAATGAACTGGTACGGTTACAAAATGTTACAAATTTTAATCTGCAAATCACTCCCCGTAATCTCCTACCGCAGTCCTCCGATTGCCTACGGATATAACAGTGTCAAACTGATCCTCACAACAGGCCAAGTGAAACTCGAAAACGTATCACCTCCAATGGTCATCCTACAAATTTGCAGAGTTAGCTTTACTATGTTACCTGAAACTGCGGATCTGTTCTTCTATTCTTGTTCCAAGGGGTGCGTTTATCCCTTTTTTTTTCATCCAAACTTTTTTCCATGACAATAAATCTGTTTTCTTTTTTTCACGACAGATTTGTACTAATTAAATACGGGCACCGTGGTCGGGACAAATGCCTGATGGAACTTGACCTCTCAACGAAAATCATTGATAATTTTCTATTTCATATAACAGTGTAAAATATTTAAACGTATGCAAATTACAGGACATTTATACACGATATGGTGGATGATGGTATGGCGCACATCCTTTGCACGAGCATAGATCACGCCTTATTCCTCGAGGAAGAAGTATTGCCCGGCTCTCTTTTGCTCCATGTCCTGAGGGGAGAAAAAATCGGTCAACAGGGTCAGTGGAATTCAAATAATGTGGCGATCACCGCTACCGAATGTTGACTACATAAGTACATAAGGTATTCTTTGGCAAACCTCCGATGTAGGTACCAAAGTGTACCAGAACAATAGCGCGTGTCGCTTAAACTATATGTATGTTGGTACCCTAGGCTCCTGGGATACCAGAGGCTCGCCAAAAAATGCCTATACCGGTGGATGAAGGACACGTGTTATAGCTACTACGTATAATTAGTATGCACCTTCACAGACTGGCTCTTGTTGATGCGTGGCCTAAAATTGTTGGGATCTCTCCTGAATGTTATGCCGAGTAGCTCCAAGAATCTATTCATTCCGTTAAGCAGAGACTGGGGGCAGTGAGCCACGGTGTCCAAAGACGGGACTCCGGAGAATACGATCACACGATCTGCCAAGTAAGTAGCCATGATGAAATCGTGTTCCACCACGAATCCGGTTTTCTTCGCGTGTAAGATGAATCTGAATAAAGAATTTTTCATTTCACGACCTTATTTCATGTGTTTCTCGAGATTTATACCACACAAGGATATTGTTCACCTCTGATTTTCCAATATATTATAATAGTAATACACACTCGGCAAGAAATAGCGCAAAACCTGAATCAATATCGGTGAATGCCTTTTCTCGATATGTTAAAACTTGGTGAATAATTATCGAGAGCATTTTTGAGGAACAGTATTCTAAAACTTCAATTTCATTCCTCTTCGAAATGCTCTTTTGTAATACCTATTTCTTCAACCTTATTCATAACTACTCCGGTCATAACTACTTTAGGAAAACAGACGTTGGTTGGTTGGATGTTCGGGTGAACCTGTAGTTAAATTCACCTGCCGAGTGTGGAAGCATTTTCTGACTAAACGCTGCTTAAACAAAAGTTTTCATTCGACATATTTAGGAGAAATTACATCGACTGTTTCGCCATACCTTTTGATAACTTTCGCGGCGACTAAACGTTGTTCGGAATCAAGGTAGGCGGAAGGTTCGTCGATAAGATAAACGTCGGCAGGCTTGCCCAGGCATAGAGCCATGGCGACACGCTGTAACTCTCCTCCAGAAAGATTCTGGACTTCCTGATCCATTATGTCGTCAATCTTCAACGGTTTCATAACGTCGGTAATAAACTGGGGATGAATGTACGCATCCCTGATCTTTTCATGGAGCAGCTGCCTCACTATGCCCTGAGACTTGGGACTGATCTTCTGCGGTTTGTAACTAATGTGCAAGAGAGGGATATTCCCTGTAATACAAAAAAACTCAGCAATGATATACACTTCGAAAGGTAAACATAGGGTCGAGGTGTTTCGTTTAGTTGTTGCACGAATTTTACAGCTCGGACCTACCTGATCCCTCGTCTGCGGGCAAATTGCCTGCAAGCATTCTTATGAAGGTGGTCTTTCCAGTTCCGTTCTCTCCAAGTAGTACCAGTATTTCGGAATCTGTAAACTGGCCCTTCTCCACTGCCAGAGTGAAAGAGCCCATAGTTTTGGTCATCTTCGGATACTCGTAGTGATTCATCCGCTTTACTTCCTCTTCGGTTGCACTTTCGGCTACTTTGAATACAAGAGACTCCTCTCGGAAGCGCAGATTCTCAGTCGGTACGAATCCATCCAAAAAGATGTTTATACCTTCTCGCACGGAGAAAGGCATAGTAACTACGCCGTAGGCACCAGGTACTCCATAGAGGCAACAGATGAAGTCGGACAGGTAGTCCAAAACAGATAAATCATGCTCAACGACGATTATGAACCTAAGAAAATATAAAAGAGAGTTGGGAAAGTTTGCTTAGAGTAAAATTTCAATCTCTATTATCAATTTAACAGGCTTCAGAAAGCGTGTATTAGAAAATATAAATTTCATAAGACTCACTATCAATGAGTAAGATATTACTTGATATTGAATATACTATTGGTTTATTACTTTCAATTCGGTTGAAAATTTCTAGTTTTATGGCGAAAAATTTGTGGGGGTAGGCAAAATTTATTCCAAATCCACGACTTCCGGGAATTCTTTCAAAATTACTCGAGATTCCGAAATTATTCCCTGTATTCCCTGTTAATGTTGTCAATAATATAATTCAAAGACAATTGGGGAATTTGAAAATACGCGCCACATACTTGTCCGGATGAATTAGAGAACGGATAGTAACAGCTGCATTCAAACGCTGCTTTACATCTAGATAAGAGGATGGCTCGTCAAACATGAATATATCTCCATCTTGAATGCACACCATGGCGCACGCAAAACGTTGCAGTTCCCCTCCGGATAAGGCTTCGATACCGCGATCACGTATATGAGTAAGATCTAGATGACAAATTGAAATGAATCGGTGTTATTGAATTTGATATAGAAATGTATTGGATGAAGATTGGCATTTGCGCAAATCCTATGGTCGCGATTACGGTATCATTTCCATTATACAGCCTACCCAACATTCGACATATCTCCATTTGGTTTTTGCACTCGTCCTTTTTGTCCAACAGCTGTTGAACAGTTCCCTTAACAGCCTTTGGGATTTGATCCACATACTGCGGCTTTATCAAAGCCTTCAAATCATCCTCCAAGATTTTGGTGAAGTAGTTCTGAAGCTCGCTACCCCTGAAATGACTCAGGATTTCTGTCCAGTCTGGTGGATCCTGCAAAGCAATTGATTGAAGCCAGGAATTTAGTTTCGGTCGAATCACTGATGCTGAATAAAAGGTGAGAGCAAGCGACTTGTACGTACGGTGAAACGACCAAGATTGGGTTTCTGTTTTCCGGCCAGGATCTTGAGAGCGGTCGATTTGCCAATACCGTTAGTACCAACTAATCCCAAGACTTCGCCTGGGCGTGGAATAGGAAGTCTATGAAGCTTGAAAGAGTTCTTCGAGTATCTATGCGTAGTCTCTTTCTCCAGATTGCTGGGAAGATTGATAATCGAGATTGCCTCAAACGGACATTTCTGAAATCAAAGTTAAATCGTTATTCCCACCCTCCGTACTTTCATTCGTTCGCGAGTCATTTTTTGTCGAGTAGACCGACAATGACAACCCTAAAAATCATTTCGAAAATCGCCACTATTGTATAGAAAAAATTAGATTCAGGGGATCCGGCATATGGAACAGCATACGAAATTCTCCGATACTTTCATTTTGTCCAGAAGAAGATAGTCATTTTTCTATGACACTCTTCGACAACTGTTGAATATCCTAGCTTCTGAAAGCAAACAGATTGCGGTAGATACCTACACAAAGTTAAATTGAAAACCAATGTTCCAATGAATAATACTTATTCATTCACCAGTACAAAAAAATTGTAAAATACTTTTACACGAATTGGACATGTTCCCCATGTCTTTGGTAATATCTTACGTTTGAAAATTTGTACATCTCTTACAAATCGCGGAAGTGACACGTAAACATAAACAGTCGGGTGACATGGAAATGATTTTTTATACAATAAATATCCAAATAATTTTAAATCTTGGAAAATTAAAAATGTAGAGGGCGCCGAGCAATGGGGCGTTCTTTCATACATACCTTTACGCAAATACCACAACCGATGCAAAGCTCTTCAGAAATTGATGCGATTTTACTGTTTGGCGTGACTTCTATGCAGAGCTTTCCCATTCGGACAACGGGACAGGATCGTTTGCATTCTTGGCGACAACGCTTAGGCTTACACTTGTCCGAATTAACTATGGCTATCCGAGTCAGCCGGTCGGTTTCTTCCATAGATTTTTTCGGTGGCATCTTGGCCTGTGCCGGGGCTAAGAATAGCCTGAGAAGATAAGAACACAAAATTAACACCGAGACTCTATTTGTAATTTTATTTTTATTCCATTGACAGAATTAACGCGATTTGCGGGCAATGCTTAGTTTAGAGTCGTCATGTTCAAATTTTACCATAAACTCACCGTTTCAAGGAAGGTATTTGATTTTCTATAATGAATTGAATCTCGAGATTCAGATTCGCGGTAATCGAACGAATAACGTTTTGACGGTTATAAAGCATAACCATGTCGTAAAGATGTGGAGAAATGTCGGACCGTGAATTACACGATCGCAGAAAATTAATGAAATTAATTTGCTGTAAAGACTTGGATGTAAAGACTTTCCAGACCTCTTTAGACTTTAGATGAATTGATATCGTATCGAAGTTATATCGACGTCAAGCCATAAAGACTGTGATCATTGCCCGCAATCATAACCTCAATTCTTAGGTTATGTACATGACAAGCATATGCTAGATAAAGGATAATCTGAACGAGTACGGGCGGATCGTGAAATGGTCGTATGTATTTCAAGAAATATCACACGTCAAAGAGGTGCCTCAATTGACGCTTGGAGTATCCTTACCTCGAGAAGAACAGGAAATATCGAGGTGGTTGCTCCGCACCGACCTCGCTCTGGCACGTTCTGATTTTCTAAAGGACGACCATCTTGGATGACCGATGACGCGCCGGGACCATGTGACGTCACGCGACGCCATTGAGCACCGACGTGCGCAGGCGAACGTTACATACAGGTTCGACGGCGCAGGTCTCAAGTCAGCCTGTCAGCCGGTCGCCGCATGCAACCGCATTATTCAACTTAGTTAATAAGGAACGCACCAGCCGATTCATTATCTGTATCTGGTTAATTTGTTCATTATCTGTATCTGGTTAATTTGATTGAATTCAATAAATATTGCCAATGCGTTATAGGCTCCAGCCTATCAAAGTTTAGCTGTAAATTTTCATTAATTCGACAATTACGAATACAGACGTGAGAATTGGAAATAATTTTCGCAAAACTCACTGCGTTTGTAAATTAAGATACGCATGAAATACATGGATGATAGACAACGGGTTTTATTAATATTTTCAATAATTTACTACGTACATCGTTTGTATATTAATCGTATGCCCTTTTGAATCGTCGACTGCGACAATGATGATTAAAAATTCAACTACCATCGACTACCGTTACATACCTTATTTCATTACAATTCACTGTAATAAAATGAAAGCTCTCACTGCGAAGGTTCGGGCAAAAGAAATCCACAACTGTTTCGAAATTGTCTCATTTATTAATTTTATTATTATTATTTCTATTTGTCTCCTTTTTTTTCTCCAGGAATCTATCAACAACTTTGCAAACTCGAATATTCGCCATTATATGTATATTGTTTTATGTATTTCAAATTTTCGGTGATACGCTTCGGCGCAGTTGTTAGCTCCCTCGCTATTATTCTCATAAGATGAGATGTAACTGAAAAATTAACAAATAATCATGGGTAAACGAAAAAGTTCTTCCGTGCTTTTTCACAACCTTCATTTACGTAATGTAAAATTCCTCTCAATTCCTCAAACTCGATGCAATCTGCGAAAGGCAGGGGCTCTCGACGACAATTGTTATCCTCCAAGATTGGTCGAGCGGAAATAGTTCCGGATAATTTTATTATAAAGAATGATTATATTATTTGCTATATAAGATTACATGTTCTCAAGGCGCAAACGCCGAATCTCCCGCACAGCTTAGCGTTGAGATTATGTTCCGCGATTGAAATTTCTTGCCGACAAGTGGACAGCAAAGTTCATGAAACATATATGATAGTAAAAAATAAGACAATACTCCTAAGCTAAGAAAATAATTGAACAAGCATCAACAGAGGCATATACATGTTCTTGTTTTTCCGTATTCAATATCATTTGTCGATCGATATTCTTTCAATGGTTATATTTTTAAAGTAACTTACTTTATAATTTTACATTACGCATTGTGTTTGCACCGTTCTGAACCCAGCCCTAGGTTTACGTTTCGTTCTTTAATATTATCCTATTTTCTTTCCTAGACGCGGGTTATTGCCCTAACAATTTGTCGCTCGATTGCATCTAACTGTTTAAACCCCCGTATCGGTTAACAATAGCAGGATCGTGTTATAACACATTACAACACGCATGACTGTTTGTTGGCTCAAATTATTTCTCAAGGCTACATTTCACCCCCATGTCGAATGATGATTGAACGATCTCGATGAACGAAGTGTATGGCCCGATGCTTCATAAGTTTTTCTTAGTTCTGGGGGGTAGTGAGTATTTCGAATTCACCCCAATTTTCGCCATTTATAATGAGAACGTCGACTCGTTTTATTTTCCACTAAACTTGAAGTCTTTTATCTACCTTTCCTCTAACGTTGTTCCGACAGTTGCATATGCCGCATTACTCTCGAATGGGTCTTAACTTTTCGTTCAAATTGACTATAATAATAATAATAATGTTATGTGTGTACGCAGGCTAGAGATTAAAGATTCTTTTAATTTCATACAACTAACAATCATCACAATCGAATTTCGCGTTTTCATTCAAAATTACATATAGGAAGCATATCTCAGTTGTTTCCAGTTGACAGAATACCGGAAGTGTTGTGTTGCGAAGCCAATTTTCAAGGTCTCGATTGCATCTGGGGGTTATCGAATAATCAGAGTGGGAAGGAAAAGAAGAAAATTGCATGCGACGTGACGTGACGATTGAATTTCGATACTATTGTAGAGTAGGTATGTGAACACCGAAGTTCCGGAGATTAATTTAAGAGCAGAGCTGGACCTCGAAACAGAGCGAAGCGATTACATATGGATTGTGTTTTGTTTGATTGAACAAAGTACGGCGCTTTCAGCTCTGATCCTGAGACAGTGCCCCATATTTGTTACCCAATGAAAGTTTCGGCGCTTGTGCCTGGTTCTCTTGTACGCTGTATGACCTGCTTCCACCGCGATTCTGTACCTTTTTGAAGGATCCCTCGTCTTGCCGCCTGAATTAAATGGAATATTTTCGTTAGATTGCAGACGATTAAATATCTCGAGCAAATCACAATTATTATTACATTTTCTTTTGACGTTTGGATTTAAATAGAAAGAATAAAGTATTGGCGTTCTTCCCTACCGTCTGCCCCATGGGCCCGTAGGTTCGCTGTTCTGTTGCTGCGCAGCGCTCAAAGTTGGGAAGTACTCTTCGCTATGAATATCTGGGGCCGTATTTCTCGTTTTCTGCCTGGGGCTAGCCGAGGAAGATTGTGCATTTCTCAGATGGGGGGCTTTGTAACTACTTCCTCCCGTAGCTGGCTGGGGAGCGACCGGTGCTGGTTCAGGTTCAGGCTGCAGAGGCGGCTGTTCTGGTCGTTTCCAAGGACCGCTATGCCTCGTTCCAGCTTCCCCAGATTCTCCGTCAGAGTTGGTTTCTCCATCACCTCGTTCGTCATCCGTCTGTGCTTCTTGTGACTCGTTAACGGTCAAATTACCAATCTTCAATCCCGTGTAGTCCTTCTTTTCCTCCTCAAAATCCCTCCACTCGTCCTCCTCCTATTGAAGAGATTTATTTTCATTTATGACGAATTTCACGCATCCCGGTATTAATTTACGAAATTTAAGAACGATCGAATTTAGACAGTCTGTAATTTATTGTATACCTATCTCTCTCACCCCCCCCCCCCCCCCCCCCCCCCCCCGGGTACAAATTTCCTGGGGATTAATTCCTGGTGGAAAATAGTCGGTAACAGCTGCTTCGATTGTGACGTACATACGTGTACGTGCTGGTAAACTATTATAGATACACCCGAAAGCTTTCGAGAAGAGATTTGAATCGCGTCCGACGAATCTAACCTAAAGTCAGGTTTTTTTGCATCGGTGACGAAAGATTCTCAAGTTTTCTCGGGTTTTCTCGATGGAGGTGGAAACAGAAAATGTTTCGCAATGTACGGCGAGTCGGGGAGATGATTACTAATTCGGTTTGCCCGGCTACCGAAGTGACGTTTCTGCCATTTAACATGGCGGCCGCCTATCCTCCTAGCCTGCGCTTTCGTCACTCGGTACTTAACCCTATTCATTATCCCATGATAATTATCGCCCTGTGGTATCAGGTTTACAGGTTTACCTCGACCGGCTGTATCTCCTCGCCCTCCTGGTTACTCGGTTTTTCCTTTGGTTTCGGCTTCTCCACCTTTTTCCCAGTCTCTTCTAGCTTCTTCGCGATCTCCTCTGTAGTTGTGAACTTTTTTCCCTTAGCCTTTATCCGGTCCTTTTTAGCGAAGAAATCGTCGAGGTCGGCCATTGCTTCAACGATATCTAACCCGTTTCACACAGATAATAAAGAATATGGTCTAATAAATATTTTCACGAGGGCTGCCCGGACAGCGGTGGATCCACATGTGTACCTCGGCGATCCAATCCCGGAAATCACTTTCCGATTCCGGAGTCAAATTCAACACCGTAAATAATCCCAATTTTCGCGCGTGGCACCCTCTTCGATTTGAATAACGTTGAAAAATCCGTTTTCTTTTCAATTCACCGGCTCCTACGAAATCCTTTTGCCCTATAAACACACTAATTGCACACGCGGTTATACGGAATCGTGTAACTGAAACCGATGTCACTCCTAGCAGAAAATTGCAGAAAATTGCAGAAGATTGCAGAAGATTGCAGAAGATTGCTGGCTCCTCGAGACTCGTAATGAAATGATAAAAGTTACGCGGGAATGCCGACAATCTTGGTCCCGTCAAAGCCTGGTCCGGTGCGTGAATGTTTTTTTTTCTTATTTTTTGTAAAATTTTATTTCATTTTTTTATTAATATTTATTTTTTATTCCAATTTTTGTTTTGTTCTCTCAAACACTGGCTTACTCGCGAATCCTTGAAAATGACCCGTACTAGTTGGTGATCTCGCCTAGCATACTGTCGTGAAAGCCTATTAATTCTATACCAAGTTTGTTGTTTGTTTAACCTTTATGGCTTATATCCTTGTCGGAAAGTAGCCGATTCTATACCAAGTATAAGAATATTTCGAAGACGAGAAATCAGGTGTGTGGTTCGGAGACGTGACTATAGATGGCAACTGGCTCGCCCGCCATCTTTGTACGTCATTTCCGGCTTACTTACTGGTGAATTGTGAAATCAATGCCGTGCCAGTTTGCCAACAGATGTCACTAGGCACTCCACAAGGTCGACGCCTCTGGCCAGGGAAGACTGCATACTCACTTGCGACTATTCTTTTTTTCTACCATGTCAGTCTCGTACCGTCTTATCGAGAGTAACCGTCGAATCGAATCAAATAGAGTTCGGCAGTCAATTTTACGGACCTTGCGTCACCCTGCACTCGCCCTGCATCTAACCATCTGAAAATCTAAAACCATTCTAAAACAGTTCGACGGTGTTACTCTCGAGTCAACTGCACCGTTCGGCATTTGATTCCGCTTTTATGCTGTGCAACTGTGTGATATTCAAGAATAGAGGATTGTCGCGTTGATAAACTCCGATGTGTTGCGTATCGAGTGAAAACGAGTCTGCATTGTCATAACGTTTGACGAACAATCCGAATTGATGTCGAGTTGTGATCAATAATCAAGATGAAGATCACGCAGAAATGTTTCGGCAACATCACCAAAATGTTGGACTTTTACTCTCAGTTCAACCCCTCGCCGCTTTCGATAAAACAGTTCATTGATTTTGGTAAGTCTTTTGAATTCCAGCCTCGCTCTTTCGTGTATTTTATTTTTTATAATTATGACCGCCCGCTCGGGCGACATTTTTCTCAATATTCGAATACCGGCACATCGGAAAGTTTCCAATTTTTAGTCGTACAGTTAGAAAAATAACCAAGTATAGGTATAGTATGTCACCCAGGTATGCCAAACTCATAGTCAACGAGTATGGTTTTTAGACAGGCGATGCGAGGTGATTGTATATATGTATACTATATTATAGTAGTGTGCTCCCAGATTATATTAACAATATTATTATACGTCGCTCGTATTAGCGGTGTAATGTATGTATATTACTCACTGTATCGTAGTAGTATGCATAAGGAAGCCATTTCGGGCTTGTGAATTTTTATCCGATTTTCGTATCCGGTGATATCATCTCGACAGGCCACTTGTTTTTACTCGATATTGTCTGGATAAAGACTTTGGCATCTGATTAATCGAACACGCCATCTGCATCGAGATAATATCAATCGCTGATTAATAGTTGATCAACGATCTCGTCAAATGGATTACCCACAGCTGCATACCTAGAACGAATTATGTATCGGAAAAAATATTATTCGGTAGGTGAAACGCGTTGGTCAATATATGTATGTATACTTATAATACAATATATATATATATATATATATATATATATATATATACACCTATATGTATACATTATTCGATAGAAATGACTGCCTCTTACGCCATATGCAAAATAATTTACCCAACGTATAGGCACGTCTGCAGGCGTTATCATATCATTACCCATTTGTCAAGGTTTGGAAATAAATTCTTAGAAAATAACCAACCGGCATGCATAAAGCATTACAAGGCCGGATGCGGTAAGATCGGACTGTACTCAATAGAACACGTATAAATAATTGTACAATGATAATAGACTGACAGGGCAAAGGAAACCGGATGTCAACAAATGCGTATAAGTATCATCTGCTGAAAATATAATGTTTGAACGGGAATGCAATTGATCAATTCGTCCAATAATTGGCTTTTTATTTATAAGAGCTGTTCGGAAAATAATGTGGGAATTTCACTGGTTGCTTACCAAAATAATACCAATATACCAATGCATATAATATGCGTTACAACCTATATATGTATAGGGGAAGGGCGGGCAAAACGGGGCAGTTGAGGAAATAATGGATTTTCGTGAACTTAACACTGTTGCCCCGTTTTGCAATTCCGTCCCAGTTTCAACAATATTTATACGCCTCAAGAGCTATAGGGCATTCATATTATGCGACTTTCGTATCCGATTAGCGTTCATTAGTTCTCATCCTATCCTCATATTAGTAACATACGTATATAGAATATACATGCGTGGATGACGCTGCGACCCGAGTATTCGATGATATAGGTACTCTGATAAATCCATCTGTATCTCACATCTCACTGAATAACATCCGCAATAAACGTCATTAGCGGGTCTTCACCTTTATATAATAGTATTATATATACGTATACTATACCGTTGAAGAGGACAGTGTTTTTCACTTGTATTCTATCCCATTCTAGTACTCGACTTTGATCTTGCGATCAGCCGCATTGATATTCCGAATTTTAAGGCTTGCACTATAGATTAAAAAAAAAGATTCTGCTCCTAGGTACGTGGATTGCAACAGAAGAGAAAAATTGACGAGAATATAATCATCCGAGCAAGCTCCCGCGTTTATCGAATCAATATGATAAGAAACTCCGGTGTTTGCAGTTCTTTCGCTGAGAATTTTTAATCCCGCGCACGATATACAACCAGCGTGTATAGCTCCCGAGATATAAATATTGGATCTACATGGATATCAATAGTCTATAAATTATACAGCTGCACAACATGGTCCGAAACCACTTGATACGCACACATAAAGTTCAAACATTAACGTCGCGGTAATTTGGCACGGTAAAAGAATGTAGAAATATATGGCTCATGAAAAATTGCAAGTACCTAGTAGCAAATGAATCTTTTACCACGCGTTGAAGAGGGGTAAAGTTCCAGAAAGATTCAGAGTGAGAACGTGCGAGAATTAAAAGATTAGTACAATATTGATTTGAAGATAAAAATTTTTTCGTACGCAAAACGTCTGTCTTCAACTGATGATAATTCACTCCAGGATTAACATATTCGAGTTTTTCACAAAAGAAAATGACCGTCGAGATCTTCAAAAGGATGGGGGAAAAAATGTATTGTACGGGTGAAAAGTAAAGCTCTGTCGCTTCAATGATAAATAATGAACTGAGAGTGAAATTATCGGGGAATTCCACATAACGTAAAGCAAACATGAGCCTATTGTAAAATGACCAAGTCATTTTTTTTTTAACATAACACTCTCGATTTGTCTCACTAGAATATATTTGATTACCGCGGCTATACCATAAAAATTGGTTTCGAATTTTTTTTTTTTGCCATTATGCGCGAATATCGAGTGGCTTTACGCTATTATGCACCGTGTTATAAGCACGTCATTTCGACATATGCAATTTGCTTCGCAAAGAGGTATACTAGATACTATTCTACGTACGTTAGATACATATACAAAGTATAATGCATACCTATATAGAATTTCACAGAGTGCGTAACGTTTCAATTTTTACAAACAGGCCGAATTTTGAATATGTATCATACGTAGTTGGGAAGTAAAAAATAATAATTAATTCGTCAGTTCACACCACGTGTGCCTCCTATACTTACAGATAGGTTATATGCATACATACATAGATACAAACATACGTACACGCACGGATGGAGCATGCGTTTACCGGGTTGACCTAGTTCTCAGCAGACCAATTATCAATGTATTCAGGAAAATATTGGTTTATCGTTAGGGTTATAAATCCTAAAGGTCTTCGTAAATTTGGCTTACGCAACTCGTTTATAAGATCCCAGATTATCGGAGCTATTTTTGCAAGGGCAAATCGAGGTCGCGCTAAAAATAAGAGGTGCCAATTTTTCCAAATGCCTCTTTCTCTTTTCTCTAGTATTCGTCAATTATTACATGATTCTGACGGAAGCGAGAAAAAAATCATCTCCGCCGTATGTCAATTAGTCACACTAGAATCACACGCACACCTTGCGTGCGCTGAAACTAATATTCTGCTTGTTCATTTTAGATAAAATAATTGCAATATCGGTTGCTGCATTTTTATTCACCCTAAATACATATCTTTCTCGTTCATTTCATTCACTGTCAGGAACAACCCGCGTTATTTTATTCGGTTGCATGCCAATTTCGCAACAATATGTACATATTAAATATTATCCTCTAAATTCTGCATTTCACCCGCGATCCTTGTTTTTTTTTTTACCTCCATTTTTCACTCGCACAATCGTTTGATTCTTATGGTTGCATTCGCGGACCTCGGTCTACATCGAGGTTTATACATATTCAAAGTTTGTTTTCCTGCCATTCCATAAATATTAAGTTTTGTGGCGAAAAATCAGTTATCTGTAACTGATCCTCGTACTAATCAGAACACGAATAAGAAATCTTCCAGATTTCGTAATTTTCGAGGCATTGTGTAACACATCAACTTTTCAATCCTTGTCTATTCAACTCCCTTCACTAATAAAATTCAGGTTTTGTAGACGTCTAATTATTAGCACAGCCGACGAAGCTCGGTCGGCTGTATGCACTCGTACCCGCGGTTGTATCCCTTTGAATTAGACCTTTTCATTAAATCTATCATTCGGACGTATGTATATGCTATTAGATTCACCTCGTATTAGGACAAATCCCAGCACCATGCATTTAGTTCGATGACTAAAAGTAAGCGGCATTAGATTTATGACTATCGGTGGAGGAAGATATTGTATATATATTTATATATATATTCCTACATGTGTAAAAGCCGTTGGCTTTTTCCTCAAACGTATGTATATAGGCTGATGTACTTACCTGTACCGGTATCCCTATATACCACCGCGTCGTGAGTGTCGTGAGTGTTTTAACCTTGTGCGAAGTTATTCTCGGCCATTCCTAGCTCGTCACAATTATACATATATATATATGTAAGAATCCATATTCTTGATGTGCTTTGCTTACCATTAGTTTTTGCATATATATATATTATATATATATAGGTAGGTACATGCATAGGTATAACTATTATAATATTATATCGATGGCAATTTTTCGCCAACTTATGAATTAGAACGGGTAAAACGAAATAATATTTTCAAAAGTGTGGAGTTGATCCACACTTATTGCTGGCGACAAATTTCTTATATATGTATACAGGGTGGTCCATTTTAACCGCCCCGAGCGAATATCTCAAAAACTAATTTGGTATTATAAGTCTATCGATATATGTATATGTTTTACCAGTGCAATAGAAACTTGCTGACGATTTTTAAATCAGGTTTTTCTGGGGTGACAAAAATGTCTGTATATAGGTTGCATATGTTTTCGAGAAGAGGTATATACATTCATTTGCTCTACTTTCTTTTCAAATCGCACGCATTCGACTATACATATATGTGTATACATAGAATTATAATAGTTTATAGGTATAGGTAGCTATACATATATCTATAGCAATTATAGGTAGGTACACACGCGCCGGTAGCGTGGTATTATATTTTCCTTTCCATTTTGTCTTTTTTCTTCTGCCTATCATCTCTATAGGTATTACGTGACTAATCTTAGAAATTATCGAAAAACATAATTATTGTTATTGTCGTTCAATATCAGATTTGTTTTCGTACTAGCGATCCATACAAATATCCTGATAATCTCATGAGCTATAATCGGTCAACAGTTTTATATTAACTATCACGCCTGCGCTGTCGTATTCGCGACGCAGCTAGCTGACGATATACAGGATGATTCATCTTAATCGCCCCAGGCCGATTTTTCCAAAACTAAGGCAAGATACGAAAAAAAGTTTTTTATAAAATATTCAGGGTTCAGAGGGGCCGGACAAAACTTGGTGGTATCAGTATTTCCGTAAGTGGGGCCGCCGCGGTCAGGCGAAGGTCAACTTGGTTTTTTTTAAATGGAATGACATATTTTTTTCTCCAGAATCTGAAAGAGCGTCAAATTCTGCACCAAAAAGTACTTATACATACATATGGCCTAAGGTCAATGAGTTCCGAGGTAGAGCCGGTCAAAGCAGTGCCTATACATGCGGCCGCGTCTCGCGGTCGCGGTGCAGCGCCCGCCAGCGTACCGATCTACAGATATTTTGTCGGAATTGTGAAGAGACTTGAGTATCCATGTTTTGAGGGATATGAAAGGGTCAGATTATTTTTTACGCGGAGTTGGGTCAATAAAGTATAACTAGTTGATTTTGATTCTGTTTCGTTTATTCTTCGTGAAACGATAGATGCGTTCCGACGTAGACTTCAATTATTAAAAATGACAAAAATAAAAAAACAGTGCAAATTTGACGTAAAAATGAAACATGAAAAATAAAAAACGCAATGAAATAATTCTGAAATAATTCGTTGTTTGATTAATAAACGAAACAAAATCAAAATCAACTAGTTACACTTTATTTATCGGTAGCAACTCCACGTAAAAAATAATCTGACCCATTCATATCCCCCAAAACATGGATACTCAAGTCTCCTCACAATCCCGACAAGATATCTGTAGATCGGTACGCTGGCGGGCGCTGCACCGCGACCGCGAGACGCGGCCGCATGTATAGATACTGCTTTGACCGGCTCTACCTCGGAACTCATTGACCTTAGGCCATATGTACCTATGTATGTATTTTTTGGCGCAGAATTTGACACCCTTTCAGATTATAGAGAAAAAAATATGTCATTCCATTTAAGAAAACCAAGTCGACCTTCGTCTGACCGCGGCGGCTCCACTTATGGAAATACTGATACCACCAAGTTTTGTCCCCCTCTGAACCCTGAATATTTTATATCAAACTTTTTTTCGAATCCTGCTTAGTTTCGGAAAACTCGGCCTGGGGAGATTAAGATGAATCACCCTGTATATCAATAAACAATAAAGTTATCATTCATATTCTTTGCCAACCGGCACGGTATCGCTGTTGTTATTCCAATTATCTATATTTTTCCATCTCGTCGTTATCTATACGTATGCTGTATGCATATGTATAGGGTGTGTATAGCATTATATACATCCTTAGTTTTTCGGTATTGTGCAAAGTTATAAAGAATTTGAAATAACCACGGCTGGCGTCATGAGTACCGCGTTGCAATAAAGATTACACGCGTCGATTTAATAGTTACATGCCCTCTATTTTGCGCAAACTTGGACCATGCTGAATTATTGCTTGTTTATATCACGAACCGGTATTGCTATATAATCGTTCAGAATTTTATCCGGCAACAGCATCGACAAGATAGGGTGACGTTCTTTCATAAATTACTATCTATCAGTTTATTATCCGCTATCTCGAACAAATATTATTGATTTCATTTAAAGCTCCGTTTTTTTTTTTTTTTTTTTTTTTTTTTTTTCTGTCACAGGTTTGAGCGCCTGCGAAAGGAAATCCTTCATCTTTCTCCGAAAGGAACTTCCTGTACGGTTGGCGAATATCATGAAGGAAATTCATTTACTTCCCGATCATCTGCTTCGGATGCCGAGTGTCGGGTTGGTAAATAATTGGTACGCTACGTCATTCGAGGAGATCATACAGTTCGAAAAAGCTGACATCAACGAGAGCACGTTGGACAAGTGAGGAAGTTGAAATTTTCCCATAATAGTATTTAATCGTACAGACAATCGCTGAAACGTTTTAATTCAAAATTTTGGAGCTTGTGTTAATGTTGAAAAAAATCTGGGTAAAATCGGACAGTAGAAATAAATCCAATAATTATTCGACCCCGCGACATACTATATGTACCTACATACGACGGGTGGAAATCTCGTCATTTTCGCTCTATCCTGGAGGACTCGAAATTCTTGCTGAAATATAGAGTAGTTTAACTAATCATCGGACGTGATCTTATTTATCACCTGCAGTGGCGCAGTAATGTAATATACAGATATTATTAGACATTTCGAAAATCTCCGATTTTATTTCGTATATATATATATATATTTATATATATATGATTTATTCGTAATATGATTCAGATAACGATATATTTATTTATAATATAATAAACGCGACAGTTTGGATAATTCGGCAGTAAACAGGTTGGTGAAGTTTAGGAGTGAGGAGGCGGTCCTGGATCTTGAAAATCTTCATTGCCAAAATCCATTATTGCAGATTCTGTCAGGCGCTTGTCAAAATTCGAAACAGGCACATCGACGTGGTACAAACGATGGCTCAAGGTGTTCTAGAGCTCAAAGACTCTCACGACGTCGATAATCAAACTGAAAATAGTATTCAATATTTCTTGGACAGATTTTACATGTCGCGTATATCGATACGTATGCTCATCAATCAACACAGTAAGTAATATTCGGATTGCTAATAAGCAGAATTTTCATCATAATTGGTGGAATTGCTCATTGTCAAGTACACCCAGTCGTCTGTGTCCAGTAATGTCTATGTATATTCACACGTCAGATTATGTTTACGTGCACGAAGGTTACGCCGCGTCATTTGCTACATATTTAACCTTTATAATATTTTACGAATTAAGATATCAAATGAGTACGCAGTACGTGACCAACGGTTGATTAATTTCGTGGCGTGATGAATCTTTCAATAATACAGTTTTTAACCTCATCGTTTTTCGAAGAGACGTTCTAATTTTTTAAAAATAAGCACGGCACCTCGTCGCAAATAAGTATACTGATATACTCGCAGCTGTATATGTATATTGTATATGGGGCATTCCACGCCAAATCGGACAGTTTGAAAAACTTTTTTTTTTTGATTTCCTCAATTTTTTGGTATTTGTTAGTACCCCTCAAAAGAGGTTTCCTGCTAAATTTTGAGATTTTTTCAATCACCCGTTCGAAAATGCTCTTTTTTTGGTTTTTTGCTCATAACTTTCTTAATAATGGTCGAAATTCAACTTTTTTTTTTTCAAAAATTGATTGAAAATTGATTAAATTTGACTCAAAACAAACTACACAATGAAGAAAAAGTAATTTAAAGAATGACAACTAGCAAAAACTAAATTTCTAAATTTTCAAAATTCGAAAAAAAATAGTAATTGTTAGAATCCCATGATCAGCTTGGGCTCAAAATTCGTGAAATGGATCGAAGTTTGCCACAAAAAAAATTCAAAAAAATCGAAGGGTACATACAGTTTCAAAAACACGATTGAAAACTCAAAATTCAAAAATCTTCATTGAAAACTCGTTGAAAAATTTTTCTGTATTTTTTTCTGTGAAGGCCATCTAAAAACAAAATTTTTGAAGAATAAAAGTTGAATTTCGACCATTATTAAGAAAGTTATGAGCAAAAAACCAAAAAAAGAGCATTTTCGAACGGGTGATTGAAAAAATCTGAAAATTTGGCAGGAATCCTCTTTTAAAGGGTACTAACAAATACCAAAAAATTGGGGAAATCAAAAAAAAAAGTTTTTTAAACTGTCCGATTTGGCGTGGAATGCCCCTATATATATATATATATATATATATAGGTATATAAATCTTACGCGTAGTTTCGCAACCCATCATTTACCAACAATTTACTTGATACAAATCGCGAATTCGGGGTACTCAAACATGTGTTTAATATAATATAGACGTATGTACCTTGATAGTAGACGCGTCTATCCCATAAACTGATAAACCTAAGCTGACATAATATATACCTGTTTCGTTCACATTTCGCCCTGGTGTTGACAACGGTCGGAATCAGTCAGTCGGAAGGCTTGCAATAATTATCATCCTGTTATTTTCGAAAATAATCTATTTAACCCCGTTGTCAGTTGGATAAATAAATTCCGACTTTCTCGTTATCTAGTAGGTATAATTCGGGCAATTACTCATTCCGCGTCCCACAGAGGTGAAACTAATCTGTTGTGCTGCTTTCAGCTGGCAATCCACTTGTTCCCTAATTTATTCTTTTCATCCATTTTTCATAGCATTATTGTTTGGCGGACAGCTAAACGGGCACAGCAGACACGTCGGATGCATAGATCCTGCGTGCGATTTGGTCGGAGTTGTACGAGACGCTTATGAAAATGCTAGATTCTTATGCGACCAATACTACCTAGCTAGTCCTGAATTAATAGTCAACCAACACAATGGTAAGCTTTATAATATGATACCAGTCGAAGATAATCTCTGCAACCATGCGTGTTGACACAATGAAATGCGTTCTGCTGTACATGATAGCATGATAGCATGATAGCATGATAGCAAGGCCCTCTACATATGCGGCAACGTTTGTTCTTCTGATAGCATCAGTTATAATATCTTCTCGTGTTTCACTTTCAGAATTGGAGAGAGGAAATGAGATACGGATAGTTTACGTGCCCAGTCATCTGTACCACATGCTTTTCGAACTGTTTAAAAACAGTATGCGAGCAGTTATGGAGCATCACGGGGATCAGGCTGGTAATTGTCCTCCCGTTTTAGTGACAGTCGTCAGAGGCAAGGAGGATATTTGCGTCAAGGTCATTCTTATTTCACATTTCTGTCATTCAACAAGCCCTAGAGGTCGCCGACTGAGTCGAATCAATGAACTCGGTTCTTTTCCTGAAATTAATTTGCCTCTAATCCGTTACAGATGTCCGACAGAGGTGGCGGCATTCCCCGTTCTCAAACTGATCATCTCTTCAAATATATGTATAGCACCGCTCCGCAGCCAAGCAAATCTGATGCTCACACTGTACCTTTGGCTGGGTATGGGTACGGCCTGCCTTTGTCCCGACTGTACGCCAGATACTTTCACGGGGACTTGGTTTTACTGAGCTGCGAGGGATATGGTACAGACGCCATAATCTACCTGAAGGTATTATATTCATATAATTTGTCCAATACTTGTACATCTCTTTATCTTATTAATCGGTGAGCCTAGGAAAGATGAAATACTTTTGAGCGATTTTGATTCTTTACTTTCGAAAAAGAAATCTCGATAGAGAAATTCATTAACAGTCAAATATCCCATAAATAAAAATACATCAAATACATACATTATGTGTCGATTCAAGGAAAGGTTTTTCAACAAAGATATAAAGAAGATATATGATTGTTTGTGAATCATTAATATGAACAATATTCATTTTATCTTCACAGGCATTGTCCAACGAGGCGAACGAGCTTTTGCCCATCTTCAACAAAACCTCTTCAAAATTCTACAGGACAACGATTCCAACGGGGGACTGGAGCAGTCAAAGCACCGGCGGAATGGCTACCAGACAACTTTGCGTCAGTCCGGGGCATGGGCATAGATTACCTCATGGTATGCAAGCGAGTCAATGCTAGCAGAAGACCACCTCGGAGGATGCCAAGTCTCTAGAGTGATTTGACAGTCGATAGGTGGTCTTTCTACTTCTCACGAAGAGAGATTGCATGCTCTTACTATTCATCTCACCGCTAATGACATCCAACAGGCCCTTTTACAATCCTGGGCTAAGAGTGTGCGCACAATGATACCTAGCGAAGTAAATAACTATATGTGATAATGTTAGAACCTACACCATTCAATGTGGCTGGTTGGGGGTTTAAATTTTTAATATTTGGCTGCATCATAAGGGTGTGTTTGACTGATCGGAAGCAAATCCACCTTGTCTGCTGCTACAATTATTTTATTATACCTATACATATACATATAAGCATATAGATAGGTACACAGGCATGTGTGAAATTATAGACGGACTTTGTTGCAATTGACTTGTTGACTACTTAAAGTTGTGTAAAGATTTGATTCTTGGGCAGAAGAAGATAAACCGAGCATTTCACGATAAACGAATCTTTATTGGACGTACGGAAAATAGTTTCCTGCTTTTATTTATAGCATTTAAAACGAAAAATTGACTTCTCTAAAATTTCCTGACATGATTTACAAACTCTCTCTTCCTTTTTTAAGATTTAGTTGCCCGTTGTATATATATCTATACAATCCTACTTTCGCATCTTAAAAATATTAGTAAGTTAACATTAAGAAACTCCGATCAGCTGGCTATGCAAGCCGCTCTGTTAGAGGTTGAAGTCATAATAATGAGTCTATGATGGACACCGTTTGTGCGGAGTATAGCGAAACGAGCACAAGCATACATATAGTCTTCGGCCATGTTGTATCGAGTCCGTAAATATAGTTCCTTTGAAATCAGTTCCCGTAACATCTTGCATATAATCTAATAATTAATTCTGTTTGGAGTTCAACATTTTATACAGAGCACAAGCTGGACAGGTTGTCAATAATTCTCAGTCCGCAGACTTTATAATGTAGCATGTGTGACAAATGTTGAATCATAATTATATCGTCTAAAATTCGTAAGAACCACAAGCTTTATTATCATAGCATTTTCTGCTCGCTCTATGTAAAACTCGAACTATTGTCCTTGTCCGTATCCCACTCAAGACATATCAAATAAAAGTTTCAATTTTTAACAATAACTTTGAACCAATGTGTATACAATTTTGTGAATTGTCGTAGAGATGGGGTCATCATGCTCAATGCCATATTTCTTGAAGAGACAAAAGGCCATATTACGATTGGCGTTCTAACAGTGTGATTGTATGTCTTATTTAAATAAAAATGTCACCGTATCGATGTGACTCTACGACAAATGTTGGCCATCGGAATATTTCGCGTAATTACGTTTGCTCGAGGAGATAAAGTTTCAATTGTTTTCTCAAGTCAGTATGAATTGAGAACACAGTAAAATGACGAAGAAGCAGCAAAAAAAAAAAACACACAACTCAGCACTGTGATGCATAAAATGATTATTACAAATCATTTGTAGAAGCTCTATAAATAGTAATAGATGAGAGTGGTCCTTATTTTGGTCATTTTCGAATTGAGGTTTCTTCGCCCCCTAGCCTAAGGGTCCGAATAATTAAAAAAAAACATCCTCAAGATTTGAACTTTTTATCTCAATTTGAACACGTGCCTCAAAGCCTCTGAAGTTTTGCGCCTGATAAACATGGCGTTTTCACTGACCTTTATTTAGAATTTTGGCGCACCGTCAACAAGTACGTTAAAAAAATCTAATTCCTGTTGGAATCTTTTCAGAAAACCCGATATTATTTTATCAGCATTAGAGAAAATCCAAATTCAAAATAAAAATAAAAATAAAAACAAAAATAAAATAAAATAACATAAAAAGAACTAAAATAAAATAAATTCAAAATAAAATAAAATTCAAATTCAAAATAATATCGAGTTTTCTGAAAAGATTCCAACAGGAATTAGATTTTTTTCGTACTTATTAACGGTGCGCCAAAATTCTGAATAAAGGTCAGTGAAAACACCATGTTTATCAGATGCAAAACTTCAGAGGCTTTGAGGCACGTGTTCAAATTGAGATAAAAAGTTCAAATTTTGACGATGTTTTTTTTAAATCATTTGGAACCCTTCTAGGGGGCAAAACAATGTCAATTCGAAAATGACCAAAATAAGGATCACTCTATAATAGATAAACTTGTTATTGTACAGCACGCTATACCTGTCTAGGTCATATGTTAATACTACGATCGTATCAGAAAAAGACTATAAGCTTACGAAATAAATGATAATTCTCAATAATATATTACGTGATATTGCATTATATTATATTATATTTCGGCGCTGGGCGTTGACCTAAAAGTTGTCACGTTTCTGATTACTTCAGCCAATAATGTTTCTTATTTCTTTAAATTTTGTATATTGAAGAGAAAAAAAAAATAACCATCTCTGTATCTATCGTGAAATATGAAAGGCAAAGTTGATCATTCGGACTTGGAGAGGCAGCTCCAGCGTGGTTAAAGGTGTGAGATTAGAATAATTAGACTAGCTATTACTGTATGAAATATTCGCAATATATAGACAACAGTGCATAAAATATTCGACACTTTTATACATACATACCTATATGTTGTAGATACATTTTTCTCCTCTGTACTTGATTCCAATGAATAGAGACTAGATTTTGAGAGGAATTCATGAATTAAAGAGCATAATTAAGATATTTGGGCAACGCTTATCTATTGGCGGCATTACATTCATAGCTATAAATCACACCGGTAGGAAAGAACTACTATTCATAACGATAATCATGATAAGAATATCCATTTTATCCTCTATTCGTATTGTGATGTGAAAAATTAAAATAAACAACTCGCTATCCTCAACAAGACTAGTATGCAAATAATGTCCTCTGAACATTGTACTTAATATCCTGTAATATATGTATATGTATGTATTGTTGCGGCAAAGATTAGTTTCAAGTATAATCATACTTTGAGTATAACTTAGTTATAGTTTTGCTTGCTTCATGTAAGACGAATTATTATCCTTCCGCATCCCTCTTTCTTAATTCTTGACAATAATTTCAAACCAAGCGTTTATATAATTTTACAAATTGCTGTACAGATAAAGACATGCGGTCGGTGTTCCAAAATAGTTACGTTTGCTCGAATAGATTAAATATAATGAATGAAACGAGACCTTTGTACGTTTCAATAGTTTTCTCGATTATTTATATCTCGATATATTGGAAAAATAAGTACGGCGCAGTGCTGTGACGGGATAAATAATTATTATAAATCATTTGTGGAATCTATTGGTAGTAATAGATAAACTCTTTACTATACAGTAAGTTACTACCTGAATAATTCATACGGTAATATTACAAACGTACAAGGAAAAGACTTGTAATACTACAGGATAGATGAGAATTCGTGATGATATATTATTAACAATATATTGTTATCCGTATATTATTTAGTTGTATTCAGCCACTGGATAGTGACATAAATGTCTTAATGTTTTTGATTATCTCGACGAATAATTTTTCTTATTCTCTTAAACCAGTTGTATTTAGAAAAGAAGGGTAGTACAGATCGATATAGATAGATTAGCCATTACCGTATGAAATATTCGCAATAATCATTCAGATAACAAGGCATTATGCATTCATGTAGGACATACATACATGAAATAATATTTCACTCCTTTGTTTTTGTCCCCAATGAATAGAAAGTAGAAAAATTGGAGATCCATGAATCGAAGAGCGTCATTAGTATATTTTAACAAGTATGAGTAGGGTACCGAATTATTTCATTGTTCACGAGAAACAACGACGTTCTTGAACTATTATTGTCAACGTAAACCATGATAAGAATAATTACTCTGTACTCTATTCGTATTGCGGTCTAAAAAATAAAAATAAACAGCACGCTGTTCCTAGCAAGACCAATATAAAAATCATACGCCAGAAGAACTGTACTTGGCATTCTGGAAAACATACTTTCGAATGTATACGCATGTATTGTCGCTGCAAAAATTAGTTTCGAGTATAATAATAGTTTAAGTACAGCCTAATTACAGTTCTAGCCAATCTTCGAACTTGTAAAATACCAAATATTTAGTTTTCAGTTATATAAGTAATATATTATACGTATCACGATCACATCTACAATTGTTTGAATGAAATAATCATGTATTTAGATTGTTTATACGAAAAACATGTATTGTTATGGTGAACTGACGCATCTTTCAATAAACAGCCCTTGAAATCGTGAATAACCAATTGTTGAATCATTTTCCCCTCCCCTTCCCTTGCCTGTAAGTCGATAATCGTAAAAAAAAAACCCATTATTTTATAAGTTTGAATATGTTTTTCCTATAAACAATTTGAATACATGATCATTTCATTCAAACAATTATAGATGCGATCGGTAATACGTATATAATACATTACTTATATCACTCACTACCACATATCTGGTATTTCACAAGTTCGAAGATTGGCTAGAACTGTAATTGGGCTACACCTAAACTATTATTATACCAAAAAATGTCTGATACGTCTATTCTCTCGGTATATCTGTGAGATTCTTCTGGTCACGAACAAACATTGAGAATTCGCAATTCTTAACGGCTATGGTAAAAGGGTGATTGAAATATTTCAAACTCACTCATCGCCGATGTGCTTTCGATGATGTCAGCCAAGTCAACCTCTTCGAAATGGAAATCTCCTCGGACGCGTAAAGACGCGACGCACCAATTGTCGAGCATTTTCCCGCCGCACAAGTTTCTGCGTGTCGTAAAAGCGGATCCACGCGCGTGGCTCATGTTTACTCGTCGACGCCATGACCATGTGCATGCGACTGGCCATGACGGAGTACGGGACACAGACGGACACGAAAGTGAAACCGGTTTGCACGTGCGCCCCACCCTTGACAGCGGTGGACTGTCTCGAGCGGCGCGCGGCGGGCGAGAGGGGCAAGGACGCCGTTGTCGTAGGTCAGTTCACGCTCGTCGCGCCGCTGGGTGGGGAACAATGGAATCATAATGAGCACAATAATAAAATGATGCGCGGGCCAAATTTAAAGTATTACACGGGTAGTTCCAAGATATTGCGTCCCAACTCCTAACATTCATGGCAAAGCAAAAAAACTAATATTACGGTCAATTTCATATGTACTGAAATATTAACAGTCTCCTCATGATGCCTACGAAAGGGCTAGTCACTTTAATTATCTTTAATGCCTTTTAAAAGTGCCAGGGGAGAGACACTGGCCAAGGGAGAGATTTGGTGTGCAGGGTAGAGATTTACTGACAAAGGAGAGACTATTTCTCATGAATTGAATAAAATAAAAGACTCCGAAATAAATAATTAAGAGATAGAGATAAATATAGATAATAAAAAAAGAGATGATAAAAAAATAAAAAAATAAAAAAATAATTAAGGGTACAGATTTACAGACAGGGGAGAGACTATTCCTCATGAAATGAATAAAATAAAAGACTCCAAAATAATAATTTAGCTATTATCTACTTTTTTAACATTCCCAAGTTGATTGGAGAACAAAATTTTTTTTGATACGCCCTTTTGGTTCTGCAGAGTCAAAAGGGCGTATCTCAAGAGATACGCCTTTTTGGCTTTAGTGACGCGATATCTCCCCTTGTCATTCTGTATCTCATTGTCATGCCAGGGAAGAAATGCCAGGGGAGAGATGTTTTTGCAGAAAATTCTCAATAGTATAGAGACAAATTATGATTTCAATTTTAAACTTGAACAGGGTGACTATTGCACATATTATAATAGATTTGGCCTAAAACTAAAACAAATAGATAACTAATTGCGACATACAACCTACCAGGGTAGATACGAGGATCACTTTACTCCGACCCGAACACTACAGTTTTTCCACGTTAACTGAACAACGGAGGAATATTAGGCATTCACTCGCCACGTTTTGCCTACTTTGTGCCGAACTCTTGACAGGCTGATAGAGTATGAATGACCAAGCTCATCGTATTAGTTAGAAATTCTCGCCATAAAAATGCCAGGGGAGGAGACGTCAAAGGTGTGGGACAAAATGGAATACGAAATATTTTGAAAAATAATAATACGGAATCTATTTCATTACTGAAATATCATTATACGTTTATACAGCTATAAGAAAGTCCATTTTTTTTCTCAATCTATTGGAAAAGTTACCAAATATTGCTACCGGAATCAACAAATTTGTTGAAGGGACGTGCCAGGGTAGAGACAATTTTGGTGTTTGAATTCAATTTTCTCGAATTCTGAAAATATTTTACGTTCAAAATTCAGTGCGCCGTATAAAACACAGTTACCGTTACAACTATGATCATTCTAAAATTTATTATTCTGCAATCTTCACTATTTTTTTTTAAAAAGACACCAATAGACGCAATATCTTGGAACTACCCATACAAAGGCGGCCGTAATCGAAACACATTTACACATTGAGCATAAATAAACGTCATTTTCCTGAGAACTTTTGAAATTGAAAACTCGAACCATGCTACTGACGCCACGAGATATTACTTCAGCGTCTGCATACGTTTACCGCATAATATATTTAATACATTAATAGATAATATAAAATAATAGAGGTGCGGTTATATCTATTATTTTAATTATCGAATAATATATATATGTATAATAGGGTGATTCAAAAAAAAAAAAAAATTTATTTTTTCTTTCAAACAGGCTCAAAAGTTTCGTTTTGATGCCAAAATACGCCTGTCAAAATTTGAGCTCTTAATAATAATATTAAGAGTGTCCTCATCGCACTTTTCTATTTTCCATAAGAATAACACAGGAAAAATCATTTTTGCTTATTCTGATTTTTGTACGCTACAAAGGACTGCTCAAACAGTAAATCGCTATACATATTCTTGTAGAGAATTGAACGCTCTACAAAAAAGGTCTCTTGGTCTTTTTCGATAAATCTAACCGTTTTGAAATTTCTTGAGCGATTTTGGAAAAACTAACTTTGAAACGGTTAGATTTATCAAAAAAGACCAAGAGACCTTTTTTGTAGAGCGTTCAATTCTCTACAAGAATATGTATAGCGATTTACTGTTTGAGCAGTCCTTTGTAGCGTACAAAAATCAGAATAAGCAAAAATGATTTTTCCCGTGTTATTCTTATGGAAAATAGAAAAGTGCGATGAGGACACTCTTAATATTAATGTTAAGAGCTCAAATTTTGATAGGCGTATTTTGGCATCAAAACGAAACTTTTGAGCCTATTGGAAAGGAAAAAAAAAAAAATTTTTTTTTTGAATCACCCTAATGTATAATCTATTATTTTAATTTAATCATCGAATACTTTGAAATATCATTCGGGACGTCAACGTTGTATAACTCAATATACTTGCTTATGTCTAGTCGTATTCTGATCCTATCATAGCTCAATACGTACTTGGCACGAAATAAAAAATTGGTTCTGTGATCGTTGTAATTAGTTTTATGCGGTTTGATGAGCTCTCAAAAATAGTTCTCCTATCTATCGCGAAAATATTTGAAGAATGCTCTCCGAACATTTGGAAGGTACGCGATCTCCACCTACTTAAACACACATTCACCTAGGATGAGCACATAGATAAAAACTGCCGAATGAATAATAAAAAGAATTATAAAATTGTATGTTCAATAACGAGAGGAATCTATTTCTTATATTATCTATATTATCTATTTCAATATTCTGAGAACTGTCTGACGTTGAATTAATTATAACAAGCAGGACCAAACATTGTTAGGACAGAATCAATAATAATAATAGTAATAATAATAATAATAATAATTCATGTTTATGAATGCCAACAATCGAGAATAGTTCAGGGCTATAGAGTCGATTGAAACGAAGGGGAGCTATAATATAACGATCCTTCTCGCGACCAGTCCTTCGGGAGGGACACGCCTTTACTTTTTATCAAATAGCTTGCATTATAGGTATACCTGTAAACTATTGCATGGCGAGTTCATGGCTCAACGATGGCCGTTATGTCTCTCCTCCTTTTACAGTCGAATAAACTTCAATTAGAGCACGGACACCTCTATCGAACAAGAATTCTCTTTCAATTTCAACGAACGAAATCCTATTCAACTCATTCTGAAATGAAAATGATTATATTATAATAACTCGTGCGCGCGAGGAAGAGGAAGCGAAATGTAGGTATATTATAGTATACATATTATACATATAGGTATACAGTTTTTAATAATTGAGAAACGATTACGGATCTAAAATAAGTATCGGATCTAAAATAAGGTTCGGCAATCTTGTAATATTTTTGTTGACGATGTACGGATAGATACATTGAATATCCCCGAATATGTATAATCATATTAAGCTATATATCAATCGTTGAACTGCAGGAGAATAGTCTCCACAATGGTCCCCAGCCATGTAGCGACTGCGTACGCACCCGCGTCGACTTTTTTCATGTAGATGGACTGGTTCACGTAACTGGCACGGCCGGCCCTGTAACGCATATCTTTATAATTAGTGAGGATATCTTAACGATATATACCGCTAAAGCATCCACACTCCAACCCGATTACTTACACAATAGTGTCATTTATAAATCCCTGTGCACTTTTCGCCCCAGCGGGAATGGGCCTCTAAACAGTTGTTACTTTTTCATTTCTCTTACATTTATGAACCCCAATAAACCATTTTTCAAACCCTCATCCCGGGAGTACACCCAATATCGGAGATTCCATATAGGTAATTGAACACCTATAGCTATAGGTAGTTATGTACCGCGTGTATTGGATCTGACTCACCTAGCTTCCATATGTCTCGTACCCTCGCTTCCTGCCCGAGCAGCCTCGGCTGTCTTTGATAAAGCTTCTCTCAATGATCCCACAGAGAAATTATGACCTTCGAATTCTCTACAGGCCGGCTCTAACGCGTCCAACTGCAAAAACAGATATAGATCCGCAATGTCATAAATCATAATCACACAGTGATTTCGCATATCTCATATATCCTGGTGGCACACGATGGTCGATGGTACACGAATATACGACGTTATAATCGCGGAAAAGAATTGCGCGACGAAATTTGGGTGCAGAATTTATGAAATTGATTTTCGGAGGTATCCGCTTAATGACTCGACTTATGATATACGTAATAATGAATAATGAATAGGACCGATAAAGTCGTATAGGAGATAGGAGCGAAATGAATTTAAGAGAAAAATAATGGGTACACTACGATACAGTGAATAGACCCGCGAGCCAGGAATTACCAACCATCGTTCGATCCCCGAGCCTTGCCTTGCTGTATCTCATGATTCCTTCGATACCGCCGCGCCATGCTTGGGCCCAAGATATCGGGCATACTTTGTCGTTGTTTGATAACTCTAGCTCGGCAGCGGCGGTGGTGAACATCAGAGAATAAACAGCCCCTGAAGTACCTCCCATTGTTTCTTCGGCGATCAGTGATAACGCTGTCAATAGGGACGAGGGGTGCGACCAAGGGAGGCTTTCAAGGGCCGATAAGATTCCTCAAATTCGAAACAATCACTTATAGGTATACGCTAATCACGCAAACGAGCTGTAGTGGATGTAGACATATCAAACTTAATAAAAGTTAAACAGATGCATACATATTATAATATACATTTCCTCATACTGCACGGTTATAGGTATGTACATCTGTAGGTGTATGGTATACCTTCTGCAAGCCGTCGCAGCGTCGAACCGCAATCCCCGTCTCCGCATCCGCTATCCAATTCATTGATCTCGTCTTCTTTCTCTATTAGCGCCGAACAAGCATTTTGCAAACATTTACGCAACAAATTTTCGCCCTCTTCGCTCAAGACAGGGCCAACTCTGGCGATTCTCTTCCTCTCGTCACCCGCACGGTCCAGCTCCCACGAATCTCTGCTGATACTAGCGAGGGACGGTACGGTGTAGGCGGTACCTGGCCAGCAGGGTGCGTCCGTTGGTTCGTCCAGACAACTCACCAGGCTCGTTTCGTAATGATCGGCGAGTCTCAGGATAGATACTTGTACACCGGCGCCGTCGATGGAACTCATCAAAGTACCCGCGTACACGCGTAGCGGTTTTATGCCTCTCCCCGCTGCAGTCGGATAAGCAAGATGGATATCGATGGCTTAAGTCGCAAATGTCGTAAGCCACAAAATTGGGAAAATTTCCTTATTTACTGAAAGTGGTTCTTTATAACACCTTATGTCTAATTTTACTCTTACCCATGAAATTTAGTATTTATGGGTATTACGACACTTGCGACTTAGGCCATCGATATATTGTAAATCACCTATATATGTATAACACGATATGTTATTATATTATCTCACCAAGCTGCGTGACGACTTCATGAACAACAATCCCCTGTTCGAGTTGACTCGTGGCTCCGAAATTATTAACTATCACAGCGACAGACTCGTCGCCTATCAACGACAAGGTCTTCAGAATTTGTTCGAGCATCAGAGACACAGCCTGACTCGCGCTCACGAGTTTTATGCGTTTGTACCCCGCCTCGCCGTGTACACCCATTCCAATTTCCATCTCGTCCTCGGGAAGCTGGAACATTCGCCCTTGTCCTGCATAGATGAGGAAATTTGAATTCTCACAGCACGATCTTTCGACGCAATTCTCACGTGTACATAGATATAATATGTATAATGTATATGTACATACGTGACCATTCTTTTCGCCGAGCGAGTGAAATATAGGTAAGGGCAAAGGTAATGCCGTGATAAAGAAATTAGGTTCTTTCTGCTCTTATACTAACTACGATATTATAGTTGACCATGTTATCGCAATTCGACACCCTGAACAATCGGTCTCGAATTGTCTCGCGCATTTACTGCAATTGCGATAATAAATTGATGCCAGCCGGCTCAAGATAACACAACGGTTGAGGACGCGGGTCTAATGGGTAAACTAATTGCGTTCCGCGAAAGGAGTTCTGTGATTATACTACAGGTATAATGCGAATATGACAAATATAATGAGGGAACCTGGTAGGGCGCAGGCGGTCAAGCCCACCGCGTACGTAGCCACATTGTTGGTGACAATTTCGGCGCACTGGGCCACCGAGTTGAGATTAAGCCCCCGTTCTGCGAGGGCACCGGCCACCTTAGCGACGAATAACATCCCCACGAGACCTCTTCGCCCTGCCCGGCCTAGCTCGCCGATCGGAATACTGCAGTCCTCGCCTACGGTCAGCTCTGTTACCTGTTGCATAATCGTGTATTCGCGGGCATGTCATATCGTATATAATCGGACATCCGCGCTATACATATGGGCAAATCTACAGAACCGCACCATTTTGAACGATTGTTTTTAATTTGAAAAATATTGGACCACACTTCCCAAACTTGGTCTGAGGCTTCTTACTATAAAGTTATTCAAGAATTTCAATGAGTTACTCGGTTTTAGAAGACAGCATAGTAGATAATTGGATCACCCGTATTCATAGAATATTGAGGTTACGTATATTCCGCCTTCTTTCGATATCCCGCTGTCATTTTTCAGCTTTCTTCTCGCGCGCTAATTTTACTTTATCGCTAAAAAATTTCAATTTCTCCTCTCTAGTACTCATTTTGATTACAAATAAATATAATTTGTAAAAGCTCTAACGACTCTATGAAGGTGCTACTGATGTGCTTAGAGGTTAATAAATAACAAACTGACATGGATAACAAATATATGTATATGTGAAACAAACGCGATAGGCTCCCCTGGTCTCACATAATTTTGCTAAAAGATAATTTTCAGTAAAGAGCCACAATATGTGACTCTGCCAAGGCCTTTCCATGAATTCAAATTGAATTTCCCATCGATCACAATTATTTCCCATCAAAACCAAAATCCTCCCTAACGTTCAGCTCTCGCGTCGGGATTCGGAAATCGGAGAAGAGACCCCTCACATACATTGTATATGTAAATGCACATTGTATATATATGCATAAGATAGCTGAGCGGATCCACGTCACTTCACTCAAAAAAAAACCGTCGAGTCACGGATTTTTGCGCCATTCAATGCATCTGTAGAACTATATGGAAAAAAAATACAACTTGAAGGATTTTTAAAAATTCTCGAAAATCGCGGAGTTAGAGCTATGTGAATTTTTGTGCACCGTTATGTTTGAAAATTCATATCTCCGAAAGTGTTCATCGGAGCGGAAAGATCCTTGAATCGTATTGTTCGGAAAAGAATGCGCTTTCGTATAAAAAATTATTAACATCAACTGGAAGAAACTATTTTACAAAACCGATTCGATGAAGCATTTACAGTTCGTGCCACTCTGAAATTACATGCGGTCATTTCAATATCTCATAAACTCGTCAAAACAAAATTATTTTTCGCATCAGAAAAATTGGATTCGATGCAAATTATGAATTAATTCCAAACAGAGGTGTCCTATCAATAAGTGTCATCACGAAAATTATCGCGAAAAACTTCGGCTTATTTCAGGGCCACCAAAATATTGCACAAGATCCATCAGTCATATAGCGCAAACCGAGTGAAATGGAATCAAACCTAAATCCAGCACAGGTATATGTTCAACGAACCATAACCGTACTGAAATTTTCAGAACAGGCATATATGTATGTATAACTTCGAGAAAACATGACCAGTAGACGAATACGGAAGGGCTAAGGTGGTAAAATAACTATTTTCGGAGAATGGATAACCTGGGTAAGTATAAAGAAGCATCATATGAAATCTCCACTACGTAACACAGCGAGCTTGCGGGAGTAGCGCGGACGTGGATCAGCGCGCGCGGTGACGCGCGACGACACGTTTTATTTTTTATCTCCGGCCCAGGTATTTTCTCCATAAATTTTTTTTTAGGATTGAAGGGGAAGGATCCAGGTATCCAAAAAAAAATTATCTCCATGAATTTCTGTAAGTCCCGCGGAAATGGCAGCGAAATTAAAAAAGAAAACATCAAAAAAATATTGAAAGAATTTTTTTTTTGAAAATATAATTTTTTATATGAAAGCGCATTCTTTTCCGAACAAAACGATTCAAGGATCTTTCCGCTCCGATGAACACTTTCGAAGATATGAATTTTCAAGCATAGCGGTGCACGAAAATTTACAGAGCTCTAACTCCGCCATTTTTGAGAATTTTTCAAAATCCTTCAAGTAGTATTTTTTTTTTTTCATAGTACTATACAGATGTATCTAATGGCGCAAAAATCCGTGACTTGACGGGTTTTTTTTTTTTTTTTTGAGCGAAGGGACGTGGATCCGCTCAGCTGGTACATGGTGGTACAAGCTGCATAGGTACTAGGTACATAATATGAGAATTCGATTATATACCGACACGCCATCCTTCCTTGCTTTTTCAATCGCTGTACCAAAATTCAAGCAGTCCCCAGTGTAATTTGGCACAATGACCAATACCCCGGCAGTATTATTGGTAGAAACACAACGAAGAGCATGTAAAATGTGGTTGGAAGGGGGAGACGCAAATACAGATCCCGCTATCGCAGCTGTCAGCAGTCCAGATCCGACGAAACCTAACGGAGCAAAGATTAAATACATAACTCGCTGTTTATCACTCATACGTTGTATATTGCGGGCGGAATTTGACCCTTGTAGCGCATTTATATGATTCCTGATTATCTCCATTGATATTAGAACCGAGGACATAGCACCTACATACATACATATATATATGTCTTGTATACAAATTGTGACTTCAATTCCAATTAAACCACAACTCGAACGATAGAGTGATATGTAGGCAAGTATAGGTATACCTAATGCAATATACACATAGTATACCTTTGTATATGTATACACCTATAATCGGCCGTCATATATTACGCCCAAAGCTGTTGATAATTTGTTTAGTTACCGGACATGATTAGAAAATTAAAATATGTCATTACATGATGTATTATGAGGGCTATATATGTAACGAACTGCTGAAAATTATAATAGTAATTTCTCATATGTACCCAGCCCCCGATCCTAGCATTCTTATGTAAGAGAACGAAGAGAGAATTAAATGTGATTTTAGAGGAATGGTTATGACGAATGCAAAGCCTGTGATTTTCGCGATTTTAAAAATATGTACTACATTAGGGTGGTCCTTATTGCAATGATTTTTAAAATTTGTGTTACCCATTCCCTAAATACCTTCGAAATATATAGAAAAACATTTCTGTAAAATTTGAGCTCTTAATTTTAACATTAACACGTACCCCAAAACTTGGAAAGTTTCAAACGTAAAATACATGTAATTTTTTCAACCAATCACTTTGTTTTTGTAACTCCGATAAAAATTTAAGAAATATTTCGAAATATGGCACAATTGTTGCTTATACTGTTGGGAAGAAACCCTGAAATTTGCAAACTTTTATATTCATTATTTCTTTATATATCAGGTCCCGATCAGCTCAGGTAACATTGGATAGCCAATGGATAGATACATACATGTGTTATTTTATAATTCCTTCCCTGAATCTCTCTTACCGCTTATTTTTCAATGTGTTATAATAGTTGTTCAAGTTTTGCATTCACCTTTATTTAAAGCAATTGGGTACAAACCTGTTGCGAATGGCTCGTGGCCCCCGCCTCCGCCTGTAACAATGGCCACTTTACCATTTCGCGTCTTCCACTGTAAATCCAATAAGTTAAAAATTTTCGCCAATGTATAGTATTGTCAGTTAAATGATAATATAAATTTTGTGATAATGATAATCTTATTTCATAGGGGGTCATTTTTTTTCATTTCCAACGCACTTTCTGAAAAAAAAATAATAAAAAAACTGAAAAAACAAACTTTTAAAAACTTTTTGATGCTTTTTTGGCCATTTTGAGTCAAAAAATGCGTTTTTCGTTCAATGGGACACTTTTGATTTTTTTCAAAAAAGTTCACAAAATTCTACGTTAAAAAACAAAATTTTTGAGCCATAACTCAAGATGGGCTTCAAATAACTTCTAGTAAAAAAAATTGAAAAACAACTTTTTTTATGTAATTCTGATTTATTCTGACAGAACAGCATACGTGAGCATATAAAGATGTACTTCCAATTATATGAGAAGAACTGTTTATTGATACCTCGGAATCAGAATACAATGAAAATAAAGTTTTCTTACGCACAGGTACTATAATATTAACAAAGATACCGATCACCGTTTCGATCTATGGCTTAACAATGTTTAACCGGGTATGACGATTGATACACAGGTCAGATACTACGGTCACAACCAATTTACGATTACCAGAACTTTTATAACTACTATAATACAGCTGTGAAACGACACAGTCTAATCGAATGTGCACAGTTTCGGAATAATCAACTTGACGCAGGCCGTGGTTTTGCAAATCTAATTATCAAGAAAGACGAAATGAAACTTACACCCGGCGCTAGGATAACTCTTTTTGAGGGGTGGTATTCGAGTTGAGGGTAGAGCAGGCTCAGGCCCGACAAAGATTCGCTAACGACGTCCTCGGGGGCGTTGATCAGCTTCTTGCCGGATAACATCGCGTAGGTATGGTTAGTTCGTCAATCGCAGTACTCACAGAATATATATATATATATATATATAGGTATATATGTATATAAATAGAATAGAACGGGAATAGTTTATTGCACTGTGAGAGAAGTTTCACTTGTAATGTGCACCTCGAAGATGACAGAAATTCAGAGAGCGAAGGGGAGAGCGCGCGGGCGTTGTCTATCAACTGAATAATAATGCCACATTGGTATAAATATTGCGAGAATCACTCCTCCCGCTCATCTCACCTCTTGAACCTCGTTATCAGCATTGTATATCGCTTGGATTACGACAACGGTGGTAATAAGACGAGGTCGTTATCGCGTTTACGACCAGCATGTATACATGCATACATACACGCATGATTATTAATGTGGGCAGCGGCAGTTGGACTTAAATTGGTACTTGGATGGATACATTCATACATACTAAGGGTGGCAATGTTTTTTCGACTTTTTGTTTTCGTTTTCAAAAGCTCAGATGAAAATTTGTTGGTTTTATGCATGTCAAGAGCCCTCCCCAAATTTCAGCTGAATTGAAAAATATGTAGGGGTCGCTCAAGAATTTTGAAATTGTTCAAATTCATAGATATCGATTTGTTTCTTCTTATATTCTTCAGTTGCTCACAACTTCAATCTTTTTTATGTAGATTGTAGAGAAACATACTGGAATTTCCAGTAAAAATATGAATATTTAAAGGTCGCTCAAACCGATTGACGGCTTATTAGAATTTTGGGTTTTTTAATTATTGAGTGACCTTTGAATACCAATATTCTGACTTGAAATTTCAGGATGTCTGTCAAAAATCTACATGAAGAAGATTGAAGTAGCAAGCCAGTGAAGAAAATAAAAAAACAAAAGGATAGATTTCTTTGAATTCTGACGATTGCAAGATTCTTGAGCAGCTGCTACAAATTTTTGAATTGAGCTGAAATTTGGAGAGGGCTCTTAAAACGCATTGAACGAAAAAAAATTTCATTTGAACTCTGCAACAAAAAAGAAGAAAGAGTAGAAAAAACATTGCCACCCTAATTAATACATACATTGGCGCATACCCGACCATCTACTTATGTGTAAAATGCTTTAAGCACGTTCGTCACTTTCCGATTGCAAATCGGGCAGCGTTTTGTTTTCGACCAAACTTTGACTGCGCAACGATAACAACAACAGATATGCGTTACGGCACCGTGAACGAAAGCGCCGTTCTTCGGGGCGGCTGTACATGTGATGCATAACTTATTGTCTGTTTCGCTACGTATACCGTTCATTGCGTCGATATTTTTATCGCGTTGCCTAGAGCTTTTATTTACCACTAACGAGTCGTTACCGGTATATTTTTCGCTTCCAGGTTCAACGGGGATATCCGTATTCATCGCCAATGTACCGCTCGACGTATATTCAGGTTTACTCTGCATGTTCTCAACATCAACAGCTGTTGTCGACAATGTCGGCAATATTATAGAATAACCGCAGTCAGCTGTATTCCCGGATTCCTTGGACGATGAGGAAAGGGAGGGCGACGTAGGTGCTGACGGGACCCCGTTGCTCGGCATTGTAATCGCATCTAAATTCAAGTCCGGCGGTAAGGAACATTTGCTATCCTGACTTGAGCCAAGTCCCGAATCTGCGCTCGTCAATTCTTGCTGAATCCCGACTTGATCAGATCCAAGCCCGCCCATGCTATCCTTGCTAGATTCGATCTGGCACCTGCGTTTCCTCCACTTCGGTCGCGGTGGAAAGAAATTCTTTCTTATCTGGAAAAGGGCGTATGAATTCAATGCTCACAATCTTGTATCATTCGACTTGAAAATAAATATCACTGCGCTATTTTAATAATAGTATAGAATTTTAATAGCTTAAGAAATTATATGAAAAATATTAAAATTATAATTCCTTTTACAAAATTATTGTGATGAAAATTGATGTGCAATAACAATGCCATGATAAATGGGATTCGTCATTTGTATGTTAGTTAGAATTAAGCGGCCTGACTGCCTACAGATGCTGTGCATCTCACATTGTTGCTGTGTCGTAATGTATTGTTGCTATGTAACCTGGTTTTCAACAACTAAATAAATAAACAAATAAATAAATAAATAAGTATCATTTGGTTGCTTTGATTTTTTGTAAGGGCTATGACTTTTGTCAAACTGGTTAGAACGTCAACCTCCGTACAAATACCTATACAATCAAGCTTGAGTACAAGTTCCTTCCAAGCTATCTCGCCCACATTTTTACCGTCATTGCTGTCATTGCTGCTATCGAATTGATTAACCAATAACTATACTTGAAATGCACCTTGATGAGATCCACAGACATTAATCTCTGACCAGTCAAACAAATTGATTGATGACAATTGACAAATGACCGCTCAAAGATCTTGATATCCTTATACCTGATAGCATTTTTCGCAGTAGCGAAATAGGGGATTGTTGTTCTTGGCGTTACACTGCACGCAAGTCCAGTAGTCGGCTGTTCCAATCTCACTGTCAACCGAGCTGCGCGAATCATTGCTGTTGTCGGCCAATCCAGGGTCAGAGTCACAGAATGTCAGAACGCCCATCGTCACGATATCCTGAATGTTGTGGTATAAAGGAATTGAGTCATTCAAATGATTGAGCAGCCGAACAGAGATAAGAGCAAATTGCAGATATTGCCAGCAAATTTAGATAATACTATCCTCTAAGGAAATAATGTTATCAAATCAAGGAAATGCAGCATATCTGCTGATTCTAACAGGGCTACAAGCTGATTCTAACATATATACATTAGGGTGATTCAAAAAAAATAATTTTTTTTTTTTTTTCTTTCAAACAGGCTCAAAAGTTTCGTTTTGGTGTCAAAATACGCCTGTCAAAATTTGAGCTCTTAATATTAATATTAAGAGTGTCCTCATCACACTTTTCCATTTTCCATAAGAATAACATAGGAAAAATCATTTTTGCTTATTCTGATTTTTGTACGCTACAAAGGACTGCTCAAACAGTAAATCGCTATACATACTCTTGTAGGGAATTGAACGCTCTACAAAAAAGGTCTCTTGGTCTTTTTCGATAAATCTAACCGTTTTGAAGTTTCTCTAGCGATTTTGGAAAGACTAACTTTGAAACTGTTAGATTTAGCGAAAAAGACCAAGAGACCTTTTTTGTAGAGCGTTCAATTCTCTACAGGAATATGTATAGCGATATACTGTTTGAGCAGTCCTTTGTAGCGTACAAAAATCAGAATAAGCAAAAATGATTTTTCCTATGTTATTCTTATGGAAAATAGAAAAGTGCGATTAGGACACTCTTAATATTAATATTAAGAGCTCAAATATTGACAGGCGTATTTTGTCATCAAAACGAAACTTTTGAGCCTGTTTGGAAGAAAAAAAAAATATTATTTTTTTTGAATCACCCTAATATACATATACCTATATTGTTCAATTTGACTACAAAACTATGCGATAACTACAAGCTAGACGCTCAACTGTGCCCTGAAATCCATTCATCTGGAAAATTCTCTGATTTTGATGAGTAACTTGTTAGTTCTCTGGCTCTTGTAGGTATTGTCTAGTCATTTAGAAACTCCCGGATTATTCCCAAATTCCCAGGTCCAATTGGCAGTCTGTTTTTGTATAATACCCAACTGCATTGAAATATGAAAAACTTACAGATACATCAGATGAGGACTCGTCGTTGTCGAACGGATTGGGACCTTCGGATAGGGAGGCCACTTCGTACTCTACATGGAGGGACAGGTCCCCACTGTCGCTACTGCTGACCCAGGTATGGGTAGAAGTGTCAGAAGTATCCGCGACGTAGTCTATAGACAGTCGAGGTGTACGATCAAAGTTGAGGGGTTGCTGATGGGCTCGTGCGGAGGGTGAAGAATATAAATCTCATTTCTCTATATTTCAATTACCTGTTTCTTTGCCTTGAACACTGTAAACAGACTCATCATCCTCGTCCGTAGGCTGGGGGGACTCGCTCTCAAGCGTGACATACCACGAGTACCGCGGCAGCTTTGCAGAACTCCCCTCTTTGTCGTCATCTGAAATCAGTATCTCCGTTGATCCGAGAAAGTTTAAAACAATTCATCTACCGCGAAGGCGACAATTACGGACAAGATCTGACAAGTTTCGGGCGGGCGTGTCCTCTTTTGTGTTTGTGTGTGTGTGTGTGTGTGTGTGTAGCGCGGTAAAGTTGGTCATGATAAAAATTTACGGGGCATGTCTCGACATAACCTGTATCGCGTACCATTGTCAGAATCCGGGCGTCTCTTCAACCAAGAATTTCGCAGCGGGCCTAGAAGCATGGTAAACCAAGTTAACCTCAATATTGCGGCCACACGCGACAGCGTATAATGATTACCCACCGGGAGACTGCGTGTTCACAGATAGATTTGCCAGGCTCATTGCGCTGGTGTCCGCGGCAAAATTTTTCACGAGCAGGTGCGAATATTACACGACGAAACCTGGTATATCGTCACCACGGTTAATAATGTTAATATGTATGTTTAATATAAATATCTGACCGATGATCGTCGTAATTAATACAATTAAATATACGATTATGAAATGAATTTAAATGAATCTGCAGACTCGAATTGACGGTGAACAACGGCTACTCGCGGCTACTATTGGCAACTATTGCTATTAAGTATTACGGATACGGGCTACATACTATTCTCGTGTATTTTCGGACCCGTGAGAAAAGATATTCGTGAGAGGCGAGTCAAACGGTTGTTTCGAAAGTTTCATAAGCAAGCTCCTGCGGCGCCATCTCTCGGCCGTTGTTGCAAGTGTTATGTCGATCGATCGGTAAGATTATGACACCGTCCAATCCTCAAACCACAAATTTACCCATGGAGTAAAGCCGTCTCGATGCCGCTCGCTGCAAACAGCGCCATCTTTTCGGCACAGCGTATACCTGCACATGCAGAGAGCCACTTAGGTCCATAATATCCATATACCATACTATAACCTATAGATGTATGTGTACTACGTAAGGCAGTCATTTATCGATTCCAAGATAGCGCCTGCTCGTAATACTTGATGAATACCAGTGAATACTGCCTCGCGTCACCCGAAACTCAAAGAGGCAGCTGACTGATAAGCACGGATCGCGTTGTAACTAATGTTAAAATTGTGAAAATGGGCCGTACAATTTATTCGCACAGGTGGTGGATGCATACGGTATAAATACACGCACCGTGTCTTACCTCTGTCCCGGGCGTGCGCCGATCACGGATCCGGACACACGAGAGGATACATAAAACCATATATGCTCCGGGAATCAACCAGGAGGAGGCCGAGGACGTGGAATACCGGAGGTCGTGGCCGTGGGGTAGTAGTCGTGATAACCGCGCACATAGTTTTCCGAGAGTGGATTTCGGAGGAGGTGATGCGGGGATGTGGATGAGGATCGTTTCACGGGGTGGCGGAGACAGCTGGTGTTGTTCCAGGATCATTGCCAGGATCCTGTTTACATCATTTCTCCTGCCGGCAGTAGCGGTCGCGGATGTGGGTGTGGGTGAAAATCACACGAACAACAGCGGGATATCGACGACTGTTTCCTCTGACGGGGTTGTCGTGGTTGCCGCCTCCCGCCCCGCGGATGTGACATCCGGGAACGCGGGGTGCCATAATACAACAAACCTTGCCCCAGGTATAGATGTGTACCTATACTTACTTCATATACCTGTTCTAACTTTCATTCGAATTGTACATTGCAAATGGTGATCAAATAATGAAATACTTCCCTTTAACTATAGGCATATGTTACTGTTGCAGCCGATGGAGGTTTGATGGGAGTAAACCACGGGACTTACCCTTATCCGCCTGTGATATCTGCAACATTTTTGAGCGGTGCCTTCACATGCCAACCGTACCACGGAGTCTACATAAATCACATCTACTTCCAGCTGGCCAATGCGTTCTTCCTTTTATCCCACCTGGCGCCAAGCGGGATACACGGTGTCCTATATCTAAGGTGCACCTTACTTGTCGGCTGTGCCTTTCTAGCACTTTGGGGCTGGGCGATTGCCTGCTGGCTGGACGCAGCTCTCTGGAATGCGATATTCGTCGCGATTAACTTTGTCCATGTCTGTATGCTTCTCTATAGGCTTAGGCCGGTCAAGTTCTCGCGAGAAGTGGAGGAGGTCAGCCATATTCCTCACCCATAATAATGTAGTAGGGTGCGCAAAGAAAAACAGGTTTGAAGAGTCTTAGAAATTAAATGGGTACATCACTCGCAGCCCATGATATATCCGTCCACTTGTTGTAAGAGAGATCTGTGAAAAATGTCAATTCTGTCTTATTTTGAAAATCTACATTTCTAGACTCAAGAGTTCATACGACGACAATGGTTTTGATTCATTTTACTTGGTGAAAATTCATCCCTTCAAAGGCCGGAAAATGTTTGGAGGTGTACTCGGTTTTCAAATACCAGTTGTAGTTACAGAATTCGGCTATCTCTTTCTTCTGTGCACCCTAATGTAATCTAGAAAGCATATCTGAGTAATGTCCACTAGGGTGGGCCAAATAAACCAGAAAGTTGCTTTTTCGTTCAAAAGTTACTCTCCGAAATTCATTCTTTATGATCAAGTAAGGAACCTCAAAAAAACTCAGTTCTAAATAATAATATAAGGAGCTGTGTTTTCTTGAGGCTCGTCATTCGTTCATAAAGAACAAGTATTAAAGAGTACATTTTTGAAGATACAAAAAATAGTCGGTTTATTTATACCACTTAGAGACTTTATAGCCACTTGATTTACTTGGACGATGAAGAATAAGGTGATATTTCAGGTATACGTAGCTGTGTTTCAACCTCTGAGAGTGTCGCGTCACCAATTCAAAAAGGTTCTGAATTGTATGAAAGGGATCCGTCAGCTCAAGTATCAGGAAGTTTACGCGCAGGAGAAAGTCACTAAGGTCGACTCTCTTTCATTGGTACTTTCCGGGAAGTGAGTGTCATGAATTTGATTACCTCTCACGAGATGCATACGATTCAAGTTAAAAGTTGAGACTCTCCTGGAACTATAATAGTTTCGCACAATATCATTTCTGCGCTTCTACTATAACTATGATGCACAAGTCGAGCCAGAGACCCAATAAATGAAAGCACAAAGCACTTGTAACTGTAACACGATAGAACGGTTGTGATTAATTTTAATTGAATTTCTACAGATTGGTGGTCTCTCAAAATGGTAGAGCGTTGCACATAGTCTTTCCACATCAATTCCTTGACTCGCCGGAATGGTTTGGCGTTTCCACGGACGAATATTTTCAGGTAGTCAGCTACAACTCTTATCCAGTGTTGTGAAGTCAAAACTGCATCCTGTCCAGAGACAATTGAATATGCATACGTATATCGTTCTATCTACAAGCCAACGCAGTGATTCATAATTTTCATGAATATAGGTATCAATCACAGCAATGGAAGAATCAAGGATACTGCTGTGGCACCGAGATAAGCTCAAATTGAACATAATCACAGATCAATTTCTGCAAGCTGTGTTTGACCACATTCTGGGACGAGACGTTGTCAAGAAATTAATGCAGGTATCTGTATGTCCCTAAAGTTAATCTTAAAGCAAGTCCCTCCATTTCTGTGGACATAAATAATGAATCATTTCTATCCAGATCCATTTCTTTGGCAATACCGATATGGGCCAGAAAAAATTGCAAGTCTAGTCTGTTGATTTCTCTATCAATTTTCAACCGGTTCTGATCTGGTATCGTTTTAACATCAAACTATCTAGAGTATACAAATATGAATGTTAGCGCGCTGTATATGTGACAGGTGAGTGAGACGATGGCAGCGAGCAGCCTCCATCAGCATCAGAATGGGCAGGTTGTAAGCTTGGCAGCAGTCCCAGGAGTTGGAACAGGCTCTACAATGACTGATAACAATGATATTGAGACCAAACTTCAGCTGGTCGTAAAAAATACAGGAGACAGTAGCCAAGGCATCACCGCGCTCATCAATCGGCAGCTACAAGGTATATACGTTAGGGTGGTCCTTAACAGGGGTGTTTTTGAATTTCTATGCTCCCAGGGGCTTAAACGCTTTCAAATGGATGAAAAACAATCCCCTGAAAATTTGAGCTCTTAATATCAACTCTTAGATAGTCCGCTTTCCAACCAAAGTTTCTTATGGAAATAACATGGGAAAAACTTCTTTTGCTCTTTAGAATTTTACAACTTGGAGACAAATAAGTCTGCAATCATGGGTCATAGATATTTTTGTAGAGAATTTAACGCTCAACAAAAAAGGTTTCTTATAATTTTTCGCTAATTCCACTAGTTCAACATTTATTCAAGGTCAAAGTTTAATTTCGACGTCGAATAACTTTTGAACTAGTAGATTTAGCGAAAAATTATACGAGACCTTCTTTTGAAGCGTTAAATTTTCTACAAAAATATCTATGACTCATTATTGTAGATTCATTTGTCTGCAAGTTGTAGAATTCTAAAGAGCAAAAAAAGTTTTTCCCATGTCATTTTGCATAAGAAACTTTGGTTGGAAAGCAGACTATCTAAGAGTTGACATTAAGAGCTCAAATTTTCAGGGGATTGTTTTTTTATCCATTTGGAAGCGTTTAAGCCTCTGGGAGCATAGAAATTCAAAAACACCCCTGTTAAGGACCACCCTAATATACGTGTCCAAGTGCGCACGAATACTGCCCAAAATCAGTTTTCAAGAAATCGAGAACAAAAAAAAATATGACATCTCATTGAATGGCCAAGTATTCGCACAACAGGGTAATAATTAATCAATGCATACATAGTTTATATACATACACCACAACAATCGTCGATACAACTGTCATGCATTGATCCAGCATATAAATGCAATCTCTTATTGTATATAAATATAAATAATTGTTCGTCACTATACATACATACGTGGTATTATCTACAGGTTTGTTGAACAGAAGATTAGGTATTGGCTAGAAAAAGATACTGACAAGCTGGCTGATCGTTGTTCAACAGACTTTTAGACAATTATTACTAGTATGCACGCATGTTCTTTTTTCCTATCAGAAATTCTAGTTTCGCAGGCGATTTTCGTAAGCTTGCATAATGTTTCACTCAATTCTAGCCCCTTTCCCAGTCTTAACCCCTACTGAAAGTACAGTGAATAATGTAGTCCCTTGCATGATTTTTCATTACTATTATTATTATTATTATTATTATTATTATTTTTTTTTTTTTTTTTTTTTTGAACCAATCCGTATTTTTGAAAAAAGCTGAAAATCATCATCATCCCTTTATGGCTCGAGACAAGAAAACATACATTACATTTACGACCCATCTGAAACTTTTTATTCCGCCAGTTATCATGTTATAATTTTGCACCTATTTTAATTTGGTTCTGGTATAGAAGAGAGCGTGCCGCTGCTGTACACGAGTCCCGACGTGCTGAACAACGCCCTTCATCACCCTAGGCACCTTCATGCTCCGTACGTTCTCCCGTTGTGCCCGATTCGCAATAAAAATTCCCCAGCAGAATCCCCAACACACACGTGTGGCACGTAACCCTGCCTCGCCACGCCACGCCTTATGGTTCTTATTTTATTCCCCGGTTCGCTAACTAGGTAAGTTTATCGTTCCGTTTATGTTTTATTATTACCCGTAACGTATACTTGGTCTATTCGGGAAGTTTTCAAGAAAATTCGGCATTACGCTACATTGTTTGTTCTAAGGTAATGGAAAAAAAAATCGTCGAAAGAGTTGATTGCAAAGCCCACTTCTTTTTCTCTAGTCAAAACACTAATGAAGGCAAACACGAACAATTCATCCATCCGACTTTATGACTATACCTTCTTCGAAACAATGCTTTATTGCTTATCAATTATCCGCACAATTAGTAGTTTTTGTACAGTTTGTTTTACTCAACTTTCACAGTGTTATTATAGTTTTTCGAATCTCTCACATGACATAGGTCTTAGCAGAATTTACATTGAAAATTGCACAGGCTCGTCCTTTTCTACACTTTAATTTGTATACAGGTATATGTGTGACAACAGTCCCAGAATTAGCAAAAGAATGATGTGATATTCCTGTATCTATGAGATATTTGTCGATCTAATGAGAAGAAAGCTCCTGTTTCATTTTGTAGTTCTTCTGACCGTATCTCGTCAAATGCATGCAATACAATAATATCTGTGCTTTTTGTCTAGGTCTGCCAAGGATTAAATACTATTACTGCTGTAAGTTTAGAATGAAGCGTAAGACCACAGTATACCTAGCATAGGTATTGTCTACTATAACAATATAGAGTTGACGGTAAATGATTATTAAAGTTTTCTGCAATGTAAGATTGAACTGAGATTGTGATTATATTTTTCAGCTGCAACAGGGGATCCAAACGCCTGGCGATTGGGGAGGATCGAAGAGACTGACCACGAAACACCCGTCTAACCCGAGGACGGCTATACCCAACCCTGTATGAGATAGAGTGACCCGACCTGCTCGGTTACAATATCTATGTACATACGATACTATGTCTGATCTGCAACGGAACTAGAAAGTGTTAATATATTAAGTGAAAAAGAACGCTCTATTTGCGTGCGTGCCTGCGTGCGTGCGTGTCTGTGATTATACGTGTCCAATTGTTATTCTGCTCGCACGTCCTGGGAGCTAGTTAAAACTGATTGATTCAATAATATTATATAATATTGATAAATTAAACGAGTTGGATTATTGTAGTACATGTCTATGCGTGGATTTGCGTGCATGCAGTGGGAAATTGATGTTCCGTTTATCGTTCGGAATATATTCTGGTATGTTAAATAGTACGGTACGCCGAATTGTGAGAGAGCCAAGTATGAATAGTATTCAATGGAACTTACATGGTACTGATATTTTTTTCTCTATTGAAACAGAAAATGTGTATAAATAAAAGCATTCGATTGTTATCGTACATTGTTCTGCGTTTGCATAGTCAATCGATCGATCCCACCTTTCCTGCCATGAATTTGGATAAAAATGGTCTATATATACCTATAGTATCAAACAATGTGCATATAATTCTAAAGAGGGAAGCAATCGAACAAAGTATTGTCCTGTGTCCGAAGAAGAATCCTGCAGAGCCTTGGAGATGCCTGTGAGGTCTGGGTGCTTCCGATCAGGAAATAAGTTCCTGGACTTACAAAGTCCTTGCGTGTTATTCTCCAGCATTCACTACCGACTAGCACAACAGCGGCATGCAATATGTCTGTGCAGACATTAACTGTAGCACATGTCAGGGCCATGTAATCTTTTGTCGTCTTTTACAATTGGATAGTTCTTGTAGAGTCTGGAATTATATACAGATTTGAAGAGTGAATTTCTGTTTTTTGACTGTATTATCAACAAACGGAATATGTGCTATGCCCCGGCTTACATCGTCATTCTTTCGTTTGTAAGCTTCACAAGGTGTGGTTGGAACTCTTGCCGAGTTAGACAGACGGATTTTTTTCGATTCCATCCCTACTGCACCCAGAAGCGGTGGTTTTAATCTATCGATCATCCGCCCACCTTGATTCAGACCAGAACCATTGGTCTTAGAAGATGATTCAGCTTCGGATGGAATTTGAGTCATATCTCTGGAAACAAGATAACACGGGTATGGAACACAGTATGAAACAACATTCCGCTTGTAAAAATGAAAAACTTTACTCACGATAGCGTAACTTCCTGTCGCCCCTTATCGTCGCGTAAGCCGATCAGTTTTCTACCCAAGTATGTGCTGTTCTCGTATCTTCTTTGGGGAAGAGGTAAAGCGACTCGTTTGAATATCTCGACCAGTTCATTCTTGCTGGTCGATTTTAATCTAGGCATCTCGATGCATCTCTGCGGGAAACGGAGAAGATAATGAACGGATCGGAAACGTCCGTATCTATATTCTAATTCCGGCAAGACAAGGGAGGTTCCAACACTAGCAAAACGACAGCAAGATGCCAATGAAAGGACTCACATCTTTCAAAACTTGAAACAGCTCGTCACCCGTCAACAACTCAGGGTGGACGAGTTGATAGTTTTCCAGATTCGTCATGACGCACGTTTACACGATTATATCGCCGGCTTTGTACGCGGAGCACGGTAAGTTAGGTTATGTTAGGTTATGGTGGATTAGCATCGTGTTTACTTGGTTGTCACTGACTCAACGTCATGCAAAGTCGTGTTAAATGATATGTCTCTGACGATAATATATTGGACAACTGTCTGGGTGAGATTGGCACAACGCGTAGAGGACGTAGAAGCCTCCCTCCTGCAGGATTCAACAGGGCTCTAAATCTTGTGACAGACGAAATGCGCTTCAATGCGACTACAGACCGATGGCACCACTCGGTTTCAACCACTGATTTCACCCCCCACGGCTATCGAAGCCAACATAACCTCAACCCGAGTCAGCATAACCTAAATACTATTCAACAGACACCAAGATGTTGAAGGGAAAATAAGATAAATAAGTACAGAACTTTTGAGACGAAAGAGCTGTTTACTGTTCGCTGCCAGCCGTCAACTTGTTCTCAATCGAATGGACGAGCAAAGACGTCCGGATCTATATTCTAATTCCGACAATTCCGGCAATTCCGGAATCTTCGCCGTGCGACTCGTCTGCGCGGAATTTTATCAGACTGCCCCGCTACCATTTCTGGATCCCGTATATTCAGAATTTCGCGGTGCCGAGATCCAACACGTGCCCGTCATAAGAATATTCGGATCTACCTCGAGCGGTGAGTAATAGGGTGGGTTGAAAAAAATTGTTTTTTTTTTTTTTCTTTAGGATGGGAGTAGAATTTGTACCTTATAAAAAAAGAAATTTTTTCAAAAAAAGAAATTTTTTCAAAAAAAAAATTTTTTCAAAAAAAAAATTTTTTTTTTACTCAACATTTTGAGGTGGCCCACTCGTTTTTTAAATAAATATTTAATCAAATGGGGTAGTTCCAACGGGAAATTCTTTTTTCGGTCCAACATCGTGGAAAACATGTAAAAATTGGCGAATGTGATTGTTTTTAGGGGCCATTCATTAATTACGTAAGGATGATTTTGACGATTTTTGACCCCCCCCCTACTCCCATGTAAGGATACATAAGATTTCTCGAACCCCCCCCTCCCCCTTCTTACGTAAGATTTCATCTGGTTTTAGAAAAGGATCAATTGCACTGAAACTCACTATGTTAGAAATCGCACATTTCTACTTATAAAATATTACGTAAGAATGGCATTTACCCCCCCCCCCCCCCCAGATAAGGGCATGTAGAGATTTTGCGACCCCCCCCCCCCCCCCCCCCCCCCGGACCCTTACGTAATTAATGAATGGCCCCTTACTCAACTTTCATTCTAATACAAAAAAAAGTGCATTTCATTTTTTGATTTTTTTCTTAAATTACAAAAATAATAAGAAAAAAACTTTTTCAACTTTTGATTTTCAACTGGCTTTTGAGATTACACGATGCAGATTCTAGAACTACTCCATTTCATTAAATATAGAACTACCCCATTTGATTAAATATTTATTTAAAAAACGAGTGGGCCACCTCAAAATGTTGAGTAAAAAAAATTTTTTTTTTTTTAAATTTTCTTTTTTTATAAGGTACAAATTCTACCCCCATGCTAAGAAATTTTGTTTTTCCATCCACCCTAATGAGTACGCCCCCTCTCGATCCCCTTTTCGCCACATCTGGATTCGTATCGATCCCCTCTACAGCTCAGAATTATTTCAGATTTTTAGATTAAAAAAAAATTTTCCTTTCTATGTTATTCGTGTCTCGTGTATTGGACTCGAAAAAAATCTCCGATAGTATAATAATAATAATAATAATAATAATGATAATAATGAAAATGATAATGATAATAATAATAATAGTGTCCCGCAATGTTCCTAGTTATATTGTCTGAAAGCTTTTCTTGCAACTATTCAACAGGGGAGAAGACATGCCTGCACGTACACGGGGTATTCCCATACTTGTATGTGCCCTATACGGGTGGGGACAACAGGGACAGGCTTGGATATCGTTTGGCTGCATCATTGGACGCTGCCATAAATGTATCCCTGGGCTCGACAGCAGCTAGGAATCAACATGTATTCAAAGTTCAACTAATATCTGGCATGTGAGTATAGCCCGACTCGGTCGATGGTCATTTCAGAAGCTGACAGTCTATCGCGGTATGAGGCATCAGCCATTACTTACCTTAGCTCAGGAGCTGGTAATCGTCTATTCACTGTAAATTATAGCTAGATTCATTAGAGGGTAACTGTTCTATTAGAAAAGTTGTCTCGGACTTTAACCTTGTGATTTAATTAAGAAATTCTGTGGCAGGCCGTTTTATGGGTACCATGAAAAGGAACACCAATACTTCAAGGTCTATTTCTACAATCCTCAAATGGTGAAGAGGGCGGCCAATCTATTGCAGGTTTGTCCCTCTGAAATTGAAATTATTGTTTTGGAAATTCTGAAATTACAGATGCTTATTATTCCTCTGTAACTATTATCATTGAAAGTAATAAATTTTAATGGAACACTGCGGTGACAAAGCTTGAAGTAAGAGAAAAGAGAAGAGAAAACAGGGATAATACTCAACAAACTAGGTATCGAATCGTCACTAGAGTCGATCTGTTTACTCGTTAACTGATAATTTCAGAACGGCACCGTGATGAATGAAAGCTTCCAGCCTCACGAAGCACACATTCCATACGTGCAGCAGTTCATGATAGATTACAATCTACATGGTATGAGTATGGTACAGCTGAAGGGTGTCAAACATCGGTTGCCATCCAGGGTGGTGTCCATGCCATGTTCCGATAATACCCAACTCAGTTCACCCGTTAGAGATGGCTTGGATTATCTACCGGCTGAAATTATACGACAAAGCACTTGCACGCTCGAAGTAGACGCCCTTGCGTCTGACATATTGAACAGACTGGAAATAGAAGGCGAGCTGATGATTAATCCTGGATTAGCGGCTATATGGGAGGAAGAAAAGGCAAGACGGCATCAATTGGGCCTTGGAGGTGGTGATTCCCAGCTTGTGCATCCAGCTAGCCCTGCCAGGCCTGCTTTCAAGCTTACCGAGAATGATGTCTATCAGCGACAAAGGCTTACCCAAAGATTGGCAACCATATCTCAGGTTGGTTCGACAATGCGAGCAAACCATGTTCCGATATACCTAGGTAAATGCCCGACTTTGTTCTCAAAATATATTCTCAGGGTTCAGCTGCGACTATAGAATTTTTCCAACTCTATCGCCTGTTCAATTCATTCAAACTATGGATATCTGTAACCTGTTATTACAGCACGACGATAGTGCACTTTCCGCTCCAACGGAAAAGAGCCAAAGTTCTTATCCCCTTGAAACTGAGGAGAATAGCAATCTAATGAATGCCTCTTGTCTCGAACACCATGTCGGGCCCCGGTGTAGAACAATCAATGCAGGATTGCCAGACCATCTGAACGAGCTGGATCTGAGGTCAATTCTAACAGCATCCCCTATGCAAACTTTGAGCCAATCACTGGACTGCAGTGTGCGTGAGTATACCTATAGAAATTGTCCATTGAGTGTATAGAAAAGAATTAGAAGCTCGCTACCTTATTCAACAGACACATAGATTTACAATCATATTAATTCATCACGTTATTATTATACTGTTATACTATCTCTATTATATTCCACAGTGGATGCCGCCGATGCCCCCTTGTTGGATATATTGAACGAGTTGGCCAATGAAAACACTGGTGTATCAGTAGTCGATGAGAACAGCCAGCTCGGTTCACAATGTGTTGATTCTGAAAATCAGTCAAACTTCGATGTTTGCGACGAGGAGAAGGATGACGAAAGCGACGACTTGAATCTAACATTGTTACAGCTAGATTCCTTGAGTCGGTCGCAACAGAGATCCGGGGATTCTGGAGTGAATCAAGTTAAGGTAGACAAAGAATCTGGGTGCGATTATCTTCGCGATTTGTCTGTATTCGACCTCGATACCGACGATAACTCTGATGACACGATTTGTGACGATACTGTCCCGCAATGCGATGGAGCGGGGGATTTTGTCTCACCTGACGCTGTAAAATCGAACAAGGAGAAAGGACAATTCTTTGTACCAAATAATCTCACCAAGAGAAGACCTGAATTTGACGTGAAATATTCTAAGGCTGCAGATAATAATGGCCCAATGGATGTGGAAACCACAGCAGACCCAGGCAATTCAGTGGTTTCCATCGGACGATTTCTTGCAGGTAGTAAGAGGTCCGTTCCCATCAATGAAATCCCGGCTCTGGACGGTCCCGCAGATCTCAGTTCAGAAGATTCGGACCTCGAGTCAGACATTACGTTAGACAGGCAGGAGAAACGTATTTGTGACTACAGATCTAGGGTTTCATTAAATCAAGAGAAAGTAACGAGCGTCGCGGCCAGGAACAGAAAGCATAATTGCCAAGAAGAAGACGGCGCGGCGTTCGAGTCACCCGTAAAAAATAGGAAATCCAGTTCCATTCTGTCGCCAAAGAATGCATGCCAAACACCTAAGAGGTTGACGTTGTTGAATAGTGTAAAGGGTCGCCCGTCTCGATGCTATTCTCCCTTGAGTATAATTGTCAGCTCTCCTAGCAAGATGACGGAAGTCGGAAATGTCAACCTCTCTTCGCTGATCGACGAAAGTGCACCTAGGAAAGTTGTAGAGGAGACCATGAACCATCAGATAATTACAAACGTGAATGAAAAGTACAGAAATGAGGGTCTTTCAAACACTGAAACGGACGGAGAAGATATTTGCAATGTAACATTCACACAATACTTGCGTTCGCAGATGCAGCATACTCCCAAATTCGAAGCTATAGACATTAGTATAGCGGGGAGTGGCAAGGGAATCGTTATTGTGCCCAAATTCAATCCGCCTAATTTCCGTAAGGTCGCTGAGACGATGGAGACATACGGTATACCTTTGTGCAAAAACGAAAGTCCATTTTTTGGCAATCATATGGATGTAACAAATCGTAAAGAGGTAGCGCACAAAATGCTTCGTGTTCCGAGCAAATCTATCATAGATATTGAACCATTTGAGTCTGATTTGGAATTTATTACCGGCATTAAGCTTTGGCGAGTGATGAAAATCAAAGAGGTCTACCCATCCGGTGCCAATATTCAAAGGTCAAAAATGAGGCAGCAACTTACTGGTCGAAACAAGATTGTGATTGTACCCTTGGCAGCAGCTCCTTTGCAGAAGACTGTGAAGACATGGTCAAAGGCAAGGGAGTATCTGAAGAAGCTGGGTGCAGTAAAAGGTTTCTCCGACGACAAAGAGAAAAATAGCATTCCTGACCCAGCTGAAACATCAAAATCCATCAAAGAGGACCAGCTGCGAAAAAGTATAAGCGGTGTCTCGTCTGAGAGCAATTCTTGGTCGAGCGAAGAAGCCAGTATAGATGTTTCTTTGGAAAATGCCCGTGAGAATCCAAATTTATACAATAACACCAACTCGTCCAGAGAGCTTGGGGTCTCCTGCGGTCAGATCGAGGGCTCGTCGCAAACTGATCATTTTAAAATACCGTGTGAGAATTTACAAGACATCAAACCACTCGTTACCGTGAGTACACGCAATATTTTTAGACACTCGAGTCGGCTCATATGATATTAATGATTACGATTTCTGTTCCGTTTCAGCATCAATACTTGACAATATTATGCTTGGAGCTCCATATGGCTACTCGCGGGGATCTTCTACCCGATCCGCAACACGATGCAATCCGGGCGATATTTTATGCCGTTCACAATGATGCCCCTGCAGCTCCGAATCTCAAGCCACTTGATTATGGTATGATATTTTATTTTATAGCAGCCCTTTGAATACAATCCAAACAGGCACTGGTCTCTCCTAATTTCAACGACGATCGCATATTATGGAAGCCTGTTGAATATGATTGTATTACATAATATTGCAGGGGTTCTGGTGTGCGACCCGTTGTTTCACACTGGAAAATCATCTGGCTACCTGAAGGGATCCGGTGTAACATGCCCAGTTTCTTACGCGGCAAGCGAAGGAGAACTTTTGGAGCAACTGCCTTCCATAGTCAACAAGTTTGATCCTGATATTCTAGCCGGATGGGAAATAGAATCTCTTTCCTGGGGCTATTTGTTTCAACGGGCTGCAAATATTGGCATCAACTTGGCGCCGAGAGTCTCTAGGATTCCTTGCATCCAAAGAGCTTGGGAGATCCAGACAACAGAGTTGAACATTTTGACCGAAATCAAAATGCCTGGCCGGATTGTTCTAGACATCTGGCGGATTATGAGACACGAGATAGGTAAGCGGGCGTGTATGCAAGCTAAAAGACACATCTAGACGGATCGCAGCTAGGACCATTGCCTAAATAATCACGAATCATGTTCAGAGTTAACACATCTTTTTGTAGCATTACAGAGCTACACGTTTGAAAACATTATGTATCATGTAATGCATCAGAGATTGAGCTGTCCGTCTTTCGCAACGTTGACTCGCTGGTGGGAATATCAAACACCCGGGGCACGCTCTATGGTCGTGGAACACTACCTTGCCAAGGTGGTGGGCATAATGAAGATTCTCGATCATCTGGACATAATCGGTAATCATGCAGAGCTTTCAGCTTCCAAACGTATTGTGGTCTATGTCCTTTTGTCGATAATTAATTGTTTGCTTTCATACACGAGGTAAAACGACGGAATTCGCACGTCTCTACGGGATACAGTTCTTTGAAGTCTTTTCACGAGGCTCTCAGTTCCAAGTTGAGTCCGTCATGCTGAGGCTGGCCAAGCCGTCTAACTATGTACCCGTATCCCCATCAGTGCAGCAACGAGCCACCATGCGAGCACCCGAATCCCTGCCTCTTATTATGGAACCGGAATCTGTATTTTATAGTGAGCCATTGGTCGTACTAGACTTTCAGAGTCTCTACCCGAGCATCATCATTGCCCACAACTATTGCTTTTCTACATGCCTCGGACGCGTAGAGAATATAGGCCAGTGGGTATCCGATCTATTAATATTACGAATATCATACACCTTTTTTCATAGACTTTTTTTTAACCACCCTAATAAATATACCAATCCACCTGTCTTATACCTAGACAAATATATTATATGTATATAATATACGGACGGATATGATTTTTCATTAATACGGAATATGATCCAAACAGATCCGTGCCATTTGAATTTGGCGCAACAACTCTAAAAGTAACTAAGCGCACTGCCTTGAAATTGGAGGACAAGCTGAACTTTTCACCCTGCGGCGTTGCTTTCGTCAAACCGGAAATTCGTGTAGGAATACTTCCCCGGATGCTGACCGAATATCTGGATACTAGACTGATGGTGAAGAAGGCCATGAAAGACCACTCTCAGACTGCTCACAATCTGCAGCGAGCTCTGCATTCTAGGCAAAAAGGATTGAAATTACTTGCCAATGTGACTTTCGGATATACGCATGCTAATTTTAGCGGAAGAATGCCCTGCATTGAGGTACTACTTTGTAGATATTACTCCAGAGCAGATCCAATCAAGTGCAGGCACACCTTCTATTTTATATCCTCAACAATTGTTCAGATAGGGGACAGCATCGTGAGTAAGGCGAGAGAAACCTTGGAGCGTGCCATAAAATTAGTGGAGTCTACAAAACGATGGAATGCCCGCGTTGTCTACGGTGATACCGACTCCTTGTTCGTACTACTACCCGGGCGATCACGGAAACAGGCATTTGAAGTGGGGACCGAAATCGCGAGCGCCGTAACCGCGGATAATCCAAAACCGATGAAGCTTAAACTGGAGAAGATCATGCAGCCAGCTATATTACAGGTTTGTTGCGTGCCCAGATTGAATTGGAATCACCTGATTTGTATAGTCTGACCGGATTATTATTTTTCATGGACCCGTATTACTTCATTTAGACAAAGAAACGCTACTGCGGTTACATGTACGAGAGCTCGGATCAGGAGAAACCGGTATACCTCGCAAAAGGCATAGAGACTGTTCGTAGGGACGGCTGCCCCGCTGTTTCAAAGGTGATCCAAGTTTCTATTCCATTCTTACATATGTCTACAACAATCGAACAAGGCCTCTACGTTTGATCTCTCCCTTGGACAGATATTAGAAAAAACTCTAAGGATCCTGTTCGACACAAGGGACGTCTCGGAAGTAAAGGGATATGTGACACGCCAGCTGGACAAGGTTCTACGGGGCCGTGTATCCCTTCAGGACTTGACGTTTGCCAAGGAGTTCCGCGGACTACAGGGCTATAAATCTAGTGCCTGTGTACCAGCCCTGGAGCTCACCCGTCGTCTGATTTTAAAGGATCCCCGTGCAGTTCCACGTACCAGCGAGCGTGTACCTTATGTAATCGTTGCCGGTGCCCCAAATCAGCCTCTCTTCCAGTGTGTACGATCCCCGTGGGAGGTGATCGCAGATACTGGTCTGCGACCCAATGTTCTCTACTATACAACGCGGGTGATAATACCACCGCTGAATCGGTGCCTCAACCTTCTTGGGATTGACGTTAACGCATGGTAATGAAAAGTTGTCGTCCCCCACTGATAGTTTGTAATGTAACTAGTGAATAATGTAATCTATGTCTGTGCAATGTTCATACTTGAATCATTTTTCATCTTCAGGTTCGAGGAGATGCCTCGTCGGCAAATGATAAATTGCAATCCTGGCGGCGCATTGGGAGGAGAGCCGCAAAAGTCGACAATATCTCAGTATTTCGGAACTGTGGCTTGTGCAGCATGCGGGAACGCTTCCAACGCGGGTATCTGTACAGACTGTTTGAAGTTACCAAATCAGACGATCGTTGTGCTTCATGAAAAGATAAGGCAGATGGAAAGATCTCATCACAGTATAGCTGCGGTGAGTATGATTTGATTGTAAGCTAACGTCTATATGAATCGGAGTCTTGAATTTTAGAAAGTAATCCACGTAATTCAAGGATTTCTCCACTTACTTGAGAGTTGGGTACCCTATAAAATTCTTCGTGTCGCCAACACCTCCGATACTATAAATAATGAATCATTGTACGAGAATTTCATACGCCTTTTCAATTTCAGATTTGCCAGTCGTGTGTCGGAAGGGTTGGCACTATAGAGTGCAGTTCGCTGGATTGCCCAGTTCTGTATCGTCGGGTCCGATCTATCAACGATAAACATCAAATATTATACATGCGACGGATAGTCGACAAGGGAAACAGTTTGGAATTTTAGTTTAAACAGTTTAAATAATAATTAAAGGTTCGAAGAGGCTTCGAAGTCAATTTCTAACGTTAACAAATGTTCTTGGATAAATGGAAAATGAATTCAACCACGACCTTGTTAGTACTGTAAATAATAGCGAATAAAGTTCATAAAATTTGTACTAAAAAGTTGGTTTTATTTGATTCCCTTAATTCTAATTACAATATTGCGCGTCCTCGCGCTTATGTCACTTGTGCAGTTGCAAGTCTCTATGTTACACACACCTAATACCTATTTAATTTTACTATACCATGTATAGCGTTATTGACGCAAGTCCTTGGAATAAGATTTGGATATAAAATACATATACCGTTGTTGTTGACAAGTTGACAGTTTTCAAATTTATTTTTAGTCACGAAAAAAGTAAATTATATTATAATTCGACGACGCTAGCCAGCACAGCACTCGTGATTCCTACACTTTGACCTTCCTCGCTAAGTTTCGAGACATCTTTGTGTACCACAAACACGGATTTCTATACCTTAAACCTATGATATAGCAATCTGTGACCTCGGCGAATCATTAACAAGAGAATACTGCAGGTATAGGTGAATATTTTCGTATCAAAAAAAAAGCACGCCACAGCTGACGTATTGCTTGATGATGGACCTGTGTATGTATCCTCACTCACTGAATGTGAGCTTCAAGGTGCTGCAATTGATTAGTTGGTCAGTTAGGTAGGTATGTAGATAGGGCTGGTCAATTGAGTGGTGAACAGCAGCCGTCTCTTCGGACAACTGAAACACATATTATCCACATATTATCGAAGTATCTTACAGGAATTTTTCATCAAAGTAGAAAGTAGAATGATGAAAGTAATCGGAGACTCGGATTCTGCTGGGAGTGGAATGAAACGATTGTCGTGCCAAGTTTTGCAAAATGCAACTCGTGCTAAGTGCAACAAATATAGAATCCTCCATCAGAAGTGGGTGATGGAACTAATGTGTCATCATCAGTGGTTAAGAGCATTCACACATCACGCGGAGGATCCCTAATTTTCATTGAAATTTTTGCACGTGTAGGAAAATTGAGTCGTTAGAACAGATTCTCTGTCTATCATTGCAGGACAGGTGAAAGATTTGAAATATACTTACATGAAAAATATAAGTCATTCAGCCGGAGTGAAGCTGAGATGGGTCGAGCCTTTATCGACCTTCAACTGTTGGAAGATAAAGATAAAATTATTTAACATCTTGGCTGTACATTATATTATATTATGTGTATTCGAACTGTGAATTGAAAACTATTGAGCGGTTGTGCGTATAACTGATGATAAATAATCTGAACTCACTGTATGAAGCGAGATCAATTTCATCGGGCAGCTCAGTGATGTTGACATCGAATCTTTCTTGAACATCGTTTAAAATCTTGGCATCGCCTTCGTCGCTAACCAGTGTAATGGCAAGACCCTGTGTCGCAGAAAACAAGACAAAGTTAAATCATCATTGCCTTAGAATGAGTGTGAAAGATGCAGAAATTTTTGTATATTCAGTGAGAGAGTTCAAGAGTATCATGGTGTGATCAGTACGAACTTAGGTTTCATCATTATGTGGCAAACATTGACTCTTGGAATAGACAGGAAAGTTTTCATTTTAATTTAGTTACCTTTGTACCAAATCGACCAGCACGAGCCACCCTGTGTAGATACGTATCCGAGTCTTCTGGCATATCATAGTTAAAAACTATGTTCACCCTTTCAATATCCATTCCACGACCAAACAGATTTGTGGCAACCAAAATACGCTGGGCGAAGAAAACACAGTATTGACATATTCAATATGAAATATCATCTCGTTAATAATTCTATACATTGTTCAACTTTTCCATACATATTCAGTCATTCATTTATTCTGAAATTGATTTACTCTCAGAAAGAAGGTTTTGATTAGCGTTATTGATCCGGCGATTAATTTGCGGAGATTGAGAATGCGATTGTTTGATTGCAATAAAGTTGGAGGCAGCAGATTTCGAAAATTTCTCACCTTTTGAAAATCTTTAAATTGCTGGTATCTAGAGAGGCGTTCCTCCTGGGTCATCCCTCGGTGAATACCGATTGCAGGGAAATTTTGTTCAGTCAACAGTTGAGCAAGAGCCATGCACCTTTGGACGGATTTCACAAATATCACCACCTGTGGATGAACATTGATTCCATTCCAGTTACTACTATGACGTATACAATTACGCTCGATTGGTTTAGCCTATTTTATACAACTGAATCGAAATAATTTCGTTTACTCGACTTAAAGTTACATCCAAAAAATCATACTGTATTTATATATCAAGTTGGGGGCCCATCAGTAGTGGGTGATGGAACTCAGGCGTCATCATACTTGGCTAAGACGGCTCACACATCATCTGGACCCCCAAAGTTAACAAGTTATTTACGCAGACAATATCTACAGAGAACATCATCCGTAACTGTAGATAAACATCAATTATACTCAGTGTGGACACGCACCTGGTTGAACTCGAGTACATCCAATAATTCGAATAGTTTTTTATTCTTCTCATTCTCCTTCAGCTTGACATAATGTTGTTGCAGGCCGTGTAACGTAAGTTTGGCCTCGTCGTCCACATATACCTCCATCGGCTGCGCAAACAAGGTATTTTTAAGACAACCTAAACTACCTTAAGCTAATTCCAGTGCCTAGGAAAATGTTCGAACCCCCTAGATCCTGCGATCCTCAATTTACGGATTTATCCACCCGGGTCCGTTGTCTCTATGCCTCTTGAATAGTGTTTTTTTTTTTTCTTCTCTTTCTCTTTTTTTAATCAAACAAATAACTATTTCTGTCTAAAGATTTTCACAACAGAGCTGGAGGCTGAGAATTAAGCGTAGTTGTTGAAAAAATAAAACCAATGCAGGCCACATAATTGATAATATTCAACATAATTCGCATAATTTGACAACTGAGATACGAAGATAAGGCATACTATGATCTGATCTGAGGCGACAGAAGAGAACTGAGACTACCTCAGCATCCCAGTAGTCTTGTATCGTATACAAATTATTCTGGCGTTTCGGGTTTATCACACTAGTTACATACGGTCCGGCGATTCCACCCTCGGCATTAGCGCCGACAGAAATAAGGTTGCGCACCCAGGAACGCTCAGCCACTCCCGTTGCTTGCTCTCGACGCATCATCGTCTCCTTCCCGCAAATTTTCGCCCCTCGAGAGCGTGTACCGCATTGGCATTGGCATTGGCATTGGCATTGAGATCTGCCAATGGTATTTGGCCCCGATTGTAGTAATATGTGGTTGATATTTGTTCAGCGGCTCGAAAGACTTATTCATCAACTCAACGTCATGAAAAGATATAATGCATTCTCTAACCACGGCGTAGCACCATTTGTATTATTAGAAATGCTAAGCGGGACGTTTGTAACTGCCCGTTGTAGACATCGAGTTTCAATTGGTCAGTGCCAGGTAAATTATGCCGAGCCTAAGTCTATTGAGTTTAGCGGGCTGGAAACCCGATATTATTAATCCCTATCTACCCATAATTCCTCTTGTGTCTTCTTTCTTGATTTCTTCTCTCTTCGATGTGTTGTCTTGAGGTCTTCTTGGCCCCCCCACCCACATACACCCTCGTGTATTCAATATCTTTTCAAGTTAGTGACCTAATCCCCCCCTGCCGTTCCCCTCGCCAATTTTACCTAATGCAGCATCGACAATCACAGGCCTAGGATTTGGATTTGGATTTGGATTTGGATTTGACTGTTGATGTAGGCGGGAACGTGAAGAAGGCAGACAAGGATTCAGACTTTGGATGATTTCCTAGTTCACTTACGGGAAGATATTCCGGGACTTTGGGGAGAGTTTTGGCAACGGTGGAAGAGTTCGTAGGATTATTCATAGGATTACGGACGTTTCGACGTTAATCATTATCAAAGGTACTTGGCGATAAGGTGTGTAGTTTTAGGAAGGATCATGTTCCGCCGTCCGAATTCCGACAGATATTTATCTAACGCAACTCCAACGATCGAGGACAATAGTTTACGCATGCGCCCGTGTGCTTGAAAATTTCCGGCTGTAGCAAAGGGACAACTCATGACCCTCATCTCATCATATACCCTTACAAGAGATCGACAATGATTCGGTTTGTCTAGCTAGCCTAACCCGCGGATGTAACCGGAACAATATTCATGGCGTGGTCTGAGCTCAGTCCTGGGTAAACGCAGGGCCGACGAAGGAGCGATCGTAGATCGTAGAGAGGAGGAAGTTTTGCTAATTACATCTTGCATGAACTTCTTGCAGACTGGGCGTATATCCTTGGACAGGGTTGCACTGAACATCATCACTTGTTTCCCGTGTGGAGTATTCCTGAAGATCTCTTGTACGTCACGCCTCATATCTGTTGCGGGATTGATATTTGATATTAGTTCAATATTGCCGAATACTTTACGCTACTCTAAACTCAAACTTGCATAATGATAAAGACTAGAGTATTTCTCTCACTCGCATGAGCTAACGAGGGATATGTGCACTAACATCATGGCCACTAAAAACGATCGAATAAATTCCCTGACTTATCCCTGGCCAAATGATAATTTTTCCCTGATTAAAATTCAAACTAATAGTGTGAATACAAGTGACTAATTAATAATAGCTCCGAATTAATCGATATTCGAAAATTGACAACCTAAATGTTCTTTAATTTCAATTGTTCTTGAATTCTGTTCCCCCCCCCCCCCCCCCCCATCATTCCATACTTATTTTCCCTGACCGATCAAATTATTCCTTGACTTTTCCCTGTTTTCCCTCAACAGTAGCCACCATGACTAAAACTAAAACTAATTGTTTGTCGATAATGTCTATTGAGGGAATATATTGTTATATGGGGAATTGAAGTGAAGAAGAAGAACGACGAATCATACCGAGTAATTCCAGCATCTTGTCACACTCGTCGAGGACGAAATGCTTTAGCTGTTTCAAATTGAGCTTTTTGTTGCGAACAAGCGCCAGGATACGTCCGGGGGTGCCCACAACAATGTGAGGACAGGTATTCTTCAAAACTTCCTCGTCCTTCTGTATCGGAAGTCCGCCAAAAAATACACCGACCTGGAAAGTTGCCGGAATTAGGGCAATAATTATAATAGCCAATGACAACATCTATGGGAATCTACAAGTCTGTATGCAAATTGTGATTATTGGAGGTAAACAGCTTCGATACGGAATAGTGCACTGTTTCCATCAGATTCTCACGTATGGATGAACAAGGATAGATATATTTGAAATTACCTTGACGGTTGGCATGTATTTGCTGAATCTCTCGTATTCTTTGCTGATTTGGAAAGCGAGTTCCCGAGTGTGACACATGACCAGTACATAAACGACATTCTCGGTTAGTTCCAGTTGTTGCAAGGTAGCCAGTACAAACACAGCAGTTTTCCCCATACCAGATTTTGCCTGGCAAAGAATGTCCATGCCAAGTACCGCTTGTGGGATGCACTCGTGTTGCACTGTTATTTAATAGCATAATAATAGCCGAATTAGTATACCGAACTCGGACACATGTCTGACAGAATGTGGATGAAATTCCAAGTCAGGGTAAAGATAGATATCATTCACTATCAATCTGATGTCCCTATCAGATATCATCATTCAATTCTATCGAGGTAGATTTGAACGGACAATTACATGGAGACTTAGCGTCAAGGGGGAGATATGTTTACAGGGTGAAAATTTTGTATTCATTTTTTTCTACCCCTAAATCTATACAACTCTTGGAGAATATATTTTCGAAGTGTGACAGCTCTGTTCGAAGTAATTCATTAGTTATAGCTTAGACAACGACGGCTTCGGAGAAAGTATGTTTATAAAATTTATGTACAAGATTAAAAATGTTTTGTAGAATCAATTGACTTATTCCGAAGTTTTTTGATCAGATAATCTACAACCGTCAATGAAGTTGAAAAAAAAAATACTACAAACTTTAGGTCAAACGATAAATCGAAGTGTTGTCGCGAAAATTGCCACTTTATTTTCAAACTCGCATAATTTCGGTTGTTTCATACTTTTATTTAATTTTATTAGTCCATTGACGGAATTTATACATGAAAATGATGAAAATATTTGATTCAGATGGAATTTGGATATGCCAAAATGTACACAAACTGGTGATATCAACGGTATAGAGTCATAAACATATGTATCAAAATTTAATACATGAATACATAATTTTGTAACAAAAGACATCGTTTTTGTATTATTTAACAGTGGCTTGAGTACAATCAAAACTTTTATATGGAAGTGCTATGTTTTGGCTGTAAATAAAATTTAAAAAAAAAATCAGGCTTTTTTCGGTGTCACGTATCTCTCTCCTTAAAACGAATATCCAGTCGAACAATGTACAAGTTTCATTCTCAACATATTTTTTTGAATATCATTAGCAGAATATTGTTATAATACCTTCGGATGGATGCTCAAAACCACAATCGACAATGGCACGAAGGATCTCTGGTTTGAGAAGAAAATCGCGGAATCCACTACTATGGATGGAGACGTAGGTTCCTTTCACTTCCTTCTTGGCAGATACATCGCCGCTACCATCCACTACCTGCTCTGTCTGTTCATCATCCTCGTAATCCAAAAGATCTTCATTGTCTGCCATTTTATTTATACGAAATTACTCGCCTGAAATACCTGAAAAGTGACGAGAATATAATTAATAAACGATACATGGTTCCGAAAAATCCGTTAGAACCGTTTCCACGAGCGATCACGCGTCTCCGATCGATAACCTAACCTAGCCAGCTCGAAATCAATCACCTCGGTAGCTAAATTTAGGGGAAAAAATGAAATTTCAATCACTCGCTGGGCATTGACGTGTGCTTGTCAGCATGAAATCAATAAAACTTGATCAAAATGCCGTCCAATAAATAATTGGCAACCCGTAGCCTCGACGAGTGTTATCTGTCCACGTTGCACCCACGTAACCACTATATCTGCTATGCTCAGTCGCCATCTTGTTGGCGCTCAATTTTCACAGTTTTAATAACCTGCCTGTAAACGCGGATTTCAATGATGCAAGAAGTACAAGAAATAGACAATTAGGCTATAGACAGGTCGCGGTAACGGTGTGAGAATGAGATAAAGATACATAGTATATCCTTAATAGAAGGACGGCGACCGATAGGTTAGGTGGAAGCAATCCTGAACAATTTCATGACCCCTGCGCCGCCGCCATTATCAAGGCTTCGCGTTCCCTTCCACGTAATGAACATTAATCTGATCAGAGATGATGCGAAGCCGGGTGTACTTGTATATACCTATTTACGTGTGATTCGTATCCAAATTTACGTTAATAGCCCGTATACAGTGGACGCGGGCGCTTCCGACAACTGGGAAGATCACATTACGCCGGGGCTTCAAAACGGACGCGTCCTTACGTGTCGGGCGAAGAAACAAAAAAATAGAAAGACCCAGAGCGCGGCACAACACATCGCATTGCCAACATGGTAATAATAAACTCGGCACAAAAATATGGCAAAACTCGAGATACCGAACGGCATCGGTGAAAATATACACAAATTTTTTCAACCTAAATCAAGGGATCGCTTATTTACAGTAAGATAACAATGGTGGAGTCGACGACTTACCGCTTTGGCGAATGAAAACTCAGCGAGGCCACGACGGACCACACAACACGTTATAAGGGACGCCTGCAAACGACTGCGGTCTGCGGGCGGAAGAAGTGACGGCACGGTCGCCGGGCGGAAGCCGGTGACGCCGTTCTGCGCGCCATCTATTTCGAAGCCGCACTTTTTCCGAAAACTAAATTCCAACATGGCGACCGTTCACGCTCCGCGCGAAATTTGAACATCGGCTACACGAATTATCGACTGAGCTCAACAAACGCACCGACTGGGCGTGGAGGCGCCGAGGTTGATTATCGTTTGTTATTCCTACCCTTCCGAATTTTCGTATCACTCGACTCGGCCCTGTCTGATCTGTCAAAAGTTCTTACTGCCGAGTGTCATTCGAGAAGCCAGCTGTTCCTCATTCGCGTGTACTTGCGCTTTTACTCTACCCCGGTCTCGATATCGTTGAAACTCACGATGAATCGTATTATCGGGACAAATGGGACGAGTGACAAACATTAGAAACCAAGGATACATCAGTTTTCTCACGAATTTAACCCCTCCCGGCGACACAAGAAAATGGACGAGGCGAAGTTTTTGAAAAGGTAAAGTTTTTCCCTTGTTACAGACGATTACACGATTGACGGCCGTCGCTGTTGAAAATCAATGTTTACGCACTCCGCACCGCTCAGGTTATGTCGCCCTGTTTTAGGAAAGTGAGATCCGGAAACTTGGACGTTCATCCGACGGAAAAGGCATTGGTCGTCAATTACGATGTAGAGGCCCTGATACTGGGAGAACTTGGTGATCCAATGCTCGGGGATCGTAAGGTATAAAACCTAACTGCTTCCCACCTCTCGCATTCTCGTTTCGCCTCTGTGGCTGAATAAGTTTGTCTGATTTTCACAATTTTACCCGTGTGTTTAGGAATGTCAGAAAATAATACGTCTGAAGAGTTTGAACGCCGATACAAACGTTGCCCTTCTTGCCAAAGAAGTAATGGAGAAATGCAGCTTGATTCACGAATCTAAATTACCAGAAGTTGAACAACTCATCTATTATCTGCAAACCCATCGAACCAATGGCGACGGTAAAGCTTATTTAGGTTTACTAAGTCATAACTGAACCTTTCCCCAGTCTTTCCGTCCAACATACCTTTCTCTATTTTTGTCCAGTTGACGAGGCCGCGACACGACCTTCCAGGCCTACATCGTCTCATCTATCCAATACAGAAAGGAATGGTGATGTTGAGAGGGCTGTTATAAGCAATATTGATAACTACATAGAACTTATGTATGAAGAGATACCGGGTAAAATAAGGGGCTCCTCTCTGATCCTACAACTGGCTCGTATTCCCGACAATTTACTGGAACTTACAAAGAACGGTGGGTATCAGATCAGGCATTGCTGGCTTGCATTTGATTCATTTTTATTACGCATCAGAGGGTAGCAAAAAAGAGTTAAACGAGAGAAGGCAACAGCAAAAGCGCCCGAGTCCTTGAATATGTTCACTAGGGTGGGCAAAATAATCCGACTATTCTTTCTTTTCAATAGTTACTCTCAAAAACTTGTTCTTTATGATCAATTAACGAGCCGAGAAAAAACTCAGCTCTTAATATTAATGTTTAGAGACCACTCATCGCTTTTTTTTATTTTCTGTTAAAAATGTATGGGAAATGTTCTCGTGGCACTTTTTGGTTCGTATATCTAAGGAACTAATCCATTTAGACAGATTCTGTACAGCTAGTCTTGTTCAAAATTGAACCCTCTACAATAAAGGTCTCTTGGTCTTTTTTTGTGAATCTAACTGATTCCAAGTTATTCTCTTCATGGAAGAGAACAAAATGACCATGTATTTTGAACGTAAAGTAAAAAATAGCGATTAGCGACCTCTCAATGTTAATATTGAGAGCTGAATTTTATTTTAGGCTCGTTCTCTGATCATAAAGAACAAGTTGTTGAGAGAAAATTTTGAAAAACAAAAATAGTTGGATTATTCGGCCCACCGTAGTGTGCACCCAGACCTATAAAGTTTTACCTTTTGTCTTAGAATCTCTACTTAGCGCGCTTGCAAGAGTTCTGAGAGAAGACTGGAGACGCAGCATCGAATTATCTACCAACATAGTCTATATATTCTTCTGTTTCTCGACGTACAGCCAATTTCACAGTATAGTATTGGAGTACAGAGTAAGTCTGGGTTCCCCCCCAATCGGCAACTTCCTCCCAAGCATAAAATTAATCAAACCTTGTTTTGTTATCTTTCAGATTGGCTCCCTCTGCATGGATATAATTGACTTTGAACTAAGTCGTTACGACCAGTGGAAAGAGGATATGGACAAGCGGAGGCGCCATTTCGAAAGTACCACAGGACTCTCGCTTTTTCCCATCGATACTGGCCATAATTCTGATAAAAGGGCAATAACTAGCGACGAGATTTGGAACGCGGACGGTCCCCTCGACTACGAAGTTAAACGAAGATCCGTGGAATTAATGGGGGCTGCCACGGACGGCGATGTTAACAAATTGAAGGAGGATATCGAGAAAAGTCGGAAGAAATTCAAAAGCTTGACTAGGAAACAGGAACAATTGTTGAGAGGTGCGTTGTTAAAAATAAAGGCCGGTAGTTGAAAATAAAGATGGATTAATAAATGAATAAAACATTGCATACTTGAACTGTAACAGCATGGTTGCAAAACTTATCTAATGATTATCATCACATGTAATAGGAATAATTTTAAGTCTACTTAAATACTGTGACACAGTCTCTGGATCTATGTACACTCTGTGCCTGTTCGCAGTTGCATTTTACCTGTTATTGAATATCGCTGAGAACACGGAAGTCGAGCGTAAAATGCGTAAAAAGAACGTGATCGGGATGCTCATCAAGACGCTGGACAGAAACAATACAGACTTGCTGATACTGGTTGTAACATTTTTGAAGAAGTTGTCTATTTTTCGCGAGAACAAGGATCTGATGGTGAGATAGAAGAGTCCGTTGTGTATAAATTACGTTTCCTCAATACACAATATTGATGATTTCTTGATAATTTCAGGCGGATTTGAACGTGATTGAGAAGCTGCCGAGGCTACTCCACAACAGCAATGCAGACTTGATTCAAAGCACCTTGAAATTGTCATTCAATCTTTCATTCGACACAAAATTACGGGCAAAGATGATTAGAGTGGGGTTGTTGCCCAAGCTGGTCACGCTACTGATTCAAAGTAAGCAGGTACAAACGCGAACACCCTTTGTCTCATACTGTTTTGTAATGATTTTTGCATTCTTCTATTTTCCAGGCGAGATTAAGAATAAAACTACGATACTTGGCTTACTCTATCACCTCAGTATGGATGACAAAGTCAAGTCCATGTTCACATACACTGACTGCATTCCAATGGTAGGTAGAGTTCTACAGAAGCATAAAATAGAATTACGTATTACGAATTATACAAAGGAATTATACGTTCCAGGTCACCGACATGATTTTAGTATCTGATGAGAATCAAATAAAGCCAGAACTGACCGCGTTGTGCATAAACTTGGCGGCCAACAAAAGAAATGCCCAACTCATGGTGGAAAACAACATCCTGCAGGGACTCATTCGTCGAGCGTTCAGAACCCAAGATCCATTGGTCATGAAAATGATAAGGAACATATCGCAGCATGATTCCACCAAGGAGAGCTTTGTGGTCGGTATTCTCGAGCGAAAAATAATAAGAATCGCCTCTTCTTATATTCTTATTCCCACATTTATATGTCATATAAATATCTGTGCGAGGCTGTTATCTGGATCATTGCGTGTTGTCAGGAATTTGTTGGCGATTTTGCAACAGCTCTGAGCCATTCGGATTCTCAGGACTTTGTACTGGAAATTGTTGGAGTTCTTGGAAACTTGACTCTCCCGGACCTTGACTACTCCCAAATACTCCGCCGATGCAATCTGATACCCTGGATACGAAACAATCTTATCCCTGGTGAGCGGCCTTACCCTGTATAACATTTATAAGATACACACAGCTACAAAAATTGCATATATCTGTTTCTAGGAAAAGCCCAAGATGATTTGGTACTGGAAGTAGTGATATTTCTGGGTACAGCCGCTTGCGACGAAATGTGTGCTCGTCTGATGTGCAAGGCGGATATTCTACTGTCCCTTGTAGAGTTGTTGAAAGGTTTGTTCGATCGTGCAATCAACTACGAGCGTAATAAATTACAGTATTTTCTCACAAAATTCCTCTCTAACTATTTCCGAACAGCAAAACAAGAAGACGACGAGATTGTGTTGCAGATAATTTACGTATTTTATCAAATTGCCAAACACGACTCGACAAGAGACTATTTGATTCGAGAAACCGGCAATGGTGAGTAATAAGTCATTCCGTGTGTCCCAGCAATTTTACATTCAGGGCCGGACTCTCGCTTAAAATAGCTTGTTTATTTATTTTCAGAAGCCCCCGGTTATCTGATAGACCTGATGCACGATAAAAACCCTATGATTCGAAAGGTGTGCGACGCGTGCCTGGATGTTATCGCGGTGAGCACCATACCTACAGAGATGGGCCTCACATCTTTGTTGAAACTAGCTAATCCAACACGGTTGCAAAACTATTTCAGCTATGCGACGAGGACTGGGCGGCGCGAATCAAAGTTGAGAAATTTCGATCACACAATCAACAGTGGCTCGAAATGGTAGAGTCCATAGCCTTGGATCCTTCTAATCATCTGATGCCGGATGAAGACGAAAGCCTTCCGCCCTTTGCCAGCGGAGACCTTCTCAAGCATACGATGCTTTTCCCAACCAGTATTGAATTTTCACGTTCATTCTATAGGATTGAGAGTATCAAAAAGCATAAGATTTAGTTATGTACAATGAAATATTTTCAATCACGAACAGAAGAGGAAAAATGAAATGTCTTTTACAGGTAATCCTGCCTCCTTTAACGTTGATGACGCCGAAATTGTCGCTAAAACTCTGTCAGACTCATCGGAAAACCCCAGCCGACCAGTCAGTCGGTGAGTTAACGCAGATTTGACTAGACAAGTGGTACAACATAAATCCCATAACTTTTCTTTCAGCAAGGCAAGCACATGAAATAGTAATCTGATTCTAATTGCAATACGATGTAGGTACAGCAGGGATTTAGAGGATATGGGGGAGTTGTCGGCAGCCCGCTCCAAATCCCGCTTGTCCATTGGCTCCGGTATAGAGGACCTCTGTGACTCGAGAATGAAGTACAACGAATCCAATGTCTCACATGTGCTTATTTAGATATTCGAAACTCTGTAATCTTAATAACATTCCTAGGTAAGCAGAAACGTACGCATAGAAGTAGGATAGAGATTTTTTCCAATTATTTATTTATACACATAGGCATAGGTATCGAATACATTTTACATAGATTTGTTTATTTATTTCCTCCTCACGTGAAAACATTAGTAATTTGCAAATGTTAGAAAATATAAATACATATTCGTTCATATTCGTTAATAAAGGAATATTGTTTGGCATGATATGAATGAACAAATACAAGTACAATCTTCAGTCCCAATAATAACAGGTGATCATAAAGGTGAGAATAAAAAAGAAAGAAACCATCAACTGAGAATCCGTCTATCCCGAGGCCGAGGCTCACAGTATTTTACAATTATCTAGCATAATGCATTACAAAGAGATCGCGCGCAAGTCACGGACACATTGATATCATACGAAGTGAGCCTAATTTGCTTGAAGGTTTAAATGATAAGAAATTTCCATTAGTGGCAGGTGGATAAATACCGTACAACTAGAGCCTAATCCTAATAGGGTATCGAAAAGAAAATACAGGATAATATAATTGATTGATGAGAAACGATGGATTACTTTGGCGGCAGCAAGGGATTTGAGAGTCATACGGCGTCCGCACGGACCAGCTGTAGCGCAGAATTCCGTGTTTGTTAGAGGAATCGGATCGACGATTGACCCAATCAGAGGTTTAGAGGTGGTTGATTTTCAATTTACAAAATGCTGCAGGAACTCTTCTCGCGGAAGGGGTTCGACTTTTGTGACGAGAACCCAACGAGCAGGCAGTCCTCCTGCTCGTGTTCCGTTATATACTTCATTATATCTTCGACGGCCTTGCTGACGGTGATCCGTCTGATCGCCGCTTCGCGACGAAGCTGCTCGGTGACATGCCGTTGTTGCTGAAGATTCGTGATCATCATGTCCATAACAGCCGTGTCGGACAGGCCTATTGTTAGGGCGTGGCGGTACACTCGAGTGACGAAACACGGCCCACGGGCCTAGGCGGGGTGACAGGGATGGGGTCGGGACGCGAGCCACACTGCGATGATACTCGCCGAATCGAGGGCACCCGATGTCACTTTTTATACTTTTAGGAATCTCGAGCCTCGGTTAATTTGCACTGTAAAACGTTCGGCGACTGATCCAGGCCACCCGCTATCTATTTGTCAAGTTGCCGGAAAATGAGTGGGAATGGCCGACGTGTTTTACTGCACGCTCCGGGTAGCTCCGAAATTAGGCAAATATTGCGAGCGATAACGAAACGTATATGGCCACCCGGGGATAGCAATTTATTGAGCAATAGTAATTTCTAATGCAAAATTGCAAACTGGGATCGTATAAGAGAGAAATAATGGCGAGCAATGGCGAGACAACGACTTCCTATTTAATTTTCATTCGGATCCAACTTCCGTTTTGGCTCACCCTACGCGTGCGACTAATTCAGGGCCTGGAATCTAACATAGGAGGACTGGTTCCCTGTTTTAGTACTGCCATCAACCCCGGCAAGCTTCTTGGCGCTCTAGTCGCAGGCCATTGCACAGAGACGCGGGGACGCCGCCGCCATATTTGTTCAGTTACAATCGGTTGCTTGGATGTGTTATCTCGTGTAATTCACCGTCGAAATCTAAAAAAGCAATATATATCTCAAAATGCCGAGAGTAATGAAGTGCTGTGTTTTAAATTGTGCCGACACAACATCCGTCCGGCATAGATTTCCGATCAAAGAAAAGGACGTATTTCGAGTATGGAAAGAACGCGCTCAACATCCCAGATTTGACGAAATCACCGACGAACACATTTATAAAGTATACATGATGTGTGGCACATTTTAAGCCCGAAGATGGAATACCAAACAGCAAAAAAATAAAAAAACGTATTTTACCAACGGTAAATATACCAGGTAAGATAATCCACAAGATTCATTTATAATAATGATGATAATAATAATCTCTAGAATAGTAAATGTGGATTATATTCAAAAACAGAAAAGTAATGCAGGAATATTTTTTTGTTAAAGGCCTGGACGAATCAGTAAAAATGATCCAAAATGTCTCTCTAAGCAGTGAATCCACGATACATTATGATCACCAAGTTCCCTCACGAGTTGATGTGACGGATAAATTAGGTAATATCATACAGAGTATTTCATTTCATGTTCCATACGTAAAAATTCTCAAATTGTATTGACTTGGATTATAATTTTAGCAAAAAAGGGGGCCATAAATCCAGAGTTGACTGACGTTAAAACTTTGAAAAAACCAAGACTCTTATGTGAGAACGAAGTGCTACAAGAAACTGTGATCAATAATGACCCAGGTATTCTAATAAAGTACAGTGAGGGCATACTATGGTGTGGAATTTATCGGACTTTGCTTATCCGTCAGCACTGTTCCACGAGGAATGACAAAAGTCACATATCATGCATGTGTATATATATATATATATATATTATGTATTTGATAATATATAATCATATAATGTTTAGAGATCGTACTATAGGTATAAGAGCATGTATTTTAATACTTAATTAAATTAATAGTATAAGTATAATGTAACAGTATTTAATTATATCAAGCCACTTACCAAAGCAAGTATCAATGTAATAAAAACCTGCTAAACAGATACCTGAAGTTTCGTGAATTTTATTAACATTCTTTTAAAATACAAAATATTATTTGAAATTCAACCGCCCTGCCGCCAATTTTCACATGGGACTGTTTAGTACTGCCATCAACCACGGCAAGGTAAATGGCGCTGACTGCAATGAAACTCTGCCCCACCTCAAAGCACTGTACTTGGCCTTCTATATATTTCTATTCTAGGGCGGGGACGCCGCCGCCATATTTGTTCAGTTACAATCGGTTGCTTGGATGTGTTATCTCGTGTAATTCACCGTCGAAATCTAAAAAAGCAATATATATCTCAAAATGCCGAGAGTAATGAAGTGCTGTGTTTTAAATTGTGCCGACACAACATCCGTCCGGCATAGATTTCCGATCAAAGAAAAGGACGTATTTCGAGTATGGAAAGAACGCGCTCAACATCCCAGATTTGACGAAATCACCGACGAACACATTTATAAAGTATACATGATGTGTGGCACATTTTAAGCCCGAAGATGGAATACCAAACAGCAAAAAAATAAAAAAACGTATTTTACCAACGGTAAATATACCAGGTAAGATAATCCACAAGATTCATTTATAATAATGATGATAATAATAATCTCTAGAATAGTAAATGTGGATTATATTCAAAAACAGAAAAGTAATGCAGGAATATTTTTTTGTTAAAGGCCTGGACGAATCAGTAAAAATGATCCAAAATGTCTCTCTAAGCAGTGAATCCACGATACATTATGATCACCAAGTTCCCTCACGAGTTGATGTGACGGATAAATTAGGTAATATCATACAGAGTATTTCATTTCATGTTCCATACGTAAAAATTCTCAAATTGTATTGACTTGGATTATAATTTTAGCAAAAAAGGGGGCCATAAATCCAGAGTTGACTGACGTTAAAACTTTGAAAAAACCAAGACTCTTATGTGAGAACGAAGTGCTACAAGAAACTGTGATCAATAATGACCCAGGTATTCTAATAAAGTACAGTGAGGGCATACTATGGTGTGGAATTTATCGGACTTTGCTTATCCGTCAGCACTGTTCCACGAGGAATGACAAAAGTCACATATCATGCATGTGTATATATATATATATATATATTATGTATTTGATAATATATAATCATATAATGTTTAGAGATCGTACTATAGGTATAAGAGCATGTATTTTAATACTTAATTAAATTAATAGTATAAGTATAATGTAACAGTATTTAATTATATCAAGCCACTTACCAAAGCAAGTATCAATGTAATAAAAACCTGCTAAACAGATACCTGAAGTTTCGTGAATTTTATTAACATTCTTTTAAAATACAAAATATTATTTGAAATTCAACCGCCCTGCCGCCAATTTTCACATGGGACTGTTTAGTACTGCCATCAACCACGGCAAGGTAAATGGCGCTGACTGCAATGAAACTCTGCCCCACCTCAAAGCACTGTACTTGGCCTTCTATATATTTCTATTCTAGGGACTAATTGCTAACCTTTGTGCCTGTTGCGCTGCGACTGTAGTACATACATACCTATGTATGCATATATGTACATCATGATACATGCATTACCAGTTCACGCGTAATATATCAATATATCCACGAGATTCGCATGGGGCCGAATAACGCCTGTGTAATTCTGAAATTCATGAATTCCATGCGGCAGGCATGATTAGATTAAATTAGGTTAAGTCAGGTGAAGTTATATTTAGTAGGGGTTTTCGCAGTCGAACGCGAGGTGTAAGTCTGGAGGAAAAGAAGCGATACGTTATGTATTAATTCATATCTTCTAATATTTGATGACAGATATTACAAATTAATACAATTTGTCAGCATTGGCGCGTCATATGTACGAAGTAGGATGCGAAGATAGATATATGTACGAGTTATGATAGTCTCGAATCGAACATGAATGCCATGAACAGAGTCACAGCCTGAACTTTCGAGAGTCGTCAATCGATCACGTGAATCGTGTATCTAACTTCAGAAAACTTCCCGAACCGTGAAGAGCGACAAACGACAGTCGTGAGATTTGTGATAGAATTGTAAATTTGTTAACAAAGAGCGTCAGTTACAAGTTGTGATAAAAAAATGGCTCTACACGTCCCGAAAGCGCCTGGCGTAGCTCAAATGCTAAAAGACGGAGCTCGCGTAAGTTCTAGTAGTATGGATATCAATGAAAATTGGATGTTTCCGAACATTGTTTCAATATTCACCGGTCACCCGACCGAATCCTCGTGATGCATTCCGCGTGTGGGCGCGGAGCGACTCCGAGAACGTTCCAGGCGAGATTCGTCACCATTTATGGGCATAAATTTATTTTTCGACCAGGAAAAATGATACACAAATATTTTTCGTCATTCATTTCTTTTCCAACCAATCTCCCGCTCTGCGTGTCAACTGAGATGAAAAAGTTCCTCTTTAATTGAACTTGGAAAGAAACTGCCTTACGTTTCTTTAGCCCGAGCACATTATCTCGCCGGAGTCTTATAGATTTGCTTATTAAAAATGGGAATCCAATTATTCGAGACTGATCGAAATCGCGTCAACTTATATGCACGAGGCCTGCAAAATAAAAATCAATTTTCTGTATATTCACGACGTACGAAGCGATGATGGGAATCTTTGAAATGCACATGAGAGGTCACGTGAAATGTTTTTCTCTTGTTTTAAGTAAAGAGGATAGCCACGTACTGGCGGGTTTGTTCCTTCCCTTTTTTGTGACAACCTAACCTAACATGATTCTCAACATGTGTTCCCGCTTTCGACAGTATTTTTCAGGTCTCGAAGAAGCCGTCTACCGAAATATCAGCGCCTGCAAACAATTTTCACAAACAGTTCGCACGGCCTATGGGCCAAATGGCATGAACAAGATGGTGATAAATCACATTGAAAAACTATTCGTCACGAGCGATGCGGCTACTATTATCAAAGAGTTGGAAGTTGAACATCCGGCAGCAAAGCTAATGGTCTTGGCTTCAGAAATGCAGGAGGCTGAAGTGGGCGATGGCACAAACTTTGTTGTCATTTTTGCTGGTGCTCTGCTCGAAGCGGCTGAGGAACTCCTCCGTCTGGTATGTTATCCTTTATTCGTCTTTATTCGCAGAAAGTGAATGTTCTCAGTCAAATTTTATATTCCAACGGTATGCGAGATCTTTTTAGAAGAGAAGAGGATCAATCTTCAGTGAGAAGAGATCGAAACAAAGATTTGTATACTATGGTATGATAGAACGGAGCATTCACACTCTGGGATTATTTCACTTATGCTTCTGATACAGGGGAGCTTCAGGCAAGCTTCAGACTATAAAAATATCATTCAATGATTGCTGTTTGCGTGAAAGTATTCAAATAACTTCCCCAAGCTAAGGTTGGAGAGTGAATTTTCGTTGTACAAGAAATGATCCATAGGAGGGCAGGATAGTCCGCTTGTTAATAATAGTAATCATAACAACAGTGATAATAATGATAATAATAATGATAATAATAATTTAGTGGTAGATGCTCGTATATGGATGCAAGAAGATGTACAGTTTTACAAAAATTTACGATTTAGAAAAATATCCCCTGTTGCATGAAATTTATTCATAGATAATATATCGTGAATATTATCATGGTTTATGAATAGATCGGACTTCCTTCAGAAAACATGTCGATCTCTGTCCATCTAGTATTTATACCTAAGTCATTGGAATAGAATAGAAATATATTGGCATCAATCCTGGATGCTCGAGGTTTTACTGTAATAAGTCACGAGGTGAAAACATTCATTTCAGGGTGTGACCACGTCGGAAATAGTCGAGGGATACGAGGCCGCACTGGAGAAAGGTCTGGAGATCCTGTCTACCCTTGTTGTTTACGAGGTAAAGGACTATCGGGACCGCACCCAGGTAGAGAAGGGTATAAAGGCGGCCATAATGAGCAAGCAGCTAGGAAACGAAGATCTACTCACATCGCTTGTGAGCAGGGCTTGCATATCGATTTTGCCAGAGAAAACTACGTTCAACGTTGACAACGTTCGCGTATGTAAGATACTCGGTGCTGGCCTAGAATCATCCCAGGTCGTCCAGGGAATGGTGTTCAGGCGGCAGGTGGAGGGTGACATCACCAAGAAACCCCGCGCAAAAATTGCCATATACACTTGCGCTTTGGACGTAATTCAAACAGAGACAAAAGGAACGGTGCTGATAAAATCTGCTGATGAATTGATGAAATTTTCACGGGGTGAGGAGTCCCTTCTTGAGGGTCAGATCAAGGCCATAGCCGACTCGGGAGCCGATGTCGTTGTCTCGGGTGGGAAGTTCGGAGACATGGCTCTTCACTACATAAACAAGTACAATTTGATGGCTGTTAGATTACCCAGCAAATTTGATCTTCGCCGTTTGTGTAAGGCCGTTGGGGCGACTGCTCTCTCGAAATTGGTACGCATTCCACTTTTCATGGCCACCAGTAGGGTGGGTCAAAAAAACCGACTATTTTTTCTTTTTCATTTTGTACTCTGAAAAATCGGTTACTAGACACCTCTGGAAAATACTAACCAAATATGAGCTCTTAATTTTGATAGAAAGGTCCTACGCTTTATAGTTTTCCATTTTTTCCTCAGTATTAGAAACGAAAATTTATATCTCTCTATCAACTGTTTGTTAGAAAATATCGCTACTCATATTCTTGTAGGAAATTGAACGCTCTACAAAAAAGGTCTCTTATAATTTTTTCGGAAACCTTACCGTTTAAAAGATATCTGTGATATAGGAAAATTTATACAAATCTGAGAAAAAAAAAATTAAAAATTCGTTCGGAACACACATTTTCAAAAAAAAAAACAACACCATCGGGATGTTAAATTATTAAAGATAAAATTTATAAAAATATCAGAATAAAAGTTTTAACTAAATTTTTGAACAAAAAACTTCTTTATAATAGTTATCTTCACGATGGGAACTCAAATTTGTATAAATTTACCTGAAACTCATCGACTGAATTGAAATTTTCCGAGTTATTAATCAAAAACTGTTAAAGTTTGCATGCATTGAAGTTTGACGATGAATATCTTTTAAGCGCTTAATTGAATCGAAAAATCATAAGCGACCATTTTTGTAGAGCAGTGAATTTCCTACAAAACTATGAATTGCGCATTTCATAAAAATTTTTTGTTAACGAACTATAAAATTCATAAGCAAAACAGCAATTTCTCTTGAAATAATCAAACTTCAACCTATGATATCTTTTAAACGGTGAGGTTTCCGAAAAAATTATAAGAGACCTTTTTTGTAGAGCGTTCAATTTCCTACAAGACTATGAGGAGCGATATTTTTTAACGAACAGTTGATAGAGAGATATAAATTTACGTTTCTAATACTGAGGAAAAAATGGAAAACTATAAAGCGGAGGACCTTTCTATCAAAATTAAGAGCTCATATTTGGTGAGTATTTTCCAGAGGTGTCTAGCAACCGATTTTTCAGAGTACAAAATGAAAAAAAAAAATAGTCGTTTTTTTTTACCCACCCTAGCCACCAGTCAGGGCAATCAGGGAAATCAGGGACAAGTCCGGGGATTCTTTGATCGGTCAGGGAAAATGAGTACGGAACAGAAAAAAACAAAACTTCCTCTGTAAAGAAGCAAGATTCGAAGAATAATTTCTTTTCCACATGCTAGGAATTCGGGGAAAAATAACAAGGAGTCAAAGACATTTTTTAAACCGTTTTTAGTGTTGTATTCCTTGATACTAAGATCGGATCGTTTTTACTTGCCAACAGATCCCGCCAAGCAAAGAAGAACTGGGCTATGCAGACACAGTCCACATGGACGAGCTGGGAGACACGACAGTTGTTGTGTTTAGGCTGGATGGTCAAGAGAGCCGCATAAGTACGGTAGTTGTTCGTGGTTCAACAGACAATTATATGGACGACATTGAGCGTGCTATCGACGACGGAGTGAACACCTTCAAGGGATTAACAAGGGACGGACGTTTTGTGGCCGGTGCGGGAGCTGTCGAGGTTGAGCTAGCCTCCCAGATTGCAGCACATGCCGACACCCTTCCAGGCTTAGAACAATACGCTGTGCGGAAATTTGCATCCGCCCTGGAAACATTCCCTAAGACACTTGCCGAAAACAGTGGAAATCGCGCGTCTGAACTCTTGTCCAAACTTTACGCCGCCCACAAGGAGGGGAAGAATAATTACGGCTTTAATATCGATGTAAGGGATTTGAAATTTATTCAATGATATTCAACATTTGTTAGATACTCGTTGGTGGAGCTGTGTTTCGATTTTTTCGCACCGATAAATTGCTCATCTTATATGCAACTTAAATTATTTACTTATATCAATATCTCGTCACAGGGAGAGGGGCCTGTCGTTATAGACGCCGTCGAAGCCGGAATCTTCGACCTCTACGTTACAAAGCGGTGGGCTCTCCAGTACGCCGTTGGTGCTGCATGTACCATTCTGAAGGTGGATCAAATCATCATGGCTAAACGGGCAGGAGGTCCTAAGCCCCGAGCTGGCGGTCATAACAGCGATGACGAAGACTAAAGACTCTAAGCCCTCCATAACAGACAGTATACAGGGTAATCCTTGGTATTAATACTTATATTGCGTTGAATATCTTACCCTGATACACGTTACTTGATCGAGAGAGAAGAAACACTTGTTGGTATTTACCCTCTGCCTTGCGTTTATCGCAAGGTAGGAGGACAGCTTCATTTTTTCACCCCACCTTCGATGGGACATACAATTATTATGCTTTTATACCAATGAAGGAGAGGCGGCGGAACTTTCACTTGCACCAGTTTTCTATTTTTTCAAAACTGACGATTTATACAATCGCACTTACTCGCTTGTTTGTCTGTCAGGACATCCTTGAAGATCAATAAAACTTAATAATAATTCATCACAATCAGGTATCATATGAAAGCTCTCCGGTTGATGTGCAACTCTGGGAGCTATTTCCTATTAAATATTCAACGACTACTCATAAAGTTCGGCAATCAATTTTCACCGTAGACATTACAGGTGATGATTTTACAAATTTGGCTATTCTATTCACTTCTTGTATGTATACATTGACATGCCGCTATAAATTTTCGACTAATCTTATGTTAATATCTGGATCCATTTGCTCAAAATTCCAAGTTACCAGACAAATTTCGTGGGTCCGTTGCGTTTTTCTGTTACAGGTAACTGTATCCCTTGATTAAATCTGAAACCTGTTCAAAAGAAATGGCGAAATAGTCGATGTGTGTAGACAGGGTTAAAAATAGCTTCTCACTTGTATAAAAGATTCCCTGTTGCACGACCGCATGCCTTCGGCTCCGATTTCGCGTTCCCGTGAATCCCCTCTGATACATGAAACAACAACCGCGATGAAACAATGCAAAGATCAGCCTCAAGAATACTTCCAATACTTCCAGGAGCATGAATAACGTCACTCCTAAGTACAGGCTCAGGGCACCTCCGAGAGAGCCAACGAAAGTTTGCAGCTATGCGAATAGGGAATAATGTTCATTTTAGAAAAGATAGCAACAGAGATGATTGGCAATATATGTAAATTTGGACGCAAGGCAATACCTTGTATGTTGGACGTTGGTCGATAGATTGTACTCTTAGGTTTTCAAAGAATACGTCTATTGTGAGAACGTTTTGTAGCACTAGCTGCTTTTCTCGAACTCGATAATCCGACCGGTAGCTCTCGGTCCTGCATGCCTTTGCTATACCAAAACGTTGGGCAACCTCACACTGCCGGAAGAATATTAGTCTTGAATTGAAATGAAATTCACACAACGATGCGAAAGAAATTCCATCTGTCTCTCACCCAATTGTTATCATTTGGCCATGCGGCTTGTGAAATTTTCATATCGTATGTAACTTCTCTGAAACAAGATTCGGAATTCCCGTTAAAATCAAACGTACAGCATATGATTCGGTGACAATTCAACCGTTATACGTATCGCTATGTAGGTGCGAGTGTTTTTTTTAACCTGCAGTCCATGTTGCAGCTGCAACCCCTAGCCCTAGTTTCAAATTCTTCGAGCACCCGTCCGGCGCAGATGTAATCTTCATCTGTTGAATTATTATTTAATTAGTAAGACTTTTAATTGGGCAGAAAAACGAGATATGGGATATGAATCGGAAGTGGGTACCTACTTTCGGAAGTTAGATTGCAAGGAGGCGCTGCTGTTGATACATCCATGTAACTTGGATGGGTACACAAACAAGAATCTTCAAAAGCCAGCTGCAGACAGACCCGCTGGCATCGCTGTGTGACATTCAAAGAGAGTTAAATTGGTATACTGGTATATACCTAAGACCTGTGATGGTATACGTGGATGTGTGTACCTCCATTGAATATTTGTAAACTCCCCCGACTCTTGCCTCGTACCACGTTCTTTCCCATCCTGATGTGCAATTAGTTACATATGGAAGTTTTTCTCTCGTGACTTGAACCTACCCCGTTCATCGAATTACATGTTTTCGTATATAATAATATGTCAGATCTCATAGAGCGATAGAGAACATACACAGAATTACCTGTACAAGAGCAGCGCTGGTTGCTGTGTGTGGTGGTATTGTCAATCCGTTTTCATTGGGTAGCGGAAGTTGGGACGGAGGATGCACAACTACTCGAGCTCCGGCTCTGGGACTCAGTCCTCCGCCAATATAATTAGATTGGTCCAGATACAGTTCCATAGAGAGTCCTGCAGAATCAATTACACTAGGTTTCGGAGATATTGAAAATAACAGAAGCAACATCGGCCATCAAATTACAAACGTACAAGTACAATCTAAGAACAATCAATAGTAATATGATGTGGTATAAAACTTGTGAATATAATCTGCTCACCGTAGTCCCTACCCGGCATTACGGTCTTCCTCGTAGTCCCAAATGTGAAACAGTTGCCATAGCTTGTACTAGGAATGGTCTTGAAGAATCTGGGAAAAGGCAAATGTTTCAGGGTGAGTTAAGGAATTCTCGTGTATGAACTAGAAAAGAAGATATACTCACAAAGTAACGTTACTGCATGACTTGCCACTGAAAGTACAAGCTCTGATAAATCCTGCTGCAGCATGGCCCATTGCGGTACGATTTTCTTCCGAAAAGTTTGCATAAAGTGCCATGAAGTTCATCAAATCATTGAACGATTGAGTCTGGTTGATTGGTGGGTCCCCGTCCTCTTCGTCATTGCCTCCCATACCTGTCGATGTAGTTAGTCCAGCAGGGGATTCCGTAGATGCTGTAGTGATTATCTTGCGTGGAATCCTGCCTCTGGACCTGATGGTTAACGTGAATTAGTACTATCATATCTGTATTTGATTTGATACAATTTCCTATTATCACATTTTAGATGATACAAAGGATTTAATTTAAATTCACGAATGAGAAAAAATACTGTTTACCCGGAAGTCTTTTGACGAATTTTCGTCCCATTGGTAAAATTTGTCTTGCAAACACTTTCATCAACTCCCCAGCCTCGGTCTATGAAAGCTCGGTAGTCGGCTGCCCGTTTGTACCTCTGCGGATAGTTGTACTTTGATCTTTTGTCTACTCCTGGGGTACTAGCTGTGATACCGATAGTTTATATTATATGTAGTATCAATATTTGTACGGTTTTAGAAGTATTCTTCCTCAATCTGCTCTGCAGCAATTACATTCCCTGAACATTCATCCGTATTCTTACCTTTACTCTCATATATTAGATAGCTGCTTCTCGGTATTCGGCGTACCTCCGCGCAGCTGGTCAGCTCGTATAATCTGTGATAATGAATTGTGTCTCATTGGAAAAATACGTCTACCATATGAACCATCGAAATATCGGTGTAATATAATGCATATCCCCACGAACCTCTTCAATTGTTGGCCAAGATCGGTTCCGCTATTTTGTCGGACCAGTCCTCTGAGATTCCCGCAATGTACGCGATTCAAATTACACACAGTAACCGCAGGGAATGGCAGGGAAGCTGCCTGCTTCAAGTTCATAGCCGTTGTTACCGGGTAGGCAAGGTAATCCAAGCAACCTACGTAAACGTCGCGAATTGTAAACGCCAATCCAACCTGATTGATACAGTTCGAAAAATACGTATATTATATATAGGTGTATTATAGTAAGCATAATAATATATAATTATGATAAATCACCGCAAATAGGAGCGACCAAGCGAAGGTGAAAAACTTTCCCTGAGCATTGTGTACACTTTGCAAGCCAGGTATAGTCGTGAGACCTAGGTATTTATGCCATGTTAGCCAAACGGGCCTCCAATAACTCATTACGAATCGACCTATCCATCTTGTCCGCCGTTTGGATGTTTTCTTGAGAAGTCTCATTATCAGAGAATGAAAGACTATAGCTTTCTGACCGTATTTCACAGGATCTGGGCAGATATACACCTTTGATGGTGTTTATTGTGTGATCTTTCAATTCTTAATCTGCTGGCACTCGATTTAGGTCACGGTAGACATTTTATGGGTTTACTGAAGGAATAATATATGATGCTGCGACATGATTTTTCAAAGCTTAGCCATTAAAGGTATTATATTTTGAACTATTGAGTATTTGCTCGGGGTAAGTCTCGTTGGCGTGAATCGGTATCACTCCATGCCTTGTGAAAGGTGCTACTCCTCTCTTTACATTGGTGGGTAAAGATTATTTTGGGATGTTTTCTATTTGGCAGGGATCGGGGAAATTCAAGGATATTGGAGTCTATAAATTATCACCAGATGCCAATTCAATTAGCGCGATTGTTTATTCAAGAATATGTGATCAAACCGATTACAATATGTGTCAAACGAGGAGAGGCATGAAAATTGAGAATATCTTTAACAAGGTCTAAATGTCAACACTCAAGATAAATAGATTTGCACAAGTATATGAATAGGTACGCAACAACTACAAAGCTTCGAAGGGAAGTTTCCAACATTATTATTCACTTGACTTGTACCAGAGTCAAAGTTGGAGCAATGATTGCGCCTTTTCCAGGCACATGGAGCGGTTCACCTTTGTAGACAGCCTGCCGTTTGTCATCTGTTTTAAGATCAGGTGCGCATGTTTCGAATATCTTTTTCTTGGGGTTTAAAACACTGTCAGGTATGCGAGGATAGCCTTGGATGTGAACTAGGTCCCCTGGTACAGCTGTGGGAGGCGGAACAAGAATCTCAACTTTATCAGGAGTGGAGGCGCACATGACCATTGCCTCGGAGGTAACTCCCCGCATCTTCGCAGGCTTCAGGTTGCATAACAGCACTACCATTCTGTTCTGCAGCTCTTCGAGGGGCACATGTTTCACCAATCCGCTCACCTGGAATCATTTGTGAACTTAGTAAGCTTCTCATCGATTGTAAATGACGAAAACCCTTTCTAATCACATCATATTCAATGTAATTTGTTATAAGAATACGGAACTGAAAATTGTTATCTCTTCAAGTCAATCTTGGGGACAATAATTCATATACCTATGATGCAGAATTAAGAATAGAAGCCCAACTATCTGGTCGCACGTTTTACTTTCCTAAGTGCTATTAGGCTTACCACGGTCCGATTCTTTTCCTCGCCAACGTCAATCTCTTCGACATAAAGGGAGTCTGCATCCGGATGTCTTTTAGCATTCACAATTTTTCCCACTCTGAAGTCGAGCCTACCGACGTCTATTGGAGCTTCCTGGCTTTCCACGACTACCTTTTCCTTGATACCTTTGGTCCCCTTGTTTACCTTATGTGGCTTTGCTTCAGAGTTCTTCGTAAGCACAGGATTTTCATTCGACAGAGTTTCTACGCTTTTCAGGGTGATTGGCTCGGACTTTTTACCATTGGCTGACTGAACCTGGAAATAGAAATTCCGACTCAAGCTGCATCTCAAAGCTATCACTCAAAGCTGAATCCGAAAATATGTATCTGATGCTGTGCACTGATTTACCTGCGTTATGCCACGCAGCGTTTCCAACCTGACCAGTTCAGTCTTGTATTTTTCTATCTCGCTACGCAGCAATTGATTCTGCAGGCTCAGATCGCTAGCTCTGTCTACGAACGATAAATCGTTTTGATTTTTTTTTAATTCTGCGACCTGAAATTTGCGAAAATTTGCTCAACTACGCAGACAATTTCGAATTGTATTGCATTTTGGTATCGTGTAGAATTCAAGTGATTCTTCATCGATAGAGTTTTACTAATAATAATGAATAATTTCAGACGAGGTTGGGATTAGAATTAGGTTATGTTATATTAGAGGTTAGGTTTAGATTAGGCTTATGTACTACCTCTGATTTTAAAACAGCTATTATTTCTTCCGCGGCAGTTGCCTTCGACTCCAATCGCTTTAAAATGTCGGCAGATGCCATTCTGGACCCGAACAGATTGCTAAATCTGACTTGTATACTTTTGACAAAAATTGACATTCCACATGTCCGCCAGGGACTCGGGGAGGGGGAGCCGGTAGACGGGAGTACAACGCGTCGGGATTATAGGCAGTCGCCTCATACCCCAGTCGTTATCGGTATATTATCGGTAGATCAATCACGCTGGCTGCCAGTGGCTGCTGCCACTTGCGGCGCAGGTCCAAAAATTATTAAATCTTGAAACGTAGGTTAGATAATAGTTCTTAAATAATAAAAATCAATCGATCCTAAGAATCCGGAAATATATTTTATCTTTTAACTATTGAACGCGTTTTTTTTCGCGCTTGAGTTTGAAAAATAATTAGTCTCAGGGCCGCCTCAAGGTTGGCGCAAGCCCAACGATGAGGCCCTCGAATTAAAACAGTAATAAGTTATAAATATATTCAGATCGGATAGAAGAAGTACAGAATCTTTATTAAGCCTACTTATATTTGTTTGTAATTACAGTCGAATTTTTGAATTTCCCGATCGAGAAATTCTGGTACAATATTTGAGATAAATTTTATCTCGAAACTTGCACCGGGCGCCATATTGATTAGGTGCGGTGCTGAGTGACATGAAGTGTGTTGACATTCAAATGTTTGAAATTTTCAGCTAGTCGAAACTACGGTTCATTACCGCAACGTTCGGACCGACGCTATTGCAGGATTTTTAACGTTCGCGATTTTGTTTTTATTAAATCTTGTAAATATCATAAAATAAGTGCCCCGGCGACATAAAATATGGACTGAAACATGAATTCAACTGTGTTATGCGAAGTGACGGGTCTTTAAGTCGAAAAACATTCGTTTTCCGGTCGGAGTCGCGATTTTATAGTCGGAGTACTGTCGCGAGGGGTAGAGCAACGGACTTTTTGTTGACAAACTTTTATGCAGTGAATTAACGTCCTGATATCTCGCGAATCCCTATAAAACCTGTGAAAAAACTATCATATTGTTGATCAGAAACAATTTCCTGTCAATAATATGGTGCGGACTATACGTGATATGTGAGTTCAGACGGTCGGCTATCGTCAGATCTACGCCGCCTTCGTTTTCGCGGCTGGTGAAAATAATTATCGACCAGTGATCGACACCGTTGTAGTTATTTCGGTTAGATACTCACCCTTGACTGATATTTCGTTATATCGATGCAATTTTTTCTATAAAAATAGTGCGGGCATGATATCGTGACGTCACGTGATCGGCATTTTTTGCTGACGGCGGTTCGTAAAAACAATTGACGAGTGATGTACGCCATTGTGATAATTGTTCCAGTTCGAATCTGTCGGCTCAGTGTTTTCCGGGATAATGGTGTTATATTCGCGTCCTCATTCGCCGGTAATACGCGAAAATTGTGCGGACAGTGAGTGGAATCAGAAAAAAACACATTTATCGTGAATGCAGAGCGTAAATCTAGCTTCAATTCTCAATTAATACGATCGCGGTATACGAGTATTTATCACGCGTTCTTTATCTACCGATTTTACTATTATTTCATTTTCGCTACAGTTATTAGCCAATTCCTTTAACTTTTTCCACAATAATTCTCATGATTTTAAATCACTAGCAGGTTCACAATTAAATTCTAAATTGATTATATAATAAATACGAGTTATAGCTGTTTTTCGACTTACGGTCATCGAATAGTTTTTCATGTCATAAATAGAATAAAAATTAGCTTGAAATTTACGCGTATCTAGATGTACCTCTTTCACGTTAGCTACCGAAATGTTGATCCTCGGCTCATTTCTCGCGTATCATGAAGTGTTTACCCTTCAATTGGAAAATACTACGATCATTGTGCTAAAATCTACACGAATCCTATTGGAGATATAAAAAAAAGTGCAGTTAAAAAGTGCCCACTTGGATACATATGATTTGGTGATACTTAATTGGATATAACCTGGAGCTACTGCATTGACGATGGACAATTTGCGGATACCAAATCCAGACGGGGTGGCTTCGAAGAATCGTTTGCAGGGATAGCGGTAGGGTGAGTGAAACGATTTCATTTTGCTGTCTATCTTTCATCTGTTCTATCTTTTGCGTGGGATGGCGGTACCATTTGTGATTGAAAAATCGATTTTTATAATAATTTAGGGGCTTTCCTGCGCTCGCAACGGAGCTATCACCTTGAAATTACAATTAGTCCTGCATTTGTTGATAATTGAATAATATTTCAATTTCAATGATTTAACTCTTAGATTTCCATAAAATTTTTTTATATTTTCCGTTGCGGAGCAGCGATAGCTACAGCAATTGCATATAAGGTTCAGTCTTCATCTTAAATTCATTATTGAACTTCATCAGCTTCATTGAATCTTAAATTTATTTAAATACATTGAAAATTTTTAATTCCCTTGATTTCTTGTTGTTGTTCTCATCTTTGCATTTCTCTTTTAAATTACTTTGAATCTCAATAAATTTCATTTCAGTTTAACAAAAATTTGAAAGAGTCTTAATAAACACGTACAGAAGTTCGCCCAGGATGTAACTAACCCGTTCTCTTCCCTACAGTGAAAATGAGTAAGCAAACGACCACGGTGTGATTGAGGGTGAATGAATGTGTTGGGCTGAATGAAAATCGTTTAAATATAGGTGAATTTTTAGGTTCGTTTTAAATATAGGTGGATAGGTAGGGTGGGTGGGCCGTGGATTTCCGGTGTAGGTATGTGTGTTTGTATGCGATAGTTTTATTAGTTTTAATTCTGGGTGGTAATCGTCTTCTCGAGGCGGGGGTAAGCAGGACTCGCGATATCTCAATTAAGCCGCGAGTAGTCCTTGCCGTTTACAGCGTCGAGTGGTTGCGGAGATTTAATTCTCTCGAGTCTGACTGAATTCAAATCCATTATTGAGAAAAGATTACCAGAATTTTTATAGAGTCCAACAATAATCATGATAGAAATAATTTGACTAGAAACAAGAGCAGATTTTTGAATTGAGAAATATATAAAGTAAATTCGTGCAATCTGAAAAATATATAAACTAAGCTACGTAGTATCCATTAATAGATATGATAAAAATAATTCGACTGGAGACAAACGCAATTCTTTGAAATGAGAAATATGTAAAGTAAACTCATGCAATCTGATATAAATGTCCGAAACAAATCTGCAATCCCTCGACTGGGCAAAATGCTGCCCTTGTTCTCTGTGCTAACGTGGGGCACGGAGGCAAGGGTGAAGCTGCGCCTGAAGACGTCGTGCCGAAGAGGACGCCGACCGCTATCCCACCAATTCTATGCTTAATGATTTTCCTTTCATTTCCTTTCTTCTTCTCTCTTTCGATTCTTGAATCTTTAAATTTGTCTTTCTCTCTTTTAGACGATGTCTTATACATATACTAATTACCTATCATTTTTTCTGTTTCAGCCTTAATCATATTTCTCTGTTTCAGAGACACGTAAAATAATCTTAACCAATGTTTATCAATAATTTTAAGTTTCTGTTAATTTACGCATATAATAATGATACGGAATTTCAATAGATCGCATTGTATGTTTCAGCTCTTCATAAGATATACACCGGTCTCATAATTAGATCACATCGTGTTTCAGGATTCATTATTTTTATAATTTTTTTTTGTTTCGGAAATATGAATAAAAAAAAAAATTAATCCCAAAGTTCGAACTGGCAACCCCAGCAATTAATCTGAAGCTGGCATAATAATGAAATCTCCTGTGAAAATCTTGGGTAAAATCCTAGTAATGATTACAAAATGAAAACATGATATACTTATTAGGGTGGGCCGAAAATCCGCTTTTTTTTTTTAATTTTCGTTATTAATACCGAAAATATTGTTCAGTATGCATAAAAAAAAATCCATGCCAAAGGAAAAAAATTTAGGTCGATATCTTAGGCTCGCCAAATCCCGTTAAAGTTAGAAGTTATTTAAAAAAAAAATTTCCGACTTATTTTGATCGGAAATTTAATTCTCTACAAAAAAGGTCCTATAATAAAATTACGTAGAGTTAATAGTTACTGAGATAATTGCAATTTTGTTTTAAAAAATCAAATTTTTCAAGATATTATTACATTTTCAGGGTAAAAACTGAATTTTATCATATAAATTTCATGGGAAATTAAATTAAAAACATTAAAATAAAAAAAATAAAATTTTTTTATTCATTTAATTTATTTTTTAATTTATTTAATTTATTTAATTTATTTTTTTAATTTTAATTTTTTTAAATTTGATTTCCCATGAAATTTATATGATAAAATTCATTTTTTACCCTGAAAATGTGATAATATCTTGAAAAATTTCATTTTTTAATTTCATTTAGCATAGATTTTTTTTTATGCATATTGAACAATATTTTCGGTATTATTAATGAAAATTCAAAAAAACTGGATTTTCGGCCCACCCTCATACCTATAACTTCCTGATTTGCTATTATACTCCCAGGGACGCAACCGGACGCGATCCCACGCGATCTCCCCTTGTGTTTTATAAAATAAAATTTATCCCTCAAAGCGGAATGAATTTATGTCTCCATCTAACGTCACATTTCGAAACCTTATAGAACGTAGAGATTGCCATCTCTACCATCTACGACGACGTGGAATCAAACATCATCAAAGGTATACAACGGCGGCGGCGACCCTGTCAAATACGTTTTTTCATCATTCAAAATGACAGCTGTCGACTGGGACGAAGTAAAACGGCTAGCTGCCGACTTCCAGAAGGCACAACTCAGTTCAACGTTGCAAAGGTGAATTGTCTTTTCATCCTCTGCCTTATTTCTAACCTCTTTCCTATTTTTTATAACCTCACAGACCGCTGGTCGCCTTACGAGTTTCGTTGACGATTTATTTATTTATTTATTTATTTGTCTATTTATTTATTCATCCATCTATTCATCTATTTATCGAGGGAATTGAATTTCGCGATCAACATGCCCACTTACTATCTCCTTGGCTATGTTATTTTCACAGGCTGTAAAACCTTGGGATCGGAATAAATAATAATGGGTTGAAATATTTCTAGACTGTCGGAACGTAACTGCGTGGAAATTGTGACTAAGCTATTGGAAAACAAGCTCCTGGATGTTGTATTCACGACAGATGGGAAGGAATATGTAACGCCACAGCAGCTTATCAGGGAGATGAAAGACGAGTTGCAAGTTAGCGGAGGTCGCATCAACTTGACCGAGCTGGCCAAGATACTAAACATCGATTTATCTCAAGTGTCTAGGGCTGCTGTGGATATCGAGCGCCACGACAAGTCCGTGAAGCTAGTTCTCGGTCAGCTTATCGACAAGACATACTTGACGAAAATATCAGGGGAAATAAACGACAGGCTAAGTCAACACGGTCACGTGGACATAGCCCAGCTTACTCTGCAATACGACCTTCCCGCTGAATTCTTACAATCTACTATAGAAAGGGAACTGGGCAAGACTATATTTGGCAGGCAGGATGCCCAGGATCCAAGAGTATTCTATACAGAGGGATACGTGGCGCGTAACAATGCCAAAACTAGGGGAGCATTGTCTGCCATTACCAGGCCAACCCCGATCTCTGCTATACTGGGCCAGTGCTCCGTACCCGAAAGAATATTCCCCTGTGAGTTGACATTCCGGTAGTTTAGGGGGGAGTAGATGTGAAGGATTTAAATATTATGCGAACAGTACAGAGATAATATAATTATTTTCCGTATTTATTCTGCACGATATCATCCAGACTTGTAGGAAAAGAGAAGAACAGCTTTACATCGCAAACAAATCGTTTCTGGAAAAAAATTATCAGACAATTTAACAAATCAATCAATTAATGAACTTGAATAAGTTTATGCTTTAAAAAAATAATATGAAAGTCTGAATATTTTGTTGATATAAAATCGTTAAAGTGAAATTAGGTACATGAAATGGTGATTTTAATCCTTTAGAATCAGTGACGAAAAATTTTCTGAATCAATTTACAAAGTAAATTTGATTGCAATTTGATTTACCGAGTTATGAAGAATTGAATAGATTTCTTATTGATCTTGAAATCTTGACTTATGAAATATTTTCAACGCACTACTAGGTATATATTTTTGGACAGCGGATCAAATGGATTATAAATATGAATAGTTTTCATTCCGGTATATCAACATCTAAATTTCTATATAATAACGTATGGAATTAAAGCCCAAAATAGCATACCTATTTGCTATTCACATTGTCGGCTATATTCGCAGAAAATTTTCTTATAACTTGATACATCCTCAACACATATCCTGAACCACTTGGTTAGATTCGAAAAATTCAGTAATCCGCCGGAAGAGAGTTATTAACAGTTATTGGTGTGTGTTGCAGCAATTCTTGACCATTTGCAAGAGATGAGGCAAGTCCCAGGTGTTGTGACTGGGAAACAAGGCGGCAATGGGATTTATGTGCCTTCAATTTACTCAAAGAGTCAGAGCGAATGGGTAGACAATTTCTACAAACAGAATGGTTATCTTGGTATGCGAGCCTCCATTGATTTTCTAAATAATCACTGTTCAATGCATTGAGATAAGTTATTAGACGAAATCCCTGGATTTCGTGATTAAACAAAAAGGCTAAAAATCTTTTCATCTTCTAGAGTACGACGCCCTGTCTCGTCTTGGGTTCTCCGATCCGCAGAGTTTCGTCAAACGTCATTTTGCCAATGAAAAACTGACTATGCTGGATTCAGTCGCGGTAGGCTCAGCTGTAACGGATCAGGTAGACGCCAACGTTGAAGAGGCTGTTGCTACTGGCTCGTTTGCGGACATTTATCCGCTCCTGCCTTCCATCTTCAGTCCCAAGGATGCCGAAGCCCTGCTGAGAGATGCAATAAAACGAACCAAGGCAAATATTCACATATTCGCTAATACCGTAGCCGTATCCGATGCGTTTCTGCAAACCTTACTCGTACCATTCGACGGAATAGCCGAGAAAAAAGCTAAGGAGGCAGTCGACAGCGGTAAATGGTTGCAGTTCGTTGCAGAAACAAAGATAAAGTCGAAAATCGTTGACCCAGGTGAGTCTAGGATCGACAAGAGGGAGGAGCGGCGAAAAAAGGCTGTCGGCGGTAAGGCCGGAGGTGGAAGCCAAGGTCGTGAGACTAGGACCAAGTCTACAAAGAAGAAAAGTTATCGCGGCAAAGGCGCGGTGGACGCTGATTCGGACGATGCTCAAGAGTCGCAAAATTCGGCGAAGAGGGAATTCGTATTGTTTACCGTAGGCGAAATTGCCGCGGAAATCGGCAAGGACGAGAGTCTGTCTGATATCGAGGGACTGGTTAACGACGTGGCTTCCTACCTGCAGCCAAATCTGAACAAACAAGCCTTGGCTGCGGCGGAACGGCTCGCGCAAACTACGAAGACGAACAATTTGAGCGTTGTCGAGGAAAGGCTCAACGTCCTGGCTACAAACTTACGGATCTTTGACAAAGGGATAAAACAGCTCGACAAGGGTGTACAAGCCGGATTTGCCAAGTATCTGTTGAAAACATTGGGGCTCGACTTTGTTGACGAGGTTTTCAGGCTGGCAGCCCAACAAAATGTTATCCAATGTCCGGATAAGATGACCAACGAGACGAGGCAAAAAATCCTCGCCGAATTACCGTCCGACGTCAAGGAACCATTAACCAATTTGCATAAAACAGCGGGCGGATCATCGGTGGAAGATTTTCTGAACGCCGCCGAACCTGCGCTGGCCGCCTGCTGCATGGTCTTTCGTAAATTTGACAAAAAGAGGGAAAGACCCGCGGTGCTCGGCCACCGTGAGGCTCTCCTCGAACAACTGGCCGCTAGTCGGGATCCGGCCTTGGTCCTTCACCTCGCGACCAGCGTCCTGTTCACAGCCGTCACACAGACCGCCCTACACATATCCGGGAGACACGTGCTGTCCGTTCTTGAATTCTTGCAGCCACATCTCCAGCCCAACGCCGCCTTTACGCTCTCCAAATATCAAGGTCGGTATAGAGAAATTCTTCTAGGGAAATTCAGATCCTTGAAAATTCGAATCCTTGAAAATGCCAATATTTCGATTCCAGATCTAGTTTTGCAGTTGCTCGGCTCAGCTGGTGAGGACGTGAAGCGGGAAGCTCAGACGGCTCTCGAAGATGGCCTTGATGATATAAAAAATATTGCGATTAATTTTAAAAAGCAACTCAAGTCCGACAACTCGCAGGATTTATTGTAGCATACATATTTATACGTATAGGTATATATTTGTATTATACACCTAGAAGCGGTGCAGGCGATTCTTCGATTGTGACAACTCGGCGATTTTTACAGTCGGTTTGAACTACCCGATGTCCAACGACAGGCTGAAATACTATGGTTAATGAAATTCAAATATATATATATATGCAAGACAAATATAGACTTTCAATCGGATTATTGATCATTCGACATTCAATATTAATCATACTGTGTACCGCAAGTCATTACGTATGTACCACATAATAGCGTATGGATAAGGGGCACACTTGGAGAGGACCTGCCTTATCGGCCGATAAAAGTATTTTATTCGCACTAGGGTTCAATTATCGCGACATCGTGGCAAACGGCGCTACCTACGCAATCGACGATGGCTTTCGGGGGAAGCAGCGAGTGCCTGGCGCCTGCCGAGTGCCGCGTGCTAAAATGCGGATCAGATCCATAGGCTCCCGCGACGCCGTACGTCGTACGCCGTAGTGAATGAATAAGAGAGAATGCGAAAACTTTGTCATCAAAATTCTGCCTCACGTGTCACGTCAAAAGTGATTCATTCGAGCTTTTAACTTCGAGTGAATTTAACGCATTGCGACTAATTAATTCCGGTGTTTCGCACAGCTGTTCCTAAGTCAGAGGGAGTCGATGGCCGAATTTTTTCGCAGGCGGTGAGTTCAAACCACTAACGTTACACGTATTAGTTTACAACAAATGTATGTCGCAGGTAGACACGCGGCGGCCCTACGATACCGACCATGAACATACCCATCCCCATACTCTTATCGTCTCTACATTTATATTTATGTTTATATTTATATCTATATTCATATTCATATTCATATTCATATTCATATTCATATTCATATTCGCATTCGTATTTGTATATATAGCTATGTTGGTGTAATTCAATAAGCGGCTGACCTTGAATACTCATTTATTGGCTTTTAAACTTTCCTACTCGCGACGAATGTACCGAAATTCTAGTTTCGGGATTACTGGAGGAATATTGGGGAGCTAGTATCAACGCGTATTTCCGACACGCGGTGCAAAGGTCGTGCGGCGCCTGTTCGCTCGCAACCCGTGCTACGCCCGAGTAATCTTATCACTCTCTCGTCGTGATCGCGATATTTTACCTCGTATTACTTTTGTCTGTCTGATTAAACTTGAGCGTAATTGCGTAGCATTGCATGGCAACTTAGTACTTGTAAAGAAGGGACTTTATAAGCGAGAGAAAAACATTTGTCGCCGTCCGCTTTGTTCAAGAGTTGAATGTTCCGAACAACAACCGCACCGTATAATGTTACGGTTATTTTTACCCGAGCCCATAGTTCCGCACGTTATACTCGAGGTTGAGTACCACCACGTGGAGAGAATTTTTCTCAGACCAATCTTTGTCACACATTTTCTAGAACACTCATGTATGACACATACGACCATTTCTAAAATTAATGCTATATCAGCTTGTACCATAAACAGTACACAAGACCCTCAAGATTTCTGCATCTGCATTTTTGAACTTTGACAAGCCGTAGCACCTGAAAGTTCGCTCCTAGAGGAAACTTGAACTTTTATTTACATTTTTTTATCCTCAACTAATTATCTAGAGGCGGATGTTTTTTTTTTTTATAGATCCATTCCGACCTACTATTCGCTGGATCCAGGCTTTGACATACCCAGTAGACTCCAAATGACGTTTTTTGTTCTTCATCTGATTATCTAGATGCGGAATTTTTGCTATCTATTTTTATCTACCCATTTAGAATTTTTGTTTTTGTTGTTAAAAAAAAAATTACTCTAAAAGTTCCACGTCCAGAAGTTGAGGTATGTCAAAGCTTGGATCTAGCGAAAAGTAGGTCTGAATGGATCTAAAAAAAAAAAAATCAAAAAAATCCGCACCTAGATAATTAGTTGAGGATAAAAAAATGTAAATGAATATTTCCTCTAGAGCCGACCGTTTAGGTGCTACGGCTTGTCGAAGTTGAAAAATGCAGATGCAGGAATTTGAGGGTAGGGTAGGGTAGCGGTACGGTACGGTAGCGGACATCCACGTGACACCTGTCACGCGGTCATGCGATGCGAGGGTTACAGGCATAATAAACGATAATGTTAGACGACAGGGAAGCGGGAGGGAAGGACGATGGTCCATTGGCGATTGTGCACGGGTGCACGGGTGCAGGCAAAACGTACCGCAACGCGCGCAGATTTACGCTCACGATCAGCCAGGGATCGTGGCGGCGAAATCGACGTCGGCCTAGCCGTCTATCCAGGTATAAAATGAGTCACATAATTATGGAGGTACTGCACCGGGCAGCGCGGTCCGCGTTATTCCCCGTCGACGGTATAGTGAGATTTCGTTGGCTTCGCAACGTCAGGTTTACGCGTGGGTGGCCACCGAGTCGTGAGCACAACGGCTGCACGGCTACACAAATATTGGGTATATATAGATATATGTATAAACACCTGGTGTAGATTAACAACCCCGCGAATAAAATCGAGCTCTCGTCGGTGTTGGTAATTTCTCTGTTCTTTGATTTCGTTCCACCTTCAGGCGTCCTGCCGACGAATCCGGAGCGTTTCTCGTAAATTGGTTCATTTGTCAGTTGTTTTTTGCGGTCCTCTTTCTCTTCGACAGTAATCGCGATCATACGAATAGACCGCGGACGCCGTGTCCGTATCTATACCTACAGATATGTATGTATAGTGTAAACGTGTACGTATATACATACATCCACATAGGTAGATTTGGTTTTATCAATTTACACGTATACATAGGTACACACGTGTACAGCCGATATTAACGGCCGAGAATTGTATGGATACCTGGTGCGTGATACTATAATACCTATATACATATGCACATGCACATGCATGTAATATATACCTACGCGGGACCCCGGCGCAGTAGTGCTATCCGCCAGAAATTTACTGCGCGAATAGAACCTATGGGACCTGTTGTAGAACGTAGAACGTAGAACGTAGAACGTAGAACGTAGAACTGGAAAACCTACGGAACCTGGAAACTGTACGGTGTAACCCAGAAGTCTATATATTATACACAATATACCTATATCGGGTACCTTCACTGCGTATCGTGCGATTGTCGTCGGCATACAGCGCAGTCGTCTCGCAGCCGCGACGGGCGCCGGGTGTCCCCGTTGATGAGACGCCTCTTGCAATCCCTCCTGTATTCGCGTCCACTTGACTCGACTTGCGAGTGCCTGCGACCCGACGCCGACGTCGTTACCCGCTGCAGTCACACGACTGATGACACGCGTCATTCTACAATCTACCGCATCTTTCTGCACTTTCGACCTGCATATACTGTCAAAGTCAGTTTCGGAGAGTTTTCTTAAATAAGCGATAGCAGCTCAGATAAGGACATAACTCGGCGGACAGAAAAATTCTTATCCTATTCTGTAAAGTCGGAAAGGGAATGGTAGATAGATAATATCTGTAGGATTCTGCAGGGGTAGATATACCTCGTCTATGGTGTATAACATATACTATATAGCTACAGAGGGATATCCATCGACTGTATTCCGACCGGCACGCGGAGCTTCTTCACGTATCTCAGTACAGATTCATTTCCGTGGGTGCTGCGATCTAGATCACGTACCGTGTTGATTGCTGGAGTAGATCTCACAATTTTCAATATTCGCTATATTATATTCGTATTCAGTACTTTCGTTTCTCATTTATTTTCAAACACCGATTAAATAACCTACTCGTTCAAGGATATTTCCGTTCATTTTTCATCCCCTCAATCATGCAATATCATCATTGCATCCCGCAGGCCTTAACGAGAAATCATTATACCAGAATTCTAAAACTGTACTCGGAAAGAAAAAATTATTTTTTGCTTGAGGATGAATATTCTTCATTCAAGATAATATTTAGGGGGACCGGAATTATCTTGGACTAAGAAAATTTTCACTTCCTCCGAAAGAATTTCCGACTTTCTAAATATCTTCTTGGTTCAAGTTAACTTTTTTGCCCACATATAGTGATCGTGTTATCGTTTTCGGCTTCTTTTACAGATCAGATGTCAGCAGGTCCAGTATTTGGCAGTAACGCGAAAGTTTAGTACAAGATATCTGTATTCACGTGGCTAGAACTGTGCGAGGATGACCGTAACGGAGAGCGGGGAAAGTAAACGGGCCCCGAGCCCCGACCTAAGCTACGTCCCGTTACAGGGTACGATCGCCGATGGCGCCGAGGAGCGTGCCTCGAGCGAGGAGTCGCAACGGGGCAACAACAATGACACCCGGCAAACGGTTGAGGAACGGGGTTCCCTTATACCATCCCAAGTCGAAACGGGCCATTCGATACTAAGGGCGAGCCGCAATCCCGTGGACGAGAGCCGTACCGGTGAGGAACTCGCGCCGTTGAACAAGGGGAACCAGGGAGCGAAGGACCCGGAGGAACCGGAGGAACCGGAGGACCCCGGGGATCGGAATATAGGTGCCTCCAGGTCGCTCGCGGTACCGACGACTGAGTTCGTCCCACCGGACGGCGGTGTCAGAGCTTGGTCAGTCATGGTTGCAAGTTTCCTGATAAACGGCATTCTATTCGGCATAATAAACTCCTACTCTGTCGTATACATTGAACTGCAGCGCAAGCTTACCGAGAGGAACGACACGGATGCGTCTTCAAAGGCCTGTAAGTTATATTTATATATATATATATATATATATGATATATAATATATATATACACCTTGATAAAAATTTACTAACGTAAGAAAAATCCAAGCATATACATACGTCCACCCGTATATTTGCATGCCGCGGATATATAGCTTATATAGGTATATATATATATACACGTTACTTTTCATATGATCATATGAAAGTATATTTTTTCGACAATTATTTCTAATGTCAGATCATAGCAATGACACAGACGTAGGTATATATATATATTAGGGTGATTCAAAAAAAAAAAAATTTTTTTTTTTCTTCCAAACAAGCTCAAAAGTTTCGTTTTGGTGTCAAAATACGCCTGTCAAAATTTGAGCTCTTAATATTAATATTAAGAGTGTCCTCATCGCACTTTTCTATTTTCCATAAGAATAACATAGGGGAAATCATTTTTGCTTATTCTGATTTTTGTACGCTACAAAGGACTGCTCAAACAGTAAATCGCTATACATATTCTTGTAGGGAATTGAACGCTCTACAAAAAAGGTCTCTTGGTCTTTTTCGATAAATCTAACCGTTTTGAAGTTTTTTTAGCGATTTTGGAAAGACTAACTTTGAAACGGTTAGATTTATCGAAAAAGACCAAGAGACCTTTTTTGTAGAGCGTTCAATTCTCTACAAGAATATGTATAGCGATTTACTATTTGAGCAGTCCTTTGTTGCGTACAAAAATCAGAATAAGCAAAAATGAATTTTCCTATGTTATTCTTATGGAAAATAGAAAAGTGCGATGAGGACACTCTTAATATTAATATTAAGAGCTCAAACTTTGACAGGCGTATTTTGTCATCAAAACGAAACTTTTGAGCCTGTTTGGAAGAAAAAAAAAACAAAATTATTTTTTTTTGAATCACCCTAATATATATATGGAGAAGTAGGCACGTATGGGCTCGGGTGGGTGGTAGTCAGAAGTATCGGCTATGCATATCGTAGGATTTACGAGGGGGAAATTTGATATACCAAACGTCCCGCGCCACCACGCTACTTCCAAGTGTGTCGATACGATATCGGATCTGCGTAAGCCTGCTCACGTCTATTATATATACCCATGGACCGTATACGGGTGTATACTGTATATCCACGTATACTCAACGATAAGTCCAAGTACACATGGTATATAATGTTAGCGAGAAATGCGTCTATTCGTTGTCCGGATTCAGATGTATTTGTATTTGATCTATAATAAAATAGAAAAATCGCCTAATCCTAACCTGGCTTTTCCACAAACTCTTGTAGCAGTCCGTTACATCATATTTCGTACATAATAATATATATATATATATATATATATATATATGTGTAATACCAATTTATGCATGTCCTACGTAGTGTAATAATAATCGCGCAATGAATTATACAGGCACTCATGTATTTCCATCGTGAAATAGCATGATCATTACGATGCATATGTAATATATTGCCCGGATGATCAACGATCGATATCGCGGAACATGAACATGAACATTGATTAATGATACGGAACGAACGTCTTCATCCCTGACGTTTCCGCGCGGCACGTTGGCTTCTCGCGTGCTGCAGTCAACGACCGCGACTGTCGCGACTATCGTAATTATCGCAATTATCGCAATTTTCCGCATTCAACGAGTAAACACCGGCGAGGCTTAACGTTGTATGCATAAGCGCATCGCACTTATGGACCAATGAATGAATAACAATTCCACATGCAGCGTTGCGACGCTAGATCCGTATACACATATAGGTATCTACATATATAGTTATGGATACGGGCACGGTTTGCGGTGAAGGTTGGCACGACGGCACTTTTCATTTCAGCACCTCTGACCTCAGGTATAATGGGTATTAATGGGTATTAATGGGTATAGTCTAGGAGATGAGATTAGTGTCATAATTTCGAGCCGATTAGTTTACGTCGATTCGGAATACGTATGCATGCATATAATAATACGTCTACATGAACATGACAACAGGAAAACGTATGATATGCGATTGTAGCGATTTATGTGCACTTATCGAAAGTCGCACAGTGTCTTCTCATGCGTAGACATGTATTTTTACCGTTATAATGGGTTCAAAGGTCTCTGATCATATTTTATGAAATTTATTAACGCGAATTTTAATTGTACTCTGTCCGCGTACTCTATCGCGGTCGATGCCGCGCTCTTTGTGCCCGAGCCACTTTCTTATCGGCAGACAGGACCACGCATATCTTCACCTACACGTAGGGGATATTTTTATATATTCCCACCCCGCCACTACGGTGATCACCCGTCGAAAATTTGTAACATCTCCCCGGTTATGGGTGTAGGTGTATTTCGAGTCAAATCGACAATGTTTACCAAAAAAACATATCAATTTATTAAGCTCAATTACTCGGAAACGGCTTGTCTGCCGAAAATCTATAATCAGACCTTTTTCGTAGGGAATTTAATTTTACATAGAAATAAGGGAAAATACATTTTTTCACTTTAATGTTTTGACAGTTCTAACGTAAAACATCAAATTATGACTAAAAATCAAAAGTAGCGATGATAGACCTCTTAAAATTAATATTAAGGGCTCAAATTTTCACGATTTTTTTTTTTTTTTTCGTCATTCTGAATGATATTTTCGATACATCTTTCAAACAAAAAAATAGTCAATTCTTTTGGCCCAGTCTAATATACGCACATATACTATATGCATAATGCATGTAGGTATTATACCGAGCTGCTACAACGTATTATAATTATAAGCACAATTATCTATCTAGCGCGGGTCTAGATAACAAATCTGATAAGATGTTCAAACACCTTTATGTATAATATGTACTTTGACGTTGGCCTGTACTCAAATCGATTATCTGCAATTCAAAGGTCCGCGGGATATATTTTCTAGCTGTCGACGCGATAAAGAATCGATTATGTATTGAGGAGGCGAATAATCGAGACTAGACCATATAATACATACCTACGTACTTATACATATACGAAGACTCGTATACTCGCATACAGCCCGGGAGTCCGGCTTATTGTTAGTCCGACGACGGTCTCGTTGTCGTTGAAGCAAATGGCTATCGTTTCATCAATCATTGTGCAGGACAACGCAATTCTATGTATACATATGTATACAATATACATATACGCACCCCGTACACGAGCCGACGCAAGACTCACCCGCCCGCCCGTGACACGGTATGGATTTATAGCGGTCCATGTTTGGCAAATAAGCTCGCGTCGAGCGGGATGATCTGCAGAAGCCCCGGAACCACCCACCCGTGGCTTTGTTTTCGCGCATGCCATGAATATACGCGTATACATGTGCCTTTACAGATATACTATACAGAATCCGGGTGACTTGTTGATTCTTTCCAAGATAGATCGATCGTCATTCTATACGTCAAGGATCCTCGGGTCTCGTGTTTGCGGCAATCTCTCGTTGATTATAACCCATATAGTTACCAGCCACTCGGGTTAACCGATCCAACGGCAGGGCAGGATACCCGATAGTTTTCATACGCTGACCACTAACGTCACGGATATAGAAAAACAGCGGCGAGAATCCGCGACAGAGCAAAGTTCCCCTCCGATATCCAGCCATATATCCCTGCGTATATCCCATATATCCCATATATCCCATATCCCATATCCATATCCATATCCATATCCATATCCATATCCATATCCATATACCTATACACGTATAACGTATATCTGTTATGGGTATATGTACGCACGTACTTGCGCAATAATGGCAATAGAATTTAATATTCGGGTGGCCGTAGGCAAAGTCAAGGATTGTGCGCACGTATATGGCTGCGGTAGGCACGGGCAAGAATCATACCTACGCGTGCGTATACAACATATATGTTGTCCCCTCAATGTATAGTAGTAACATCAGTATATAGTATAACCATCAGTGAAGGCAATCTCGTCTCTGTTCGGGCGACGGGCTACGGGCGATTAGCAATTAGCAATTCCTAGCACCAATTGTGCACCAGTTGGCTAGGATACTATATAGGCGTACGTGGGTTTATTTATATACTTATAGTACAATATAACGTTGTCGAGTAATATCAGATTCATTTATCAGTGCGATTGCAGCGGATGATGGTGAAAATAATTTCGACCTGCAATTATACCTCCATACCTCCATACCTCTAGACCTCCATACTTATTGCACGAGTATATATATATATATGTATATATATATATACTCGTATGGGTAACAGGGATTTTAGGCAGATGAATGAGTGAATCGATGAATGAATGAAGAGACGGCGCGGGTATATACTTAGGTACTGCACTTGTGAGTAGAATGATTTGGGGAGGCGGGAGAAAAATCAATTCACTTCTGATTCTCGGTATAGACTTGTATGATTTCTCTTGGAAGTCAGCGGTTGAAAGAAATTGATTCGGTAGAGACCATTACTTGACCCCTATTACGATTAATGAACATTTAATTTAGGATTAATTTAGGTCTAGCTAATAGTCATTTAGGACCGTGCATAAGGCATTCACCCGGCGGCACGCGCGTCAACCTCATTTATTAGCAGTCAAATTAGCATGTTCAGGGGACTGTGAAAAAAATTGAATGGCATAAATATATTTCTTCACATTTTTATTCAATACACATTTCGCACTAGGATATAGGTATAGACATGTAGATTTATTGATGTAAAATTAATGGATAATCAGGTCGATTCAGTGTCATGAGTAAAAAGATGAGCACGAAGTTTGCTTTCAATAGACGTATAGACGTATATACGATACACTGGCACTGCAGCACCGAAATGGAAAACGTAGGGCTACTTTTCAGATCGCGAACAATTGCGTCTTCCTCTTGCCAGGTATATATCCCACCCTGCGACGCTGCACGGATATGTATATTTGTATGAGAAAGGAAGGGGAATGAAACCATACCTATATTATTCGTGCGAACGATGAAGAAATCGTTTATGCAATTTGTATCTGTAGATCTTCTGAAATTCTACAGCATGTATGCGCAAGTGTAATGGTAATATTGAAATTGATTTCAAATCGCGTTAAGGTAATCCGAAACGATCGATTATATTCCTTATAATTTTTCGCTCCGCTCTTCAAATACTGAATTCACTCACAAGAACCGGTGCCACGGATTACCACGAGTCTCTATCAGTGCGAAAAACATTTCAAAAATTACGTGCCGAAATCAACGCGGCGTGGATTATCACAGACGTCGCACCGTTTTCTTCCGACATTGCATTTACGAGGCAAATTATTGCCTTCCCGGAGACACCCTGCACCTATTAATACCTATATACCTGTATACGTACATACGTATACCTATGCCTTATACCTATACCCTAATGATTGCCATACTGCCGTGCCAAGCATATAGGTGGTAACTTACTTTTTTGTCAAAAACGAGTTATGACTCTAATATGGTATAATAACAATCGACGAGTATTTTCATCATATTATTAAACGATTTAGTTCATTTTTTTTTATAATAAAATTACTCTCTTAAAGTTGCCGTGTCTTCGTTAAAGTTGTCAATTAATATAGAACAATTAGCCGAATTTATCATTAATATGAATACAATAGTAACGAATAATATAACCTTTTATCTTTTTGATTCGAATCAAATTTTTCAATCGTTCGACAATGAATATGATTCTTAATGCGACTGTGAAGATTGAAAATCGAACACTTTCAATATCTCAAGATGGCCAAAATTCAAGTTTCCACTTCTGTGCTTAGCACGGCAGTATAGCAGACGTGTCACACGTTTCGATACGCGTATTAGCGTGAAATATCGTTCAGCCGAAAGACCACGGTCGTCCACCAAACAAATTGGATGTGATGAATCGTATATAATATGTGTATATATAGTATAAGAGACTTGTCCTTGCACTTGTAGTCGCGACCACCGCGCAGCAGTGTGACAATCGAGGTGAAGCGATTTGTCATACGTGTGGCGAGAAAAATTGATTTAAATGAACGCGACTTGAGTATAACTTTGTCCAAACTCCAAATTTATTCATTTCATATATTGGTCGAAGTATTACAAATGAATAATTATGTATATCTGTAATTCTGTACGATTATTTGTATCGTTGTGCAACCGTATAGTCGAGGGCGTGATGCATAATATATTATTGCACGCATATATGTATATATATATATATATGTATAATATCTATAGTTCTGACTTCAAACTATGAATATACGTATAGGCGTGCAAATTTTATTATTAACATATACGGCGGATAGAATCTTGCCCGCTTAGTGCTTATCTATATGTAGTATGTACAATATACATGTACATATATATATATATATATTATTATTATATCTTCTTTATCTCAATCTCATCGAACTCGTGCTGCTGAAGATGCATAAATTATATATCTCGAGCTTGGGCAATGCCCACCTCTTCTTACAACTTATACTCGATAGCGAATCAACTTTTTATCGTCGCGTGACTCCCGAGCGATTGCTCCATGTGATCTGCGATTGCCCGAGTCAACCCGAGTCTAATAATATTTACTCGCGCCAATTTCGTACGCGTGCATGTATATTTCTATGTAGATTGACGATGGCGCCACAGCCCTGTTCGTTACGTGTATATCATATATATGTATACTCCTGCTTTTATACAGAAGACTCATATAATATAGGCATACGTATGTGTACATGAAGCAATGCGCATTTTATACGTGTATGGCATCGAGAGTCCTATTTACCTAAACGAGGAGGATCAGGTCCCTTTAAATTGTACGGAAATACCTTATGTATAAGAATTGAACGCGTGTCCCCCGCAAATTTGTCAATTATTTTTTCACGAATAGCCGGACGATTTTCTCTTTCTCATGCCTTTTTCAAATCATTGTCTTGAACCCGAAGAGCGCGGGAATTGTAGAAGAATGGTAAAATTTGACCACGAGTTCGTTTCAGCGCTAGTTGGCTCCTTGACGATCGGCACGACTTTTCTTCTTTCACCGGTCGCCGGCATCTTGACTGACACAATTGGCATACGGATAACGACCTTCGTGGGTGGTGCCATAGCCTCGTCCGGGATGCTTCTATCCTGCATCTTTCACGACAAGGTCCATATCATTTTGTTCTCATTGAATAAATATATACCGCCCCCGACGACAGCTCGATGATTCGTATATATATGTCTAATATATACTCATCGTATTACCCTGATAATTAGAAGCAGCGTATACGCGATTCTAAATATGAAAATATACGATCCAGAACCAATTCGCGACTAGGACTGGCTATAGCCAGAGATTATACTCTCTATCTTTTCTCATTTCTCTTTCTCTTCCCCTTTCTCTTTCTCGGGACAGATCGAAGTTCTATACTTGACGTACGGCGTAATGTACGGTTTAGGTGCCAGTCTCGCCTATACACCTAGCCTCGTAATACTTGGCCATTACTTCAAACGTTACATGGGACTGGTGAACGGCGTTGTGACAGCGGGCAGTTCCGTATTCACGGTCCTTATCTCGAGCGTGATCGGGGACATCATCAAAAGTGTTCGCCTCCAGGGTTTGTTCGGTTGTCTGGCCGCCCTCACTGCCACCGTGATGGGCTGCGCGTTGCTGTTCAAGCCTGTTCTACGTGAGTATATCGGGAAAACTGACTCGAATAATATTAATATCTGTACGCAATACATTATACATACATACCTGATATACGCCACCGTTACTACCCACGGTACCAAGTGGATGATTCCTTATACGTATACTAATTGTATAACCGTGCGAATCTAAACGATCACCTTTGAACTGGTGCAGGACCGCCGATACCGACGATCGATCGTGCTCGTCACCGATCAAATTTACGGGTGAAATTGAAGGAGGTCGTCAATATCTCTATATGGAAGCGGAAACGCTACGTCGTATGGGCCAGCATCATTCCTTTGGCACTTTTCGGGTAAGTCAGACTTGTCACTTGAGGAAAGGATATAGATTGATAGAAGATGAGATGGGTAGGGATCGGTACACGGGTACACGAGTATCTATATATTGTATATATGAGCACGTACGTATGCAGACGTGCGTAAAGAGGATAAAAGAGTAGAACTAAGAGATTATACCTATAACCTATATAACTATACCTACCGAGAAATGTGCGGTATTGTGCTCGCATTATACTGCGTAATAATGAATATGCGCACAATTATGGGTGTGCGCGACTGCAAGAGCTGCATTGAGAGCCGCAAGAGAATGTGAAATACTTTTTCTAACCCAGGTACTTCGTGCCCTACGTTCATATCGGGAAGTTTGTTCAGAATCAGATGAAGGACACCCGCGAGAGCATGCCGGTCATCTGCATCAGCATCTCGTCCGGCGTCGGCCGTCTCCTGTTCGGTTACATCGCCGACAAACCTGGCGTCAACCGTATATTGTTGCAACAGGTAATATTCATGCAGGTGTGAATGAAATAAAGGGTGGAAGGGTGGAAGGGTACGGAAGGGTGGAAGCGGACACCCAAGTAAATATATTCACTGTATATAGTTTCTATATATATATATATATGCGTAGTCATTTTGCAGTTTCGGGTGAACATTTTCCAACTATAGGTATATGATTAATTATCCCTCCAGATTTCGTTCATCAGCATCGGCGTGCTAACCATGCTGTTGCCCTTGACACCTTCATTCACTGTCCTGCTGATAATCAGTCTTGGAATGGGACTGTTCGACGGCTGCTTCATCTCCCTCCTCGGACCGATCGCATTCGACATGTGCGGTAGAAAGGATGCCACCCAGGCGATAGGCTTCCTACTCGGGATTTGCGCCATACCCCTGATTTCGGGACCTCCGATTGCCGGAATGTTGTACGATCGAATGGGTGAGTCTGATAGAATACGACGAGAGGTTTTTAATCATCTTTCGCAGGTGTAGTATTACTTATGTTATCTTCCGAAATTCAGGATCCTACGATATGGCATTCTTCCTTGCTGGAATTCCCCCTATCGTTGGCGCCCTCGCCATGTTTTTGGTCAGGTGTGTCAAGGATGAGAAGAAAGGACCTGGAGAGGACGGGAAGCAGTCATCTAATCATCCTCGTCGGCCTCTGGCCCAACCCGCCTGGCAGAATGGTAATTATAGTCGAAAAAGTTACAGTCTTTACCCGCCTACCACATCATTCTCCGTGGTAAAAACATGTATATATAATTATATACCTATATGTAAAACACAGCGAGGCTTGCTACATTTTTTTTTTTTTTTTTTTTACACTTTATTTCTTTCCCTCTGCACCGAAGGCACCTCTCGCTGCTCATCTCTCCTGCATCTCCTCATATCTTCGTACCATTGTCTCGAAAAACGCGCGCGCCTCTCATAAAACTATAGTATATTATGTATATCATGTTATCATGTACATTATGTGCCTGCCCCGCGTTGAAACGACAAGAGTTACCGCGAACGTGGAACAGGTAAGTTGCAGGGAGAATTCTATTTCAATCGGTAATGAAATAGAAGAATCAATCAATCAAAAAAAAAAAAAAAAACAAAGTATATACAAGTCATCCCGCGGACTACTGCATGAAATATTTGGAAATATTTGGTAACTGTGAGAATGTAAAATTTTCCGAATACGTTGCTGCACCACCCACGTGACGGACCTACGGAGCATCCCTGCATTGTGTTTCTATGCCTCGGTCATTGATTAAGGACCGCGTCCGGTCGAGAAGGTGAATTTGTCGCGGTAGTTCACTTCATACCTTGCAGGGAACGGGATAAATTCGGGCACGTGCAGAGCGAGGGAAGAACTACTGTGGAAAGGGGACGACGAGTACAAAGGTCGCAGGGTCTCCGAACGGACCGAAATTGGCAGGAGGCGTTGCGACCTGCAATACGACTTCTACGACTTCTTCTACTATAATTATGAACAGGAGGAGATCTACGACGCGGCGAGCTGTGGTAGCCCGCTGTGCCCACACCGTGGCTGTCACCTTCATTCCCGAGATATTCCTCGCTATTCGGAAAGTGAACCCTTGCTTTTCCGGACTAAATCTATATCTCGCGATACCTGGGCCCCGGGACGGTCTCGCTCGTACCGTGCCAATCACGGGAAACACCACCGACACCCTCACCTTGGAATCAGATTTAGCGAGAGGCGAATTTACGACGACCAGGGAAATATTTGAGCAGGGCCGGGAGGAAGGGAGGGCAGAACGAACGAACGAAATAAACGATCAATCAATCAATCCATCAATCAATCAATCAATCACTTTCTCTGAGGCGTATTGACCGATCGCGAGTTATCGATTTACCAGCCACAGTTATACCATAGTACCAGATATTGCGATCTCGCGCCGTGTCCGGGACAAAACGGGACCAAATGCATTTTCCTCGCTTCTCTTTTCTCTTCTATATTATATTCTCTTCTATTCCCTTTCTTTCTATTCTCCTTTCATTGCTGTGAAATTTCAGGAACTTTGAAAACCGTTCGTTTTATAAATTCCCCTATATAGGGACAAGTTTGCTTCGGGGCGTCTGCTCGAGTACTTGGTGTTTTTAAAAGATAGTTTCTTTGTAGTCTGGTTTGTTCTTTGTGTTTTTAGAGTCTATGCGTGTATAGGAAACGCTGGATATACCATTTCACCATAGCTAGGTTATGCATCACAACGCAGGTTTCGGCGACCGCGACGGTCTCCTCTTCCTGTGCTTGCGCGCGTATTAATGCGTATGCGTGTGCTCTCCCAAGCTTTGGCAAAAGTGCAGAATGGACTCATGTATAATGGGCAGTAGACAGGGAAATAAGTTGTAATCGTCACGTGAGCAATCATATATCGTGAGAACGATGCAATTAACATTTTAGTTTCTCTAGCAGTGATCATTATTACATGGGCTTCATTATGCACGAGTTCTCATACGTTGCACGCTCGTGTCAGACACAGTGCCCCCGAGGTATACATACCTATATGTACACACGGCATACGTACAACCCTACAAACGTAGAAAACCTCTCTATCTCTCTATCTCTCTATCTCTCTATCTCTCTATCTGTTTCTGCCTAATGTCAATAAAACTGCTTTACTAGCAATTTTCCAACTATATACTCTTCATTCTTGATCTCTACCTGATTCTTCCCACATTACATTACGTATCACGATAACATTTCAGGGATGCGACCAGAGTGGACGAGACTCCCACGTTATAGCATACATACTGTATAATAATACGTATATTTTATACTTATAGTCTATAATCTATAATCTATAATCTATATAGTGCGTGATAGCGTATACTATATGTATATGGATATGTATGAATAGTGGATGGTGGATGGATTTCAGATCGTGATTGAAGAGATACGTATATATATATATATATATATGTATATATATAGAGGAATTTTGTCACGCCCGGAGCGTGAATATGGTAAAGTGGTTATATATTTTGTTCGCAGAGGGGAAGGAGCTCGAAGACATGGGCGGAAACGGCGTGGCTGTGCGGTCGCCGTAAATCACGAAGACGTCGGGAAGCTTGAATGTTGTTTGATGTCCCCCGCTAATTGGGTCAGTTTAGTTAGCTTGGAATTAGTCAATTATGTTTGATCGTATATCGTTGAAGGATATGAATAATACCGAACGAAAGATATAAACACCCGCGGCTGCCTTATCTCGCGGTATATCTATAGGTCGTGTATATAGTGTATAATATATAGTATATAATATATAATATATAATATATAATATATAATATATTTGCGCTACCTATAATTAAATATATAGGTATAGTACGAAACGGCGATCTCACCATCCGCGTAATTGAGACGAGCGGAGTATTGCCTGCTCCGCAGGATTTCGACAGAATTTGGAATGGCCGGCTCTCTCTCTCTCTCTCTCTCTCTCCGAATACATATATATATATGTATATGTATATATATATATATATATGTATATATATATATATATATATATATATATATATGTATATATATATATATTTATAAATACAAATAAATAATATGATACAAGTAAGAGAAAGGAGAGGTCTCTTATCGTTAGCGAAGGAAAACGCAGCTGTGAAATGCAAAGTTTTTCGTATTTCATTCGCCTTGAGCCTCTGCACTGCTCCGCATGATAAACGTACGCGACATGGTCTTGCCTGCCTGCAGTTCGGATCTAACATCAATATTATTCTTCCTTGTACGTATACGCACATACGGTATTACCTATATATGTATAGAAGGGTCATTAATCACCAGGGTATAATACACGTTTAACTATGCATTCCTCGGAAATACCTCGGAAATACCTCGGAGATACTGCAACCCGATTATAACAGTTACTTGTCGATGCAGGGTAGGGAGTAATGAGTCCGAATTACAGGCATAATAATGTGATCTGTAACTATATCGCCATTATTTTATTATCCAATTCTTAGCTACAGATTATTTGATAGGCTTAGCTAGAAATAGCTGATATATAATATATATTATATTAGGTATATTATCTCTGTTAATATATTGAAATTTATAAAAATTTGTTGAATTCTTGTCTATGTCAAATTTATCGAACAACACAATAATGCGGACCTGGTGAATCAACAAGTGCATTTATCAAATAATAGTAATATTAATTAATCATAATTATATTGAGAACAACAATAGTGATAGTGGTAATAACGAGAGCGATAACACCAATAGTAGCGACAGTATAGCTATAGCTATAGTAATAGTAATATTAATAGGAATAATAGTATTAATAATAATGATTATGATGATGATGATGATGATGATGATGATGATAATAATAATAATAGTAATAATAATAATAATAGTAGTAATAGCAGTAATAATGATGATGATAATAGTATATTATATGACTGACATCAATAGAAAAAGCGACGATGTTAACATGTGGGAACAATTAAGAGCGATGGACTTGCGCGCCGGATCAACAGCACAAAATACAGTAGGCTCGCGGTTGCGGGGCGTTTTCCAGTCTAAGTAGTACCTGTATAAAATACGCTTCTCACTTCACGGAGAAATGCAACCTTAGCCGTTTAGTACGCGCCGTTGAAGAGTACCTGCCGCATACGCATAATAACCTTATACCTGCCTACATAGATGTATAATAGACATATCTCCCTATCTACAGTATTACATGATATGCAATTTTACCTGCCTATCAGCTGCTCTCGCAGTCGCGTATAATTTATCTCTCGCAACATCCGACACTCGCACCTAGGTATAAATCATGACTTGTCCGATTACGATTCGATGCAGGTACCCAGAAAGTACTTAACTTCCCATACACAGATATATACCCATATTCATGGTATATATTAATATATATATATACTTTATTGTTATCTCTTTCGTTATTACTGTTACGAATTCCGTGATTATTGTTATTTAATAATTGCCATGTTTGATTCTACAGCCGTGCAGCTATAGCATGTGCCCCCGTAGGAAGTCACATATATATATATGTATTATGTATACGTTACTCTATAGAGAATACGGTAATCCTGCCTGCGAGGGATCACGCCATAATTGTATATTTTGTACTGTCTACCTATGTGTATCCGCGGCCTCCGGCCCGCGTCACTGAATTTGTTATCATATATATATATATATAAAAAGAGATTAATAAATGTGAATACAATGTATGGCTGTACGTACGTGTGCGTGTACATATATTGTACATAACATGTATATAGACGTTATTATTTGAATACACTTACTACGTACTTGGTGCGTGATATATTATACATAAGTAGCGCGTGCAGTAATTACACGAACGATACGATGTCGATTACGGTGAATTGTATTTGCACGTTGGATATTTTTCAGGCTCAACTCCCTCAGGCCAATCCCCCGACCTTATCACCGATCTCCTATATCATCATGAGATCATCGTCGTCATCCCCACGAATTCCCTGCATCGCTTTCGAAACTCACCTCCCAGTTCCCTGCACCAACGAGACTGCAGCTGTTGATCCAGGGCGCTGAAAATCGGCTTAATATAACAGGTATGTATACGGTACATACTGTCGTCATACGAATAATGAACTGGATACAATCGCCTTTATCCTTGTAGCCTAGAGATACGGGCAGGTAAAATTATCTGCACTCCGTGTATATCCTCGATGAAATTTCATGTAAGCTTTATGCATAGGTATATATATTCGTACGATTGAACTGCACTTGTACCCATACACCTATACCTATACCCGTAACGTATACACGCATCCGGACCGGCCAACAAGCGTATATTTTAGTGGCCCACTCTGGGGTATATATAGAGGGTGTGACGGTAACGGGAACATGCGGTTATATTTAGTAATCGGTTTGTTTGCGTTTGCGCGGGGTGGCGGGTCAACTCGCGGCCGACTCAAAGACCGCCTAGCGTTCCATTCGCGTTGGGATGATTCATCCCGCCTTCGGATATATCATATATAATATTTCTATTGCATGCACAGGTATACGTTCGTACAAATCCCTAGATGTATAAGTGTGTGATCGGGTTCACGGGACATTTGTTCCTTTCGCAGCATCTGCAAGATTTTCGTTCGTTGTGTCATAGTTATTAGATAGTTACAGTCTGTCAAGACTAGAGTTACCTATAATTTGACCTATTTTTGACATGTTTTTGTTGTTGTTTGAAACACCCTACTCTACATACATCGCGTTACTAAAGCCAAAAGGGCGTATCTGGAAAAAAAAAAAATTCTTTCGTTTTTCTTATAGATATCTACGTTAACATTCCCAAGTTGATTGGAGAATTTTTTTTTTTTTTTGGTTCTACAGAGCCAAAAGGGCGTATAGAAAAATTTCTGTTGAGATACGCCCTTTTGGCTTTAGTAACGCGACATGTACGTACGTATATGCGTGTATCTAGGTATACGGATGCATCGATTTTGTATCGATAGTGAGTCTCACGGTGGGTATAGCTTTCGAAAAGAAAACGTGATTCCTATAGGATTCTTATTCAATAATAATGAATTTCAAAACTGCAGTTATATATACATAGGTATATATATAATATATACCTATAGGAATTTGAAAAAAAAACTAAATTTACATGTTCTTTGAATGGAAAATCTTCTCACGCTTTGGGGGAGTACTTAATATTAGTTGGTTGAATAATCAGCTTCTGTAATGAAATTTCGATTTTTTAAGTTACCATAACTTGGAATCCAGATGACATATAAAAAAAAGTTCTCAACAAGAAGTTTCGCATCTTTCTATGAAATTTCCGCATAAATAATTTTTCGCGATTTTTGGAACCCCGTTAAAGTGTAGTTTTGACGAGAAATCTTCGAAAATCCTCTGTAACAAAAAAAAGTGCCCTAATCGAATTGGCTGAAATTTATAAAATTCTTTTTGCCTACCCGGGATCGACATAGCATTCTCGCTACTGCGTGAATATTTGTTGATGTATCTTCCGAACCACTCCTCCGCCCACTATAAAATTTTCAGACAACCTTTGGCATTGACGAAGGCACGCTGTGTATAAATTTCAGCCAATTCGATCGGGGCACTTTTCATTTACGAAGGATTTACGCTCATTTTGTATCAAAACTACACTCAAACGGGGTCTGAAAAATCCGAAAAAATACTTTCGAAAAGTTCACAAGAAAACCCAAAATTTTTGTAGATGAACTTTTTTCATATGTCTTCCCGGTTTTAAGCTGCGTAAAATTCAAAATGTAAAATCTGGAAAAATTCACAGCTCATCCTTTCAACATGTACTCTAATTGTGCGAAAGGCGAAACAGATCAAAAGGGGTCAGGGAAATCGATCGTGCGATTTGACGTGAAATCCCCCATGTATAATTGTGTATCTATATACAATATATATATATATATATATGTATAGTTATAGCTTTATTATATCATCGCATCGGTCGGAATCTTGATTCTTGAGGTCGTCGCGCTTATTGGAACACGCGGACGTCGCGACGCGCCGGCTCATCGTAGCCGGGTATAATCGCCATACGCCGAGCGACGCCGAGGACGTCCGAGTCCTTCGTTCGTAGCGCGCGTGAGGCGCGGGTTCCGTCCCCGGGTTATTTTTACGCGCGCCGCGACGCGGGTCTGCGATCTCGCTCTCGTCGCGGAGGGAAACGATTATGTTCTCGCGGGCGAACGGTGTCGCGGCCCGAGGAAAGTGATTTAGTCGGTCGAGGTGCATCACGCCTATCGCTCTCGCCTATACCTACATCGTAGACTCGTTATACAGTAAGCCATGATACGTGCACGGTTATAAGTATTCGCGACGAAAGCGCCGGTCGCGTGGCCCGACAAAGTCCCCCGGCGTAAATACACGAGTACATAGGTAGATAGATAGGCATAGGAGAATCAATCGGTATTACAACTATCGTTATAATCTATCTCTCAACTTTCGCCCATCCTCTTCCTTTGGACTTTTCAAATTTCACGCGTATACCAATGCACAGAGTGCACCCTGCAGTTGTGCTCCATGCGTGGCTACGCGCGTTTCGAGGACTGCCTATATATCTCGTTACCCTGCACGCCGCTGGTCCCAATAACTGCATACCGCATAGGTATTCCCGTAAACTGCACCAGTTTGTACCGGAGTACCCACAGTTATATACCTTTTATACCTGTACATATACGTGAGAAGTTGTGCGGGCCGCGGGACGAAGCATAAATTGGTACTTATATCTCGTTTTCATTGGCAAACACTTCGGGTTATCGATAGTTTAGTGCAGCTGGTGAAACATACGAGTCGACTTATGGGCGCAACGATTTTCAAATGAATTTCCCTCCAGTGAACTATAGGAGTTGTTATACATCGCGTTTCGCGTCCGGTCAATGATCATTCATCGGTCACACGTGGTGACTGGCAGGGTCATGTGAAGTTTACGAATAAAGAACGTGAGTTGGGGGAAAATAAAAAACTCGGCGGAAATCAGTCCAGTCGGTGTTTGAAATGGTTTAAGGAGGGAATCAGGTGCTGGCAATACCCTCCAGGTTCATTTAAATTGTTATACGATAATAGCTGAAGTCGTCGCGGTCGGTTCATTGCGCCGCTGCAGGTACGATCGGGCTAAACCGCCGCGGAGTGAGGAAACCCATCACGGAATTATACATTCGGATACAGGCATATATATTGTATGCAGTGTTTGGCGAGTCGCGAGGCGAAGATAATCGCGAGGACGGAGGGAGCGTATGATGGGCAGCAGGCCTCAGACTACCAAAGCAAGGATAACCAACGCTCGAAGATCGGCTAGGAGAATCACGTCTCCGTCCCCGTCATCACCCTCGCTCTCGCCATCGCACAGCTCGCCTTCGCCATCACCCTCGCCCCCACGTGGACCATTGCCACCTTCGGGATCCTCGGCATCCGCGAGGACTGCGCTAGCCCCGATCACTGTCCCCTCCACCGTCCATCCCGGAGTCGTTAGATCTTTCCCTGCGGCCAAGGTGAAGAGGGAGGCGCCAGATGACGAGATCAAGGTATATAACTTGGATCTTTCAACTCATCTTCTTATATCAGGGTACGTCGAAGGTATATTACCTGTACACAGGGCGAACAGGTGTAGAACGGTTGCCGGGAGGAAGTAAGGAAACGCCAGGTTCCTTCTTACTCGAACGGGAAAGTCCATATGGCCCGCGACTATATTTATTACTTGATTCAATGATCAATGATCAATGATCAATGATCAATGATCAATGATCGTAATATACCGAACGATCGTTCTCGCTGTGTTGAATCAAGCGAGGCCTTAGGTGTCGCAGGGGAATGCGATCATTGATGCGTACTGATGGTAGGGCATGCAGGTGGGGGATAATAAATTGACATAGACGCGGCAATTATCGAAGGAAGGACCGATTTCGAGTGCATCGCCGGCGGACGCGTTCGGGATCCGCGCTTCCTGCGGGGCACCGAAACATTTATGTAGGTGTATGTCTATGATACACGTCCTCTAAATTTTCACTCGCTTATGCACACCCCCCGGCTGAGTTGAACTTTCGACAGTATATAGTGTCGTTGGCGCGGGTTGAGATGCGACTTGGACTGAAATACGTGTGTGTATATATATATATATATATATATATATATATATATAAATGTGTAACGTAGAGTGTAGACTGTATATACGGTATGAATATATGCCACGTGCAACACGTGGAGGAGGAGCAGGAGGACATCGATAGGCACGCGCAGGATTAACAAAGACTCACAGCCTCTGTGAGCTCTGCACAAATACAACGAATGTTCGTATATCAATATTGCGGAAAGTTGAAGAAAAACAATTACAAGTTCAAGTAATTTCAATTGATAACTGGAATTATGATTCAAAGAATCAAATATGTAAGTTAGTATGTTTATCGGCATATAGAGAACGTGATTAGGATTCCGGATATTCCGTTATCGGCTAACTGGGACAGTTATAGTTAGGGAGGCGGTCGGCGCATAAAATCTGTATAGGGATCTCTTTGCGTTAGTCCTTTATACGATTACCTCCGGCCTCGAGTCCAAAATCTCGTCTTCTGGTTAATTCAATAATTTGAACAATCTTCCTGGCGTACAACCTGTAACACACACGCACGCACACACACATAGTATATAATATATAATATATATATAATAATAAATGCCGCGACGAAAGGGCAATATGAGGGAAGGGGATGGAGCTGGGGAAGAGGGAAGAGGGAAGAGGGAAGAGGGAAGAGGGAAGAGGGAAGAGGGAAGGAAGAAGAGAGAAGAGAGAAGAGAGATGGATCTCGCGTTACCCTCCTTCGCCTGATTTATTCGTAATCATGATAGGCTGAAACTCGAGAGTCGAGAGGTATACAGAGCCGCGTCTCATCATTATTGTATGTTGGTAGGTGGTAGGTGGTAGGATAGGTGGAATAGGTGGAATACGTAGAATACGTAGAATACCTGATGTACCCGAAGTGCCCGACGAATACCTCTGCAGTATCGATATTATACGCATAAGGTGTAAATGTATACCTGCACGTACATCTTACCCCCATACGTGCCGTAATACATATACGTACCCTGCACCTTCCATTACCATTAACTCGTTCAGGTATTCGGCATAGTCTGCAGAGTTCACCGCGGTCATACGCGTCTCTTCTCATGACTACTTACAATTTCGGTACGTACGAATTGCGGATCACGGCGGAACGCAAAGGTGGAAACTTTTAATGACTCAGTTAACGGGGTTCATGCGCATAATGTGCCGTTCTTACGTGCAGTGCTATACCACACGCGTATACGCGACTCATGTATGCATGCCTGCAGTCTCTACATGTATATATATAATATGTATATACAGACCCCGCGCCGTGCGGTATAAGGCGCATACTGTGCAGTATGGGGTTCGAGCCATATACCCATATGTATACATATATATATATATATATATACAACCATCGGATCGAGGCTCATTACACCTATATATGTATACAAGCATAGCGGAACATCGGCTTGAATGCAGTCGACGATTTTAGTGTTGGGTTACATCTGGCGTGAGATTAATCAGCCCAACTAGTATAGAAGTAGGTACCAGATCTGCACCGCATACCGTGCCGTATGTATTCTATTTCTTACACGCGCCTGCCCGCGACGATGTACAGAAGCTTATAATACAGTGACGCTTGTGAGTCTCGGCCAACTTGGATTTATAACTGTCGTAGGTCTCACGCGGTCCACCAACTTGTGCAATTTTCAGGGACAAATCAAGTGTATATAGGTACAAGGTAAGGTACTCGCGATTCCGAAAGGGAAGAAGCCTGCAGTTTTACGGGGGACGCGATGCCGCGAAAAGTTGCGGCCGTTATAGACATGTCGAAAGTATAATATACTCGGTACCATATATTATTCGATCGCGTAAACAAACGATAAATTTTTAGCGCCGCGAAAGACTGGGAAGGCGATCTAGCCGGTGGTAATAAATCGTCGCGAAAGTTTAGCGAATCGCAGTAGGTAGGAATCGGTAGTACATATGTATAGATATTTGGTCTCGCAGGTGCAGGGTAGAATACATACCCACGTATACCTACATGCCTAGATGCGTAAAGATCGTTAGTATATACATAGGTATAGGAAATACTTGTCTCGTGGACATCGTCACAGCGATCTGTCGGTACCTGCGAATGTACTGTTCATTTTCACCTCTCGCTCAGTTTATCGTAATTACGGGACGGATATAGAGGGTGCAGGTGAGAGCTCATAAGTAATCTGGCATAGCTTTTTTGGCTCTGCAAAAGTTGATCGTTGCACGAAACACAAGTCTGCCGCAATGCAGCGTTCGATTGCAGTCGAAGGTAGCAAGAGCCATCTAGCTATCAGCCAGCTATCTATGCATGTACAGGTGAAGTGTACATTGTACATTTTACATTGTAGACGTATGTCCGATTACATCACGTTTTTTCTTACGGATTCACGTTCTCGCGTTAACCATACGAACAATGCTATAATGCCTCATCCATGATATTAGTATAATATGACATATACCAGATACCTACACCTACCTATATCCATAATCCTGAATGTAAATGCGTGCGCTATTATGTGGGAAAACTCACAGATGTGCGTCAGACAAAACTCTCATTCTTATTGCTCGACTGAATGCTAATACCAGTAATACTTATATCCACCCTATATATATATATATAAGTGTATATAAAATTGGTAATTTCGGTGCGGGGTGAATCGTCGTGTCACCGAACGTACCTATATATTATACATAAAATTCGTCGAAGGTTGACCAACGGTTGACGTGTACTACTGCCCGCCCTGTATAATTCCTCGGTCCGATTATATTAGCATTCATTTACCCGTCTATTTATACCTATCCGATTACATAAGAATAAATTCCTTATTCCAACTATATATGGATCAGCGACGATTTCAGAACTATTTCCGCGGATCGGCGTGTTTAACATGCGACGGATTTGTTTCATCGCAAAAGTAAAGCGGCGCCAATGAAGCGTTTTCCGATTCCCATTTTCCGTGTCCTATTTCGTATCCGTCATATTGTATCCACGTAGGTGTCGGGTAACGCTGCCTCTAATGAGAACCTGACACTCTTCAGTCCAGGTTGAGCTCTACTCATTGTCGGTCCTGCCTGCAAGGTAGCCTCTCGCTCCTCCTCGTTCTCATCCTCATCCTCATCCTCGTCCTCGTCCTCATCCTCGTCCTCATCCTCATCCTCCTGCTCTTGCTCTTGCTCTTCCTCCTCTCATCTCTTCTCGTCTCGTCTCATCTCATCTCATCTCATCTGCAGATCCCATCTTCAGGTTCTACTATGTGGAGTCCTTTCCCCTTTCCCGATTCCCGATTCCCGATTTCCCATTCACCTTCGACGTGTCTCAAAAATCCGCGAACAGGCTGGTATACGTATACGCGGGTATGATAAAGGTATATATGTATAAATATGAAAATAAATATGCGATTCGGCTCGTTTCTTGAACTGCACTCGAGTCCGAACAAATCCTTATACCCTCCAAACGGTGCAGTGAAAACGTGTCGCGAGCGATAGAATAGGCGCGTAATGAATGAGATAGCTTAATAAATACTACATGCCGATAGTATAGGATGTAATACTGCAGGTATATATATCCCTCGGCTATATATGCCGATTGACGGCGGGGTGTAAGATTTCACCGGGGCACGGGATACCTTGGGTATATATCTATACCCGCATAGGTCGGCGTTGCAATCGGCGACAGGCATGTCTCCTGAGGGTTGAGGTCGAGCTTCGCGACCCCGACGATAGTATATAATACATACATATTTCTATAATTCTATAAGCAATAGCATCAAGCATGTGCCGGACTTGTACTTTCCATAACGCACTTCTGCCTGGAGCATTTAACAAGGTACATATAGTAGAGATTTATAGACGCGTGCAGAGTCCACCGTCATACCGGGTCTCATACCGTGTAAGTATATACCCGCGGAGCGTCCTTGAAAAGGTGATGTCTTCACCTCTCAATCGGTTCCAGACACGAAGAAAGATAAAAAAAAAATTCCCAAAATTTTAGCTCCTAATATCCGCGGGAACCTATACACAGGTATAGGTATAGCTTATACAGCAGTACGCTCACCGCGTATCGCAATTCCGTCATGTATAACGAACTGGCGCACGCCGCCGCCTCATTCTTATATACTCTATACGTATACAACGTGTATGCAGTATATTTTCTTCGTTTATTTAGCATTCCCCAAATGGTGTAATGTAATATGGGACATAGCCAGCTTACAGCCTGCACGAGGCTTCTGAACGCGCGACTATACATCGTATAGGTGCAGTATATAGTATGATACGTGTACAGGTACTAGGTACTAGGTATACAATACCACCTATGTATGCGTTTAAAACTCGAGAGATATTCCGGGTATCGCGATAAACACAAGTTGAACATGGGAGCGAGTCGTTTTTCGCGTCACACGGCGTTCGCCTATGATGTACTCATACCTATATAGATATAGGTATGTTATAGGTATACAATACAACCTATACAATATACATACACGTAATTTCGGATCTCGCACACCCACACTTGATATAGTATATAATATGCGCCTGCAGGTACCCTATATATACCTTTACCTTTACCTTTACCTTTACCTTTACCTTTACCTTCATATCTTTGCTCAACTAATACTCTCTGTATGCAGTATATTACATAGAGCCACCGACTTTGTACCCGACACTCATGGGAATTGAATGCGCGAGCCGAGTTCTGGCATTCCTCGTATAGACTCAACAATCAGTTGTTAAACATTTTTTATTTTTCATCTTGAATCGTAAGGTAGCGTACTGCAGCTCCGCACGCCCGGGGATATATCCTCCCATACCTATGTCCCATATACACCTGAGTCATACTATAGTTCCTAAATCATGACTTGATTTTTCTGGTTACCTATCGTTGGAAAAATGTCAAAATTCTCGACAGATACTCTCACAGGTATATGATATACGCCTATCTGCATAGGTGTTCATAGTGCAGGTATATAATCGGTTATCGCAAGTGAGCTAAAACTCGTCGGTATTATACGCCACAGGGCGACGCGGGGAAACTTGATACGGCAAGGCAACACGAGCTCTGTGTGTTTGTAATTTGTATATCTTATACCCACATACCCCCTTATGGGAAGGTATGGTGTTAGTGTAGGTATACCTACAGGCATTACCCATATATCCGCATATATCCGCAAATATATACCCGTGTATACACGCGCGTACCACTGCATGTGCAGCCGGGGCAGTATAACGTTTTGAATGATACACGATCCAGCTAACTTGTAGCTCGTAAAGAATCGCCGAATTATCGTTCCATTTCGTTTTTTCAATTTTCATCCTACCTCCACCCCTGCGGTCAGACAACCGCAGCTATAGGCCAATTGATTCGTAGCCAAAGGCGTCGCGATCTCAACAGAGAGGGATGCCTCGCGTGATCTCCAAAACCTTTAACGATTCGGACGCTTGGACGCTCGGACGGATATAATCGTAGCCTTACGTCCCGCGATAATTCAACCCGCGCAATTATAGGATCGACGGCATCAACGAGAAGTCCATAAGTTGAACGATCAACATAATAGGTATATCTATATGGCTGATATGCATGCATATGTGTATAATGTATATATTGTATATTATTGTAATATAGATGATTATCCCTTATGCGGTATATACCGTAACAAAGTATATCTTGATCGTGCGCGAATAATTTCATATCGGACGAGGAACCCGGCGAAGGTGCGCCCAGGACGTGGGGAGGATCGCGCCGAAGAGTGCGCGGCGCCCCGGGGTGTAACACCACACCGCGGTAACGCGACTCCACCGCGCCGGAAGGCCCCCCCAACAGTCGCGAAACGGCCAGCCTGCATTTATGTATTTCTTTCTCAACCTTTCTTTTTCATACCCACACCCGTGCCTGCAGTACCTTATATATCTTACACCTTACACCTTATACCCCATATCCCATACCCCATACCTCGCTTTGGCCAATTTCCACGAATGATGCTCGCAATTGCCCGCTCTATGCATGTGCAGTCTGTGTATATGCATATGCATATGCATATGCGTATAGTTTGTATACCACCTCCGTACCTGTGTAAAACTGCATCGATATAATATATAGGATGTTTCTGAGGAAGGAAATTTCTCGACACCCCACGCAACTTGGACGTAATGTATAGTTTGCACAGATATACGCATATGCATGATTCACGCACGTTTGATTCTTCGTCGGACGACTGCAGTATAGGGATTTCACGGTGTCGTCTTTCTGCGGTCATACGCTGCCTCATCATTTTCGTGCCTATATGTATAAAACTCGGTCAAACAATCGAACTGTCTTGTGCACTCCGGTCTCGGGGGCGGTGGGGGGGATGGCAAATTCTGGCTGCAACTGCAGCCTAGGCGGACAAGCCTGTCCAGGAATATCGCAAACACATATTGGGTATATTACCCACACATGTGTCTGGATAGGAATTATGTCCTGCTTATACATATATATGTACCTACTGCACCCATACGCGTGTAAGTTGAAAACAATGGTTATTCATCAACCACCCGATACCTATACTCATTATGGCTAGGAGCCAATATAATACATTCCCAGTACGTGAACGTGTACCGAGGGATACATTCAAACTCGCATGATACCAAAGACTATGGATTTTCACATATGTCTAGTAGGATTCCTCGCGACTCTCGGCACGAGGTTTGCATTTCGTGTCATCGTCTATATAGGTATATTACGGTGGGCCAAATGAACCGAATATTTTTTTTCCCGATCGGGTCCGAAATTGATTCCTGGTAAACGTAAGACGTTATGCCTTTCGTTTGGGTTAGGCTGACTGTGTATAGCGACGCCGTGGCAGGGCATATACCGTGGATGTAACCGATCGTATATATGCGTCCACCGCGTGCCTAATGGATTGATCCCTTGTCCACGGGATATTTTATCCTTGCTCCGAGGCTCCCTCGCTGCACCTCATCGGGCATATACCTCGAGATAACTCTAATAATTGGTTCAAGTTTACATTGCATATAGTGCGTCGCTCTAGCTCTTAGTCCTTTATAGGTATATGATAGCAGTTCCGTCCTATACATAATGTCTCTACGTGCGTAGGCAGCGCCGTGTTTAGGCACAGGCTAACTAGGCTGAAGCCTAGGGCGGCAATATTTCAGAGGCGGCAAAATCACGTGCGGCCAAGTTAAATGCTCTTTCACTTCTTTATATTGAGATCGAATACATGCGGAAAATCGATTTTAATGACATCATAAAATCATTTGCAGAGAAAAAAGTCCGAAGGAAACAGGTAACGCAGCTTATTTCGTGAAAAATTTAATTTATTGAAAGACTTTCGCCGGAGGGTAGGGCGGCGGCGGCTACCTAGCCTAGGGCGCAAAATAATGCTAACACGGCGCTGTGCGTAGGTGTATTTTTTTTCCTCGCAATCAGATGGATTATATTGTGGATTCTAGGAATATGCAGCGACGGCGATGAGCGAGCTTCTCGGATGGTACGGCTACGATAAGGTGGACAGCGGTTGCACGAGAGGACTGAACTTGGACCACTTTGCCCCCCCTGCACCCTCGAGGCATCTCCTTCACCTGCCCCGTTCACTGTCGCGGAACTTGGCCACCGTTCCCTCGCCGAGGTCCCAGCACTCGCGCTCGAGGTCACCGCCGTCGATAACTGTCACAGGCACGAGTGCGAGCAATACATCTGCCAGGGAAACTGGACGACCCCCGGCGACTACGTCGCCGTTGTCATTGAGAACGGGACCAGGAAGCCCGAGGGCCCCGGAGAGCAGCGACACTGCACCCGACACACCCGGTAAGTAGGTAAACCTGGCCATACCCGATTACCTCGTTATTACGTGCATGCACCATATAGCTGATCCTCTATATAGGTACATATACATATATTACATAGGTATAGGTATAGGTATTTGCTAACGTTAATGACGATCACGTGCGGCGTCTCTTCTTGGTATAGTGTCTGGTTCAAAGAGTTTCCCACTTCGCTCCGCGATAGGTATACCCGAGTATACCCCGAGGAAACGAGGATCCAACTTCGCGGTATAGCTGCTACGAACGAAGCCTAGGAAATGTTCAATTAATATTCCCCCAGCCCGAGTGCAGGGTGTTCGATCCACGAGTTCGCGGATGCGATCGGTGATCATATCCCGCGGGCCCGCATACATACATGCGCATACAAGTGCCTATATACGTATAATGTATAATGTATAATGTACAGGTGTAGGTGTAGGTGTAGGTGTATACCTATTCAATCGGAGGCATACGATTATGATATATAGTAGGTATGATGTAGGTATAACATACTTATAGGTGTTTAAGGTGCACGAGGCACGTATAGGTAAGCTTGTTGTTCCTCCGATCGTATTGACGTAGGGTATAGGCCGCGGTGAGAGGGTGAGCGAGCGTGGGTGGGTGCAGGGTACGGGTCATACGCGAATGTATGTATACGTATGGGTATACAGGTATATAGACACGCGTCTCGTACGTACGCGCACCGTCCCCTATATTTATTGCGCGCTCTCGGTAGCCACGGCGTACGTCCAGGCGAGAGCGAGCGGCCGCGTATCGCGTATCGCGTTACAAAAGCGGTTCTATTTCTGTGTGCACGTCGTGCGCCGAGACGGTCACGATTCTTCAGAGGCGATCCGAAGCCGAAGTCGCGCACTGAAATAATGCCAGTTCTTTGGTCCATCTAAGAGTACTTTCCACATCTACCTATACTCTATACATATACCTCCTATACATGCGCGTATGTACTATTGTACAGGCGTCACGCGGGAGTGACCGCGACCTGCGAATACGCAGCACAATCAGCTGCGATCACAGTTTTTAATACTCGACGTTTCATCCCGCATACCACCCGACGATACCCCGCGCCGTTCTCGAAAACTAGGGCATATATACGAACAGGGCAGTGAGAAGCAATCCTACAAAACCCTAATTGTTATCAGAAATCACAGGGGTGAGTTGGGCAAGTTATACCTAATATGTCCCGTGGTCTGCAGCCCTAGAGAATCCTCGACGATTCCAGTTGTCATCTTCAATTATTGCCCTCTCTTCATTTCATACAGGTACCTTATACCTACTGTAAAAATATTATTCACATATACGGGTCTAGGTCCGTTCGGCGGCGTGGTGTCCTATATATATATTACCTTGACTCGCGACTCGGCAATTTAGCGTGATCCGAAAGTATCGGGTGTCGTCATCTTGTCGGCTCGTTGCCTGTTCGTTATATATCTACATATACCCTACTCGCGAGTCACGAGGACATACGCAGAGGCGAATGAGAATAATGCAATACGTACCTCCCTTTATATCTCCGTGGCATATCCACGTAGGTGTACCTATACTTATACGTGGATGGTGGATGGTAGGTGAAGGTGAATAAGGTCACTTTGTCGGGGGTTCAAATTCTCTCCAGAGTTAGTAATTTCAGGAGCAGTCTGCAATTGGCGGCCGATGGGAGGTCGTCCTTCGCCTCCGTTATATAGTCTCCGATTTCGCCTACTGTCAAATCATTGCAGTTGCATCTCGTGTATACAGGTACCCCGTACCCCGACGCGTCTATGCAGTATACATGTTATGTGTATCTCTAAAATCAGCTACTAGTGTTTCAACCATTGCACCATTGCTCCCCGGTTATACGAGTGCATATATATATATGCATACCGCGCGCATCTGTCTGCACGAATTCGATCTTGCTCGCGAGGGTAGAGTATACAGGGGTTAATACGTACGGTTGAGAATTTGCTTTGCTCGACGATCGAAGATTGGTTTTCAAAGCTGAAAACGAGATGGAGCCTAATAAGAAGCTCCGGTTCCCAAACGAAGGTGCTATTTTCTAAAAATAATCCTAGCTCCCACTAAATCCGTTTTTACCCGTCATGCAGCCGCGGCTCTGTAGCAATATAGGTACGCTACATGTCTGCATCCACAATCCACAATCCACATATATGTATATTGTATAATATGGGTGCAGCATATTATGCGAATAATGCATTTCAATTCGCGTCAAGAATTGTATATATGTATACTTTCAGATATCCCCGGGCATTATCGTTATCATTGTTATCATTGTTATTGTCGTCATATCATCATGACGTGTCCTATACCAATAATTACATATAATATAATATATACATATATTGTATACATATGTATATTCAGAAACAACCCTGGAAGGGCTCCTGGCGAACAATAATTTGATACCCACGCTTCTGCACCTCAGCGGTATAATTGGATATCGTTTCGAAAATTTTGTGAAGTATAATATTTTGCCGTGTTTGTATGTACACACATGTTACGGGTATTGCTCACATATATATATACCGATTCCGCGACTTCGTGACCGGGCTCGAGTCCCTGTAGGTACATTTCGCGAAGGCGACTCTGGACCCACGCGGGATATACCTATATCCAAGGAAGAAAACCGAGACTTTGCCGGCTATATCCACCTTTCATATCCTCATCCACGATCCGCGATCCACGAACCACGATCCACGATCCACCATCCGCCATCCGCCATCCGCCATCCTCTCAACGAACCAACCTGCAGCACGCGGAGACGCAATAGCGAGGGTGTCACGTGGCGGGCACAAGAACCCGATCCCTGCCGCAACCGAACACCACCGGCGCACTAACCATGCGTAAATATACACCGGGTACCAGAGACCAGGGCACACATATACGTTGGTATAGGTACATACGTACGTACGTATGTACGTATGTAAACTTGCTTGGTGGACCGCGTCAGAGGAGCTTGCAACATTATGCGCCGTGTGACCTCCGTAGATAGGTATATTATAATGTATATATATTGTATATGCATATGCATATGCATATTATATTTACGCGTGTATATGCTGGATGTACAGGACTGCAGCGGGAATATGTAGACTGCGGGTATAAGGTACGACTGCACGAGGGGTCGTCTACACCCGTACCATTTGTCCAGGGTAGATAATTCCTGGGAGATAATATATGGGGAATAGACAGAGGAAGACACTGGCTGGTGTCCTATTTCCGTATTTGACGAGGTCAATTATATAGTTCTCTTCGGTTCACCGTTCACCGTTCACGGGTCACAATCAGAGGGACAAGAAGAATAATTATTATATCGTACATAATATATAGCTATAACAATAGCTATTCTATATCCTCGCCTCCCTCGTGATCGAGACTTTGTCGGCTCTGTGTATTTCCGTACAGGCATAGCTCTTTAGGGTGCGGAGGTTGCGTACTATGGGTATGGCGTGCACCGTACGACCCAGATCGAGGGTTTACGAAATACCCTGATCGAAGGGGGGTTAAATCGTATTCTGATTGGACAGCGTGTAGAAGACGATTATTACCCCATTGGTGGGTTCGCGCCTTTCAGCCGCTTCCGGGGCCATCGACGTCGACCTCGTCCTTGTCGTAGTTGTACCGGTGGTGGGTGGATGCGATGGCCGATGGCAAGGGCAATGGCGACGGGAATGACGGCGATGACTACGCGGACTGCGGCAGAAACTTCCGCCCGTTCGCGGAGCGGGGCTCATGATTAATGATATGGAAAGTAGATCGGCGCGCGATACGATTCTGGGAACCACCAACCCAATATTACACGTATCCATTATACGTATATATGTATATAGGTATATACGTAGCCCTCTGACCAATCTTGGCTCGGCTTGCCCTGGTGCGTATTATTGCAGCCATTACATATATTGGCATATGTATATATAGCATAGCCATGTTACAGAAGTAATTAGGTTAATGTCCCGACAATATCTGTTATTGGCGATAAGTCTATATTATGTACTTATATGTACGATAATTTGGTACGCATTAATTATACAAGTGGATAGATTCACGCGGTTTATCGTGTGTATCTTTAACAGATCTTTGTATTTCATCAGATGAATTTCATCGGCCAGAGATACGTATTAATATACTAATAGGATTGAGAAGTAATTTATAATGGTCGATCGTCAATATGAGCCGGGGAAAATAATGCACTATACACTTATACCTGTTACATACTTAATGCAGTTGCAGTGAAAAGGGCAGACTGCAGAATAATTCTGTGCGGCTTCGGACTCGGTTATATTCGATCCTTGCCCCGTACCTCCTCCAGTGCCGGCAAGTTACCGAATTCTCGTGTGTTGTCAAGTCACGTTTGGGGGGGGGGGGGGGGGGGGGTAGAAAACCGATTTGGTTTTTTCATATTTTGAATTCGTCTATGGCGAAGGTCGCCCTCCTAATCGCAATTCGACAAACAAACTCATCAATCAGCTCTCCGTAGTCCAGATTTTCCGTCGATTCTTTATGGCCGTGCAAAACGGCTATATTGTTTAGCCGGTTTTGAGTCATGGTTGATCTTAAATAAGTTTTCAACCTTTTGAGCGCGGAAAACGACTGTTCAAGAATTACAGGAAAAATTACAAAAAAATAATAATAATAATTGGTTCAAATTCATGAATTTTCAGTTGCAATGATGAAATTTCGTGTGTTGTAATTCCACACTACTAGGATTCTGTGTGTTGTCGTGACAACACAGACAAGACAAAACTTGCCGGCGCTGACCTCCTCCAACCCCTGCAAATCCCAGTCAGACAAATGCGAACCGATGAAGCAGAAAATTCCGTTTCTACCAATTAATAAAAATAATTATTTCACCGAGTACTCGTGTACCTAGCTATATACCCAGCTGTACCCTGCCATTGGCCAACTGCAGGGTATTGTTTTCCGTTAATTAATTCTCGTTGTTCGTTCTATACGGTTTTTTTTTTCTTTTCGTTGCGTCGGGGATTCACCCAGCCTGCAACGACAACTACACCCACGATATAATAAATAATAATGCTCTACATCTCTAGTATACCTATTTCTATACGTACATATATGACGTATATGTAAATGTATATATGCGCAATTTGTATGGGAATCGTGCATCTACGCGAGTATAGGTATATCTCTCGCATCGGCAAAGCTCAAAGAGCATTTTCTCTCCCTTTCAGATGGACCGGCGAATTGTTCTTGGTGCGGTCGGGCCGGGGGAACTTGGGAACCTGGCGGTGGTTCAGTTTCCGGTGGCGGAAGTGGCTCTGGTCAGTTTTGCAGCGAAGCATGCTTCGCCGCAGGTCGAAGAGCGGCTTTCAAGAGAGCGAGGACATGCGACTGGTGCCGACACGTTCGCCACTCCGTCAGCTATGTCGACTTTCAGGTGCGAGTACACCCTCTGCCTCGATCTCTTATTTAGTTCATTTCTAATATCATTATTAACATCATTGGTCTGGCGGAAGGGAATAAATAATCTCCATTGCTTGATTTTTGAAAATTTACACAATTTTTCGGGTAAGCCATCCACTAGCCTAATATCGATACAGGACTACAGGTATATCCTCGCGACCTACCCGTACCCGGCACACTGTAGATTTCTTGCGTAACCCACCTTTTTCCTCCCGTTCTAACGTAACACCTATTGTTTGTATTATTTAAACAACAATATCCTCGTCCCGCACGTACGAAAGTACCTAATCAGGATCAGCTATCCAAACGTCGACGTATTCACGATTACAGGACGGCGAGAGTCAGCTGCAATTTTGCAGCGACAAGTGCCTGAACCAGTACAAGATGAACATTTTTTGCCGAGAGACTCGGGCCCATTTGGAGCTTCACGGTTTGGCCAGTGGGCCGCCGCCTAACGGCGGAGCTTCGGGTGCTTCGGGTGGTTTGATAACGCCGGAGTTGTGGCTACGGGATTGCAGGTCCCCGCCCCTCAGTCCGAAGGAAGGATATCTCGTTGTCGACGACGAAGCTGACTACGAAGATGACGAGGACGCCGGAGCCGAGGTGGACGAGCCCTACGCGAGGTCCTCTCCGCCTCCGAACGAGGGAAACGACGACAAGGAGGGAACGGGAAAGGAGATCGCGAGTGCCAATGCGTCGAGGCACTTGGAGAAGTTCGGGGTTCGCCACGCTATGGACAGGGTTCGAGCAGCCCAAGCCAGGCGTATGGATAGTCGAGGAGACAGCGAGGAGGAAAGGGAGATGATCGAGCGCGAAGTGATCAGGGAGACGATCAAGGAGTCGCTCAGGGATAGAGATCTGTTCTCAGTGCGGGAATCACCACGAAATACTAGGGTCAATATTCGGGAGAGCGACGTGCCTCCGATCGTTTCGCACCCGACACGCGAACGCGGTAGGGACCACACAGTCGCCGATATACTGGGTCACGACCCGATCGCTTCCACCCACGAGTCCGTGGTCAAGGATGCGATCGGGGATCGAAATCACTCCACCCCGCGGGAGGGTACCATTCACATTAAGGACGTTAAAGAACTCATACGCGCGGAGCCAGCGGTGTCGCGCGGTAGACGAAGCATACGTTACGGACGGCCGAGGCGCGTTCCTAGATCACCGCCTTGGGTCAGGAGAGAGTCGTTGCAACCGCCGCAGCCGATGAACCACAGAATAACGCCGTCCCCCGGCACGTTTCTCCCTCAGCCCCAGCCCCATCCTCAGCCTCAGTCTCAGCCCCAGCCCCAGCCCCAGCCCCAACCCCAACCCCAATCCCAGTCGCAACCCCAACTCCAGTCTCATCCTCATCAGCCGGCGTTTCGATTCGGCCAGTTTTATAATCATGGGAATTATCCGGCTGCGAGCGGTATGAGGGTTCAACCACCGATCGTGCCGCCCCCGAGTCACAATTCGTACTCTTTGAATCCTCAAGCCCCCTTGCCTGCACCCACCTCGCTTCTGCCACCTGTAACTGTCCTCGTACCATATCCCATACCGATTCCCATTCCTATACCAATTCCAATTCCGATACCAATACCGCTATTCGGTGATTATCTATCTAACAAAGTTACCAGTCCTCGCACGGAGAGTCCTGTGCCGGAGGACCTCTCGCACCGCGGTGCCAACGTGACACAACCTGCGGATTCCATAGATCGCGAAGCAGCCTCCACGACTGCGTCCGCGACAACGACGATAACAACAACAACAACGACAACGACAACTACGTCCGCAACGACGACGAACACGACCCTGACGACTGCCACGACTTCCACGACTTGTACGACTTGTACGACTTGCACGACTTCCACGACGACCGCGACGAGTGTGCCGTCAAGAGGTACGTTAGGTTCAATTACGGCACGGTCCAGGGCTAGGCGGCGAGTGCGGGCGGGGAGTAATAACAGTAGCGCGGAAACCGATAAGGGCTCGCCGCCGTTGGTGCTGCATCTCTCGCAATTGACGCAATTGTCGCAGAGGACGACGGGAACGTTGCCGAGAAAGAAGCGGCGTAATATCACCGAGGGTTCCGACACTGACGACGGTGGCGAGCTCGAACTAAAACGTACTAACAATTTTGTCCCGGCATGATATAGGTACAATTCTATAATAGGTACACCTATTATATACCTATAGCTATTGTTATACCATATGACTTGATAGGTGTGTAAGTAATGGGACTACGGTGCTAGTTCGTTAAACTTTACAAATTAAAAATTCTTAACTGACTTCCTTCCTCATAGAAAATCACAAAATTTCATGATATTTAGTAATGAGTTTAACATTTTACCAGGAACTAAAAAAAAAATACTTGACTCCACTATAAATTCAACTCTGAGGTTGAATAACTTTGAAAGGAGTCAATTTGTGAAAAAATGATTGGAGACACTTTTTGTAGAGTGTTCAATTTCCTATAAAAGTATGTATGAGTCATTTAGATTTGTTTATTGGTTTGTGAGCTACGAAATTCTAAAGAAAAAATCCCATGCTATTTAAATGGAAAATAGAAATCCGCGATGCGCGACCTCTAATTATATCAATAAAAAATTTTGGACCAGTCTGATATATATGTATATATATATATAAACGTGATACGCGTGCCGTTCGGAGAATAATGACGAGCACAAATCATTGCGTCAGTTCAACTAATTAATAGATCGCCACATTCACTGCCGTGTATACATATACATATACATATATTATTTCAGTATATGCTGTAGATTCTAACATTTAAATAGTGTGATGCGGACTTTGAGAATGAACCCCAGAGGTGTATAAAACGTATAGTAGTAAAAGTGCGGGGGCAGGCGTGGAACGAAGACACGAAGCTTACGTCGTGGCACAGTGCGTCGAAGCTTTGACGTTAAGTATCACCATCGAAGGGGGTCGCATTTCGGCGAGCATTTCGCACAGGACAGATTCGAGTGATTTATTTTCATGTCCCGTAGAGTTGAGCTCTTTAACACGTCCTGATTAGACACACGCACCCCACTTAAAATAGGTATACCTCGCCGAATGCAAAGTGACCGGTTGTGGGCGTACAAACGTCATTCTATGTTCTCTCTTATTCACAGTTAATAAATACCCATGAACTTTGTATCGTTGATTTCGGACAATGAATCGCGTCTCGGCTGACGTATGCTGTTATAAACAATATAATAATAGTATACATGTATAATTGCGATCGATTATGTCAATGAATCTGTAGTAATCCAAATATACGCACGCATTAATGGATAGTACAATTTAACAACTCAAGTACAAAATACGGTCTTACCGTTATTCATTTATACACCCATATAGTTATTTATAATTATATTCTGCCAAGAATGACATAGATTGTTATTGGGGCTAATGAAACATACGTTTGGTATTTGTCACTTTCTACCCGACTGAGTACAACAATCAGTCAAACCCTTCACAGGCTGCTGTATCACTTTATTTATGATGATTCATTATCCTATAGAAGATCGATATACTCGCCATAATTATATACATATACACAATTATTGTATGCCAGTTTTGTATATAAATTGTGCCGGGTGAGTACAAACGGAGTTTCGGCTCCCCAGTCCCCCATCTGTTTCGAGCTTTCTAGGAAGGCTGACTCGCGCTTAACGATTTACTGGGTCACCTGGCGGTGATACGCGTGCCGTTCGGAGAATAATGACGAGCACAAATCATTGCGTCAGTTCAACTAATTAATAGATCGCCACATTCGCTGCCGTATATACCTATATGTATGCATACAGAACTCGGAAGGTTTCCGAGAATTTCCATTTGGCTATCATAGGGCTACCGCAATAACAAAAAACGTTTCGTCGCTGAAACAGAATGGGGGAGAGGCCGAAAAATCTAGCGTAAAACCCTCTGTCGACGAGCTATTTCAGGTGACGAGGAATCCGAGATTGACGGAGCGGAACTCGATTAAAGCGAAATACTGTATATGTTCGAGAGCACGAGGAGTTGAGCTGGACCGAGATAAACGTCGTGAATGAAATGCAGGACAAGACACGAACCACGCCTGTCAGTATATCTTCTCTGTATCTTCTCTGATCGTGAGAAACAACTTAAGTGATCTGTATCAAAAAATGGAAGAGCGGGTCTCTCACTACTCAACTGTGCAACAACTATGAGTGAAACAGATCGAAAAAAAGTTGTGAATCTCACGAACGACAAGCTCCGGGGAGTGAATATTGCAGATTTATTCAGTAGGTATGAATCTGGGGGACAGTGAGCTCGGTATAACGGTTATCAGAGAAATAATCCTTACCCTAAGGGAGACTAAACTTTTTACTTTTTACGGATTTTTTCAAACGTTCGTATGTGAGATACGATTTATCAAATTTGAAAAAAAAAAACACCCATTATCTAGAATTTGCAAAAATTCAGGAAAATCTAATGAAATATAACAAAATTTACTGTTGCTATTATAGAAGATGGAGGTTTGATTACAAGGGAAGTTCAAGTTGAAAAATTCAGAAAAAAAATATTTTCAAAATTGGAATGCATTTTTGACATTTAAATGAACAAGTTCCTTATAATGTTGGTCGAAATAAAGTATATTTTCAGAATTAGGTACAGCTGGGAATCGAATACATGATATTCATATTACAATATAACTACAATACAACTACAATATTGTAGTTTTGTAGTAACATCTATATTACTATACACACGTATACCTAGAATTACGTGTGCATATAGCGGGTCTAAAGATTGCCAGAATCGGGAAAAAGGCGCGCGCCTTATTGCATGCAACTCGCGGATCATTTTGCCAACGTGAACTGACCTACGACACAGTGTCCCCCCACCCCAACCCCGCTCGGGCGTAAGACGCGCAGCTGATGCGACGAGGTTCAATGACCCTCGTGACGTCGCAATTCAACATGGCCGACGCGTCTAACTCGTAATTGTCAGCCTCCGCGACAGTTCGGAACTTTTTGGGACTTGTCTAGTCTTGTGGCAAATTAACAAACGTGTTTAATAACTCCTTGACTCCGTGAGATTGTTCTCAATCATTTGGGTGAGTGAATTACCGCAGGGTATGACTCTGTATGTATAATTATCCGTCTAGTCCGTCGCCGGTTTGAGCGGGTGCGAAAGAACACTCGTGAAAATGCTTCAACTTTCTCCGAGAGGATCTTCCTTTGCGGTAAGCAAATATTACGAGGGCAATCCCATCATTTCGGATGCCCAGCGCCAGGTTAGTCGACAATCGTGCGTTCGAGGAGATCAGAGGAGATTCACGACTCGAGAAAGCTGACATCGACGAAAGCACACCCGACGCCGGACATATCAGGTGAGTTTCGAATATTCCATTTCGATATTTCAACATTTCGCCCCAACGAATGCATAATTGAGAACAGAGAATCTCGATTCGAATCATACCGAACAAATAGTGTCTGAGACTTTTTGGCCATATTTTACCTGTCGCCTATTCCAATCATCAAAGTGACTAACGATTGGATCCCTATCAGTCGAATTTCATTGGAATCTGATAAAATCAGAGGAATTGTTCGTTGTCGATTATATATTCTATCCGTACCCTCGAATCACTGTGCGAAAATCGGAATTTCTCACGAACATAACCTCTCAGCCATGTTTTGAACACAACTATAGTAAGCGAGGAGTTTCGTTTGATAACCTCACAATGATTGTCATCCCGTTATATTACCAATCATATAATTCCAACTTCCTCGTACTCTAGTATCGTTTGCTTCACAGGCGTATCTTGCGACTCCGATGGTTGACCAATAGTCTTCTGGGAAAATGGTTGTTCCTGGATTTATTTTTTTATTCTATTTTTCAGATGGATGGATCCTGCTTGCCAACCGACACTGCGTGGTCGGAGATGCACACCAACTAACACTGTCCAGCTAGTCGTGGAATGATAGTCGAACGACGCAAGGTGAGCTTTATATTTTATCAGCCAAAGATCCTGTGTAACTAAAAATGTATATCGACGAAATGACGAGTGCTGAGACGCATTCATCTAGCGATACTCTGACAGTATCTATCTCTAGCTAGCTTGAAGATGCTCGTCCTTAACTTTTACTTCACTTCTCTCTCTTGCGGCTTATATCTGTTAGGTGTTGGTTATTTCTAGCTTCTAGTTTTTGCTTTTGCTCTTGAGTACTCATGTATTGTATTTTTGTACCTTTTCTCTTCCACAGTCACAGGGTAAGTTATTTTGTAATACTCTGTGACTTTGCTTGTCTAATATTGCTATAGACATAAATAAATGATCTATCTATCTATCTATCTAGCTGCGACAATGTTTCTTCTAATCGCAATTATATTCCGACATTTCAGAATTAGAGAAGGGAAATCAGATTTGAATAATTACTCTATCACATTTAGCTAATTTATTCGATGTACCCTATGTTCATCTAGTTTTTATCTTCACAGGTGTTGTTCATCGAAGGAAACAAGCTCCTGCCCATCTTCAACAGAACCTCTTCAGAATTCCTCGGAACAACGATTCACACCAGGCAGCGGAGCAGTCCAAGCAACGAGGGAATAACTACTGGACAACTCTGCATCGCGGAGTAATAATAAAGTAGCTTAAGTATCAAGTTTTAGAGAGAGATGTAAGAGATACAATGAATGATTGTTGCAAATCATTTGTAAAAGCTATTAGTAGTAATGGATGAACTCTTTACTGAACAGCAAGTTATAGCTGAGTAATTCATACGGCAATATTATAATCGTACAAGGAAAAGACTTGTAATGTTACAGAGTAAATGAGAAGTCGTGATGACATATTATTAACGACATGATCTTTCTTATCCATATATTATATTGTACTCAGCCACTAAGTACTGATCTAAAGGTCTCAATGGTTCTGATTATTTCGACGAATAATTGTTCTTATTCGATTAGACTAGTAGTATTTAGAAAAGAAAAGTAGTTAGAGTATGAAATAATTGGATTAGACATTACCGTATGGAATATTTGCAATATCTATGCATATATGATATATATTCGTAAAGTATACTTTATTTCTTTGTAAAATCGTCCGCCATGAATAGCGAGTAGATAATTTAGAGATCCATGAGTTAAGAAGTGTCATTGGTATCCTTTGACAACAAGTATGAGTATAGTAACTAATTATTTCACTGTTCACGCAAATAAAAAACGTTCTTGAACTATTATTATGAACGAAAACCATTATAAAGATAACGACTCTGTTCTCCGTTCGTATTGCGGTCTGAAAAATAAGAATAAACAGCTCGCTGTTCCTTAGCAAGACCAAGAAGATTCTGTAAGACATACTTTCGTATGTATACCTATGTATTGTCGCCGCAAAGATTAGTTTTAAGTATAATAATAGTTTAAGTGCAGCCCAATTACAGTTCTAGCCTATCTTCGAACTTGTAAAATGCCAAATATGTAGTATTCAGTGACATAAGTAATGTATTATACGTATTACGATCGCATCTACAATTGTTCGAATAAAATAATCATGTATACAAATTATTTGTACGAAAAACATGTATTATTATGATGATAACTGGCACATTTTTCAATAAACATCTATTAAATCGCAAATCATCGATTGTTAAATTATTTTCCCCTGTCCTTTACTTGCCTATAAGTCGAAAATCTTGAAAAACACATTATTTTATAAGTTTGAATTCAAAAAGTTGGCGCACGGGGTGACAAATGCTCTCGCCATCTCGCGGTCAAAGGGACGAACTAATTCAGCAAAAAACATAGTGGCGCCTAACCGTATGCAACCTGCATGCCATTCGTGTAACCAATTGCCTAGAATCAGGCGTTTCATTTTGCCGCCGAAATCCTTGTAACTCCGAAAACTGCTAGTATAAGTTAATTATAGGTAAGGAGACGTATAGAGAGACGTATGCATGAATGAATCAATACACATAGCCTATTTTGAAACACCTCCTTGGGTCAGATGTTCTCCTGATACCAGGAGCAGAAATTTTGCGAGTTAAAATACTTCTAACTCCGGAAAACGATAGTATTAATGAACTATAGGTATAGAGATGTATAGAGGGACGTATGCATGAATGAAGAGATACACATAGCCTATTTTGAAACACCTCCTTGGGTCAGATGTTCTCCTGATACCAGGGGCAGAAATTTTGCGAGTTAAAATACTTCTAACTCCGGAAAACGATAGTATTAATGAACTATAGGTATAGAGATGTATAGAGAGACGTATGCATGAATGAACAGATACACATAGCCTATTTTGAAACACCTCCTTGGGTCAGATGTTCTCCTGATACCAGGGGCAGAAATTTTGCGAGTTAAAATACTTCTAACTTCGGAAAACGCTAGTATTAATGAACTATAGGTATAGAGATGTATAGAGAGACGTATGCATGGATGAATCAATGCACATATCCTATTTTGAAACACCTCCTTGGGTCAGATGTTCTCCTGATACCAGGGGCAGAAATTTTGCGAGTTAAAATCCTTCTAACTCCGAAAATCGCTAGTATAAGTTAACTATAGGTATAGAGAGATATAGAGAGACGTATGCATGAATGAATCAATACACATAGCCTATTTTGAACCACCTCCTTGGGTCAGATGTTCTCCTGATACCAGGGGCAGAAATTTTGCGAGTTAAAATACTTGTAACTCTAGAAATCGCTAGTATTAATGAATTATAAGTATACAGAGATATAGAGAGAGGTATGCATGAATGAATCAATACACATAGCCTATTTTGAAACACCTCCTTGGGTCAGATGTTCTCCTGATACCAGGGGCAGAAATTTTGCGAGTTAAAATACTTCTAACTCTAGAAATCGCTAGTATCAATGAATTATAAGTATAGAGAGATATAGAGAGAGGTATACATGAATGAATCAATACACATAGCCTATTTTGAAACACCTCCTTGGGTCAGATGTTCTCCTGATACCAGGGGCAGAAATTTTGCGAGTTAAAATACTTCTAACTCTAGAAATCGCTAGTATCAATGAATTATAAGTATAGAGAGATATAGAGAGAGGTATACATGAATGAATCAATACACATAGCCTATTTTGAAACACCTCCTTAGGTCAGATGTTCTCCGGATACCAGGGGCAGAAATTTTGCGAGTTAAAATACTTCTAACTCTAGAAATCGCTAGTATTAATGAATGATAGGTATAGAGAGGCATAGAGAGACGTATGCATGAATGAATCAATACACATAGCCTATTTTGAAACACCTCCTTGGGTCAGATGTTCTCCTGATACCAGGGGCAGAAATTTTGCGAGTTAAAATACTTCTAACTCTAGAAATCGCTAGTATTAATGAATTATAAGTATACAGAGATATAGAGAGAGGTATGCATGAATGAATCAATACACATAGCCTATTTTGAAACACCTCCTTGGGTCAGATGTTCTCCTGATACCAGGGGCAGAAATTTTGCGAGTTAAAATCCTTCTAACTCCGAAAATCGCTAGTATAAGTTAACTATAGGTATATAGAGATATAGAGAGACGTATGCATGAATGAATCAATACACATAGCCTATTTTGAAACACCTCCTTGGGTCAGATGTTCTCCTGATACCAGAAGCATGAATTTTTTGAGTTAAAATTCCTCCAACTCCGATAATTGTTAAAATTTTATGATATTATAAATTTGAATTCAAAAAGTTGGCGCACGGGGTGACAAATGCTCTCGCCATCTCGCGGTCACAGAAGTGAACTAATTTGTCCGCAATTATCGATGGCGGGTAAGCGTACCAGAAGTCGGTAAGATACTAAGGTCGGTAAGTAGCAACTTTACAGCGCCTGACCGACAGCAATAATTTTCTGTCATACACGGGTGGCATGCGGGTTGCCTACGGTTAGGCGCATCGATGTTTGCGGGCAAATTAGTTTGCCCCTTCGACCGCAAGATGGCGAGAGCATTTGTCACCCCGTGCGCCAACTCTTTGAATTCAAACTTATAAAATAATGGGTTTTTCATGATTTTTGACTTGCAGGCGAGGGAAGGACAGGGAAAATGATTCAACAATTGATTATTCAAGATTTCAAAGGTTGTTTATTAAAAAATGCGCTAGTTCACCGTAATAATACATGTTTTTCGTATAAATAATTTGTATACATGATTATTTCATTCCAACAATTGTAGATGCGATCGTAATACGTATAATACATTACTTACAGCACTGAATACTACATATTTGGTATTTTACAAATTCGAAGATTGGCTAGAACTGTAATTGGGCCACACTTAAACTATTATTATACTTAAAACTAATCTTAGCAGCGACAATACATAAGTATACCTACATACGAAAGTAAGTCCTACAGAATGACAAGTACAGTTCATTTAGCGTATAATTTTCATATTGGTCTTGCTAAGGAACAGCGAGCTGTTCATTACGAACTAGTTATAACACTGCCTAAAACTGTATGCTCAAGGGAACTCTCTTAGATCTTTCTCTGAAACTTGATGCTTATGCTACTTTATTATTACTCCGCGACGCAGAGTTGTCCAGTAGTAATTCCCTCGTTGCTTGGACTCCTCCACTGCTTGGTGTGAATCGTTGTTCCAAAGAATTCTGAAGAGGTTCTGTTGAAGATGGGCAGCAGCTTGTTTCCCTCGATGAATAATACCTATGAAGATAAAAACGAGATAAACATAGGGCACGTCGGATAAGTTAACTAAATGTGATCGAGTCATCATTCTCGCCTCAGAACCAAAGAATTTTAAACTGTGACTGTACATCTGACTCATCGTCTATAATATTGTTGTTAATGTTCATGAAATTGATTATAACACATTTTTTATGACAAATTCTGTAAGCTTATGCAAAGATTTTTTAAATGTAATATAAACTTTACACTAGTTTTAACGGACAATATTTGAATTCTTATGACTGGTACCTGAGACTCTAGACTAATTTATCACTGATATTTAATTGTGTCTGATGTTTGAAAAATAAATGTGATGCCCAATCGAATCTACGATAATCTACACTTGTATTTATTTTCATACCTTTAGCCTTCGATCCCAGTTATTCAAATATTTCTCTATTACAAGGTAAGTCTACATTTAAATAAAGTGAACGTATTTTTTTAAATCTATCAATCTTTTGCTGCTGCTGTCAATAGAACACAAAGATTCAAGTTTGTCGCGAAATGAAACGAGTTATAATTACTTCGAAGAATCGAGTGTTCCGATTCATCTAGACTCACCCTATAATCAGATATCCAAGTATTACACAAATCACTTCAATAAAGGCGATTTGATTCGAATAATATGAGTTCATTGATCAATTACCTCTACGCCAATATCCTTCTTGCCTGTGACAATGGCAAGAACATGATCTCTGATCGCCTCGAACGCACGATTGTCGACTAACCTGGCGCTGGACATCGGAAAAAATCGGATTGCCGTCGTAATATCTGCTAACTGCAAAGGAAGATCCTCTCGAAGAAAATTGAAGCATCTTCTCGAGTGTTCTTTCGCACCCGCTCAAACCGGCGACGCATAATCATATACACAGAGTCGTGCCTTGCGGAAGTTCACTCGCACAACTGATTGAGAACAATCTCACGGAGTCAAGGAGTTATTATAAGCACGTTGGTTATGGACAAGGAGTTATTATAAGCATGTTGGTTATGGACAAGGAGTTATTATAGGTTTGTCTCTGTTATAAGCACGTTGGACCATATCGGCTCGTTGACGCCACGAAGGTCACTGAACTCGCCGCATCAGCTGTGCGAATTACCGTCGAGCATTCATCACCTCATGACGTCATAACAACTTCGCTCCCTGCCCACCACGCGGCGCAAATAAATTTTTAACTAGACATACATTAGTCCTTTATATTGCAATTATATCCTATAAATATTACGCTAGTAACGGCGTAAACTCGTGAGCGCCCAAAATTCGGTTTTAATGTCAGGTCGTATAAATTTTTTTTTTGTATTCGTTTCAGAATACACAGAATACACACAGACGACGACACAACGTGTAGATCAATTGAAATTGGAAAAATCAAAAATTCAAAGCAGAAGGTCGTATGTGCGAGTACATACGTCCTGCTGGCTTTAATTTTAAGAAAAAATTAGAAAAATAAAAGCCAAAAGGTCATATCGGTCATTTTTTCTCTCTCGTATATCATATCCAATTGTAGTACTTTTGAATTTAGATTGCAGCTATAGTGTGCGTGATATAAATAAAACATTGTGCAATACCTATATGTAATACATATTAAAGATATGAATAAAAGAGAATCATTGAAAATGTATAATTTTGCTAAATTTTTTTTCTCCCTACCACATTATAAAAACCGGAATTTTTTTTAATAAAAATAACATGCTGTACAGATCTGAACTAATATCCTTTATTACGTTTGCACAAAAGTCTGAAGCAAGATTATTTCATGTCATGAGTTCAAATTGGCCTGACTCAAAATGTACGACGCTTATATGTTATGATTGAAAAACCAGGTAACGAAAAATTATACATGATGTTTTATATATAATAAATATTACAAAAATAACTATTACAGATGTTTCTTATGTACAATTAAAGAGGCAACTCACTAACTTTTCAATGTCTTCTGTATTGAATTTGAAGTCAATTATACAATGCGATCACTCCGCTTACTGCCATAATGAGTTGCATCTCTCTATACATTTGAATACCTAAGTGCAATACAGAATTCCGGTAATACCACGAAAGACAACACATTTCTTTCAAAATTGTTGCATCAATTCATTGCTGAAGAAACGTCGTACTGCCTCAATCGGTTTACACATTGTGTATGACTGTTAGCGATTATGTGTATAAAGTAATTTCGATTTTTGCTTTGAATTGGCCAAAAGACTGATCAGATAGGTATAATAAGTTTTTGAGTGGTAAACCGGAGGTAGATTTATTGCCATATTTCTTTAAAGCTTTCTTATTAAACCGGAACAGCAATACATTAATGTGTGAAAGTTAGAGAGCCTCGTTGAGTTGGGTTTTTTTTTTTCTGTCACAAACATTTGGTATAATTTGAAAAAACTATTGCTGTATGGAATATTCGGAGAATATTTTCTATTTTTAGAATCGTTAGAAGAATAATGTGTAATTAAACTTCTGCTCAGCTATAAGAAACTTTTGAAAAGTTCAACGAAAGCTTTGACATGGCTTATGAAAAAAACAAAACTCTCTATCTCTCTATCCAACATGATTAAATTATTTCAATACAGAGATAATGAGTTTTTAAATTTCTTCAATATTTTTTATTATAGTTCTATTCTATACTCATGACATTTTCGCAAATGCATAGTTGATAACAAACGAATGCAATTAATTTACTTCATTCATGTTTTTCTATAAACTTATGAATCAATTCGAAAATTTGTGAATAATAAATAATCACATATTTGAATTTAATTGAAATCCATTTCATATATGTTTCGTTAGCCTTTGGTATTGGCTATGAATCGGAAAAAAAATTTGATCCGAAGATTGAGCTACACTCTCAGGAGTCTCTGAGATTGTATGTGGCAGTGAGTCTGTGTACTATTTTTTTTTTTTTTCTTTTTATCTTTCTCTTTTTTTTCATTTCAGTTTTTCATCTTGTGAAAATTAATTAGATGCAAATCATGAGAAATCTTCGTAACTCATATATAATAAAAGACCAATATTATTACCGGTAGAAGAGAAGTTATCAATTGGCATCGATCGTGGCAATTTTTCTGTTTTTTTTTTTTTTTTTCTTACAAAATTGTCGTATCAATAATAATATTGCAATCAATAAGTTGTGAAGGAATTTACTTATTCTAGTTTAAATATTTTCCTAAATCTCATCATCGTCATCATCATCATCTTACACTTGTTTATCAATTTTACAATTATCACTCTCAATTATTATTCGCTGGCATACGTCGATTAATAATACGATTACAATTACATACATCGAATCACCATTGTCTGTTCTCAAGCATATTATTTCATGCTTTTTTTTCTATATTATACATAACAAGAGTGGACGCACGGCACAAATTTAGGATCAGTTTTTTTTTTATTTTCTGTTTGTTTTTCTTTATTATTATTTTATGCGAAATACTTTGTTCACATATGGAATTCCTCGGCACAATGATTTGATTTGATTTGATTTGATTTGATTTGATTTGATTTGATTTGATTTCGATTTCGATTTGGATGTCAATTTCGATTTCAATTTCAATTTCGATTTATATTCCTATTACCATCTCACATCCATTTATTTTATAATTATTAATATCAAACTGCTGAATCTTTCGTCTCATCTGTTGACATTTTGCTACGAGGACTCTGCAATGTCTGGTCGAACTACTGCTGCAGATTATGTAGGATAGGGAATACTCCCTGACGCTTCATGCTACCCAGGGGAATTCCCCGTTCGTGAGATGGGCAGTAAACACTTGCCTAGTTCTAACAGGAACAATATTTATAAATTATCTGTACAGGTAATGATAAATATTTTCAATCTTATGAGTAGAAAAATTTAGAATTTATCAATGGGAAAAAAAAGAAGAAAAAAAAAAAAAAACACCAAAGTAGAAGCCAGCTAAAGTCAAGAAAAGTGAAAGTAAATTTCTTTTCAACTGCCTGATTCCGTATGTGAACAAGACTAAGCTATTTTATATTCATACCGTCCATAGACTCTTGATAATTTGAAAATTTATTTAAAATCTATATCAGACTAACATTATCTACGCTCATACAGGCCGTTTATCGAACTGCAAGGCATTTGAAAATAATATAAGTAAATATTCAAGTAATGCACGTCAACCAGATTTTCTTCCACTTTGGCTAACAATGTCCAGTCATTAGAAATCGAGAATTATAGAAACATTATGAATCATTCTTTCAAATATCTAGACTGAAGTATCTAACTTCATGGATTCAGATGATTACGGTATAAAATTATAATAGTATTGTAAATGAAACATTGTATGTAGCGTGAAAGGCGATCATTGAATAATATTAATAATAATAATAATAATAATAATAATAATATTAATAATAATAATATGCATTACTTGATAATGATAACTTGCATATCTACAAATTCTATCTAATATACATGTATACCTTGGCTATTCATTTGTTTCTGATAGTAGCAGTTGACGTAAAAAGGGGCATGCTTATAATTTGAGTATCAGAAACGTAAATTATTTGGCTCGATATTACCCGCTCCGGGCGCCTTTTCTTGTTTTTAAATACTAGAGCATTATTGTGTTACATTCCTATCGCGATTATACCTTCACAATTTTATCTTGTTATATCTTGTTGCTTGTTGCTTCTTTTTTTGTTTTTTCATTTTTCTTTTATACAATCATAACAGTTGAGTGATGGTATACTAGATATTGCATTAAGTTAGATTCACTATCAATACACAATACGTATGTCAAACCTTTCTCTTACGTAGTTTTGCCTGCGCCTCCTTCAGCAGGAGGTCAAATGAATTATTCTCTTCTAGTTTAGAACCGCCTCTTCCTCCTCCTAGCGAGTTACTCGCGATCCCATCTATGGAGGTACAGGAAACAATAATTTAAAAAATTGCGCCATAGATTTATTGCAAATCCAGACATTTCATTGAACAAAGATATCTTTTATCTCCATATTCAAAATACAAAAATGAAGATTAATGAAAATTGATAAGATTCCAAGATAACGATTTTATTCACTCACCAAGATCTGCGTATTTCACTTTGCAGAAAGCCCGACGTCCGCCAAAACATAAATCATACCTGGGTAGACTTGGGTCATCATTCCCGTGTTCAACTGCTTCGTAAGCATCATTTTTATATGCAAATGTTACAAATCCGTAATTGTCTCTGTAAATTGTAGGAAAAAAAAACAAATTATGTTAAGGCTGCAGAAAAACCACGACTGGCTAAAGCCGTTCAGTCGACAATATAAAATTCCACAGTTTCTCACCCATGTTCACGAAAATGGACACTGATATCTACAACTGGACCAAAGGCTTCGAATCTCCTCCGTAAATCAGCTTTCATAACACCCTCTTCTAATCTGCCGACATAAATGACTCTTCGCTCTTCAACTTGCCTCTGTTTCTCCCTGTCCGTCCATGTGTCGTAAGGTTTTCTTCTAAGACTAGAAGAAGACCTGAATAATGAAAAAGTATTGAATTAGAATAGAACTTGAAATGAGCAGAGCGAATTAGAAGCTGAAATTTTCCAAACAATTATTATTCACAAGTCACAGCTCAAAGCAGAGGAATTATCGACAAGAAATATTTCTCTGCATTTGAAATATTTGTAAGACAATGATAAGCAAAAAGAAATAGCAAGTAGTCTACACTTTTCACCAAACCTTACAGAGTATTCAGTTATTGCATTAACTCTTCTCAAAATCCCATTGATATTATATTGACCACGTACTGTCTCCATGTGTTCGAATATGTTAAATTATAAATAGCTAACAAGCACCCTAGAAGCTTCAACTGCTTTGTCAATTTAATAACCCACATTGTTATCCCTGTGAAATGACAAAATGATATTGGGAACGAAACAGCGGAAATCAATTCCTCATACGATAAGGATATGTGAAAGAAAATTCATTATAAATAGTAAATGATGTTAGAAGAATATTTGCGAGTACGGTAAAATGGGTGAATTTGTTCACAGGTAATTAAAATATTGTTTTCAACTATTTCGAAGTCGTTGAGAGGATGAAAACAGCATTAGTTACAGAAAAGAGAATTCCAACACTTGGTAAAATTCTTGACAAAGTCCGGAGATGAATTCAAACAATTAATATGTTTACCTCCTCCAGCTTCGGTAGCTGTGACTGCTGTCAGAGGAGTGCCGCCTGTGCCTATAATAACTTGGACCATGTTCGCGTGTGGATCGTCTTCGTAGACTCGACCTTTTACCTTTTCCAGAATTTGACGGGGAGGAAGACCTACAATCCCGATTTTACTTTTACAAAATTGAAATCTTTCGAAAATTGAAAATTCCCTCTGCCCAGGAAGGGTGAATCGATAAATAAAACTGTTAAAGACAATAGAGTTCCGAGATCTGAAAATAAATCTAAAATCTAATCAGAAGCCAATCAGCTTTTACCATACCTTGAACAGCTCGAGTATCTGGAAGATGATCTCGACCTTGATCTCGATCTTGAAGATCTGGAGCGTGACCTAGATCTGGAGAGAGATCTTGAAGACGAGCGAGACCTGGATCGAGAACGAGAAGACCAGCTGCTGCTGGAAGTGACAGAGCTACGTCTGTGACTGATTCTTCTACGTCTGGTTGCGCTTCGCCTATGCGAAGTACTTCTGCTCCTGGTCCGGCTCCTATTCCTACTTTTGCTCCTGCTACTACTTCTACTTCTACTTCTAGATCTAGATCTAGATCTAGAACGACTTGAACTAGAACTAGCGCTCTTTCTTCTGTACTGTCGATTCTTCCTGTCTCTAATTTGACCAGTTCTGGAAAAGTATTGAAGAAAAAGAAAAGACACAAATTAGAATTACAAAGTTTATAAATTAAGAGTAATTCAATGAAGTGTACACCTGATCCGATTGAAATACACCAACCTTTTTTCATTATTAATTACGTTGGTCTTGGGAGGACTGTCGAAGACTGTTTCATTCGTTTGTATTCCCACATCTTGAGTAGTCATTTTAGGTCTATTCTTCTGCTCTTCGATATCAGCTTTTGGTTTCAATACAGAAACAATTTCTCTCTCTGACCAAACAGGATTTTCAGGATCGTCCTTGATGGGTTCCGTAGTAGTAGATACATGGTGAATATAAATCAGAGCCATGGGTTGAACTGGTGAATTAGTCCTGCTATTATCGCTTCGATTTTTGTCTCGTCTACTCCGATACTCGGCAAGATTGAGCTTCCTTCTAATCGGTTTCTTAACTTCTTCCTTCACCTGTTCCATTTCTTGAATAATAATATTCTGAACTTCACCGTTCAAACTGTTTGTAGTAGTAACTATACTTTCGTTATGATTACTGGTTATAGTGGATGAAATCGACGGTCCATTCGGTGGTTTCTTCAGCACAGATACCATCTGCTGTACTTTGGGATTACCAGTTTCCATTCCTACGATATAGGAGCCCGTTCTCCTGCCGTTGGCTAGTTCCATCACAGGTTTAGTCTTGGTAAGAACGCCTTTTCCCAATTGTAAAATGTGAGTAGCCAATGCAGATCGTATCTTCATCTCATGTACAGGCATGGATGGTTTGATCACAGATTTACTCGTATTTACTTTATTCACAACGGAGTTATTTGTTTGTTTGAGAAGACTGTCTTGCGCCTGTTCTTTCTGTCGTTCTGTAGTTGATTCGTCGACTCTATTATTATTACTCGATGTTTTAACAGGCTGTAACTCTTCGCTAGCATCGCTAACATCCCCTGATTCCAAACCGCTATCTTTTTTAGAATTGTGATCAGTCCAGCTGTCACGATAATATTTAGAAAATATCTTTTTACCCCCGATACGACAAGTAGAATCTGAATTGCCAGAACGTGCAACTTGTCTGTTGCAATTTGGCTGTTTAGAATTATTGTCTTTGTGTAAAGTGGTCAATTTATCACTGTCACTTAATTGTCTATCATATTCGCCGTTAGGTTCTGAACTGCTCAACGCCGAACCAATGCTGCTACAGTAATCGTGATCCAAATGAACGGAACCATCCGCTCTCCCATTTCCATTCGGATTACAAGTTACCTGCCACAAGATAGTTACGTAGTAGTTGTAACGTGACAGATCTCCAACCATTACAAGTAAAAAAGAATAAATAATCTCAAAGTGGACTTACAATTTTCAAAAGTTTATTACGAGACAGCGTGGCTGCTGCGTCTTGCATTCTTGTACCGGTGCTTCTAGTTCCAGATTTTTTCGTTGGTATAGCAGGAATCAATGGTATAACTCGTTTGCGTCCAGAAGCCTACAGAGATGTCAAACATATCTCCAAGTTAATTTGTCTTCAATTTACCCGAGAGATAAGTTGTTTCTTGCATTGTGAGAGAAAAAAAAGAAACTTATTCCAACATTCCATCTTATTCATTCACCTTTATCCTATCGATAACTTCTTTAGGTAGGGAGTCCATTATGTTTTGATGAAGCGTAGAGTCTACAGCTTCGGCCGGTTTTTTTAACGGTGTTAAAAGAGACTTGCTGGCTGTTATGACGGACTTACTACGATAAGTTTCGTTTTTAGATACAGCCTTTCCATAGCTGGTCACAGAGCTCCGAGGAGTCACTGCTTCTGAAGCCTCGAATTGTTCCAGGAGACTTTTTACATCCCCAGCCTCTAGCACTGAAACATAAAGAAAAAAGCACATCGGATTGTTAGAAAGAAATGATACAAGTATTACAAAATTACAAAAGAGAAATCCAAGATTTGAAGATATTATATTACCTGGTACTTGCTCGGAAACAGTTTCCACGTCTATACAGTCTTCCGTCTCAGTTTCTGCCAAGTTTTTAGGCTCATTTTTTTCTATCTTCAAATTTTTCAAAACCAACTCTGTCTCTTTCTTGAGATGTGCCTTAAGCTGTGCTGGGCGAAGCTTTTCTTTTATTCTGTCTATCTCTGCTTCTGGTTGTTTTAGGTTTGTACAGATCGAGTCTTCTGACTTAACGACTGGATCTAAATCAGGAGAGATATCAAGAAAACCGTTAGGAATTTCCTGCTTAATAAATTGATTACCGATAGAAAAGGTTAATTATATAATTTCATTTCGATGAACCACAAACCTTTCTCATAAGATTCTGTGGCACGGGGCATTTCAATCTTTTCAATTTTCACTCTGACAGGACTGGCGGACTTTTGTTTCCTAGGAGTTGAGCATGAACGCTTTTCTTCAAATATATTATCTGGAATATTGGCGGCAACTTTCTCTGGCATGCTCATGTCCAGTCCCACCATATCTTTGACGTCTATATCCTCCTCAGGGTCTGACGCCTAGAAAAGAAAACATTTTTTTCTCAATCTTAAGAATTGTGTCAAAGACCTGATCAAGATTTTCTGTTTTCAGAGGCAATACAATAACTCGACGAGTTATTTCTTCACCAATAACTGAACAAAGACTTACCTGTAGAGAGCCTATATGCTCCTGCCAGTCTGTGAGCATTTTGGCAAAATCCTCTTTAGTGTGTTCCATTTTTGGGTAAACGGTTGCCACGCCAGAGTCTGGTAATACAGCCATGTCGCCGTTGAGTCTGAATCAATATTATTCATCAACAAACAAGCCACGTTGCGTAACGAATTTTCAAAAAGAAGTCAGTATCATAATAACGAGTGTTCATTATCACAATTTCAGCTGAATTCTTTTCAAAAACCTCTCACATTACATAATGTATATACACAAAGATGCGACCAATGGATAAACTACTTACTCTTGTTCGGTGCCCCAAAGAATCGCCGAGGAATCAATTCGGGGGTCCAAGTTATAGTGGAAGTCATCTTGCATCAATTCCATAAGTGAACTATGTGATTCTTCCAGTATATCATGCTTTAAAATTGTTCGAAAGAGAAAAAAAAAAAAAAAATTAGTCACATTATCTATACGTTAATTATTGTTAAAGTTTTGCGAAAAGTGAGTGCGATTTAGAAGAAGGGAAAGAAGAAACGTTAATTATAGAGAATCTTAAACAAGTCGAAGGAAATTGAATGGGACATTGGACGAATACGATTAGTTTTAAGGAAATCACATTTGGCTATTATATAATGATTATTTTCTTTGAATAAAATCCACATGTTGTAAAAAAAACAATCGGTAAAATGAAACTAGAAACTCACCTGATCAAGCGGCAATGAGAAACCTGAGAAGTGTTCCTCATCGCGAAAGTTTAAAAACCCAGTTTCCATGACCCGTCCAGTTTTGTTGAGAGGATGCTGCGGTTTGCGTAGTAGTCTGATGAAAAATCAACGAACGAATTAACGAATTATATCAGCGAACGAAGAACATGAATGAAACGAAAACAATGTGAGAATTCGTTAATAAATGGGGGGGAGAGAGATTTAAACTGATCGTAATGTAATCTCGCGTTGAGTTGAAAATTTTTTGTTTTGTTTCAACATTCGCAGCCTTTTAGAGTCACAGACGCGTTGCACGTGATTCCGCGACATAGATAACGTGATGTGAAAAAAAAATATTAACATTAAAACGTCATGCATCCGACTTCCGCAATAGAATATGTGACGATAAAAATGCGATGTAGAAAATCGTAGAAAATATTTCATCCTGACGATTGGAATAAGGATTTGATTCAAAAAAAAAACCTTGCGATGTCTAAATTCTACGATAAAACAAACAGTCATTATAGTCAGGTCAGCTAACATGGGGGGGGGGGGGGGGGGGAGAGAAAACGTATGCATGCGTCGACACGCGTGGTTTGAGGTTATGTTTAGTAAGCGGTACGTAAGAGATGTTAAACGATTTAAAAATCCGTTATGCACGTCACGATTATCTTGTTCGATAAAATATTGGAGCTAAAGTCGTGAGTTCAAGACATACTCGGTGTATGACGTAGTTAAATAACCGTAAGATTAAAAAATTATCACATGGTCTCGGACAGCAGGTGGAGTTATGTATGGTTAGCATTATTTCAGCCACATATTTTCAGCCCGGTAGCTCTGTTTCAACGATTAAATATTGACAAGTTGAAATTCCAGATTCGATAATACGTACTTAAAATATTTTCAAGTAAAAATCGTGGCTAATATTCAACCAAATATGCGATATATTATCGTTAAAACAATAATCACGCTTGTCGCACGCGCGGCATGGGTAAGTATTCGCACACGTAAACTTCGCTCCTCTTTCTCTTCATCTTTATCTTTCTCGCCCTCGCCCTCGCCCTCTCCCTCACCCTTGTTCTCTCGCCCTCTCTCTTTCTAGCTCACTACTGATTCATCGCATGAACTGCACACTTGTACGGGAAGCTATACGTGTACAGAAATCCGGCATTCACCGCTAGATTAGCAAATTTATAAGGAAAACGCGTGCCCCGAAAAATAATTCGGGCATCATTAACCCCGCGGCTCTGATCCCCGCCGTGATACCGCGAACCTCTGATTACAAACAGTGAACAGATTTGTACAGTTTTTATATCGATTTAAAACATATTACAATATTTCGTATAGAATTTATTGAACTCGTGTATCAGCATAAGCAGCAGTAACACCGCATGGAAAACGCACGCCACAAAGATCCACCGCCCCAGCAGGCTGCAGCACTGTGCTTACATATTTAGCCCGCAATCTTTGTTATAAATAAACCAGATCACGTAACACTAACGAACCTTGTTTACAGTTCTTGGATCGGTTTAGCAGTTTCACTTTGGCCTATTATCAATCGCTACTTACTTGTTAATTCCCCGATTGATAACTATTTCACCCGTCACATGTGTCTCTCTCTCTATGCGGAGTGCGAAGGTGTCGCGCGCACAGACACAGGTTCCACACCACTACCAACCGTTTACTACAGCCGCAGGGCCGCCCGCTCAGCGTCTGCAACGCACACCATCGTGGATTGACGGAAAGACCCGAAGCCCCCGATCACGTGACTCGAGATATTCGTGCATTTTCGCACTCGCATTCCCGGAATTTAATTTTCGACCCGAGGCGGCAACGCGGCAAACGGGCAAATCGCTTGCAGGCAACTAGCGAAACTGTAAAATATCCCATTGTCAGATGATTCTAGACCTCCTCTTTGAACTTTAGTTGATAATGAGATAAATGTCGAACGGATGTTCCTTTTCTTTTTCTTCTTTTTTTTTCAGAATACGAAATATGTACAGCGTTTGAATATTAATAAAAAGAATGGCTTATAAATATCATAACTTATTTGTATGATTATTTCGGGGTGATACATAGTTAGAAAAAATTATGCAAGAGATTAGAATAACACATTAATCTTGGATACTTTATTATTAAAAAATTTTATACTTTCTATGTATGTACATATTTAATAATCATAATTATCATCATAGTCTAACACGTATGACCAAAGTCGTTGACGTTGGACTGAAAGAAAAATAATTAGGAAGTATAAAACATTTTCAAACGTTATTCGGCGTATCAAAAAAATGCGAATATTTCTATCATAAGTCCTGGCTAATTTTAGAAAATCTTACCCTAGAAATTGGCATGCATACGATAAGATTTTATAATGGAATAGAAAAACGCAAATTATGCATTCAGACGAGTCGCAAATCTAATTTAAAAGCTTCAAAGTATTACTTTGCATAAAATGTAACAAACTGCTTTAATTAAACGCCGAATATCCGTTTGTATTGAGCTAACTTTGGCTCAATAAATCTTTCCCTCTTCTACCCGCATCAACTACAATAGAATTATTGTAAAAATTTTAATTACACGTATGAAATGTATCCAAGTAATTGATTAAATGTTGTTTGAAAGAAAATTTCAATCGAAGATCGTATTGCGCTTTTATGCTTTATTCAATCCCGAAAAAAATCTGTATATATATATATATTTTTTTTTTTTTAATATATTTTTCAGTTTTTTTTTTTGTACTAATCTATACATTATATAAATTATTATACACTATTGTAGCATGTACAATTTGCGTAAATAAAGAAAAAGAAAAAAAAAAAAAAAGGAAAAACATGAATTACACGAAAAACTTATAGTTCTATAAATATTACATACAAACAATATGATTATGAGGACTGAACTAACAATGAGAATATTCGGGTAAAATAGTATGCTTGGGAAAAAAAAAACTTTATAAGATAATCGGGAAGAGCAATATTTTAAAAACGTATTATTTAAAAATGATCATCACCTATATGGTGATGGGTATTTAAAAGCAAAACAAGGACACGAAATATATAATTTTATAACTATTATAGAAATTATCTTGTATTTATAATTGAAAACCAAGTACATTTATTTCATTTTTAGTATTCGAGTTACTAATTATATCAATATCGCGAGCTAGCCTAGATTCTCATTAATTTTAATAACTAGAAGCAAATTGTATTGTATGTGGTATAAAAAATATATAGGATTAAACCTATTACTTGATAATAATAGTGATATTATAAGTGCATCTTCTCTAGGCCCTTAATTTTCGGATTAATAATTATTAACAAATATTGGCACACCCGAGAGCTTTCTATTAAGGAAGACTGAAAGAGCCGCACAAAATAATAATACCGAGACAAAAGTTCAAGGGAATTTTTTTTTCATCTTTTAATGAAAATTTAGAATATAATATAATTCACTATCGATTCTTTCCACTCAGAAAACTTGCAGTAAAGTATAAAAAGAAAAGAAGACTAATTTTATATCCAAATCTATTCATTATTTAATTATTATTATTGTCTGCTCTCTTCTTGCTCCCCCGATAGTATGCCAGTAATAAAAAGATATGGCAAAGATATAAATGAAAAAAGAATTGCTAGCCTCTTATATAATACTTGCTATTAAAATATCAAGTATTGTATTGTAGTGATTATTGTTATTATAATATGTCATGGTGATAAAAATAGTGTTGCCAGATATCTGTTCTGACTTAAAAAAAATAATAATAATTCGAAATGTGTTGAAAAGATTTTGTTCAGCACAAGACTTTTGAATTAAAGACACAAAATTCTGTTTCTATGAATCACTTGCAATTATAAAATACAATAGACTCATCTATATGTAGCATTAGAAACAAAATTACTTAGATACTTTGAAGACCCTGTTGATCAAAACCATTCCCAAGAAAAACGAAAAGAAAAAGAGGAAAAAAAAAAAAGAACACCAAATACAGAGCTTTCAAACTATCAGAAATATTTTTTCAGTAATATGCTCATGTAACGACGTGTATTAAAACTACAAACATGTATGAAATTTTATACGCAATAAATCGAGATGAGATTAAATAAATGGTATTCTGTGAAAAAGGATGTATATAACTATTTTCCATTATTTGAATATTATTTAAAAAAACATAAAATAAAAATACGTAGCCGAAATTTTGTTGGTCTTTAAAATAAAAGATGATAGCAAAGAAAACGTAAAGTTTACATAATGCTGCACCATTTTTTCGCAGCCCCCATCTGTTCCTGAGCAACGGCTTTATCATCGTTGTTGACAATTCCACTGATATCTAATTTCTCTGGTTTAAATTTAGAGGCTCCAATTGGAGTTGAGACTTGAATGGGTCTGCGGAGTCCTTGAAGAATTCCAATCGAAGCGTTCAACAGGCTGCTGCTGCTACCCCCTGTTTCAGTTTTGACTCTTTTAGTCTCGCTGCAGATCTCAGGCTCAAGTTTGCGCTTTCTATATATCGGTGAACTGTTGCATGTAAAAGCACTGGAAACTCCGGTCCGATGGCGGAGTATTTTATGATCCCGATTATCCTCATCAGGTAAGGAAACCGAAGACATATTCACAAAGAGTGAACTATTTGGCGAGAATCTGCTCCTTACTGTAACATGGCGCATTCGATTGATAGAATGCCTTCCCGATATATTTCTCAGAGTTCTCCCAAAGGATGAATCCTTGCATGCGGGCTCAGAGATGGACCGCTCTTCGTTTGTGACATCAAATAGTTGAGAGTTATCCTTGAGGCAATCGTTTAGTCTGACTTGAACATCTTTGAGCATTATCGAAGCGTCGAATGAGACAAAAGACACGTCTTCTTTTGGCAACTGACTCGGTATTTCCTTTGGTATTGTTTTTTCTATTTCTATTTGGGCTGGTTCTGATGCTTCGGACATTTCCGAGGTCGTAGACTCCACCACGTCTACAGAGCAGCTTTCCGTATCAGCTAAATCCTCGCTCTGGTCATCTTTGTCATCTGCGACATGACCATTCTCTCTTTGCACTTCGGAAAGCGGTTGTAGATCGTCTTCGATGGTTTCGGCCTCTTCGGAACCGTTCAATTCCTGTTTCAAATTAACTTTCAGGGGGCTATCTTCGATCGTTAGGTTTAATTTCACCTCATGTTCTTCGCTTTCTTCCTTAGAATCATCATTATTCTCCAAAAGTTGAGCTATAGCTTCGTTACTCAGCTGTACTTTGAGCTCATTGCTACGATCTTCGATGGGTAAATCCTCTGCATCAGGTTCTGCGATCTTCTCTGGAACCTCTTCGTTCTCATTCTGTTTAGCGTCTGTTCCCAGCTCAGCCACCTCCTCCTTCTTGTCTCCGTCAACTTCACTCGACTCTATTGTATCGAGCTTTTTAGATTTAATAATAACTACCGTTTCTTCGGAGACAAATTCATCGTGAAGATTTTCATTAGTCTGCGGCTCAGGTTCGCCGTCCAACTCCTCCGACTTAGGCTGCATCACGAATGTCTTTTGTTTGAATACTTTTGACGAAATCCCAGCCCTGTTGGCTTCTTTCTCACTCGATGCCGACTTATTTGTTGTAGATTTTGGCAGACGGCTCAGCGACAATTTCACCACAGGACTTCTTAGCTTGCTCTGCAACGCAAAACATCAACTGTTAAGTCGAGTTCATGGGGTTTCAGGGTTATTATACAACGATATGAAACCATCTGTGTTGTATTTGCACAGTTGTTCATACCGAGCTACAGTTTTATCGATCGTTTGGTGAGTATACATAAATTTGAGAATAAGTCAAGAGTAATGTGTAATGTGATGCTGATTTCTATATTATCTTAAAAATAAGATCGATGGCAACCTTTAATAGGTGCAAATGCTTTCAAATATCAGACGAACGAAGAATGCTACGTATTCTAAAGGCTGTTAACCTTGGACTAACTCAAACTCCGTCGATTAAGTGACATATTAATCTTGAATATAGATAAGCAGAGTTGTTACTTGTTAGCGAGGATTGAGATAACACGGAGCGAACCAGAGTATAAATAAGGTATCTTTTATAGATTTGATAACTAAACTGATACAATTTTCAGTGTCATTCAGTTTGGTGTCTGAATCCCGGGAGTTAAATTCATAAACGACAAAAGTTTTGACTGGCTCGCTGACAGCGTATCAGGTAACAATTAAACAAAGATGAAATTCTATACGCCCTTGGCTCGTGAGTTTTTTTTCTAACTTGCCGACGACAATTGTAGGATGAAAAAAATGTGCTTAAATATCATTTTCTTATAGATTAATAGTAACGAACCTTAAAAGTCTTGCTGGAACCAGCGGCTTTCAAACTTTTCTGAATATTAGTCACTGGTTTACCCCTGAAACAATGTATAAGAAAATTAAGAAAATTAAACAAATTAAAGCAATCGACAAATGAATAAAGCTGAGCGGTACGGGCTGTTGTTTATTTATATTTTGAGGAGATGAGAGGTCATAAAAGCTAGCATAAAATAAATCCGAAACCAAAATTTCTCATGCAAATTGAAAGAAAAGAGAAAAAAAAGAAGCTAAATAAAGCCAGTATCAATCCAGCGTTCGAATAAAATTTTATTTACGTGGAGAGATCGAGGGTTTGAATTGAAGATGTACATTATCGCTAGAGAAAAACCAAATGAAAAAAAAAAAAAAAAAAAAAAACGTAAAAGAAAAGTGAAAAATACAGGCGGCAGATCGTCGTTGACATAATTTCTATACAAATATGAACGAGTTAAGAGCCAGTGATACAGGTTGGATTTCTTTACGTCTTTAAGAGATTTTATATTTACAAACCTGTTAGTACTCTCGTATTCAGCCGCGGTCAAATTCGCACTGATATCATCGTGTTTCGACGACGAAGGTGCGGTTTTTAATCTCCGAACGTACCTATTCCTCTCATCACCCTCGGGTGCCGCCTTCTTTGGCGTTTTACCCATCGTTAGGTAGGGTAATATGGGTTAAAGAAAACCGTTGCCCTTGACCAACGATCGTTTAAGCGGAACTCTAAAGTGTTATATTATTTATTAATATGAATTAATTCTTTCTTTTCCTTCTCTGATTTATTTAACTCAATTCTGCAACCACGAAATAGAACTGATTTCAGATATTACTAGAGATTACTGTTTTTAAGATACCTTTTTAGAGGTGGCGTCTCCCTCACATTCACAAGTCACAAATTACTCGATGCTTTTACAAATCGCGACGCGGCTTCAATCGAACCTATGTGGTACTAGTAAAACGGGAAATATGTATACTGGAAGCCAGAAAACCGCAAGGCGACGCGAACTCCCGAGTTTGTTCACACTTTTTGTACTATTATTTCCGCCAGTAAAATTGTATATAACTGCACGATTTAAGATTTCCTCGGAGTAGTACTACATCCGCGTTTTATCTCGGTACATATGTATGTGTGTGTGTGTGTGTGTGTGTGTGTGCGCTGTAATCTTACGTATGCATGTGTGTGCGCGTAGCTTTGTTTCAATCAGCCGTTTATGGAGAAATTTTTCTTACCCGCGCGTCCCAAGCAAGTCCCTCTGAAAACCCGTGAAATTAGTGTAGCGTACTTTGGTATTTGTACGTAACCTAAATGCGATTGAATTTCAATTAATACCTATACGATCGATGTTAGAGCGTAACGAAACTATTTGAATCGTATGCTAATTGGAAACTCATTACGTAACTACTAGCAACTATCTAATAATGGTTTGTAGCGTAGAACTAGAATCGAAACCCATGAAATGTAATAGCTTGATGCCGACCGGCCGGCAAAGAATGCTACATACACATACAAACATTTGTCAACGTCGCATTCCGCGGGAAGAATGAAGATAGATGCATATCAAAAGCGGCAACGCTGCGGGAGATGTGATTGGCTCGTCCGATCGACGTATGCCGATGATTGGCGCGTGATTTTGTTTAAATTCAAATCTTGGGATACATACGAGGATACATACATACGTATATGTACGAAAGAAGATAATGTTCGGACAATGTAATTGTAGTAATTATTGAAATCTGATAATGCTCAAAATTTGGTATTGAATTTTATTATGCAAATTCATTATTTCATCATCATTAATTTTTATGTTATATTTCATTATTTTCTTCACTCGCCCAATAAATCAAATGACCGATAATATGTTTTGGGAGAGGATTAGAAATTTGGGATTACGTGATCTGAGACATACACTCGTCATTCCCGCACCAACCACTCGCACTATTCTCTTTCTTATAATAATGAATAATCTATCAATTAATATGACAATTAAACGATTGAGTTTTCTGTCTCTTATGTATTAATCGCTTATTCAATTTTATTTATATTAATCGGATCATAATGCCCAACAGATATTACGACAAGCTTTTCAATTTATCATTCAAATCAATTTTAATCCTCTACAGTAATGTTATGATCAATTTTCTTCTTTTCATCATACAATAGAGAGGACAGAAAATTCAATTACCGTATTGGATTCAAGCTAACTAACTAGATCGCGACGAAATCTTTTCTTCTCTTAGATAACGTAATTATATGTATATATTCAGCAAAAATAATTCCATCAGTAAAAAAAAAAAAAAAAAGTCACCCAACAGTTGAAATAAAAAGAATATGCGTTTTGTTATACTACAGTCAATTATGATACAAATGTCTTTTACGTTTGCGTATTAAAATTATTCATTTATGTACTTATTATAATAGGTTCGCGAGTTATTTCATTTCATTTTATTTTATTTTACCTTATTATATTTTAATTTCATATAATTTTATTTCTTTACTTTTAGCGATTTGCAGTATTTTTCGTATTGGTAGTAGAAAGGTTCCTTAGCTCAACTTTGACACTGCCTTTCAGACCTATGCCTAAAAATTTTCAAATCGTCATATAATCATTTTACAGGGTGTCCCAAAAATCTCGCTATATCCAGAGTCCAAGTCTTTCCTTCAATTTCTTTCTATCTTCAAATACGAATAACAAAATATTTGGAGCACCTAGTATAATATTATTCAACTATTCAACTTTATTCCTTACACTGATAATAAGAATGCTAAAATTATACGTATTTATATAACTCTAGTATTATAGCTGAGTTTTTTCTTTTCTTGAATTTTCCTACTACTCAGGATTTCTTCGTTTCTTTTCTTTTTTTTTTTCCTTTTCAAAGCTAATATTTAATAACTAAGTTATTCACTTTTCTTTTTTACAATTTTTTTTTTCTCCAAAAATACAATTCTTAAGCCACCTTGCCATTTTAATTGAAATAATCTAATACTGATATAAAGAAAGCTTTCAAATACCATTACGTATTTTAATTATTTATACAATTTATAGAAAAAGAAAAAATGTACATTTTTTTTTTTTTATCATTATTAGTTCTAAACTTTTTCATTGCGTGTTAGTTCTCTTAACGATACCACTAGGTATGCATTATAATTTTACAAGTGGTTGAGAAAACTTCTTTGACAATATTAATCATTAGGCATAATATTGTTTACTATGGCACAAACTTATTCATTCATTCATTTATCCTCCATTGTAAAACGTGTCGTTGGATAAATTATTAACTGCGTTTATAGTCTTAAAGATAGCAAAATTCGTAACAAGTCGACGACTGTTAAGAGATCTTTAAGCTTATGTTAATCCTAAATTAAAATAGACATTATAAACGATACTGCTTAGAAAAACGTCAGCAAGTATTCATAATATTTATAGTATAAACAGTATCATTTTTTTAATTTTTTTTTCTTTGTTTCTTAATAAAACGACTGCCTTGCCGAGCATCCTACCTCTGATTTAAATATGTATTGTATGTAAATGTATGTAAGTAAGTAATTGGAGAATTTGCCGCTACCAGCACAAATTCATGTCACTGATATTTTGTAATCGAAGTAATTAGTTAATATAATTAAGATTAGTATTTTTTTAAGATAGAAAATCGAGCGTGAGTTTGTTAAAAAAAAAAAAAGTAGAATTTCTATATTTAAGTACGTTCATGTATGCGGATGCAAACTTGAAATTAATGATAAAACAAAAATAAAAATGGGTAATCAAATTTTTACAGATGTTTATTAATCTTTTTTTTCATCTTCCAACAGCCTATAGTTTACATAATATCACTGACTCAATCTTGCAGTGGAATTGCTATAGCTGATTTTCAGTTCTATTAATTTGCTTTCTTTTTGTTTGTTTTTTAATTTTTTTTTTTTTTTCACACTCAGTTAATCCAAGTCCTAATAATATTCAATTTACTTAAAAACTGATAATTATCATAGTTATCTATTAATATTATTTTTAATATTATTATTATTATTATTATCATTATTTCTGCAAGGGGAGAGAAGGATCTTTTTTCTGAGATTTAATATGGCTTTTTATTTGTACTTACGCGCGTATGCCGACTATGGAGAAAATATTTTAATTTACATATTACCTTTTATTATCATTTCGATTGAATTTGCCAAATTGGAAAAACAAGAAAAAAAAAACCCCAACTAAACAGTCACTGATCTTGTACTTTTCATATATGAAATTTCGTCGGGATTTTAATAATTTGAACCAGTCGAAACGATAATTGAATGTCACTTAGCTGCTGCGTATTGTATTATTTGAATTTAATTCTTTCGAATTGATTATTTAAATCGTTGACCAAAATGTGATGCAAAAGAGAGGTTTCTGTTATTATTATTAGTATTATTTTTTTTTTTCATCTAATTTTCATTTCTAATTTTCTTTTCTTAAGCTCAACTTATTTATAACTAATTATTTATTTTGGCTACAGACGACCACAGTCAGATCATTTTTACTGTAACTGAGTGAACCTGCATAGCAGTTAACACAAAGGGGGGAAACATAAAAGTAAAAGGAAAGAGACGAGAAGAGAAAGAAGAAAAAGAAAAAAATAAAAGAAAATAATCATTATTATAATAATACCTAATACAAAAATAACGCCAGAACTTCACCAACTTATATCAAGGAGGTGCAAAAGTTTTGCGATCTTGTCTTGTTTATCCTAATATGATAGTTATTAGAAAAGTAAAGATTATTATCTATTAGTTTATGTATAACGTGTTGTATAACGTGTTGTATTTATTTTTTTTTGCTTTTTTTGTTGTTTTTTTTTTTGTTCGACTACTTAACTTATTACGTGACTGCCTATTTATTTTAATCTACGTTCACCATTAAAGTATATTTATTCGATTTAATTGTGTTTCTTTTTTTTAATTATTATCATTATCATTATTATTATTATTATTATTATACTTTTTTTTTTATATTTATTTTTTACGAAATATCACTGGTTATAGCGTAATAGCCGGTGTTCGTTAAATATGAACATAAATTTAGTATTAATTACAATTAATGAATTTAGTGAAATGATCAACCAATATTATAATCGAATAATGGAAATAAAAATGATTAAAACTTATAGCCATTAACGCGCAACACATAATACCATGTTATGTTGAAGAGGGGAGGGGGGAAAAAAAACGGAAGAATAGATATATGTATAATTTAGGCTACTAATAATTAATGGTGGAACTTGAAATATTATTTTTTAAGTAATACTTAAATACCTAGTAATGTTTAATTATCTAAGAAATTTCAATTTGTATGCAAGCGTTTTTGAACTCATTAAATAAGAATGTGTAACGAAGTATTAATCAATAAAATTATGCTATTAATTAACTAACGTTGCCACAGTTACAAACAGACTGTAATTCTAATTTTGAAATTCACAAATCCCAGTTTTGATTGAACTGCAGATAATTTTGATCAAGTTTTGAAAACGCTATTTGTAATTAAATTCTCTAAAGTCAAGCTCCTCCTAAGCATTCCTCCCAGTGATTCCAAGACTTGATAATTTATTAATCATTAGTCAATGAATTTCAAAGCCTGAACATCCTGGAGCCATTCAATAATTGACATGCGGACGGAAAACAAACGTTATTTCTCAACGGGCCACTAATCGCGAGTCGAATAAGCAACAAACGAATTGGTAACAGCAATAATAAAAGGTTCCAAAGCCGAAAGTTTGACTGACGAATTTAGTGAAAATTCATACATCCTTTTATCTACACCTTATTGCTAAACGAAAACCTGCTCCTAAAATAATAATAATAACCATGTTCGAAAACTAACAACGCCGATTACTTAATCTTACACCTTTCCCCCGCATACTATTAAATTCCTTGAAATAGATCACCAAAATATAACGTAATAAAACAGTATATCATGAACCTAGGAACCATTCTATCATACACAATGCTCTTTTCATCATTTGCAAGCCCAGCTTACGCATGTCAAATGCATTTCGTGTGTCTTTAGTAATATTTTGTGAATTTTTTTTTCTTCTTTTTCTCATTCTTTTCATATTTCTTATATGCCCTACGTTTCAACGTCTTCCTTTTCAAGTCCATCAATGCCTCGTTTCTGCTTTTGTAATATTATTCTAGACATTCCTATAATTCTTTTTCTTCTTTTCTTTTTCCATAGTATGTGTTTTTGTAATATTAAATGTTTCCTTCTACACGCGTCGGTTGATTATCTTTGTATGCATTCAATGTGTTAAATAAATTACTTATACGAAATGTAACATGATTTGTAGTTTGCTTTGTTATTTTACGTGGAGTCTCGTTTTGGTAAATCTATACACTTTAGCTGAAATAAATGTAATAAAAAAATATGTCGAAATTATAAAATCCCAACACATTCTTTACACTCTCTATCTACCTATCTATTTATCTACACCGCTTTCTGCTTCTCTTTTTCTTTCTTTCTTTCTTCCTTCTTATGTGATAAACCGTTTCCTGAAACTTTTACTATTTATTTACTTGTAAGTTCTTTTGTTGCCGATGCAATAATACGAATTATAATTGAATTTATCCAATTTTTTTGATTCTTTTATCTTCTCCATACAACCCCATACGAATGATCAGATTGAAACCACCAAATTATTGGATCGTTGAAAAAGTTACTGTACACAAATTGAGATTGAGACAAATTTACAGCTGAAAAATGACTTTAGTTTTTATTTATCAAGTAATATGGTAACTAAACATGATCATTGATACTAAAATTCAGTTTAATACGTATTTCTACATTGTGTTATATCGGATAAATAGAAAAAAAAAAAAATGATGAATAAACAACTGATTAAGCACTAATTAAAAGAATAAAAATAAAGTAAATAATACGTAAAACAGACAAATTTCATTATCAATTACTCGCCAGGAACGATATCTTATTCACAGTATATTAATCTCTGAATGTGATATCGCGAAAAAACGACTATACTATATTCTATACCTGCGTGATGGGTAAAGCTTATTGTTGGAAAGACTTTCAGATATAATGTGCCAATCCTGAACCTGAACCTAAACCCTAACATTATTTCATTCCGTCAATTGATTATCCGACTGCGTAAATGAACTCTTGATAAAAATACAGAGAATCGCGCAGAAAATTGTCTGTGGTTTCTCACAATTAATAGAAGTAGAAATAGTAGAAGAAGGAAAAGGAGAAGAAGAAAAAGAAGAAAAAGAACAAGAAACAGATAATAAAGAAAAAGAAACTCAAAGATAAAACCAAAGAATTGATTCAATGTATTGTCTGTATTTAAATATAATTTGCAGACAACGGTTTTGCGATCAAAGAAAAACCCATCCGCCAATACCGCCAGAGTATTAATAAATTTAAAGTATTCATCATACAAAGGTAATTTAATTGATAAAGTAGATTTTCTTTCTTTCAATTATATAAGTATGAACTTACGCGCGATACAACATCCAGTCTAATAATCTGCAACTAAATTCTGCCCAATGCGTGTGATATAGTGTGTTGACGGACCAAAAACATACGAAACAGTATTCCTCGTTATCTCATATTATTGAAGACACAAAGTTGACGATAAATTAATAAATGTAGTTTTATTCACATCTCAATTCACCGTGTGAATTTGGGTGTTTTTGAGCTAGCAGACTCGGCAGCTGACCTGGGAGCATATAAAGTGCATGTCATTTTGTTCAGTATTATAAGTGCGTGTGGATGATGCCCCCTACGTACATCCTAAGTTTTTCAGTCAGTCGACCATCGGCAAGGCGAGTCAACTTTCGTCTGCATAATTCATGCTATTATACATACACACACACACACACACACATTGACGCTCCTTAGTGTCACCTTTAGACCTCCTCTTCTTCTTCTTCTTCATCTTCATCTTCATCTTCATCTTCTTCTTCTTCTTCTTCTTCTTCTTCTTCTTCTTCTTCTTCTTCTTCTTCTCCTTCTCCTTCTTCTTCTTCTTTTTCACGTGACACTTTCACGTCAGTATGTAGCGTTGTATTATCTATACGAATAGGAACAGAAACCTAATTAATAAACGAAATAGAGGTTCGAAATTTCATTGATAAATACCTGCATGCAGATGTGCTAGAGCTTGTCTTGAAATAGAAAGAGATTGTTGGTAGCTGCTACGGCGACAACATTCTCAGACGGGTGCCACGCGGTGTGTAGAATTTTTTTATTAAAATCTAGACAATCTACGCTAATTTCATCCTTCTTACGTTTACCGCCTGTGCACACCTGGAACCATTAAATTAGATTGTTTTTACTCTCGACAAGAGCTTGGAAAAACCTGATTATCTCGGTTATAGAAATTTCGGGAAGAAGCAGGATTAGAAGCGAACCTTGCGTGGCTTGAGCAGTGTTTTAGGCTTGGCAATATCGCGCGCAGCTTCCAAAGTGAGATCTCGCTTGGTAGATCGATCGAAAACTCTGAAGAAGTTATTGTAGGACCCGGTCATGATAGCAGAGTCATTTCCGCTCCAACAGCACTCAAACTTATCAAAAATGCAGTCGTTCTCATACAACGAGCAAAGTTTTGATCTGAGGTAGTCGTGGACCTGTAAATGATGAACAAACACAAAATGAGTAAAAAATATTCGTCGTGATACATGAATAAATAAAATAGAAGTTCAATGCATGAAGAAAAAAAAGAAGAAGAAGAAGAAGAAGAAAACTCACATGATAACTCTCGATAGGTTTAGTCTCCATATGCAGATCCCACACCTTGACACTGAGGTAATCTCTGCTGATCATATACCGTCCAGAATTGCTGAGTTTAACGTCACTGATACTGGATATAATTTCAGAGAAAAAACTCCTGTTTGTTGGATCTTCTGGTTCCTCGAACAATTTACTATGTCGATCGCAGAGTGCCGCCGCCCTCATGTCGCATAGTCTAATAGTTCCTTTGCTACTGCTGTAAACTAACAAGTTGCACTCGACGGGATGAAATTCAGCGGCGGTAATAACTTCGGTCAGCTCTTCCATGTTGGTCGGCTTAATATCTACGATATCTGTTTATCATTTTGTTAGGAAACAGACTAGAACTGGAATATTATACCAAGTGGTCACGGGTATAGTTAAAACTGAATACTAGAATTCAATTTCTTCATTAAATCGATATGGAATTTTTTCAAAAAGGATACTGAAACTCTGATCGGTGATTTCCAGGTGCCAAAGATTTATTCTAAGGTCATCTGCACTGAGATATGTCTCCTGATCGCTATTCACGCTGATACTGTTTATGTGATAGGTGTGCGCATTGGCAAATATTCGTCTCGGTGAAGCCTCGACCATTAATTCCATCGGTTTTATGGTTGGCACCTGACAAAAGGAAGAGAAAAATAATAATAAACGATGATTATTCGTCCGTTTGAAAAAATAGTGTGAAACATAAATATTGTTTCCATTAGTCATAAAACCTCTCGAAAATTCCTCTCGGTTGAGAATGTTATTTTTTGTTTTATAAATCTAGCCACAGTTGGAATGAATACTTTCACGCCCTGTTTCTTTGCTTATCATCAGATAATACACAATTCTTAGTGTAGCCAATCAATCATCGGACTAATACGACTTATTTACAATATCAAGGACAAATAATTTCACCGTCAAATGCATACGGTGACTGATTATTATTAAATTCATGAAGAAAGAAGCAAGTATAAGAATCATTTCGCTTGGAAGAAGAAAAGAAAGAAAAAAGTGTGTAAAAAGACTCTGGCAAAGAATTATTTTAATTTAAATAAGATGATGATTGTCACGTGTCGCATTATACTAATGATATGTGCATACTTGACCCTTGTGCATTACTACATAGATACAAGCATACATGATACATCTTATAACTTCAAATATTAACAATTTAAATCAGAAAAGATGTCATTATTGTTTTAAGTATAGAAAATGATCGAAATTTAAATAGAGAAGCCTGTTCTCCATACACGTGAGGGGGAAGATTTGAATAGTATCCGACTGGGGCATATCTAGTTCTGGTTTTTTTTTCATTTTTTTTTCATTTTCTAATCAAGAATTGATCATGGAGAAGAGAAATTTGTACAATTCAAGTGACAAATTACTCGTAGGCTAGATTTAAAAATAAAAAGGTCAAAGAACATCTCGAGTCTACGTCTACTCAGTGTTTCTAAATGAAAAAAAAAATTAAAAAATTCATCTGGCTGTATTTTAGTTGGCAAGTATACATATTCTGGCTGAGGAATGGAATGTTGATTTATTTTTACAGCCGTGACTGACTAAATGACGGATTCTGTAGAAGGTGATCAGTGCGTAATATGAAGTAAAGTAGAATTTCAGTTATAACAAAAGATTCTTACCCTAAGAGCAGTGATACAGGCTGGATCTCTAATAGCTCCATTTTCTTCCTTAGTATTATAGCCTTCGACTCTCTTGTCGCGTTCGCTGACTTTCCATAATTTGATGGTTTTGTCATTAGTAGAAAGAAGGAAGTGCGCAGGATTCTTTCTCTTCAGCCATCTAATTTTATTTATTTTTTCTTCTATCTCTAATGATTTCAAGTAATCAAACTCAGGTTCGTGGCTTTGGAAGGTACTGTACACGTTGTACTCGCCCCTGCGTGGTATACTGTTTTTACTCTGTTTAGAAAAAGCGAAAAACCACAGATGCATAAAACAAAATTATTCTAAAATATTAGAACACGATATATTATTCACCGAGTGGAATTGAATTGCCTCAAAAAATGTATAATCATGTATGAAAAAAAAAAAAAAAACCTTCAACAATTTATTGCAAAAATAATAAAACCTAGTTCATATTCTGAGGTAAACTTTGTTATGTCAATAGAAAGGGACCTTGGATTGTCAACACCTACAGCTGACGATCTCAGACCTAGTATAAAAGATAACGGTATCTTAAACAGGCCGTTTAACAAGTATAATGAGACAATGAAGAATAAATAATATGCATAATAGATGTTCTTTGAAGAATTTTGAGAACAGGGAATTATTGAATGTTTGAGATGGAAAATGACTGGATACAATGAAAAGTTCATTTAATCCAATTTCCTGCAATCTATAAAAAAAAATTCCAAAAATAACACCGCCGTTTGTCAAAGTTAGAGATAATTGCAATGATCATTAATTCAAATCTATAAATAAGCAAACTTCAATGTAAGCCAATCGAAATATATTAAAGCTTCGGGTAGACCAGCGTTTGAAAAAGATTTCATATAATTTCAGTGTGAAATGCATTTTTGAATATTATAAAACACTGATAACTCCTCACCCCAGGGTTAGACAGAATATTTGAAGATAAATGCAAAATTGAAACATTGATTGACAAAAAGTAGAATTATAATAATAATTGTTAAGCTAATCGATTGATTGTCACAGCGTACCTACGACGAGTAATTAATTAGCATACAATAAAAAGGAATAAAATATGTTTAGATTAAAATAGAAAATTGATATTCAACTCACAATAGGATCTCTCTGGAAAATGACGACTCGTCCGCCCTTGTCACCGGTTGCGAGAAGATCCCCATCGTGATTAAACTCGACGCATGATATTATGTCGGCTGTAATAATGAAACGGGGAAAAAAGAACATGACATAATTTGTATGCTTCATAGTGCCTCGGATAGATGAAATATATGAGACGAAACAAAATTCTACTAAATCGCGTGTTTGCGAAAATAGATCGATTTTTTTGTTTTTTGCATAAAAATCTTTGATATATATATAAATCATTATAACAAAAAAAACAGATCGAAGAGAATTGTGAAAAAAAAAAGTATTTCAACGAAATATTCGAACGCAATAGACAAACTATGAATGAATCATAACGAAATAGCGCGTCATAGCGATAAAATAACCTAACTTCGTAATAGATAGGTGGTAATAGGTCCTGTAAATGTAAAGTTTGAAAATTATTCGAGGATCACTCACCTTCCGTAACATCATCTTCGAGAGTTCCCTTAACCTGAGAGAAGCACCACTGTATATCACCATTGCCTGTAATACCGAGATATTAGAAAACCACCTTGCAGTGACACATTTTCATTTGCATACAAAGCATACAGATTATGTATAATGAGATAGTGAAAATTCTGCTTTATATTATTTTAGATTATCATAAACAATTGATAGATTCATTATTCGTGTGTATGTGTGTGTGGGTAAGAATGTGTTATGTGTGTCTCGTGTTTTGTGTTTGTTGAATTAAAAGAATAGACACAACAATGATTCCTACTTGACGGTTCTCCGCTATCCATTTTTTGTTTGTACTATGCCGACGAAAACATCAGTTTAGCCGAAGATCTGTGTAGTTTTTCTAAATTGCACACGCGATAGTTTTTTTTTTCCCTTGTTCTTTCTTTCTTTCTTTCTTTCTCTCTTTCCTTCTTTCTTTCAAGTATATTGTATTATTAAAGTATCGAATGAAAAGCGATCTATTTATTAAAATCTGGGTCAAGGTTCGCGGGATAGGGAGGCTGGCGGGGGGAGGGGGAGGACAGAAAGTTATCACACCGAAAACACGATTACAGAAGAGATTCGAAGAAACGATCAAGAGAGACCCCAGACGTAGTGGTTTTGACGATAAAACGCGTAGCGCCGCAAGCTTGAAAATTTTCGGAAAGAGTCTTACTTACCGGCCATTTCGGACACCGGATTTTATTCAAGCTTATTGATATACCGTATACAATACTCTAACCGAAACAACCGCGCCCTAAAAACCCGTAAATAATTAAAAATCAAGCCGATGCTAACGGATCCCTGTCACATATTAAACGAGGACGATAAATCCAACGCGGTTCAATGGCGGAACTCACGAGTGCATAACAACTATCGCGTGACGTCACGCCACCTTGTAGTAGCTCGCAGTTTCTGCTGCCACGGTCCCACGGGGTGACGCCATCTTGTCTCCGTCACCTCTACGCCGAACTTGACCGAACTCACACGATCTTTTACCGCGAATAATCGAATCGCCTCGTAGACTAAAAACATTTATGTATATACGCATTCATCATTATTGTTGCTATTCTAATCGACTATTTATTCCTAATAAAGTGACAAACCTAATAACTGTGTCAATCTTTCGTGCAATTCTTCCAGAGACGAGAATAACGGGCCACTTCTTTGCACTGATCCTTTTAAACCGAGCGAAAAACTTTCCATTGTTTTATTTCAAATACCGAATAAACTATTATATATATATATATATATATACTGTAATTTAAACACTTAACAAACCCTTTCTTTTCCTATATCAGATATTATTACATATACACTGCACAAAAATTTCGCACATTTGTCAAAGTTTGATATTATATATTTTTTTTCTTTTTATCTCGTCGAATAAATTGTTTTATAAAATTGTACAACATCTATGTCTATAAAATGGAAAGAATTTTCAAGTCAAAATCCACGAATGTATACACTTGCACGTAAATAATAGACGAAACAGAGTCTGAAATTTGAATTATAGTATGAAAATTGTTATTTTATTTTCTCTCTCTTTTTCTTCTATATTTGTTCCGTTTCACGAATGACAAAAAGGAGTCTGCTGTCGAAACATACTGGTATAACGAAGGCTAGATCACGATATCTTTCTGGTCGTTGGTATATGCCACTAGTTGGCAAAGAAATTAACGAATCGGTGCTAATTACAGGGGCTCTAATAAGCGTTAGAGGGCGAATTAGCTGTGAACATTACCTGACATTATTTATTCGCCAGAAGCTTACATACCTATATGTACACACGTGTCTGTCCTACGTATATCTCTAAAGAGACAAACACGACCACCTCTGTACAAAGTGTAATCAAATTTCACTTCATTTTATCTATATTCCTATTCTATTTGAAACGAATTCGCAAAACCGTACACGAGAAAATATAACCGTTATTTCTTTATATTTTGTTTCCCATTTTTGTTCGAATCGTCGAAAGAGACACGAAAGTCCCCAGTCCTCAATATAGATTGTATCTAACTGTAGAGAATAATTACTCACGATAAAAGTTTCTCGGAGTTTCAGTAGCGGTAAAAATCTTCTGATTCTTTGTCGGCGGTCCGACGAGAGTGTTATTACTTATTTCGACCAGAGGATTAATCTCCCTCGGGCCGGACCTCAAACGATTTCTCGTGTTCATCTTTTCGAACTAGACTTCGTACTGATTGCATTAAATCGCGTGCCACGTAGTTTGACCTTAAGGATCACAAAGTCCATATACCCTATACACGAGCTTTCGATATTGTAGATAGCTTGGTATATAAGGTATGTTTATGCGACAAAGTCATGCGAATGTTGAACCAGGGGCTTGTTTATGTATATACCGAGATTTCAACTGCTGTACGAATTATTATGGATATAAATGGGAATAGGTATAGGTAAAGGTATAGTACAAGTATGGCGCGAAATAAATACATATATATGTATATGTTATCCTGATAACCGAAAAATAATGATTTTTTGCAGGAGAGAAGAAAAATATAGGTAGGTATTTATTAAGTTTGACATTTCAGTCTGTAAATGTATATGTATATACGATGATGAATAATATACATATTTCAGTTAAATAAAGAGAAATGCAAACACATATATGTCAATTCGTGCAAGCTTGCTAATAGGAGAATGGAAAACTAGGAATCTGCACCAGAACGCCAGGCTCCTACCAGAACGCATTTATATACGAATAAGCGAATGAAAAATTCATATTATGTATCATAAAGCTTTTTTATTTCTCTTGGTTTTACCTTTCAGGTGGGTAGATTCTTTCTATACGAATAAACGAATGATCTAACTATGCGGAGCAAGGCTGATTATAATTAATGACAAGGTGGAGGAGCCGTGACTTCTGGATTCTAAAAATTAAATTCTTCACCTATTATAGCCCCGACCCATTAGTTGAAATTTGTCTTGAGAATGAAACACATGATTCACGTGAATAATCAGTGTCTAGACGGTTTTCCAATAGTTCATTAGCAAGTATCTATGTATGTATGTACGTGCTTTACGATATTATATCCAAGTAAAGAAAGAAAGAAAAAAACAAAACCGAAAAATAGGACAAACAAATATATTACGCGTCTTGCCACTGGCTTGCGCGCGGGTCCCATAACGAACGTAACAATCTCATTGGGATGATATACCCAATTAGTGTCAGAGAATAGTTAACGAGATATTGGTAAAATTAAATCACATCACGTCACGTCACGTCACGTCTCTAAATCGCTTCGCGTAAGTAACGTACAGCGTCGTTGTAAATTGAAAATCAGTGAGTAGAATCGATCGAGAGATGCGCCTAACGACAAGGCAACCGAACATACAGCTGGGTCAAGGATCCCGTTATCTCCAGGAGTTGACAACGAATTTTAATAGAATCGCATGTAGAATTTTGTGGAAAATCTTTTGGCCGGCATAAAAATCGGGTGAAAAGTAATGAAATGTATGTTATGATTCAATTTTCGATTACTTACCGCTCCTTTTGTTGACCGCGGTGTTGATCATCGAGCCGAGTTTCGTGAGGCTCGACTGCCTCATAATTCCTGATGGATTCTTCATTTGCTTAGAATTCGGCAATGAAACCGGTGCAGTTTTCGATCTCGCTATTATAGCTCCACCGTTTCTGCAATTCGCGTTATGCCCGGTATTGGGGGGCCGCTGGGGCGGGGCCCCCCAAAGACCCACAACGCCGGCGTGACGCGTTTTGACCTCAGATTCTCCCTCAAAGGGAGCAAATTAGACTTATAAAACTTCGCCGACGTTCTTCTTCTGATTACTATTCCTTGAAAGAAACGATTACGCATTTCTAATTATATGTATTATACATAGCCACGCGCATATAGGTTCAGGTATATACGATCGAGTATGCAAAGAGTATTCAACGGCGTGAGTCATTTTTCACTTTTATCTAACGACAATGAGTCTTTCCGCGGATAATATTTCATTAATTAGTAATAAAAAAGAATGCATAATTTACATAATTCTTTGACTGTCTTCTTCTGTTCTTAATATTTTTCTCGAATTCCGAAGTAAGATGTGTCTAGCAGCTGTAGAAGAGAAGAAAGAAAAAAAAAAAAAAAAACTGAACCGGAAGCTGAAAGAGCTCGAAATTGGGATTTCTGAGAGACATCTTGCAATCGGTATATGAAATACCGTATAGGGTTTGGCTTATCGCCAAGAAACGTCTATCGAGAGCAACAGGTTGAGAAGCCAAAGAAAGACGAAGAATAAGAAGTCTCATTCTGAGAGATAAAAAGAGAGGAAAAAAAGCAAAGAATAAAAGAGATACGAAGAACTGAAAGGACCTTACATTAGCGAAAGAACTTATTGTCTGTAGACGAAAGGCTTGCGACTATAACTCCCCCTCGTAAAGCTTATAGTATACATGAAGTATTGCAGGCGTTGAAGAAATAGAAGATATGGGAAATTTTATTGCAAAAAGTTCTACGTAACAAATATACCTATATATGTATATCTGTATAATTGATTTCTAGAAAAATTCACCTCATTTTGCTCCACGAAATTCCTTTCCAAGTGATCAATATACAGACAAATGATTAGCTGGGAAGTTCCAGTCCTCCGCTTATGATTTTAGGTAAAACTGCAACAGAAATATGAACAGAAAGAATGAGAAAAAAAATACTTCTTCGAGACTCATCGTCAATAGGTATGTACCTATAATGAAGAAGAAAAATGAGCAAAAGAAATTCGCTAGACTGTGTTAATATCTATGAACAACAATAACTATACATATAATCCTATAACTTCTCTTGTCTCTCATCATTCACGTATGGTCGTAAACTATGTATACCTATATTAGGGTGGTTTAAAATTTCTCCAATTTCGATTTTTCTTCTTGTAACCCGTTTAATAACTTGCAAAAGACTAGTCGCAGCAGTATAAACAAAAAAAAATCCGCTTTCCGCAACAGGCACGACCGCAGGTTTATTTGAGTGATTTTTATGAAAATACAAGAAAATACAATCAGGGGTTACAAGAAGGAAATCGATAACGAAAAAAAATAATCATATATGGTCATACATATCTCACGAATAGTTCGAAATAGTCTCTATAGGATGTGTGACACTGGTTATATCTGGTTCAACCTGCTTTTTATTTCTTGAGACGATTCAAGTAACTAACAGCTGCCCAATGTATATGGCAGGGTGGCCAGCTGATCCGGTTGGACTTTTTTTTTTCTTCATATAAAATTCTAAGCCGTGTTTACTATTTTTAACTACACATAGTAGGTGTATACGCATTTATTTATTTATGTCTATACCTATATGCTGATTCAAAGACTAGAAATATAATTCGAAACTAGGTATATAACGTGTTAATATAATCTAGAGACGAAAGGATTTGATGAGAACCCCCTGCAGCTATTTTGACGATGTCTCGTAACAAACTAATGAATCGATGAATGAATATGTATGTCGTATAGATTAGGGAAGCTCCCTTCCTTCCTTCCTGTATTACTGAACTGGTCTAAAAAGATGCTGAAGGTTATTTCAACCGGTTATATTATAGTTTTCAGCTCGGTTTTCAGTCTAGAATTTCGTCTTTACGAAATATAGAGATAACGATCGATTCAGTCGAATTTGAAGAAAATAAATAAATAAAGACTCTCGCTGTAAGTACAGGTGTAAATAATCTATGTATATTTAGGTGTAAATTGGCGGGTATACCAAACGTGAAATGAAATTATTCCCTAAGCCAGATAGGATATACCGAAGAACGCGTTTATAGTGACGCAATTCAATAAAATCATTAGTTAAATCCAGTTGAATTCAGATTCAATAAAGTCAATTGGTTTGCGACGCGAGAGACGGTTGTGTGGAAAGTATAAAACTCGCAAGCTCACGCGAGACAACGCACGTACTTAGTCCGGCTTAGACATCCAAAATCTGAATCATATTCATTCATATCAGAAGTATAGTGGCGAAGAAAATATATAAAAAATCTGAAATGATTCTTTGAGCCCCGCAGGGATGCATATGAGTGGATTAAATATCAAACGATGAATCGTCAATGCCCTGTAATAGTTGCCATGTATACGTGTGATGAAAAATTTATAGAATAAAGAATTTTGACGATCTAATTTAAGTCTAGTGTATATTATTCATGGGACGAGGAAAAATTGTATATTTTATTATTTTTCTTCGTATGCAGGGCGCATAGAGTTAAATCTGCAGTTCGTGTTTGTCTAGACGCTTTTAAATCGATATATATAGGTATATGATATTTCAGAGGTACAGAATCTCTGACCGCGAGTCATCACACCGCGTGCGTGGCTATTCGAATTTTCCCATGAAGAGACCAAAAAATAAAAAGACCACAGAAAAAGGTATTAAAAATTACAAAGTCTAATGTATAGGGTACGCGACTTAGAACCTTCTATCAAATTTATACGATATAATTATGACGACGATCGAGCATCACGAACGCGACCTCGCACCGCAGATTAACATTATCATAAAGAATGGGTAGAAAATATAGAAGGAAATCAAAAAATCACATTGAAATAATATAAAGAATATCTCTCGACGACGTTCTGCAAACATAATTAAAAACAATTCCCGAATTATGGCATATATAATACGTATACGTGAATATGCCTACAGCAGGTATTTTATGGATATTACAACGAGCAATATATAAGTTAATGTAAATATTGTAAAATGTATAATGTACAGAATAGCAGCAGCAGCAGCTGGGGTTGCCTAGAGGTAGAATTACGCGATGTCGACCGGTGAATTTAGTCAGCTAATTCTCGGATTGATTAAATTTCCGTCACAGTAAAGTAACCGAATATTGAATTTCGGCTCGTTCTAGGTATAGACACGCGTCTGTTTCCTTGGATTTAATGATATAATACATAAATAATACCTATGTATATGTATATAGGTATATATGTATATATATTATCGGGAAATTCTATAATATAGAAGAGAGATAGAATCTAATCACAATATACCCATATGATATGATATAATATAATATAATATAATATAAAATATAAAGATGAAAATAATAATACACATAAGGCGAAGACTTAGAACATAATTAATGAAACTTGTCCGGATTCTCTCTAGGATGTATTCTATTCGTACATATCATACATGTATGTATACTCTAAACAAGTATGTATAGATTTAAAGCTCGTATTTCCCGATCGAATATATATATATAGGTATACATATGCAAGTTTGTGTTTGGGGAAAAATTTTTAAATATCGCGAATAAAATAGGTTGATATTGTATACAGGTAAAAATATACATCTATATAAGTAATAGTTTCGTTTTGCGGATTTTATTCGATTTAACTTAACTCGATTTAGCTCTCTCTCTCTCTCTCCCTCTCTGTGTGTGTGTGGCTGCAATATCTCGTTATATGCGAAGCAGTAACTAAATTATCAATTAAAGGAATTAACTGTATATACGTAGAATAGCCTTGAATAATGCTCACTTCATCGAATCGTGAATTTGAAAAATTATAGTTATTTCACCTTCTCAAAAAAAAAAAAGATATTACAAGGTAGCTTGTCTTTAAAACTTAGCAATCACAGCGACGTTATATACCCAATGTAAACTCATATATGGATCTCGCATATAGATAATATAATAGACTGGCATTATACCTATACGTATACGAATTACTTATACGAATGACTTGTGATGGTCAGTTACTCCAGTCAATGTCACACGTATAGTTTTGTTAAGTAACAATTTCTAATCGTTTCTACAAAAGTAATTCGTACTAGTACATAGTACCTACCTACATACATGGAATTATACATGTATAAATAATTGAATCAAATGCCTACGACCCGTCGAACACATTGTTTTCGCTTGACTCGGTCAAGGCGATCCGCGTACCCAATATAAAATGAGTAGTGTACCTAACACTAGAATTTCGTATCGAAAACCATGTCACGTTATAGAATCTCAAGAATAACCCCTACCCCCGAAAAAAAAACAAAAAAAAAAAAAAAAACGAACGTGACCTTGACAAGAAAATAAAAATTGTCCTTCAAAGACGCGAACTAACCGAAGTGTATGTAACATACGTAGCGCCGCGAAATTCACTGCAAACATTTACGCTTGCGGTACACACATGAATGGCCCTTGATAAATATACTCATACTACACCGCCGCGTAACACTTTCACGGTATTAAAAGAAAAAAAGAAAAAAAAAAACGATTATTATGAAGGATGCGACTTGTGCAATGGGACCCATTACACACATACGTGAATAGAAATCGAAGTATTTTTGATTGATAATAATCTAAAGCGTCGGTAAAAGTTTACTCGCCGTTATTATTTTATCGAAATTTCAACTTTTAATGAAAAAACATATATATAAATGTATATCTCTGTTCCCCAGCATCGTTGGTACAAAATATCTATATCTATGTAGAGTATATAGTATACAGAGTTCGGTATAGGTAGGATAGATATACCTTAGGACCAGGACGGGCCGCCCTTCCTTTATATTGATTCTACGGGAGCGAATAAAGACATCGCATCGCATCGGTGCGCAGTATAATGCACATATATCTATATTATCTGAATGAAAACGCCTGTATCTGTAAAAATTGAATTTTAGAAAAATAGTAAGGAAAAAATAAATAGGTGAAGAGGAAAGAAAAAAAAAAAAAGGAAAAAATGGAAGAACGAGTGACGAATTTTTTGAATTTATTCAATTACGAATCACAGTCTGAAGCTCGCTGTTTCAGTGTCCATTTAATTTCACGAATATCGATAATCCGTCAACCACTCGGTACGGCATAATTGGACCGTGATGAAGTTCGCGTGAAAACTATAATTCGAAATCCAGATATTAGAATTACAAGATATTTCATTCAGTCAAAATTATGTTTCAAGATACACATAGTATAGGTTCATTGAATAGAAGTATAGCCTATAGGTATTTTGTTTCAGCTGTAATAATATTTCGCGATAAAAGCTCAAAATGAAAAAAATGAATAATTCCTATAGGCGAGGTAGACGCGGATGCATATTTCAACAGGCTTTATGCTGTACATATCTCCGCAGGGATAGCGAGACGAGTCGTTATATTTTTACCAAAAGTATAAAGGCACTCTCGTCTTAAACTAAGTGAATAGAAAAGAATAGAAGATAGTAAAAGATAGGAGAAAAGGAGACGACCGAATACTGAAAAAAGACGCGAGGCAAATTCGACGTTGCAGAATTTGATCGTGAAGTGTTTCAACAGTGAGGAATAATTTGACGTTCGGTAAACGTTTACCTAACAAAGTTTGGTACGTGAAGGTGTATAGTAAGTTATATGTACCGTTAAAATAACTACTAATACTATACTTGTATACACGTATACGTAGATCGTATGCATTTAGAGAACCCGAAGCATTAACTTCTCTACAAGTCTTCAGCTACGAAATTCATTTCAACAAACTTAATTTCCGCCTATTTCGGGAAGACAAAATTTCAGACGATCAAAATTTATGTAATTATCATAGCTTATTAAGGTTTTATTTGCCTGGATATAAAAACTCTACCGCTGCGGGATGTAAATATGTTATTATACCGCAGGTATACGTAAACAAATAAACGAGTACATCTTCTTTAAGGCGAGAAGATTATTCGCAAATGGGTAAGAATCGCGCGCGTGCTATAATCGCGTCTTATTTCTTTACCCAACTCGTGAGAAAGATCTGCGGAGAGATTGATAACCGGCATAATGAAACCGCGAGACATATACATATACACACTAAGCAGAATAGTTTATACATGTAATTGCATATGTTGAGAGAGAAAAAAGGAAGAAAGAAAAAAAAAAGATACTTCGTAGTACATTCATGAGTTAATTTCTGGTTTGAAGAATGAGCAAGTTATTAAATATATCAACCAAATGATAATAATATTCTATACATTATCCAATTATCAATGAAACTAATTTATACGTATTATGAAACGCACAGGACCATCGTGAGCGATCAAGAAACGGTATGGCTAATATCAGCTTTAACGTTAAGGTTTTGGGTTTGGGTTTGAAAAAAAAATTACACGAGACGACTGAAACATTTAGCGAATAAAAAAAAAAAAAGCAAAAGTGGCATATAGCACCCTGTAAGCGATTATTGATCACCATAATCTCTCGGTTTTACGTCCTAAACGTATTTTTTTTCTTTCTTTCTTTTTTTCTAATCTCTCCTTTCCTGAACGGTGCAATAATTATCCGATACCTATCCAAGAGTTGACTATACAACTGCTGGGGGAAACGAAGCCCTTGAAGTTGGATTATTCGCAAACTTTGACCCATTTGTAAAAGTTAATAATTAATAAATCATTGATACGATACGTAGTCTACAGATTATTATTTTAACTCGTGTAATAAATACGTGTAGCCGAGTCGTCAGCCTGGTATAGAATAAGATCGTTGCACTTTGAACTTTCCTATACAAAAAAGAGGAGGCTGATCTTCGTAATAATATTTAATCGAAGATGCATAAAAAGAAGATTCAATTTTTATCGGACCGATAAACAAATAGCTATACCGTTTACACATATTAAATGATTGAGGAAATATTTTCTACTTGCGATGTACAAATTATACATATATCTATACATCTTAATTAAGATGAAAGAAGAAAATACTATAATGTAGAGAATGTTAATGATTGTTTTGTGTGAGTGTGTACTCACAATTTTTACCATCGACGAAGAGGAGTGAGTATCTAGGTATGTGTCGGTAATAGATATAGAGAGGGCGAGAAATCCAGGCACAACGAATCACAAAATATCTCGCTGAAATGCGCGAGTTAAATACGTCCTCGTAACAACACAGTGGAGTATACCTTCCACATGAAATCACAGAGTTAATGAATAACTGTTAATTATTCGGAACTAGCAACTGAATTTGCCGGTTTCAGAGTTCCGCCCTACACTAACTCGCTTTCACAATGCACTGTGTCTAAATTTTTTTTATTCTATTATTGATACACTCGATAAAATACGCCAGCGAACTACGGCCCAGGACCATTCCACCATAACTGGTGTTTACTACTGACTGACAGACGCCGCACAGACCCACACTTTACCGTGCAACAGTTGCTCGACCTGATCGCGGCGCCATCTACCGACGATAAACTCAACTGTTTTTAGAATCACCCCCACGCGCGGGAAGTTCGAATTGATTAATTTAATCTCTATCATTACTAAATGATTCTCTAAAATTTTTTTAAGAGTTGAGATATTGTTAATTCAGTAATAAATTGATAACCATTTTATATTTCAGGTATTAATTGTTAAACTGTTGATAAACTTTAAACAAATCTTGAGAATATGTTTTTATTTATTTTCTTGAAATTTATTCCTTCAATCTTGTCTAAATAAAAAATAGAATATCAACTGTAGTTGGGAAACCTATGCCTACCATTTTTTCTTACACATTCTAATCTTAGCTTGATTATCTTTGAATTCCTGTGAATCACATCTCGACTCAAAAGGGCTCAGAACATGGGCGAAATAGGTCTCGACCAAGCAAACTTGCTCGTATAAATCTTCTGTCGATGTTTCAATAACGTCTGCGCACTCGTTTAACAACCATTGGAAACTGGTGGGTAATTCGGATTCAAAATACTCGAAATTCTTAGGTTTTACTCGACTAAAAACGCAGTGGTACATCCAATAATCCTCGCTTGATATAAAAAGCTTTTCTTCATTATCTGACACACTATTGGTATCATGAGATTCATCCTCGCTTTTCAACATAGAATTAGGCTGAGACGGAGGATATCTGTCCTCGAACTTTTTTAAACAAGGCTCCTTCCTAGCTTTAGCTGAATTCTTTGCAATAAATCTGCCATTCGAATCCCTAGTAAATTCTTGATTTTTATTCTTTGCAACGAATCCGCCCTTAGAATCCCCACGAGAAACGGGAAGTTGCAGATTGTACTTTTGACAAAAGGTCAGAGTCTCGGTACCATTTCTACTATTATTTTCCTGGCTGATATCGACCACAGATTCGTCATCGCTGTCCAAATTATGGAGACAAGGAACCGCCAGCTTTCCTTCGCGGGTGACTTCTTCGAATCCAAATTCAAAGTCGTCTTCATCTGATCTTTCAAGTCTAAAAAGCTTCGTGGACGTCTCTTCTTCGGGAGTCCTCTCGTTCTTATTATCAGTCCTCAGTCTTTCTTGAATAGCGTCATAGTAGGATTGATTAACTTTGTTAAGAACGAACCTCTGAGAATCCTGCATTTCCAAACAAACTGTCGATTCTTCGACTCTGTTCTTATTGCAGTTCGTTATCGTAACAGATGTGTTCCATTCCGTCAAGCTCGGCATCTTGGATCTTTCAAAAGGAGGCGTTAACTTATCTACGAAATGCAGTCTAGACTTTACAGTTTTTACCTCAATCCCATATTTGGCAGCTAATTTAATAAATCTGTAATCAATAAGATAAATGAGTGAGCTTGGAGTCTCATTTCTGCATCTAGAATCAGAAAGCGGAACCACACTCACTTTTCTGGCATTGTTAGATAGTATGTTTTAGCATCGTTGAAATTACTCCTCAATATATCTGGAAGATCGTACATAGGATTTTCCAGAAGTTGTTCCAAGTATGAATACTGCGGAGTCAAAGAGGATGGAAATATCTCAACGTTGTCTGAATTTCCGCAACTTTCTCCGAGCTTGGCGATACATTGTTCCATAGCGTTAGTCAGGTCTCTAGGGATCATGTTCTTGTAATTTCTAATCTCTGGTTTCTCTTCTCTCCTCGATAGAGCGGACTTTATGAACCTCACATACAGCTCTGTGCTTCCAAATCCATCCGAGTCGTTTTTGAACTTAGTCGGGAAATGTTTTTGGGTCAAAATATTGCGACGGCACTCTATATACCTCTGCCACTCCCTGAAGCTGAACAGTTCCGAATGTCCATCATCAGCCTTCATCTCCCTAGAAAGAGAATAAAAGTTCATTAATTACTTTTAAATAATATCTTTAATCGAATATCGAGACCCCATATATTCCTCACGATAAACTCTCACGTTAAAACAATGTCTTAACAATTTAGTAAGGAATTATAGATCGATTTTATACATTAATTATACGTTATTCAGTTTCCTTCATAGGCATCTACACTTTGGCAAATTTGAGTCCGGATCAGAATAGTTTTCTGTTTTCTTCTCGTAGAGATCAGCTCCGAAAGTGACAATATTTTTTTTCACAACGGCATAAGGCATTCTCGGTGTATTAAAGTACACCCCCCAGCACCCATTTCTTTGAAGTACAATCCCGCCAGATTCTTTATTGCTTTGCCGATGCATCGTGTCTACATTAAGCCTCAGGGCATCCTGGGGGCAAGAACCCTCCTCAATTTCTGTTACAACCTTCCGAGAGAGTCCAAGTTTAGTGATCGTTTCTCCATGACCGGACAGAGAACACCCGGCCAAGTTATTTGCAAACGTGCCACAGCCAAGAAGCGGAGAATCTCCAACTCTCCCAAACATTTTTCCACTCAATCCACCCGTTGTTGTGCCTGCTGCCATTGACCGACCATCCCAAACGACGCAGCCAGTAGTTCCCCAGCTCTCTGGCAGTCGAGATCAGGTTCAATTTGATATTGAGGGAGAATAAAGAATGTAAAATTATGCCAAGGTTGTTACTTTTCAGTAAACTTGCTTGTTCAAGATCCTCGACATTGTACACAAGCTCAGGGTCACAGTTCTTCGATAAATTGAGAGCATGCAAGGCTTTCGCAGAAACCATATTGCCTTTTGAGATCAAGCTTGCTCCTGTACATCTTGATAAATTTTTAGCGCCTTCCCCGGCAATAATAGTATTCGGATAATTTTCCAGAATAAATTTAGCCAAACTAATCGGATGCTCAATGTCTGAAACAGCTGCGACAGAACCTATCTCCAGTCGGTCTCCATCCATGATACTCGCGTCCATTTGTACATCACCTTTGACAAATGAATCATCCTGAATTTTATTATTAGTTAACAACGAGTCTAGACGGAATCAAGATCGGTCTGAACAGACCTAGTTGATTTAAAACTGATCCGTATCCACAGTTAAATGATTCGTCGCACTCCAGCCACCATAGAGCAGCTTCAACCGCATCAAGAGCGTTTCCACCATCCATAATCCGTTTATAGCCCATAGAAGCTGCTTTTTTACAGCCATCAAGCTTTTCGCATACAATCGAGTCGCTACACTGACCAATACCTCCGTGTACAATTATACAAACGTTCCCTGATTTATTTGGGCTCGGTGTATCTGATTCACGAATAGATTTAGCGCCTCCTTTCACAGGTTTGCAGAGATGATGATATTTGTGGAGTTTTGGAGACGGCATGTCTCAGATTCTTCTCAGGTTTGTTATTTTCATAATTTATTTATATTTTTTTTTAAGCAGAATTTTTACTCGATTTACGTTTAAAATTTAAGAAACTAGATTTTATAATAACGCTATGAATTTGGTGCCAAATTAAAACTTGACTGACAATATTTCCATGGCCTACCTGTTTATTTTTTCAGCCATCCTGCTCGTCTCATATTCAGTAATGCCATCTATCCCGAACAGCAACTTCATCGCAACTATGATAAATGCCATGGCTCTTCCTTCATAATTTGGAATTGATGGTTCGTGTTTATTGAAAATCATCTTCGGAGGTGAAAGAGCAATGAGCCTTCCGACGTAGGTGGAGATTCTCTCTGAAAGAAAGCATACCCAGTTTATAAAAGCTGCGAATATAAATCCACTGGCTTTATTCACTTCTGATTCGACGTACTCGGTAAATTGAGCTCTTTACAGTAGCGATCAATCAGCGGCATCAAATCAGGACAAACTATTTCATACACGGATAAAAATTTGGCTATCTCCGAGCAAGTTCTCCTCATCCCTTTGTGCGTTATCTCATTGTTTTGGGTCAAAAGTTTCACGTCATTATCTGTCAGAGTCATTTCTGCCGGTAACAAATGGTCCACTCTGTAATAAGACAAGTGGCCCTCTCTTCCGTACCTGAAAAATAATTCATTCCAATTATTCTAAGCAACGGATGATCCATTATTTTTTAAATGAATGTACGTTGGATGTAAATTGCGGAACTGCCTATTACTATTGTCCAATAATCACCTCAGCATATCTGCCAAGTGTATATCTTGCCTATGAATTCTCAAAGCTATGTAAAGAATAGCCCAGAGTTTCATTGGAGTTATAACATTCGGACCAGTTCTGTACTTCGTAGTCACATGTGTCCGCTGATACTTTAATCTCTGGCCCTTGGGTAACTTTTTAGACAACACCATCAACCTTTTCATCTCCTTTTTCGCATGACTGCTGTACTTTTGTCTATAAAGAAAGAGATTATCGATGACGATATAAATCCATGTGTAAATTGCCTCGAAAACGATTTTCGACTTAGATATGATCAAAAGATAAATAAAGTGGTAGAAAAAATGACGAAAACTATGCAAATTCCATACAATTTCCTTCCCCAATCTTGACAAGACAGGAATTCCAAACATACTTTTCTTTAATCACAGAAGACTCGGTATGACCAGATCGAACGCTGATTAAGCTCTGGCTGGCAAGGCTGGTGACATCGCTGTCCGACGTTTGGGAAGCTGCAAGTCTGGTGTATTCCTCGTTGATCATAAGCCTCTGAATAAAAAGGAATTGAAATTGAGTTTCCGAATGCGGTTCATTTTCTTCAGCTTTAAAAAAACCCACAGACCTTATATTTATTAAGTTCTCTGTTAGAACTGGTCTCGCTCGTATGACTCGATACCGCAGAAGAATTGCTCGTAGTTTTTCTCCGCTTGGGTTTACGTACCCTTACTCTTCCATAAATAATACTAGCGTCTCTGAAAACACAGGCGGCAAGTTTGAGCAGAAATTCAAGTCAGTGAAGGAAGCGGAAAAATATATTCTGCGTTAGGAACTAACTTTTTATGAAAACTGCGGGCCAGTTTCGGTATCTGTCTTCTTTCCGTAGAAGTAAACGCTACTTCCGCTTTTCCCAAATAATATGCCCATAACTGAAGAACCGTTAATTTCAGCTCCGAAGTAGCGCCAAGCTCTATTAATTCATCGGTCAGACCAATAAGGATGAAATTGTATTGCTCCCATGTGGTCCATTGATCTCCATGATCTAGACAATTATAATGACCGTTTGTTATCGCCGATTTTCATCGACAATGATGATTAACGTTATCATTAAATTACCGAATGCTACGTACCGAGTTTCTCCCATTTCTCTTGCCGAATCTTTCGCTTCGTTACGCGAGTGCCTTCCAATCGTAGTTCGAATATTTCTTCCCTTTTTTCCTGTAAAACAGAAGTTTGAATGATACGCTTTGATTGGAAATTGATTCACGTGCGCTGCTTCGAGGTTAGCAATGTATAACCTGATTCTGTGTCTGACACTCGGTGCAGAAATAGTAGCCGGCTTCTTTGTAGAACTCTGTACCGCCACAAACTGTGCAATTATTCATAATCGTACGATTATTTGACGCGCGGTCTTCACTTGAAGGGAAAAAAAAACAAAGACAAATTCTGTCTAACACGTGCGCATGATAAAATTACAACATGAATGGCAGCTGAGACGAACTGTCAGCTGACGTCTGGTGATTTCACTACTTTAAAAGTTCAATAAATTCATGTGGCAGAATTATCGCCGATGTGAAAGAATGATCGAGAAAATACGAAAACAGAAATAATCTATAATGAAACATCAAATACGATATTATAAATTTTTATGAATATTCTAAAATCTTTAAAACGTTGGCGACCATTTCGCCCCTCGGTTTACGAGGTTGGGAACAGTGGTTAAAAGGCACTTCTGGCAACAAGATGACTTCTTAGGTTAATGAATAATAAAAGATCATTTAACTAAGTCACGCCGCGGGATTAATCGTAAGAAATGATTATCAAATTAATTCATTCTCCTCTTTACTTTACCTGGCCATTATTTTCATTTAATTATTTATTTGTTCATTTTTCCAGCCCGAAAGGCACAATAATGTCTTTTCTGAGGCTGATATACTTTTCTCAGAGGCATTACTCCGTCAATAAACTTCCCCGCTGTATATCCTCTCTCCTATCTACCCCGCGGACTCAGATATGCGATGTCAAAACCAGGACGCTTGATATTCCGCAGCGAAGAAGCTATAGAAATTTTGGCCACAAGACAGAGCCGGTTCCAATAACGAAGTATTTTTGGCTGGCGTTCCTCACCTTTGGAATCATGTATTCATGCATTGACTGGCAGAAGTGAGACAATATCACTGTTTATTTCTCTCATTCAATTTGAAATTGAACCTAAACTTCTCTTCTCAGATTGAAGACTCCCAAGATGCCTAAAGTAGATGCGGCAGAAGCTTTGACCGAGGATAACGACAGCAGGGTAGTAGAATCGGGGGAGCAGGAAGATAATAAGAAGAAAAAACATAAGCGTGAAAAAGTTGGGTTCAGAGATCGCAAGGTCAGAAATGATTCTGTTTAATAAATTGAATAAAGGATGTAGTGAATATAATTTGAACTGTTTTTGTCCTCTCTTTGCCACTTTCATTTCACTATTTTTTTTAAGTTTTAGTTATATTTATAGCTGATGGTCAGATCTATTCCAGATAATAGAATACGAGAATAGGATGCGCGCCTATTCAACTCCAGATAAAATATTTCGCTACTTTGCAACAGTAAGAATAACTAGTCTGGAAGGCACTGAAGTCTACATGACTCCGGACGATTTTCTAAGAGCCATTACACCCGGCATGAAACAACCGGATGGTAAAATCCATAGTCCAAAAGTTTCCTCAATAGGGATTCAAGTTCAAATGACAATTAGATACTCATCAAACGAGAATTGGGCCTTCAATTTTAGTTCAAAGTATTTCGATTTCTTTTATTTCAAGAGAAGAAAAAAGAAGAATACCGATTTAGAGTTACTCAGCTGTTAAGCTATGCTTTGTTCTATTCCTTCCTTGTCTTCCAAGCCTTAGAAATGTATGATTTAGTATTTGATTGTCATTCGTAACAATAGAACGGTGCATTTCATGATTAGTGATTAAAAATGCCTAGCGTTGAGATACTAAACAATTATTCAAGCTGATTCCTGCTATGGAGCTTACTAACCGTGTGGATAAATGCGTTCAAAATTCTTTCTCTAATAAGATTTAATATTTACTATACACCCGCTTTTTTACCATTGGTAAATAATCTACATTAAACCATTTTGTACATTGAGTCATTTCACTTCAATGCCTTTACTAAACAGCAAGCAGAAAAATATGTATATACAAAACTCTCTTGTTATTCAATGATTGAAGGGCTGTATTTTATAGAATTTATAATCAACTTCTTTTTCTATCTAACAGCAGATATATCATTTATTTGTACAGTTTTTCGAAATTTCTATACTTCAGCTAAGTTATGTGCATGTTGAGATAATGAAAGATTTCAGTTATTCAGACCCTGATAATTCTGTCTTTTCAATTACCTATTTCTATTCATCCGTTAAGTTTTATAAAATCGTTTTATTTCGATCATTAAGACACTTCCCAATATTTGGAAAAAATACCCATTACCATATTGTTGATGAACAGATTATTGAATATGAGAACCGAATGAGGCATTTTTCAACCCCTGATAAAGTGTTCCGCTATTTTGCTACCCTCCAAGTTACAAATCCAGCCAACGATGCTCATGAGGTGTTTATGACACCCGACGATTTCCTAAGGTCAATGACACCCGGCCTTAAGCAACCCGATGGTAATTTACAATCTATTGTGCATTACCGTTTTCTAACATTTCTATTCCTTTCTTTATTGTAAATAGAATAGATAGTAGAGTTCTTTACTTTCACTTACTTTGTTTGATATTATTATTAAATCTTATTGTTAACATTAACTACTACTCACTGCACACAAGGGTGATGGCTTTACCCCAGAGAAATAATAATATAATAGAAGAATTCTGCACATAATTTTCACTTTGTTGGAATTTTAACGCATGTACGAACACAGCTCAAGCCTTTGCACTAATAATCAGCTTTGCTAATAATTAAAGAGTTGATTTCTTTTTTATAGATATCGATAATAATGCTTTTGTCATTTCAGGACTTGGTTTAGATCAGTATAAGCGTTACGATCCAAAGGTATGTTAAACAATATGGAGTCAAAGGTAACCAGTTGTTATTCAGAATATAAACAGCATATTTATCTCGAGAATTCAATGGCTCGGCTAAGATCATCGAATGTTAACAGAATATTCACACTAAATTGGAACTGGAACTAGACGAGGACAGTATCTTTTATAAACTGGGAAGTGCCGGACTGATCACCTTCTCAGATTACATATTTCTGCTGACTGTGCTCTCAAGTGAGTGAAGATCTTCACTTGATTTTATACTCAACCTGAGTAACAAATTTATTATTCTACTTTCAGCTTCAAGACGTCATTTCGAAATAGCCTTTCGTATGTTTGATTTGAACGGAGACGGCGACGTTGATTCAGACGAGTTCGGGAAAGTAGCTACACTAATTCGTCAGCAAACTAGCATCGGTAATCGTCACAGAGACCACGCGAACACTGGCAATACATTTAAGGTAATAAATGGGATACCAAAAATGTATGAAGTATAATTTTAGGCTCGCGATTTTAAAGAAAACTTCTTCAACTCTTGCGGAATAACGAATCTTGCTGATTGTTAATATCATGTTTGTAATTTTTACACAGGGTGTGAATTCAGCATTGACAACATATTTCTTTGGGCCTAACATGAAGCAAAAGTTAACTATAGAGAAGTTTTTAGACTTTCAACATCAGCTACAGAAAGAGATACTCAGCCTCGAGGTATCCGCTCTACAATTATTTATTTTTAAAGAAATTTACGACTCTCAATTACATATCGAACGATTCTATTTACAGTTCGAACGCAGAAATCCAGATGAAAATGGAAATATATCCGAAGTAGATTTCACCGAGCTATTATTGGCGTATGCAGGATACCCGGAGAAGAAGAAAGCTCGAATGTTGAAACGAGTTAAAAAAACGTGAGGCTCTATCTTCTGTTTTTAAAATGAACATTCCTCAACCAATTTTCTTGCATAATTACACACTACTGTGTATTTCAGTTTCAGAGAAAACCCAAAGGGTGTGAGTAAGGAAGATTATCTGAGATTCTTTCATTTCTTGAACAACATTAACGATGTCGATACCGCCTTGACCTTCTACCATATAGCTGGAGCATCGATAGATCAAGGTATGAGAATGAAGATTGGATGAAAAATTTATTAAGACACTGAAACTTTCAACAATTTCCAACTATCATCTCGGGATATGACATGTAATTTGTGAATAATTTCAAAGCGATTATTTCCCTCTGTTTCAGCAACTCTGAAACATGTTGCAAAGACAGTAGCCCACGTGGATTTGAGCGATCATGTCATACAAGTTGTCTACACGATATTTGATGAAAACAGTGAGTTAATCATACGTAAATGAATAATAACATTGACAAACTAGAACTTCAAGACTGCTATTTATATTTCTATTTCTATTTCTACTTATATTTCTAATTTTATTCTAAATCTGAATTATCTTTCAATATTTCTAGTGGACGGACAGCTGAGTAATCGCGAATTTGTGGCAGTGATGAAGAACAGGCTTCTCCGCGGTTTGGAAAAGCCGAAAGATACCGGTTTCGTGAAATTAATTCAGTCAGTTATGAAATGCGCTAAGAACACGCATCCTGTGTTATTTGAAAAATAGTTTCAGATCATAGCTTGTTAGGGTATGGATTACCCTACTGTTTGGAGTTGCTGAAGCAAAAGAGAGAAAAAACCGAAAGAAAAAAAAAACAAAAAAAAAAATGGTTAATATAGGAAAAAAATTCAGTCTTAGTATTATTGTCTAACAGAATATTTATATGAAACGTTGTACGTTTGACTCAGATTTGACTGAGTGATGCTTTATGGGAGATTTAATATTTACTTTAACTTTATTCTACTGTTATTCATTAATCTATTTATTGATTAACCACTAACAAATTAAATAATATTCTCCACCTAATTACGAAACGTATTAAATCCCCAGTCAACTTCGAATGCAATTTGTCATGTATAGAAAATCATTGGATCACGTACACCATAACGATTACTCAATAAACATGAAATATGATTATACGAAAATATCGTTTCAATTAAATCTCCAATTCCGATGAAAGGAGTCACATGAAGAGCAGTGCAAAATCTAGCACCTTGTGTATTTGATTTATTTATTTATTTCATATGAATAGTACAAAACCCTGAGCTCGGTATTGGAGCCGCGCAGGGTAATTGTTTGTTACATTTTGTACAATATTTGAATAACTACATGTGACGCACACACACACGCTCCCACACACGCACGCACACACCCATTCACCCACTCACTCACTGATACTAAATACACGTAGTACGCAAGTATGTATATGCATATAGGTGGATGTAATCATGTGAGTTCATTCTTCGAACCAAGTATTCACGCTATATTATACGAGATATTTCAATAACAGAGTGGCGATGTGTCTTGTGTCTCCACATTTTCTATTGTCTCTACCAGCAGCCAGCTTACTCCAACGACACCATTTCAATTATCAACTATATAGATCGGCGGGAAGACATATAACGTGTCAAATAAGTCTCGAGTTGTCATGGTCATGAGCTTTAAGCTGGGGCACATTTCTATGGGTCGATAATAATTAACTTTTAATGATTTAGAAATTAAAGTTACATTGTAATTCCCATATTATAGATTTATCTTTCGTGGCTGGCTACAATCTGCCAGCACAGGTAGGCATAAGCATGAATTGAAATAGATTTCAACTATGTGACCAAATTCGATCAATGACACTGAATTAATTTCGCTTTTTCTTGTTCGATTATGGCACAGCTTAAGAAAAAAAAAACTTTTTGAGCATCAGAAATGGCGTTCAAAATATTATGTTGTTAACATTTTCATCAGTTCAGTCTTAAAATAACGATTTATGTAATAATAATTTTGATTAGGAACCTTAACTTGTTGCTTAGAACCAAAATTTTATCCAATTCAAGTGTCATACATCAAATTCGTGAAAATTCAACCATTTCCATAAATAAGGTCTGACAATTTCGAAATTTTCTATAAAATAAGGTAATAACAGTTCAGATAAAATTGACTTCACGTTATTGCTGTCAACGTGCTACTCGTATATTCGTTATCACGAAAACGACTGCATTTATAATTAGGACGATACTTTACATTACTGGTGTTAATGAAAATAATCGGGAATTGAGTCAAAATCAGGTCAACAGTGTGAAAAGTGTCCTCACTTTTGTAGCTCTCTTGTATGTTTTACAATAAAAAAAAAAAAGCTAAATCCTCTAGAACATTCGACTTCAGATAATTGTACGACAGCCTATATGTGATGTAAAGTAACATTATTAAGAGAAAACAGATGCAAAAGTTACGTCCAACAAAGTGAAAGTATTCCCAATGTGTTGATTCCTTTGGGAGGTATGGCACAGTTAGAATCCATACTCGATTGTATGTACGTGAAATATTAAAACTATACACACACGTACCCCATATACCTATGCTCACTTTATATGCAACAGACGGAGTAATAAATAAATAAAAGAGAATCTAAATTGAGTTTAAATACAACAATTACGTTAGGCAAAATCTGTACATGTTCCCTGTAACCTGCATAAACACTCGAGAGTGTAAAGTGCCCAATTCATATATCCATTTTGTTCTCGCTGGTGTGTATGAAGACCATATTTTCAGAATAAATGCTGGTGTCTAAACTTTATACAGCATAGCAAACGGGCCTGCATTGTATGGACAAAATGTATAAAAGGCATGATTATAATATCTCGTGTTCTGCATTCAAATGGTTTCCTACATACACGAATTAGTAGTATGCAGTAGAGAGCATTTTCTTATGTAGTGATATACTGACGTTATGAACTCGATAAAAATTTCAGGAACAAGAATTAGAAAGAAAAAATCAATACAATATCTGATGATAAATTACTGATCTTAAAATTCTTAAAATTATATGCATAAATATATTATACGTATATTCTGTTTTTTTCTACACGCGGCTATTTACAGAATAAAGGAGAAGTTATAATTATTGCCAACTAGTCCGAATGTATAACTCTTTTTTACATCAATACCTGCACAAAATGTGGTATTGATAAATTGAAACAATGAATATGCTTAACAACAGTCCATAAGATATTATATACATATTCTATGAAGATGTATGTGTTCAGCTGCCTTGAACTTTTATGAAAATTATATTAAACCACTAGTTGCTAACCAGTTCAATTTGTCTGTATTTTTTACGTAAGTTGCTCACAGAATCTTTAAACAAAACCGGATCCAACCTCATGTTAGACCGCAGTAACGGCATGTATCCGAATACTGCGACAAAAGTGTTCATACAGGTCTGCCTCTGTATGAAATGATCCGGATCATTCCACGGAGATCTGTGGAGAAATTTAGAAATTTATTAAATAAATAAAATACTGTAATAAGCATGAATGTAAAAAATTGTAAAGAAATTGTAAAAATATGTAAATAGTTACAAGTTTCGTGATGCAAGTTATTTTTTACAGATACGGCTATCGTTATCTATATCTGCTGTGTTACACGTGTTTTAATAAGCCAATGAACGATCGAACCAAGGTGAAAATAATTGTTTGAAAAGATTTCATTAACTTGGGTACATACCTGATACCAGCCACAGTAGTATCTTTATACAACTTGCGTTGCGTAACTTTTATCGGCGGTCTTCTCGTTACATGACTGATTAGAAAATTCATCAGTATGTCTTCACAGTTTTGCGACTGTTCGACAGTCTTGTGAAGAGTTGAGCTCAACATTTCTGTGTATAAGGTATTATAGTAACGGTGGTAGAAGGCCGCTCCTGTTAAGATAATACTGTAGTCGTTGGTCCATTTACTGGTGTAACCCCATGACCGCTGTAGAAAAACAAATCAACGATGTTAATTTGAAAGAAATTCAAGTTCCTAGCATTTTATCGATCAATTCAGACCCAGTGAAAACATTAAATATGAAAGACAGGTGAATTCCTTCTCACAGGCATTGCGTGTAAGGAGAAATTACCTTGGAGTCGTCCCAGTAATGAGACCTTGCTGGATATCCAACGATTCTATCAGGAAAATATCGCCATACGGTAAACGCGAAATCGATTTCGTCAGTGTTTAGAATAGCATCCTCATCCAAAGACAGTATAGCACTTGTTGTGATTAATTTGTGTGGATAAAAACGATGAGATATTCCATCCGCCCCGACAACGTGTATAGAGGCTTTTATCCCCTGCCAGCGTGGTCTTCTAGGAAGTGGCATGTCCGTGTTCCACATCAATATTATCTGCAATTGAGTGAAAAGAAATGTATAATATTTAAATCCCAACGGAAGTTTCTGTTTCAAAGTTATGTCTATTATGCATACCCTGTCCAAGTATTTACTCTTGGCCACGCTTTTCAAAAGTCGATAAAGAACCGCCGTAGATCCTAGCTGCGAGTATATGATGGCAGTGAATGTATTGCCAGGATCACAATTTGAGAATGGAAGCTCCTGCTGACTGTCTGTGAATTGAGGTAACGTCACCAGAGCACCGGGGCCGGAATTCCATACCGAACCTTCTCGTTTCCCTTCCCAAGGCAATCTTTCTTTAAGAGTCTGCAAGATAGAGGAGAATGTATAACACTCTGAATTCGGATTGAGAGAAAATATATTCTGCGAAAAATCAATCACTTTTTTTCTCATCTGCGATTGTCAAACTTACTTCGAATGTAGTGAATATGATTTTTTCAATAGAAGAAAAATAACGCTCCCATAGAAATTGGGTCTGCTGTCTGAACTTCAAGATCTCTGTGTTTGTCACTGATCTGACAATGTCAGGTATCTGTAGATGGATAAAAATGAGTTATGAGAAACAGTTGATGGAAATGAATAGGTGGATAAAATTACATTGACCAATTCTCTGATCATTGAATTCAAGTTAACCGGGGTCACCTCTTTTCATTATAATATTTGGTCATTCAATTTAGCATTTGATATTCGAAAATAACCTGAAGCAGGAGGCGTTCATCAGAGAATATTACTGCCTGTTCCCAGTTGATTCGTTCGTGAAAAGGGAGCGCCCAACCATTGCTTAAAATAACTGGAATGCAGCCTGCGCGCAAAGCTTCCAAAAATCGAAAACTTCCGAGTCTCCTTCCGCGTGGGACAAGGCAGAATGTGGAATTCATTAATAAAATCTCGTAGTCATACCTGGAAATGGAAATGGAAATGGATAACGATGAATGATCTGTAGAGAAAAATCTGATGGAGAAAAACGTTTTGCTTTATAGTAGAATATAGGAGTGGATAACTTTGTTGAAAACATTGGGAATCACTCGAATAATTCTTCACTCACATGTCATATTCCTGATTATCCTGCTGACAATGTTCGTCCTGCAATTCCCTCCAGGATTTCCCATGTCTACAAGTAGTTACAAAAACGAGATCCCTGCCATTATGAAGATGATAAAGTGCGTTTCGAGTCTCAGATCCGATCCCGTGAACGTATCTTTTCCCTTTAAAAGCCGCAACGTACTTCTTATTGCTAGGAAAATGATTTTCAGGGGCTTGACCAGGTTCGCCTCCCCGTTCTGGATGCTGTTTACCAAACAGCGGAATTGATATATCAAAATTAGGCCTCAATTTGAACTGCGACATGCTGGCCTTGGCCAGAATGGCATATCCAAGGTCGAAGCTGAGCGATTCCTCCGCATAGTCAGGCCATGTACCCGAATACAAGTTGAAAATCAAATGATTTCTTCCATTGTTCCAGTTCGCCAAGCGCAGTAGTTTGGACGGAAGATTGTGCACAAATTCAGTGGATAGAGGATCCCTGTCCAAAGTATCAAGACCGAGAACGAAGATGCAGGCTCGCGCTGGATCCGTTGTATAATATCGAGACTCTGTAATGACGTTTAATATCTTCTGATAAAGAGGACTGATGGTATCTTCTACAGGATAAACATAAACGGTGAATCCCTGCTTGCATTTTGTGTAATCGAAGCACGTTTCCATTCGACATTGTTTTGGATGATTAGACGCGAGTATAAGATTATTGACACCGGAAGTTTTCAAGTCTTTGTCGTGAAATTCCTCATTCAATGTTAAGTACGTTGGTAAATTTTCATGTAGTTCCACTTTCCTCGCCACCCACTTATCACTTTTTAAACGATAACCGCCAAAGTAACAATAGGCGAGAAATGCGCAGGTAACAAAAAGTAGTAGATAGCGTTTTTTTGCTTGCATTATTAACACACACTCACAATGAATATTTATTCAATCTCATCTTAGATATCGTGTCTGTTACTCGCTCTCTTTCTATCGATTATTTGAAAATAATGAAACTCGAGCAATGAAAGAAAAAGAAAAAGAAAAGGAAAGGAAAAGAAAAAAAGATTCCTCCTATTATGGAACACACTTTTAACATCGACGACAATATATTATTACGCAGACCAGACCACCAGAAGACGTTGCTGAAAAAAACAATATCACCCGTTTAATTCGCAGTTAAAACTGGCAACAAGGCAAACTGGGATAAACAGAAGGGGACCAATCTTTATTTAATAAAAACAAGCTCACCCATCATTTCCATATCAAATAAACATACTGAAGTTCTGAGTGGATTTTTTCCTCTTTATATTGACTAGAAGACTATCTCAGAGTCGGGTAATGAGATAGTGAGGAATTTGAGGAATTTCCCGTTCCTACATTACTGTGATTTCTGAAAATAGAAAACATATCTGGTCGTTACTAATTAGTCTTTTACTATCGGTCAAAGACAGGATAAGAATACGAGTTGATATACTGTATTAATGAATATAGAATGAATCACCTATGCGGTTGAAAAGAGTATTTCATTTTATGTTAGAAAGAATCTGACGAGATTATTGTTTCTTGTTCCATATCGTTCGCATCAAATTGGTATTAAAAAGGCGATATATATGTGTGTGTGTGTGTGTATATATATATATATATATTATATATATTATGGATATATCAACGGGTTTCCAGCAGAGGAATCGTATTGTTTGATCGTATCAGTCTAGGTTTGGCGACAAAAAAGTAAGGGCTCATTAACAGTGGGAGATAACTTGCGGTTTGAGGTTAGGACGTTGTTGACTCGGACGAAAATAGACGGATCAAGATAACCCCCGGTGGTTATGGTGGATAATGAGATCGTAGATTGATGAAATTAGTGGTTTATTTATTAACGTAAGAACGGAATAGTGATTTGGTAGGTTAGATTACGCGCAGAGTGGGCTTGGAAATGTCACATTTCGTAAATTGACAAGCTCATTATTTCCGAATGGTTTTCATCGACAAGGTTAACGCGGTAAGAAAACATCGGTCTTTATAAACACTGTATTTATCAACGCGGAGGAATCGGTGATAGTCGTTAAGTTTGTTTAAATAATTAGGTTTAAAAAATGTCCATTATATTTAATGCGCGACGAGGACTCTTCGGTTCCGATAGACGCACAAGTAGCTCCTTGAACGAGTATTGTCGTGTCTCGCGAACTTGGACGAACTGACTCATTTGACGGCTACCGAAAGCTCGAGGCAAGTGGCACGAAGTCAGCAGCAACAGCAGATAAATTTCTTGCTGAACCGTCGGTAAAGAATGAAACTGCTATTGGCACGTAGATTCAAAACTAAATTATATGCGACATTGAACAGAGCTGTGGATAAAGATATAATACGTATATAGAAAATAAACATGCCTATATATAGCTCAGATAATGATTTCGATGATATTTCTACTTTCCTCACGCATACGTATAGATATTATTCAACAGATTTCATAAACCAGAATGAAAATTATATAATACGAGTCGGAGGCGTCTCGGTGATCAAATTTCACATATATAGGAGGAGATATCAAAACCAATCATTTATATTTCTCAGTTTAGCACTCATCGATAGAATGGAAATAGAATCCGATGTATGCACGGTATTGTATGAAGGCTAGCTCATGCGCGAGATATAATACATTCTATGTGGACTATGTACCGTAAATAATCGTACAACGATGATATTGAGAATAATAATATATAATTCAAATTATCATGCTATAGAGCCCGTCTCTCGGCCGTGACTGCAAAAGCGCAAGACAGGGTTTAATAACGTAGTTTCATACTTTCATACTTTGCTAATTAAGTTTTTGCCAATCTATAGGTATATGGAATAATACGTAGATAGGTAATAACTAATAAGTATAAATAAACCTATGGGTAATGTTAAATTCATATTTGCATCAAAGTCAATTTCATTTCTCTGCAATCTATCAGGCGTCGCATAAACGTTGATACACAAAATAGGAATAAAATAAAAGAACTAATTGCTTCGGAATCTAGAAATCTGTAATAATTCAGGGCTGTAGAGTCGATTAAAACTGATGAAAAACTCTAATAACTTTTCATCCTGCCACGAACCATTCGCGAAATAAATTCCGATAGACAAAATACGAATAAAATAAAGAAATACTTTTCCGCAACCTATAGAAATCTGGAATAATTCAGAGCTGCAAAGTCGATTCAGATGAATGAAAAACTGTCATAAATTTCGATCAAATCCTGATCCCTTTGCAAGATAAGCGGCGATGTAGGCAACCTTACTCTATTCATTGTATAAAGGAAATGTTATAGGGCATGTATTATATGTATGGTATATCGCCACACAAAATTTTTGCGCATGACTACAAATCTGTATATCTCGTATATAGCTTATAGATTGACAAGCGACGAAACTTAAAGTCGATAAACGAAGTGGTATACATATGTTAAATTTCCATACGTATATGTATGTACATAAATCTACACACATGCGCCATGCATATGAATTATATCATACCTATAGGTATACGCGTATAGTAAATGGGTCGTGATAATGAGACTATTGATTGCCCTGGTCTGGCGTACGTCAGTGGCTAAGCGACAGTTGGCACGTGAAATGACATTAGAAGACTAGAAGAAAGAAAAAACTGAGTATACTGATTCAAGCATATATTAGATATGAATAGAATCAAAGTTTCGAAAGTTAGCAGAGACGCGATTGTCCATAAACCAAAGCAGACCGCTTGGCGAACATTTGTTGACGTTTACAATGAGTTTGCTGCAGAAACAAGCATCCACGGACTAAAATACACGACGCAGAGAAAATTAAAGATAGACGGGTTCGTGATATCTGTCTGCATTTTGTATCTTTCATTTTATACTTTTTATTGTTGAACGGTTCTTCTTTCGGCACCATATTATCATAGTATTCATTATTTCGCTCCCAACCGAATAAATTTCAACAAAGAAATCTAAAATGATAATTAATAATAAATTTGTAATCGAGCCCGAGTTAAACTTTGTATGATAAAATATAAATATATCCGTTATACCGAGTGGTCTGTTCGCTAAATTATCTTTCATGGTATACATATAAGTACATTCATATACACATACACGTATACCATGAACATTCAGGGCTCAAAGGTCATTAAAATTGAGGCCGCATGTGGCGGACAACGCGACTTGATGTTAGCAAACGGTATATCTATATAAGACGAGATCGGCAAGAAAAGCGCGAAACTGATAATATTTGAAAGTCCAATTTTCGCTATTCACAATCCTGCGCACTGCACGTCACCTACGTAATACATACGTAACACAATTTGCACATGAATAATGATATCTTATAATCAGAGATCGCGCATAACGCAAGACCTAGATAAGTATAAAGAGATTTGAATAATTGACTCCGAAGAGATTCGAGGACGCGAGCCAATGCACTCAACATACACGATTGCATACCTATAGTTAAATTCCTAAACACTTGACCCTTGAGGGCTTGGCAGATGTTCAGAATCCTCCATGTGGTCGACATATGAGACGTATACGGGTAACTCACGTTATAATAACTTGTTCGTTTTCAAGAGACTGATGCAGAAAATAATATCTATATGTACAGGTATAATGTAGCTAAAAAACTTGTTAACATATAAAAAGTTTCTTTTTCTCTCATTCAATCTTTCCCTTTCCCTTTCCGTTTTTTCTTTTTTTCTTCTATATCTCAAATCAAATTTGCATAATATACATATAGGTATAATACGATATAAATTTGCAATAATTCATATAAACTGTGATTACTCACCGTATAATTTGAGGTCTGCAGTAATCGCTTCGCACTTCGTCACCTTGTGGTTTAAATGTAAAACTAGACTAAAGCGAAATCAGTTTCGGTAAATATTTCGCTCGAAATGACGTGACACAAATTTCGGAGAAGTCTATCGTCGTCGTGGTAGGTAGTTTGGACGAGAAAAAAATCGTCCGTAACCGTAAACGGTAATGTCTATATGGAAGAAATTATTTTCCAGAAATCTACCAACTGTACACAGTTTACTTTTTAACGCACCATGTATATCTTTTCTTTCCTCTCTTCTTGTTTTTACTTATCTATCTCTCCCTCTCTCTCCCTCTCTTCGCTTCTTCCTTTCGCTGTTTATATAGTAACGATTTAATCGCAAAACCAACCGAGTAATTTTACTCTCCTCTAATTACAACAGATTCTTGCGTAATGTTGTACATTATACATCGAGGTAAATACTGTATATTATACATTGAAAATACGAAATGTATGCCATCTGCTAAATCACTAATGACGAGATAACAGTGATTAATGTTATAAGGCCCGAGCTGATAACAACGTAGAACCGATCGCTAATCGTTTGTAGAATATCTATAATACACGTAACGCGTGTAAGAAATTACGTCTGCAAGGCAGATTTGCGCATTCCTCGATATATATTTGATATTTTCAATGTAACAATGTCTCCTTGACTATACCTAATTATCTATAGATGTGAATTATACACTATACAGGTCTGCATGGATATCTGAAACGAGTCATGCGTTAAACTGTCCGCAGGTTTATCTGGCTGACAATAGTGAGTATATCTATAGTTTGTGCCGGTTTTTTGGCAAATCGTTTTTACGAAAGACATCGGGCAGCTAATATGAGGACGACGGTAGTGAGCACGCAGTTTCCTGCCTGGGAGCTACGTCTACCAGCGGTAACATTATGCCACGGAACTATGGTCAGGAAACAGAAGTTAGATATGTTCCTGAGGTCTCGAGGAACGTGAGTTTTCGTAAATACCTACATCGAAATAACGGTGAGGGGAAGAAACATTTGCGAATGTTTTATAAATATTTACAGATTTTTACCCAGAGGAGTTTCCCAAATGGAACTGGAAGACGCCGTAGGTCATCTCCGCGAGGCTATCGAGCCCACGAATAGATTTTCCGCCCAGTTAAACATCGTGCAACTAGTTCTCGACGCTAATGCGATTACGGTGCATGAATTTCTCGAAAAAATCGGTCCAAACTGCAGCGAATACCTGATAATATGTCGGAAAGAAAACCGGCAGGAACCCTGCGAAACTTTAATGGTACCGTCCCTTACCCCGTATGGGATTTGCTGTTCGTTTAATTACCGTTACGCGTCGCGGAAACGGAAAAGGTGATCAACGGTCAATACTATTATATTTAATTGCGTATCTCATCGTGGCGTATAATATACTAAACAATACTATACCATGACATATCTTGACTTATTCTTTTTCATTTCAAGACCGTGAGTATAATTAAAGTAGAAGAATTTTTACGTCAGTTATAAGAGACTGTTGGACAAAAACGAATATCCTATAAGCATAAGTTCCCAAGACTCTTGTAAAATCTGTTTATGCTCTTGAGCTACGAGGCGGAATGAGTAAATGATTATAGAGAGGGAGAGAAAGATCGGGAAAGTATACATTCTACGTTACGAAATTTTTTTTCACACCACGTATGGAAAAGAAATTCGCAAGCTGTAATGAGTAATAATGTGTTGGTGTACTGTTCTATTCGATCCGGGTGTCTGAGCGAATGATCCGAAACCTAAGAAAGACTTGGACGTGGTATTGAATTACGGAAGGGCAAAGTTACTCGGTCATTAATCCGACGCGGTTTCAAACGCGATAAGATCGATTCGCCAGAAGTTATAGCTAAGATATAAAGAGCGAAAAATCTGACATGAATTCAGTTGATAAACTTTCGCCGTATGCATACTTTGAATCCACAGTTCGGGTGATTTTTGTAAGAGAAGAGAAGAGAAAGAGAAAATCTTATAGGAACTAGAAAAGGTCAATTCCGACTATACTTCATAACTGTATATATATACTTGTGTGTATATATACTGATTATACACGCAATTATCGGGCTAACGACAATTAATCATTTCCACAACGAGTGGCGGATAAACCGCGCGCAGAAAGGGGGCAAAGTTCAACGAAAAAGAAACTGCCGACAAAGTCTATCGTAGTTGAAAGCGAACCGCGATGTTGGTTTTATGATAACGAAGGAAAGTAGGAAAGAAAGTAGCAAGGAAAAATGAATAAATAAATGAATGAATGAATGAATGAATGACTGGATGACTGAACGGCGGTCCTTCGAGGGTGCAGGTAATCGGGGAGGTAGAGTTAATTAAAATGATGAGCAAAACTTCCGAAAATTTCAGAAACGAAGACGATTCGACAAAGGATTATTATTCCGTGACTTACGGGTCACGTTTCACACTTTCATTCCTGATGAATCCGTACCTCGACGATCGTATATCGTCAACATTTTACGGTGACGGAATAAAGGTTTTGATTCACGAGCCGCTATCCTACCCGGGTCCAGCGGCTCTAGAATTCGTAGCCCCTTCGGGTCACGAGACGATAGCTAGCGTTCTCGGTAACAGACTAGTCAGCAGCGACGAGGTATTGAATCTCAGTGAAGATGTCAGAAGTTGTGTTAAAACAGAGGACCAACTACCACCTTATCGCACAAGCAACTGCTTCGCCAAGTGCCGGGAGCGAGCAATAAAGAGCGCGTGTAAATGCCTGCCGTTCTACGCGTTCTCGGACACCGAGGACACGGAGGAGTGCAATTTATCTCACAGCCCGTGTCTCGCGAGGAAACTTGTGCGAGCCGGTGAATTAAAACTCGAAGATACAGAGTGCAGATGTTTGCCAGAATGCGAGGAGACCACGTACTCGTTAGCCACTACCACGGTGCCATTAAACGCCGCGGAATTTAGCCCTTCGCCACTTTAGTGAGTTTCGTTTTTAGTACTTGTAACTTTTTTCCACTCACGGATTTTTGTACACTTTACTAAATCAGATTTTACACAAAATTACGCCTGTTTCGAGTTAGGTAATCCGAACCGGTTTCTTATTTTCGTTAAACTATCGCAATCAAGGTCGATAGTTCAGGCGAATCGATAAATTATTTCCAACTTCATTCAATACCAGATTCATGTAGTCATTGTGTATCTACTTCGTGAATACTCACTGCGAAAAATACGCGTGACCCTTCTTTTTTTTTCAATTACCCCTGTTTATCTAATCTCTTCCCGTTTAATCTTCGATTAAAGTATTAAACAAAAACATGCTAATTGGGAATGAAACTTGTCAAATAAAGCAAGGAGACGTACCAATATCGGAACGCGACTGCTTTACATATAACACTGGCTTCGCAAGTTATGACGCTTCAACGACGAGATGTGGTTCAATCTTGGATTAATCTACTTTGTAAGTTCACCTATACCGAGAATCGTTCTTAACGATAATAAATAATCGTTCGAGGAAAATCTTCAGTCCATCTAAATATCGTGTATAATTTTCAGCTTCGTTGGGCGGAGTGTTCAGCTTATTCTTGGGGTGCAGTTTTATATCTCTTGTTGAGATTTTGTACTTTTTTTGTATATGTTTACCGAACAAGCTCAGATCAGCTATGAAACGTAGCCCCGCGTCTAAAGGTAATCGCTAATTTATAATTATTTACCAATATAAGTCTCTGTGTCTGCGGTGATGATTGATGATTGATTCTTTAATTCTTCAATTCTTATAGCTAAATCGTAATTATTATCAGAAAACTGTAAGCTCAAACGCTGTGATTAATCTCCTCACTTTAGAGAATATTTCTTATAAATCACGCGTGAATTTATCCCCGATTTTTGTCTCCTTGTTTAGATTTACGAACATAGTATCGAATTATCTTTCAAGGACTTTAAAATATTGATAAGATACTCATTTCACTCTGTGTGTTCCATATTTTTGTGTGATGACTGTGATATTGCAATTAATACATAGTGTGAAAAAACATGACATACTGTAATTCGAGAATTTATGTAACAGGAAATTCCGATATTATCGTTATTCGAATCCCAGGAAATACAGAATATCTTGTAAACAGATTTTTGAGTCCCAAAAATCAACCGTACACACAATACTATGATGAATAAGAACCAATATTCTTCTCGCATTATTTTGTCCATAAATATAATATAGCTGATAAATCATAACTGTCTATTGAAAATAACAACTTTTGCACAACTGAAAGAAAAGAAAAATATCGTTTCATTTCCTTACAGGGTTCGCTTCTTTCTTTCTTTTTTTTTTCAAACAAATCGACAAAGAATGAAGACAAAATTGTTTTGTATATTCATTGCAATTTGGTTTTAAAAAAATCTTTCATTTTTGAAAAAACAACATCTTTTTGCTCTGTTTCAAGCGATAGGTAAATTTATGAAAATTATTATCATGAACAATGCGCGTACAATATCGATGTGTATTCGGACGAAATACATCTCAAAATTTGTTATATTTGTTACTTGTTTTGCCCTTCAAGTGTTGACGTAGTTTTTAAATGCACCGCCTCTCGCCAATGATATATCTTGCTCTTCCTCAAATCCTGCAGTTAAATGAATGCCTCAATCTTTGAACTCCAAGTTAAGTGCTTGGACCACGAACGAAAGAATATCTGCGCTTTCTTCAATCTGAAAGAGAAAAGATAATAATCAAATTCAGGAGATTCAATATTTCATTTTAAAATTAAATTCAGAATTTGTAGAAAGATTTGCGAATCAATCTGACAATTTTGATAAGCAAAGGAATCCACTGACCACTTTAGCGGTCGGTTTTCCACCTCCGTGTCCAGCTTTAGTTTCTATTCTGGCCAGAAGTGGATTTTCCTGTAAAGGTAATCCTCCCAACTCGTGTTGAAGAGTAGCAATTAATTTGAGACTGTGCAAAGGCACTACTCTGTCATCATGATCAGCGGTGAGTAAAAGAGTCGCTGGATACTGGTGTTTAGTTGCTTTATTCACGTTGTGTAGAGGTGAGTATTTCAGGAGATTGGAAAAGTGTTTTTCTTCCTCTGAACTACCGTAGTCAGACACCCAAGCGTAGCCTATGGTGAATTTGTGGAAACGCAGCATGTCCATTACACTGAAAAAATCGAATTCACCTTTTGAACAAACTCTGGATATCTAGGAAGCTCAATTATTTCTAATAGATTTACAAGAAAAAATCAGTTCAAGGTCGGATAAGAATCATAAGCTACAAGTCTTGATCATATAAAGTCTTGCATACCCAACTTGCGCTATAGCAGCCCCAAATAAATCGGGTCGTTGATTTATGCATGCTGCAACCAGCAATCCTCCGTTACTGCCACCTTGAATGGTAAGTTTTTTCGAACTTGTGTATCCATTATCGATCAAATACTCTGCCGCGGCTTGAAAATCGTCAAATACGTTTTGTTTGTTGAGAAAACGTCCTGCGTTATGCCATTTCTCGCCATATTCTCTGAAAAATAAATCAATTCTTATAGATCTGAAGCTTCATCTCATTTCACTATAATACTTATATTTTATCTTTGAAGCCATAAGTTAGTGCTTCCCGAGTCAGCTACTGATTCGAGAATAGATTTGGAAGACAGCAATTCTGCTTACCCGCCGCCTCTGATGTTAGGAATTGCAAGCACTCCGTTCAAGTGTTGGACAAAAACGAGTCTAGTGACACTGAAGGTAGGTTGAATGCTGACGTTGAATCCTCCGTATCCATAGAGCAGGGCTGGCATAGAGCCATCCAACACGGCGCCCTAGAATCAAGCATAGATTTGTAACAAATGGACTAAGTTAAAGACGAAAAATAGATTTCAAAGAAGTCGTTTCGATCACCTTTTGCATAACGATAAACATAGGCACTTTGGTTCCATCCTTACTCGTGTAAAATACTTGTCTAGTCTGGTACAAATTCGTGTCAAAGTTGTTAACTTTGATATCATGGTGTACCTGAAATTGGGACGAATTGAAGACAATTTGTGAGAGGGGTTGGACAAGAGTCTTTAGTGTTCTCCGCTGTCAGAATATGGCACAGCTTACCTTCGGTTCTACGTCCTCCTTCAAATTCGTAGTGTATATTATACCAGGTGTAAGAAAACTGGTGAATTGATAAAATATTTCCGAGTATTTTTTGTCCCCAGAAAATCCTACTATCGTGCCGACGTCGAGTGGAAAAGTTCGAAGAAGTTTGCCGGTATCCAATGAATACAATTGAAGAACGTTCTGAAAATATATAATTATCAGATTACAGAGTTAGAGAGAGAGATTGAAAAAGAATTAGCTCAGCTTCTCAACTTTTATCTTCGTTAATTATTCTCATTTCCATAGTCACCTTTACATCCTCGATATAGCAAGCGACGAACTTATCTCCATCGACGGCGCTAGCCCAATCCAAAACGTTGTGAGGATGTTCTGCCAATAGTTCAGCCCAGTTAGATTGCTCCCAGTTGCGTAGGTCAATTGTTATCAGTTTATAATTGGGGGCATTCTTGTTTGTGCGAAATACAGCTCTTGATCCTAAATTAGTCACGTACTGCGGCATAAATATTCACGAGATTAATTGAATTATCATTGTGAGACAACTATGATGCACGGATTACCGAATGATAGAGATTTTTTTATTTTTACAAGCCCAGAGCTCGATAATAACCTCGTAATCGGCATCCAGCTTGTCCACAACTTCGGTTAACGGTAGTTTCCCAGTAATCTTACATCCTGGTTTGAGTTCAGAAAAGTAAACTAAATTGTCCCTGCAATCCTTCAGGGGCATGACGATCAGCCAGTTCCCACAATCTGTGACTTGGGCGCCGCTGGAAAGAATTATTCATTATTCTGTGACATAAATAAATTAGTTTCAGCCTGATTAACTCCGAAAATTGAGTTGTCTGAGATCTGTCTTTTCAGAATTCATTTCACTTATAATTCAAGTCAATTGAACCTAATTGTAAAAAATCTTGCTCACATCCTCCACAGCGGCTGTTCTGGAAATTCAACGACCAAGACATCCTCAGACTGCGGAGTCCCAACCCGATGATAATAAAGCTTCTGATGCTCGTTTCCTTGGACTTCAGAGCCGTCGGTTTTACCTTTTTGATCCGGGTATCGGCCGTAGAAAATTCCCTGGTTATCGTGGGTCCATGTGATAGGGGAAAACTTGACTTTCTCTAGTACTTCTGGATACTTTTGACCTGGGAAAGAGTTATTTTGATTAGAAAAAAAACGCGCGTCTTTCACTGTGAGACCTGTAGACAAATTATGGACCGTATAAATTAGTCAGAAATGAGATAGACAAGATGTGAATTGCTTTGGAAGCCGAAAGGCGTGAAATATAACGTAAGACTAATGCTATTATTATGGATAGCGAAACAAGAAAGTAATGTGTATTTCTTTTCAAAAAATTGTATACTGGGTGTACTATACCAGTGTTTGTGTTAATGAAATGGATCGTTTTCCAATCTGAGCCACTGCTAGAAAGCCCGTAAGCAAAGATACCACCGTCTTCGCTAAATTTACTACTGCTTATAGCGACCGTTCCATCTTCCGACAGAGTATTAGGATCTAGAAAAACGCTCGGGTCTTCTTCGACCGAGTTTTGGACGTATAATACGCTGGAAATTGACAATTAATCCGTGAAAATATGAAATCCAATTAAAAACACTGGCGTTTTTGGAGAGAGAATTTAGTGTTTATTTTAATTTTCGTAAAATGGAACTCTGGCTGTTTAATCTGGGTTTGATATCAAGATCAAGTCTTGGGCAACGACTTTGCTCGGTCATAAAACAAAGCGATAACTTTACATACATTAACGCTGGGCGTTAAGCGATTGGCAAACAATGTTTCATCTGCGTAATGTTAATATTGTTTGAGGGGAAAAAAACTAAGCGACTCCAAGTCAGTTTTGAGATAAGATGGCGTGGGAAGCACGTGATACATAGCTGCTCCTGGGGTCATCAGATACATCATACATCATTATCAAGGAGAATAAGCAGAGAAGAAGACAAAGGGAGAGAGAAGATAAGAATAAAGCTGTCGCAAACCTCTGATTCTGCAGTCCGGAATTCTTATAGAAGTAATACTTGGCTCCGTGTTTAGCCGGGCAGGAATACTTTGGAAAATCCCAGAGCTGTTTTAATCTATCGTGAATATTGTCACGCACCGAACATGCTTTCAAGAATGGCTTTGTTATCGCGTTTTGGGCATCGACGAATGCCTTGGTTTCCTCAGAGTCAGGATCCTCCAGCCATCTGTAAGGATCCGCGATCTGCAACATTGATCGTGTCCTTCGTCGTTGTTTATTTCGAAACTGAGATTTGAAAGGATTTCGTTAAAAGTAAGGAAACCTAACCTTAGTTCCGTGATAATCGTCGACGATATTTTCGTCCCTACGGGCCTCTGGGTAGTTAAATTTCGTCATGATTTTATCCAGCTTAGATGCGGAGTTGATCCCGGTCGATTTTACCTATCAATCAAATCGTTTTATCGGTTCATAATCCACGGAGACGAACATGTTTTCAACAATTAGGTTATGTCATCTATAATTATATTCTATTTTATATTCTTTAGGTTATTTGCGGCTGGTCGATTATTACCGGCGATATCTGCGTATCGGTCAAATTATGCACGAAACGCAAATAATCGGATCTAAATAATCCTATCCCACCTCCTTTTCTATTTAGATTATTTTTAACACAAAGCACAAGTCGACTAGGTGACAATAAACACTTTCCAGTTCCGCCAGCGAACAGAATCAGGGCGACCATTATGAAGGCACTAAATTTAAGTTTACGATTAGTCGAATCGATCCATCTGACAAAATTTTGACATTTATTTTATTCAAATACACGTAACTGCACGTAATATATAATATTAATACCCTGCGAATAATTGGTATAGGAAAAATTTCACTTGAAATTCATTTCTTTCGATTATGAATAACTGGAATAACGAACAGCTGGCCGTGTGCCAATAATCTCCTCACCTGTTATACACCCTGCACTTGTATCGTTGTCATAAAGTATGACAATCAATTAGAGTCATGCACCGCGTTGTCGTTACAATATATGTATACGCAGTTATTAATTGAATGGGGAGATAATTATTCTCGTTTTATTTCCTTACGCACAATTAATTATCAATTAGTTTTGATGATGAATTTCCAAATATATAATATTAACAAAACTGCGACTGCGAGGTGTCACCGCGAACCCGTTTTTCTACGTCTTTCTTCCTTTCTATCTTTCGCACCAATAGAACGAAACGTCGCCAACCTAATGACACAGTTAATTCCATACCATTGCTTAAGCCTTCGTGTCGCACTTGCGGTGAAACCGTGGTTTCCCGTCGCAAATTATACCTATAGTTGTTCGAATACAACGCTCCGTATGATAATTTATAATTTAATTTTAAATACATTTATTGTCATCTTGCGCAATCGCTCCCGATGCATAAGTTCCATTTACAAACGTTCCTGCATGCATACGCTTGTTGAATAATTCGTCAATTATGTGTATAAGTGCAGGTAATTAAATTTGCAGATTTTGGCATTCTTCTTTGGATTTGCTAGACCCCGAAGGTTGTTTCGCGGCTCCGATTGACGATTCACGCGCAATTGAACAAAGAACGATAAAGTATGGAAATTTTTTCGCATAATTTCTTTTATCTCACCTTGGGTAAACAGTTAAATATACTTGAAAAGAAAATACATTCCTGGCTAGTAGAGCTTTTTTTAACCTATTCTTACAACTCGACAACTCCCTTATCGCAATTTTATTATGAACTACCCCCCGCGGAGCCCCTCAAATGTGTTTACGAACACGTCGCGACTGGTGGTAGTCGGCAGAGCCGAAAGCGTCCCGACGTCGCTCCGAATGCGCAGACGCCACGCGTATATCAGCTGTACTTTGTGCCTGATATACGTGTTCGGAGTTTACGACGTGATCTACCGTGATCCGCGATAACCTCTCTGGAGCCCCCCCTGTTTCTCGCCACCCGCCGCGCGTCCCCACGACAGTTTAATATAATGAGAAGATGCAAAGAGCTAAATGTACATTATATCATCAGAGTCCGAAGGGAACTAAGTGATAATTGTCGCATTATAAGAAATTTTTAAAGTGTGAATCGTACGAACGAAGCGGGTGAATTCGTTGGACAAAAAGAATAAAAAAGACGTGATATTCGAACGAAGGCGAAACCGAACCAAACCAAAGCAGAGTGAAAGGAGTTTTTTTTAGCTTCTTTGATTTTTTCCCTCAATCTGTCAGCACACGGAGGAATGCAAAAGGATTGCCGAGATTGTCTGGGTATCAGATACCGTATCAATACGTTGGATCAAACCTGGAAGTGGCTTCACCAAACTATCGCCCTGCATGAATATTTGATCGCCATCACAGCCAGCCAATCGGATTTTCTCTTCAGGCCGTCCGGCTGTTAGGTCTGCGCAAAAAATCACCGACAACACACATCCATCTGCGTGGACCTTGATTCATTATTGTGACCCACCTAATCATAAACTCGTTCAAAGACTAAGAAAAATCTAACCTCAAAGACTGAAAGAAAAAAAACGAAAAAAACAAAAAAATAGAAAAAAAAAAACAAAACAAATAAAAACAAATACCAAAATAGAATCGAGTCTAAATAAAAAGTAATAATAATCAAGACATTATTAACTAACTCACTGGGTATAGGTATAAATAAGGGAATAACAAACAACACGAAAAAATAAAAAAACAACTATGAGTTTTTCGGTGAAAAGCGCAGCCGTTGCCAAAAATGTAAGATTGGCTGGCAGATTGATAAATATTCGCTACCCGCTGGTTCGTCTAGCGTCTACTAAATCGACGTCTAATGTTCCCGAAGATGCGATAAGAAAGTCTGTGTATATATCGCAGTCCTCGGACATATACACTAATCTTGCGCTGGAGGATTGGTTCTATCGTAACAATGATTTTACCAATCATCATATATTGCTTTTGTGGAGAAACGATCCATGCGTTGTTATTGGAAGACACCAAAACCCGTGGCTTGAATCTAATACAAACGCAATTGCGGAGAACGGTACTTCCCTTGCGAGACGCAACAGCGGAGGTGGAACCGTTTATCATGATATGGGAAACTTGAATCTCTCTTTCTTTACCCCAAGAGAAAGGTACAACAGACGATACAACTTGGACATAATATGCAGAGCTTTGTATAGACAGTGGGGCGTCAAAGCAGAGGTCAATAAACGTGAAGATATTGTTGTCGACGGTGAATTTAAGGTAGGTAATTCTACTCCTTAAACATGAAATTAGATGATCCGAATCCTATGGGCGTGGAATCCTGCCAAGAACAATTTTTAAATGCATTTTTTCAAGGGCATATCGTCATTTATCCATGATTATATAATTCTTGAATTGTTATAGCAGGTTTCTGGGACTGCTGCTAAGCTCGGTAGACCGAATGCCTATCACCATTGTACTTTGTTGGTGAATGTTAACAAGACTGATTTGAGTTTGGCCCTAGAGAAGAAAGAGGTAATGCAAAATAGTTTGGTCGAATAAGAAGAAGAAGAAGAAGTTGGGAGAGAGCCAATTATTGAGAGCAGATAAATGTGTATTAATAATATTCGAGATTAACTGTTTTTATAAAATCCAACATCCACTTTATCAGTATAAACTCTGACCCACTGATTATTGTTTTATCATAACAGCACAGAGCGGTTTTAGATTCTGCACCATCGGCGAGTGAAAATTCAACGAGCAAACAAACTCGTCAAACTTTCAGAATTGAGAAAAACAATTCTCTCTGTATAGCGTCATGTTTTGCTTTATCGTCAAAATACTTTATAAATAAGATTGATACCAATTTACCATATTTATCATTCTGCAACGGCCTTCTCAGCAGCGTTCAAAGTTCATGAATTTTACTTCATTTCAAACCTATACATTTATCATTTTGTCTGACTGAAAAATTGAACAGAAATAATATTTCAATCGGGGCAAGCTCATTCGGTCTGAGAATTGTTTGCAATACTGAGTTTATTGCCGCTGGATGTTGATGGTGTATCTTTGAATTAGTAAATTAGCGTCACGCATAATGGAATAATTGGACCTGATCACAGCCAGCAAAGTAGTGCGTCTGGTTATCTATATTTACAGAGATCTTTAGAATAAATAGAGCAGCCATGCGTCTAGACCGTGTTAAACAAAGCATGACTAAAAGAAGACGAAAAAAACGAACATATTTACACAATTACAATTTATCGCGTTTTCGTACATTATCTATTAACACTGTTTTGACTACAATTATGTAAACACAGTTACATAGATATATAAGCGAAGTTAGTCTCGTTGCTCTCTCCTCGACATACTCTCCGAATACGTTTAAAGAAAAGAAATACTATTCGGGCCAATTACTTTGCACTATTCAAAGAATATTTTGTTATTTCATTGCAGAAAGGAATAGCTACGAATGCCACAGAGTCTGTTCGCTCTTTTGTGAAGAATTTAACAGACATAAACGCACACATCCATCCTGAGAATTTACTGAGCGCAGTTGGCTGGGAATACCTGAGAACACGAGCTATCACTCTCGAAGACGGGGGGCAAAATCTTGTGCAACAACAAAAGGGATTCCAGATGATCAATCCCACGGAAGACTGGTTTCCAGGTATAAATGACTTGCGTCAGAATCATCTGTTAGTTTCATATGAAAGAAAAAGAGATGAGAAGAAGTCTCGAGATCCAATTATCACCTGTTCTCGCTCAGTCTAGACAATTATATAAGAATAAATCTAATTGTAAAATCCCTGTTCTTCTGATTGTCAGAATGACAAACGACTAGAGATAACATACCTGCTGTGGGTATAGTTGATAAATTTACCGAGCAAATATCTTGATGGGAAAAATTGCGTGGAAAATTACTGTTGAATTTAAAAATTATAATTCTGTACATACAACGATTCAGAAGACTAGTAATACCTTTTGGATAAATTCTAACAATATCAGGGTACAGGAATGTACGCCGAGATCTAATGAGTGTGAATATTTGAACAGGAATTACGAAGCTAAGGGACGAATTTTGTTCGTGGGATTGGACCTTCGGCAAGACACCAAAGTTCACTGTAACTCGTCAATTGGAGCTGTCCTCTGTGCACGGAGAAGTACACGAGCTTACGCTGACTTTGGACATTCAAAACGGTATTGTAGAAGAGATTAAAATGAGTTTACCTACGACTATTAAGTTGGAGAATTTTCGTGAAGACGCGAGTGTCGTAACGAGTCTGAAAGGCGCTCGTTATTCGGAAGATATTATAACGAAGGTAGCCAAGGCTATCGGTTGTAAGAATATCAGGCAGCTACCAGAGGCATCGAATATTAGCAAGGTGGCTGCTTGCTCGCATCACATATCCCAATGATAATCGAACTGGTATTTATACTTGAATTTGAAAATATATGGCTGAAATTATATTTGATTAATGAAATCGTGAATAATGTAGCCGGAAATGCGATAATCGCGATGTTTAATCGCTGTATAAAACTTTTTCTATTTATTAAATTTAATGAATAATTAAAATTATAGGAGAGAAAAAATGTGTTTAAATGAATGTTAAATTATTCATCTTTACATCAGTTGGCATTGTAATTTTATCACTTTGATGAATCTGATGTCTTCTTTTTTTTGTTCGTCGTTTCTTAAATCCTTTGAAAAGCCATAAACGACCGCGAGAATAACGTAAATAATTTCTTTTATTAAAAATCAACCACTTCTAAAGATAATTGGCAATTTATGTAATATTTTCGTGCTTTGTCAACTCGCATTCTAATAGTGAATCTTTTCTAGAGTATAAATATTCATATTATCTTTAAACGCATATTATTATATTAACCCACGCGAATAATTAGAACACGTAACGATCTACACAACATATACCCAATATTAATTTAATCAATGGACAGTAAATTCTTTTACACCCAGCATTATGATCTGGTTGGGTTACTTGATTGTTGATAATGATTTAGACTTATTTTTAAGAAATTTTAATTTTACAAATAATTAACGATAGTGATACACAGTGATATTATTATATTAGTTGATAGATCTTTTTAGCTAAGAATATTTTTAATCGAAAAATAAAAATACAAGAAAAATAATATAAAATAAAAGAAATAATAAAATGAATAAAAATAAATTGAAATAAAATAAAATAAAATAAAATTTAAAACTGTTGTATATATAGCATAAAACATAATATTAAATATGATTCATTTGATTTCTGTACAACCATAACAAAAGTTTGCTGGATTTTGAGGGATAAAAATTATTTTCATAGATATCGCGGGAACAAAAATTTCAACGTTCTATTTGATTTCAATTTTTAATTAATTTTAATTAGAAGAAATCGAACGCTATTGATGATAAAAATCGGGTGGGTATAAAAATAAAGCAGAAGGAATGAATGGCATGGAAAGAACGCTCATTTAATTGGGTATGATAATTTTATCAACTGCCCCATGCGTGATAAATATATTATTATCCTTACACAATTTCCAGCATTTATCTCCAATATGAATATACGTCTATATTATTATTATATGCATATTACGTGAAGGCGGTCTCAAAAAACAGTGATCTACTTCTTTTTTAAATTCATGCCATCATCATGATTCTTTCGAATGCACAGATTGAAAAATCTTCCATGAATCATTGCAATTAGCGATCGTGAGATAGATATTTTTCGTCGATTTTTACCAAACAATTATACGCACTTGTATAATTTATATAAATCAGAAACACGATCTGATATACATTTGTGTGGGAGAAAAAACGATCCGTTTTTTAATCACACGATACATTAAATACCACAGTGTAAGGGCATGTTTAAGAGGAATTCACAACGATCACCGATAATTTCAATAATTCCACGAGCATATATCGAGAGTGTAAAAATCAGCTCGCCAGTTAGTCTTAATTGCGTTTAAAAAATCAAAGCTCCGACGATTGGCTTGCTGAATTTGATTTCTGCAGATGCAGAAATCTTGAGGGTCATTTTTTTCATTCACCTTAATATCTATCATAGTAGCTTCTGCGTATCATATCTATTATTCAAATAGGATCTTTACTCATTTCCATTCCAATTTCAATTACAATTTGCATCCTTACAATTCGCGACTATTGCGCGCATTGCGAATCGATTTTCGAAGCCATGTATGACGCTGTTAATTGGGGACTATTATTATTACACGGTTTGTAAATAACGACTATAAAACATTCGTTGGACTCATTGATGTTTCACGCAAAGAGCCGAATTTTAGTTTCGTCAAATTTCACATCCCTCTTGTGATTCCCCAACCATTTCAAATATATTTAGTGTCAATTTGCTATCAATTGCCATGCCGCGAGTACGAGGACGAAAAGTCTAATAATCGCAAGACATAATTGGCTGCTCTCTGACGGTCTAACTGCGCTAAATTGTTCCTAAGTACTAGTACACATACATTTTATAAAACTAACAGCGACGAGTTATGTCTGTCATGTGTGTGTGTGTAGCCATGAATAGTTTTCAAGGTTCGCAACTGGCAGGATTCTAATTTCTCATCGTCGAACGATAGACATAGGACTCTGGGCCAGGTCATGGCCTCTAATAATTCAGCTTATATTTTATAAGAACCACAGCCTTGTCCGCTTGTCTCATTATTGTCAGCAGCTACGGTCAACTAATGATTACTCGTTTCATTTTAGGTTTTTTTTTTTTTTTTTTTTATTCATTCATTAAACTGACAATAATTCGCGACCTTAAAAATGACGATGGAATAAAATAATACAAAGGTTTTTTTTAATTTTCTTTTTTTTTTCTACATACATATCCGCGTGGTACAGATATAATTCAATCAAGAATCATATAATATGTGCTTTTCTCATTCTTCATCCAGTGAAAATGATTTCAAAAAAATTCAAATATTTCACGTTTCTGAGAAAGAAGTACATGGATTCTTCTGTAAAAGTTATTGAGTGTTTTTTTTTTTCTTCTTTTTCTTCTTTTTTCTGGAATAATTTTCTTGGAACTGTATATTCCTCACGTCAGCGGAAAATAAAAAGCATATAATTCACGAGCCTGTTAATCGATACGATAAATGATATAATAAATAAATTACCAGAAGATGACTAAATTTAGTCGAGTAACTCTCATCCGAAGCATAATATACCGATTGAATTAGTATTAAAATATCTAGTAAATACATAAACGTTATAGGTATGTGATGTAAATTGTCTCACATTCCTAATATATCCTGTATATCACGAGATGCGTAGGTACATACGTACCTATATTATGCTATTCGATACTATTTCTGTGGGATGCTGTCATTCCGGCGACAGGTGTATCTCTGGATCGTTTACTATACTATTTGTATTCAGAAGTAGACAGTTTATTTATCTCTTGATAAACGATACCCTGTTAACAAGTCGTCAATCTATACCGGGATTCCCCATCGCCCGATTTAAACCAGCTTTCGATATACATACATATACCTATATGTATCATCAAGCGTCTCCAAGTTTCCCTACCCAACATCAATATCAATGATTCCATAGCTGAAAAATCCTAATCCGTATTAAATAATGACGATTCGGAAAGAAAATATGAAAAGATTAAAGAAAAAATGATACCGAGTGTTCTTTTTTTTTTTCTTTTTTTGAACAATGTCATTTCTCATGTCAAAATCGAGGATGGTGCAGTTGGGTATGCGCTAGAGTGGAGCATTACGTCTCTATACGGAGGTGGTGGGGTCCCGGGGCAGGTTGGATTGAGCAATGATATTCTCTGGGAATTACCGTCTGATATCCGGGCCCTATCTCGCCTCGGTATTTTTGGGCATTTGCAGGAACACATGCCTGTCACCCATACGTATGTACCAAGCATGCTGGTCACGAGTCCGAGCGAAAATCCAACGAGGAATATCCAAATTGGTGAGATGGTCGCGATTGAGGCGATTAATCCTTTGGCAGAACCTCTCGTCGAACTCGCGGTATTATTTTTGCAGATTTCTTTAGGAGAAGGAGGAGAAGTTCGAGGAGGATCCATCGACCAGACATTTATTTTCTTCTGATTGAGTCCAGGTTTCAGATTCAAAACGCCAGATCCAGGATTTGACAAGTCGATCATTTTCTCGAATTTTTGAACCCCAGTATTTGTCCGTGCTTCGGACGCGCAGAGGGGGTTGAAGCTTATTCTTCTATTCTTGAGGTACGATTCCAGCTGTTTTACACCACCGCATGACCAAGGATTGCTGTGAAATAAATACGAGTAAAAGGGACGTCGAATTCTAACGATTGATGATTATTTTTCATTTTCATTAGCCACATATTCTCACTCGTCTAAGTCGATCTCTGTGAGGAAAGGAAGGGGGTCAAGTTCTCTGAATTCCATTTGAATCATGAAATTACTCGACAGATCGAGTTTCCGGAGTTGTTTCAGTCCCGCAAAACTCTGGGCGTTGACGTGACTTATTTGGCAGTTGCTAAGGCCTAATTCCTATATAGAAAAAAAAAAAAAAAAATACATGTTAGGTATATATAATTGACTCTTATCAAGGCGTGTCAGCGACCAAATCGATTTCTGCAAAACTTTGATAGCCGCAGCAGCTATAGCGTTAAGATAAACGCAAAAACTGTTTTTTTTTTTTTTTTTTAATACATTATTCTTCTTCCTGTAATTTAACTCTATACGTCTTTTTAATTCTATAAAATTGACGGGTCAATCCGTGTATATCCAAGTCCCTGTTGACGTTGAGTCTCGCATTAAATCGCGAATAAACCTTCGCCAATACGTAGACACAGAAGTATAATGTATGTACGCGGAGGTAAACGGGGTTTCTGTTACCTCGACCGCAACCGCGAGATCAAAGGTGCGCAGTTCGCTTTTCAAAACGAGGCAAAAAATTTTTTTCTAATTTTATTCTTTCCATTTTTTTTTCCCATGGAACAAGAGAATACCGATTATATGTATACCTATATACGATTATAGACTTTGAACTGGTATTTATGTAATTCATTAACCTCTCAGCGATTAGGTATCACGTGCAAAAGCTTAGGTGCACCTGCATCTTTAAACCTTTGTCCTTTGCACCGACATGGACACTCGTATATCTGTATCGATACAGTATTGATTTATGAGTATAATAGATCATGCAATCTTTGATCGGGAGTCAAAGCACGGATATACCTACGTTATATATTTCAGACAAATGATTTATTTTAACGCATAAAGGCTGATGGAAAATTTCCAGATTTGTGGAAAGTAAAATTTCTATTATACGCGGCGATCAAAGAATGATTTATAATAATTTTTTAAAAAAGACTCGCGGCGATTGCAAATAGATATCAAATAATCTTTCAATTAATAGCTCCGTCGTATAATGGGGATATTGAAACGTTTGATGAAAATTTTCCTTACACACGCGGTGACGATGATTTATAATATATTTATCGCATTAAACCGTGTCGCATCGCTGCAACAGCTAATTAGGTATACATATACGTATAATTAATAATTATAGAGACACAGAGAGGTTTCAAATCGCAAATCTCAATCGCTTAACGAGGACGAGACGCTGAGCAACGCGTTCGGATGATCGTTGCACGTGGTACGATATAGATATCGATTAAGTAATGAAAAAAATAAAAACGCGAAATTTTTTTTAAAAAATGGAGCGATTAGTTACGTAAGCCGTAAGGATTAATCAACGACTGCATCAGTCGCGCGGTTTATGAATTTCGTTTGTCATCACTTTGCTCTCTCTATCTCCCTCTCTGTTTTTCTTACGGTTATTAGATTTATATGTATATTTTGTTGTGCTTGAACTATATATGTACAAAGAATTTCCATTTAGCTGTTTATATTAACGCAGAAGGAATTGGCGTGGAATTTCTGTGTCCGAAGAAATGTAAAATGAATAAAAATCAGGAATATATTGTATAACTGGCTGAAAGTATATCACCCACCGAAATCGAGCTGGAGTGCAAAGCAGGTATGCGAGTGCCAAATCGATTTCCATCAAGATGAAGAATGCGGAGATTATTCGAATCGACAAACGTGTCCCAGAGAACGTAGTAAAGATGATTTCTAGACAAGTCTAGAACCGTGAGCTCCACAAGGCCAAAAAATGCAAAGGAACCAATTTCGTTGATCGAATTATCAGACAGGTTCAAATACTTCAGGTTTACCAAACCAGTATTCTGAAAGATATATATATGTGCATATAATATACAATATAATCAATTGCAGACATCGATGTTAGATAACAAAAGACATTATTGACCAAAGAAAAAAAAGAGAAAAAAAAACACACACACACACACACACACACGAACGCAATGTTTTACAAATCATCGATAAAAATTATATATTCTCTTCAAACTCCCACTGATTGACGGATTTAAATACACGATATATTATATTATCAAAACGGAAGCTGTATGCGGCAGTTAATATTCGAACACGCAGTCTGACCGTGAAGGAAAAAATCGCGCGACCTAAGGCTATACGGTTAATTGAAATCAACGCTCGATCCTCATTAGTAAAATATAATATTCATTGCTCTATCGACCGATAAATTATTTTTTATACCTATATAAAAATTAATTTCCAATTTTTTTTTTCTCTCCGTCATCCGACGTAAATTCGTAAATTTCCGGTCTATATACCTAATATGCAATACGGCGCGTTATAATTATGTAGGTATATTGTATTATAATATGAAAAGGCTCAAATACCATTGTGCGTCGTTGCCTGATAGAACTATAAATATTAGCTGCGATAATCAACTAGTTTAGAAAATATTCAAATAGTTACACGATGCAGAATTGAACGAGATATTGTATTCAGCTTATTCCAGTATAGACAGCAATATTCCGTGACGAAATTGATTAAGCCAATTAGGAGAAGATAAACGAGCGAATCACACACCCCGTGTATATTATAGACCGATAAGAAGGTTTGAAAAAGTGATGAGATTTCGTTGTATATGTCGATATACCGGAGTAGGGTATTTAAACCGCAGATGAAAAATTTCGCAAGCTAGAGCGTATCGCGGTATATACATCGCGAAAGTCTGATCATGAATTTCGTCATTATTATTTTGCACCATGACGTAGGCGCGCCTATTGTAACTGCATATAGTGTACATTATATATCTACCTATATTCGAAAAATGTTAATTAATATCGGGGAAATCGGTGGATTAAAAAAATGAGGAAACAATATAAAACGACCACGCAGTATCTGAATTTGCAAAACGTTTCTTCTATTTACATATATATGCATATAGAAATAGGTATACGCATATATGTATAGATGCAAACTTTGCGAAGCGACCTTGTCTCCGTGAGAAGAAATCTAAACGTTTGGTCAAGCAAACTTGGACTTTTGCTTCGCCCCGTTTTCTCACATATCTATATAATAAATATATACATATATATATTTGGGTAAATCTGTATGTACAGGTGAATATAGGTATACAAGATATAGTTTCCGCTTTTATCTGCGCAAGCGCCAAGCTGTCACGGACGCAGGTATAATTCTGTGGTTGATTTTGTCAAACAACAACGTAATAAACTCACCTTTAAATCGTAATTTAGAAGCGTAGAAATTGCGTTTTCGGAAAGATCGAGAGCCTGGACGGTGTTAGAAACGCCGGTCTGTATGCTGTACAAATGTCTCGATGTACAACTCGCTCGTCTTAGTTTATACCACATATCGCACTCGCAAAAGCTACTGCAGAACACGTCCCCCTCGATATCCGATAAAATCCCAAAGCTCGCTATGTGAACTATCAAAAAGTACAACACTGAAATCTTCATCTTCGTATATTCGAGAATCAAGAAATATGCTATTTTAGACGAATAAAAGCTTCCGAAATAATGGAATACACGGTCACTTGGAATCTCCCGATATCACAGCTGTAGAATAACGAACCGCTGAAAAGCACCTGTAATCTTATCTCGACTAGCGACTCGCCAGTGCTATCGCATCACATCGTGTGTCATACTCTTCCACCTAGTACACAGGCATATCTAGACAAATAATGCTGCAGCTACGTCAGATCTGAGTATAGGGTTTTCATCAAAATGATTCGAACAATATACATGAGTATAGGTATAATGTAACATGTAACATGTTGTTGCAGCCGAAGGTTCCAGTGACTTATAAATTTCTCTTATATGCACGCAGCGTATTTCATTTATATATATGTGTACCTATAAGTATGTGATGCAGTATAGGTACATAACATGTGATAAATATCAAGGGCATCCTATATCTGTGCAGGTTTGCTCCAAAGAAAACATATCGAGACATACGTTGATCGTCGCTTGATCTATTCACGATCGTATGTACGTATATGCATAATAAGATATTTGGGGCGAGTCGTTGATCTCGGCATATTTTATAGTATAGGAAATACTACGGAAATAAAAAGTTGTGGGGAAAGAAAGAACGAAAAAAAATTAATCTAACAATAATAAGAGTGATCTGTAGCTGCGGAGAATATAATTTTATTAACTAGTTATGCTGATTTTATAGCGCGAAAGATTGAGGAGTTGAGTTAAAAACCCGCACAGAAGATATACAGGAAAGGAATGTATAATATGGGTCCATAAATTGTATAGAGTCTGCCATTCCTAGTGAAAAACTGACTTGTAAAAAACGAATGAATATATAACAATCAAATTTTCCCATACTTTGTTTATTAAAAATCTCTTCGGACCCTTAATTTATACAATTAGATGATCTCGTCCCCAAGCCGCGCGGTTATAGCTTTAAATCGTTGAATTTATAATCGAAATCGCGGATAGAAAAATAGATACAACGATGTTAAAATTGGAACGACATGAAAGATTCAAGAAATGATAATCCCTCATGACCTTTGGCCCCTAACCGATTGACAAACTGTATAGGTAGTGTGAGTACATGTATACTCTCACGGATTTGAAATTTCGAAACCGTATAGGCATGTACAGCCGTGTGCGTAGGTAACTCAAAATTTATACCTACTTAATGGTAATGGGTTCGGATATGATAAGCGAAACGCAATTCAAAATACTGTAAGTCATCGGCTCGCGCGTAGGTCGGACGTCAACCGCGTCCGCATTTCACTTTATGTTTTGACGAGTTGAACTTTAATCGTAAATAAATTAAATGGATTAATGCTATGGTAATATACATATAATGTAATGATTTACAAAGGTCGTAGTAGCAGCTCAACGATGCATGTAATATATGTAATTAAATACCGTACTACCTGAAACTGTATATGGGATGGTTTCCTTATACTCATATTTTTATATATACCTATGCCGAGTATGATGCACAGATATATGAAAAAATTGATTCTCTGCTGTCGCTGCATCTCCTGCTTTCCTACAGGTATACCTCTATGCAACTGCAGTTCGTATGTACGGAACCGGGAACTGGCCGATGCGCAAAATCCCGCCTGTTGCAGTGTGTGAAACTTGACACAGAATCAACTGATATTACAGATCTTTGAGATCAGCAGCGCGCGGTCATCTTCTTCCTGTATACTGTATACATTATAATTCGCGTGACGTAAACGGGTATGTAAAAAAAAAAAAATCCCACGTTATTCTGCGTCAGGAAAAAATCCTATACCTATACGTATATCTTCGCATATACGTAAATACGTTGAATAGTATGTTTCACCGTTTTGTAGACGGACTTTACGTACGTTGACTCTGAATTATTGAATTTGTGGACAGCCACATGCTGCAGGATAATTCGTCGCGAATCAAATATGCGGTGAAAAATAAAAAGTAATATAAAACATATATCGCCTTGAAAAATTCCCAATTTATATAATTTGTATATCTGTATCTCATTGTTGTTTCGTATCATATATATCCGAGTATATATGTATATCTATACAGGAAGTTTTCTTAAATCTTGCTCAAAGTCACTCTGCGGCTGTTTTATAACTGCAGTAGGCGTATAATCACCTACGTCCTATATACAATATAATAAAGATCATCATCGGCATAATTATTATATACTAACTGTCATGTATTTATAAATAGATTATATATATTTGACACGTTCCCTTCCATTAGACACCTCAATTGTTGGCGGTCAAGACATCTATAATATACATTCTAACAAAGAACGAATGGTCCAGCAATCAGGGCAGTACTTAAATCGGTGCAATTTATATTCGCGATGAATACACTGCACGTGGTAATATATATAATCACTTTATTTATAAATTAATTGGCACGGGAATTTATAGCAGCCTATCTATATACAAATGGAATAGAATTATCTGGACCGATTGAAAGGAAACTGAATACCTGCGTAAAGGTATGAAAGATGGAAGAAAACAAAAATTTATATAAATATAATTAGAAAATTGGATATCGTCCAGCATGCTTCCTATGGTAATTGCTGTTGTACACACATATGCAATTATACATACATATATGAGTAGCATACTCGTAATAAATGATCAAGTACCGATTATGCATGTATTAGGTATATACCTAATATACGTACATACATACCAATCCCGGTGCACTTGTCCTCACTTATATTCGTATACGACTGGTGTTGCAGGCTATTATAGAAGATAAGACGTATACCTATATCTCTGTCGGGTTATGTGAACTGCAGTGAAAGAATACAATGGCATGTGCATTATTTACGAAAATTATTCATAAATATATTTGATTTCCTATAGTTTTAGATGGAAAATAAATTTCCCTGACAATATTCGCAGAGATTATCTATACATAGCCTCTTATTTATACACTCGCTGTATACTTATGTACTTTCCGAACGCGTGAACTTGACCCTGTCTCGTATACAGCTATGTAGCTGCGTCCGAGATATTCATTAAGATCTGCTCTAATGAAACGAGGAGATATAACCCGAAATTTGTTGTGCTTTGTTATATACCTATATAACATACGTGAAACATGAAACGAATTCCGTATAAGCATAAGCATATGTGAATATAAATATAAACATTAGGCGGATTGCACAAGTCACGCATTGGCATTATATTGTTTGAAAAATAATCTGCTTTTCTTAACGATTGTGAGAATCAGACCTGCACTCTACATGCGTCAGCGGTTTGAAACAATTTCACTAATTTAAACCCGGATGGTAATTTGCTTCTGCCCTTGATTGACTCTCCATTATAATATATTTATTGCCTTGAGGAAACGTCGTCTTATTCCGATCGTTTCCGTTATATCCCACAATACTTCGCAGCGCATAAATATATGGGGTATAAGCTTATATAAGTTATACGAGTGTATACTACGATGGGGGGAATCGGAGATTCCGGAATATATTCGCCAATTCTTATTTTTTAACTCAAAGTCTGATACGGATCGTGAGATAAATAAAATACACGAACCGGATGATCAGAGACGACTCCGACTCTCCTATAACATATTGTGGAATTTTCTGTTTTCGCGTGCCTGTATCATTTTTTATTATTCTTATTCAACAAATAGATAGAAATAAAGTTGCATGTTTTGTTAATCAGCTGCGGTGGCTTTAGAATCTTTATAGTTATAATTATGGAAAATTTAAATCCACCTGGATATTTCCTTGACGTAATATAGTAACCGTGTCAATTAACATAATATGAATATGAAACATGTCTATAGCTAATGATATTAACCGAAGTTAAAAAATCATCGCTACCTAGGTATATGGATATTGCAAATACATATTATATACGACTGCAAATATACGTATCGCGTATGTAACACGCATGCATAGTTCCATGTATAATCCACCGTACAACCAAGATCGATGTATACCTAATCGTAAGTAAAGAGTATCGGGGCACCGGCCAATGACCGTATCCTAAATAACAATAATAACAATTGCGCAAATCGTGTATCACGATTTAAATAACAGTTTCCCTCAGAATCGAAAATTGTATCTAAATTACATACACGCGTGCGTCAAGAGTTGCGTATTTCACGGCGTGCGCAGTACCGCGAGGTTTATCTATCGAATACGTGTGTAAATAGCAAGGTGGATAGATATACCTATGCGTATTATGTAGATGCATGTAAATATAAATTTCTCGGCCCCATGCGCATAGGCACATTTAAAGTGTACAGCTGGCACACGCGATTCCTGTACCTCATGTGTATGTACCATGTACTCGATGTCGTTCCACGTATTAGGGATTATACAATTTATCGTACGAACATCGAGGTACACAAAATACGCGAGGTGAACCTGGCGCGTCGACGCAACGTTGACCTTCACGTTTTACGTGAATTTCCTCAATTTCAACATCGACCAAATAACCCTCGATAAAAAAATCCCCGATCTCAGTTGAGGTCGAGAAAATTTACCTACCGCAAATTTATTTCTCCTTATTCGTCGTTGGAGAGAAAAGTATACATGATCATCGAATTTACTGATAGTTATATACATGGAGAATTGCATGCCAACTCGGCGAACATTTTTCCCTGGCCATTTTTGATTTGACTGATTTTTTTTTTATCTTTTAGCATTCGTCGGAAGTAATTTGTTTTTTTCTTCGGAAAAATAACGTCCCTAAAAATGTCAATTGCATAGAACTCAGCGAAGATTTAGAAGACATTATTTCTAATAAATTAACAAGCTTCATAATAGTGGTAATTTAATAACAATTAACGTATATTTAATATTTTTATTAATCAATCTAGCATATACATCGAATGCATAGTACAGATTGCGCGAAAGTGCGTGCGGGAGCCTCGCGTATACATCCCTCCGCCAAATTGAACCTGGCTTGGCTCGATTGTTCGAGACAGACAGACGTATGCCCAGCACCGGGTCATCCACTGACGGGAGCCTGGCGTGTTTCGTATCAGCCAATGAGGGTAGAGAATTGTGGTGTGACAAGTGGGGCGCGTTTGGTGGGGGTATTCGTTTGTGATTATCACTGTCTCGGTGCGTGATGAATAAATATCAATATCAATCCGTTTAATGCCGGCAAGATACAATAGGGCTGACAGTAATGTGGGAATATTAGAATCTAATTATGTGAGAATACTTCTAGATAACAACACGCGTTTAGTTGCGTTCAATCGAGTCGCGAATTCGTTTAGATATGCCAGTGTGACTTTCTCATGAATATTTGAAACCGTTTATGTGTACGTACAGCGTATGTACACGCGCATAAACGCTCTACGCGCAAAACGAGGATCGCACACGCGCACACAGACGAGACTCGAAGCTCGAGAGAGTGGCGCGTGTCGATCGCGGCCGCCGGAGCCCCGCCACCACCACCATTGTTGATATAAGTGACGCTCGGCGGAGCCTCGTCACCTTTCCAGTTGCAGTCCCTTCGCGTTCACCTCGGCGTCCGCGTCTCTCTTCAATCCTATCTCGAAGCGGTCTGTTACTACATTTTAGTTGCGTTCGATAATACCAAATCGTCGTTCTCGTCAATATATTCGCTGACTTAGCGAACTGACACGTATAATAAATAAATCAAAGTGATATTATCCATCGAGTGTGTGATTGCGGCGAATTATCTACGTAAAGAAAAAAAACAACACACAGTATCAACATGAACTCGTACGGTGACCTGTCCAGCAACGTGGAGCCCAGCAGGTTGGTTTCGTTTTCGTTTTCGATCTCGGGTTTTTTTTGCCTCCAATCCTTCGACGAGCGAATCGTTCTATTCTAGTTATACCTATATGAACTTAAGGTTTATCATATGTACTATAGGTTACGTATCCCAACGGGGACTAAACGTCAGCCATTATATTTGTTCCCTCGCGATGTTCGGTTAATTAAATACAATCTTCTTGCCCTACCCTACCCCAGTCCAGGAGTAAATTTAACTGGGTAAATGATCATCCGGTAAAGCTTATTTACTACTAAGATAGCGGGGGCGGTAGTGTTTTAACTGACGCTCAATGATTTTTCTTCTTTTACCCTCTGACGTTGGCGGATTCGTCGTCGTTGAACAATGTAGGGCGTCGTTGGAATCTGGATCGTTACTGGTAACAGTGGTAACTCGTTATTCGCTTCACTAATGCCTTCTTAACTGTCGAATATAATACATACATCGACGAGCATTACACAATTTCATTCTCAGTCTATAATTGACTACTCTTTCTTCACGTGATCATCCTGGACGTTAATTAATTTGTAATATCGTTGATGACGGTCGACTGCAAATCGGTGTCACGCGAGACTTACTACCTATCCACCTACCTGACGTCACCATTTCTAAACGTTTTTTCCCCAAGATACATAATATCACACGCCCATTCACGGATGTTGTACCCATAACAGCCCAAGGGGGGGAATCTGACTAAACTGACTAAACTGACTAAACTGACTAACCTGACTAACTAGAGCCTCGGCTTTCCGATATTCTAAATTGATTTGTAAATCTTCGTCAGGAATAACATTATTACGTAAGTTTCGTTCGGATTCGTTACGAGGCTGGAATCAAGCTTTCGATTACTCGCCCGAAGTGGTTGAAAATAGATGATGATTTTATGTGTCGGGTAGGAAAGGTGCAATGGTCTGATATGAAAATCCGGATATCATTATCTTCCCGCTGTTAGGTGTTATCATTTTTTGTTGATTTCAACGAACCGAATGACTAGCGAAAGTAATGATCGTGTACAGTCAATTTCACAATAATTATTCTGTTATTATTCCATGATTTATCGCTGCTTATATTGTTAGTTTTGCGTCAGAGTTCTTTGGTCAGTTGCTTCATCGGGCCCCAACCGAATGAGCGAATTATGTGTTTGCTAGAATTCCTCCTCGTCATAATCTCGGCGACACTGAGATCAGAACCTTGTTCAAAAGTATCGATGTCACGTAGTCAGGTCAGGTAGATAGATATTCAGCCTAGTCCAATATATGTAGATTAATTAAAAAATAAAAAATCCTTCGCGTTCACCTCTCCTTTCCGGTATAAGATATAGTCGTACAGCGTTAATTTAATTGGAACGGAATAAAGAACATAATATACGAACTATACTTACAAGATTTTAAAGAAACCATGACACTTCTTTCACTCCCGCGTGAAAGGCTGGAACGGATAATATTCTCAGCCCTAGGTTTTTGCACAAGGTGAAATTATAAATTGGAAAGAGAAGCTCGCGCGCGCGCAACACGGTATATATGTAATAGTATATGTACATCGGGACACAAATCGTGACTCTGGAAGGGAACTTGTGACATACTTATTGTTAAACGACGTCGTAGTTCGATTCTCTATTAAGTTGACAAATTATTTCATCGAATTTTTCATTTCCTATAACGTGCCAATATATTATACCTGCATGAAATGATTATAATTTTATTTTATACTATATAATACGAACAACGTCTAATATTGCACTACATGGATCCTCGCGACGATAATCTCTGATTAATTAATCTCAATATCAAAAAATAGTCTAGACTATAGGTAGACGTCCTTTAGACTGATATAAGTGCTTAGATACACAATGTGTAGATATAGTCGCGCGAACAGATTTCGCATCTTTATTTATAAACTCGTACCGATCATCAATGAGCTGCTCGATCGGATTTAGCATTAACTTGGTCCGTTATTCGCGTTTGCTAACTGACGTGACTAGTCGTACAAATATTCAAGCACGCTTTATCCTCCTGAGATTATCGGGAGCCGGTGCTAAATAATCGTCTGATGTAACGATGTATAGATATTTCTTCTTTTATACTATATGTATACATTTATGTCCGATCTGAAAATTAATGTAATTCCCGGAACTCTCATAATTTTGGATTTTGTTTTAATTCGTTCTCTTCAATCGGACAAATGAAATAAATGAATTGGTATATAATAAAGAAAGGAAGAAAGCAACTTTCCCTCGTTTTTTATCTAGTATAGTACGTAATGAAAAGGAGGGGAAAAAAATGAACAAAAATCGAGTATAGAAGGAATTTCTTCTTCTTTTGAAAGATAATACAATATGCCGTTTATCTTTTACAAATATTACATTCTGAATGACGCATTTTGTTTAATTATACAAGTCGCGAAAATCACTATGATGAAGTAATACGTTCTGCAAACAATGATAACGCTTTTCAAATCATTCAAGCTGAAACGAGTAGATAGAATAATCATACATTTTTACATACTTTGGATAAAACACTCAGCTCTGAGCAAAAGAGTTATGTAAATCGATATCATAATCAGGTCTACACAAGCCCGATTCTCGTTTCCTCGTTTCCTCGTTTCCTGGTTTCCTCGTTTCGCACGGGTTGGTTGGGAGTTGCTGTTCGACCGTGGTCTTTCGGCGTGCATAAATATATACTTATATATATTATACATATAACAATAACTAACTAACAAATAGTCATCAATTTTTTTTCCGTAATACAAGCGCATGGATTTGTCATTTGTATACGTCTATATATATGTGTGTATTTAAATCGTGTTTGCAAAACAAAAGGTGCAACAAACACGTTTAAAACGGAATCGTTTGCCAAAGTGCAGAGAATTTGAATCAGACAAAGGAATCGTTTGAGTTGGCATGCGTGAATATAAATAGGTATAAAAGCCGGAATAAGCTTGTTTTCCGTGTGAAATTTTTTCAAATTTTATTTCTTATTATATTTCATTTCTATTTATGACGAAAGCGCGTTCCAAAACCGGGGAGACGCTTTGTGCTAAGGATACGATCACCTCTCGAAGTTATTTAGTTGAAAACGCAGTATAATGACCATACGAATTTTTTTTTTCTCGTAATAAAAAGATAAGTAGAGTATAAAGCAAATCATCGAGAAGCGATAGTGAAGTGAAAGGATTCATTTAAAAAAAGGTTCACCGAACTCTGTGTAACTTAACAAATTGTAATCCTATAAATAACTAGGCTTGTATCGATCGTTCGCCAACTAAAGTCACAGATAATAACAGCGGACCGATAGTTTGACGTATATGGATATACGTACCTATATAGGAAATCCGACGAGGAATTACTGCCTGCAGCCATACATTATCTTTCGGTCTAGTTATTTTAGGAATATTTTTGTTTCGTGCAAAGAAAACGGGGTCACATATAATCGTAATATATTTAGTTAAATTTTGCAATTCCTTGTCGACAAAATTTCATTTCATTTCATTTCAATTTATGGAATCTAAACTGCACTCGTTATTCTTCCTCTTTCTCTTCTATCGAAAGATTTAATTTATTAGCATATATATGGCCAAAATGATATTATGTATCGTACATTCATTAGCGTTGTTATAGGTCAGGCTTTGGCCTTCGACATTAAAACTGGTCGCGTATCGTAGCCGTGAGTATTTTTGTGTATGTATTCTTGTTAACGTACTATGTACTACACCTGTTCATATTCGAATGTAGGTATAACGCGTTTCTACATAAATCTAATCGCATTATAGGTATATTAGATTTTCAATAAATACCGAATACCTCTATAATAATTAATAGGCATTGGAGAGATTTTCTTTTACGCGAAATTAAAAATATCCACACGCGGTTGAACTTCCGCGATTCAGGCTCGCGCTTTACATAAATTGTCTTGATAACAGAATATAAGTTTGACGAATGTTTTAAAATTCTCTCGGTTGAAAACCCTCGCGATATTGAACAGATTTCTATTTTATATGCCCGTGGTTATACACACATAATATATGGAAAGCACTGAATTCGGAAATTTTTCACTGAAATTTCAACAAACCGAGAAATTATAACTGCAACATTTTTTAATATATAATGTTTTTATGTTTTCTCTATTCTTTTGGCCGCTTCCTTAGGTTTATATTCATTTTCATTCTACTATAAATTCACATTTTGCCAAAAACTTCACGGCAAGAGAAACAATTTATCATTATAGGTATTGGAAAAAATCGTCACCGTATACACATATGATATAATATAATGTTATCGCATCATATAGGTATAAATATTTATCTGCAAAAAGTTTCCAATATTATCGCATAACGTATATATAAATTATACATATGATAATATTATCTGGCAGTCTTTTTTTTTTTTTTTTTTTTTTAATTTTTTTCGTCTTCTTAATTTTTTCATACCTTTTGCACCTTATGCATAATTATTACGTACAAGTCTAGCTTTTGCATGTCATACCTGTACCTATCTTTCCGGCGAACTATGCGTGTATGTGTGCACCTTATGTATGGCACGTGCAAATATCACTCGACCTTGCATTCATCGGCCTCTTATACGCGTCTACGCATTCACTCATTTCCCTAGGTATGTATATACATGTATATGTATGTATTATAATACATGCGAACATACTTTCGGACTCTACACTCTTCAATATTCTAGGTGCTAACCGATACGACTATGTTTGTATGGGTATATGGTACGTAACTCGTAACGAGTGTAACGCAAGTGGTGGGCACGAAATTCAACCGAGAGTATGTTCGACGTGGAGAGGAGACGGAGTGTCCTAATTACATATATATACCACGTTCTCCCTGTTACTTTTCTTTTTCCATTTTCCATTTATTTCAAATTCCAAATTTCTACGCTTTATTACGCAACTGTCAGACTATTGTCTACCTTCGCATAATCAATAACAATAACTGGGGATAAAAAAAATGAATGGATTAGGTATATCCTTATCGACACGACACCATGTTATCAGTCGGTATATCCCGTATAATCTCGTGAGCCATGCATGAGCCTCGAAACAGTCATGATTGTGACTAATATGCAATAATCACCTGATGCGTCTTAGATTTAAGATTTAATCTATACTTCCACTGATCGACTAGATCTTGCGAATAGATTTCAAACACGCGGTAAAGTCGTGGCACTATATATCATATTTAACACAATCTCGAGATTATAAGATTATAAGAATTGCATACATGCGTGTAACGTATCTGCACAGGCTCTTATATATATATCAGTTTTAATTTTCATCGAATTCTTTTATACAAGTTGCTTTCATTCGTGGCAATTTCTCCCCGTCTCTACGGTTATATATAGGTATATATATATTTATATACATGTATAGTATTAGACTTCTACTTATGCAATCAATAATTACACCATACATGTATATATCCGACCTATTATGAATAAAGTTTAACGTGAGAAAGTGCAACGCTGCAGGAATAAATACAGAGGTCGTTTTCATTTCTCTATTCTCACAGCAGCTATGATTGAGATGATTATACTGATGATTGATCAAAATGGGCAAAAAAAATTCAGCCCCCCCCCCCCGTTTCATATTTCTATTCTAAAAGTAAGACCGAGGTCGGGATATGATAGAGTTAATTAGCCGCGATTCATCGATCAATAAATCCCATGGCCTTTGTATTGAATAATAGCAAGTCTTCTCGCTTGAGACATATCATTGAAATATATGCATCTATGCTTACTTTGTAAAGAAATGAATAATTGACAGGAAGAAGAAAAGCAATTAAACATTTTGTATAATCTTTGTTTCAGAACAAGTCTGCGGCGCCTTGCCCGGCATGAAGAGACTGAATTCAGTAACGCTAGCATATTGAACAGTATGGAAAAATTCATGAAAACTGTTAGCGATATGGAGGAGACTATCCTGGTGCCAAGCAGACTGTTGGACCTTGCTGTCGGTGACTCGAACGACACCGTATCGACTAAAGGAAAACGAGGATCTTCGATAAAAGACGCAATGGCAAACACGGACCTTTACCAGCTTTATAATATCGTGAATAAAGTTAAGGTCGAGCTTTTGTGGTCCCAGGACTCGCAGGAGGAACTTAGCGATGCAGCTACTGCTAACACAACTACGACCAACGAGAGGCTCGGTCACGTTAGACGTCCCAGTACAACATCCATGCAGAGCATTCACAGCGCAGCATCGATAATAAGCTCTAGTTCTGACTCAGACTCTGATACGGGCATAGAAAACGATTCGGGAATGGAAAGCGAGGAGCCTAGCGATCGCCTAGCCAATATTGCAGCTGATAATTTCAGACGCCATTTGCGGGGACTTCGCAACAGCATTCACCAAATGACTGAGGCTGCGACGTATCTTACTCTACGTTATCAAGCCGATGTTGGAGGGGCAGTTTGATTCTTCTAAATTTATTATTTTATTATTAATATGATTAATATTATCATTGTTATTATTATTAATATTATTCATTGCTGCGGTTGTATTGTATGAATGTCTTATCTAATTGTATTGTTAGTGCTTGATGTGCCAGTACGTATGGTTATTTCCTTCACCAATTCGAGGCATTCGATGTTTTACAATTTTCGGAAACTTCGCGTTATTCTAGTTGTTTTTATTTTTTACTTATTAGATTTTAGTATTAAACAGCCAAATACTAATGTAGTGGTCTTTTCCCCCCCTCGTACGATTCCCTGAAAGTCGAAGGATTCATATATTCATGTTTCTTTTCTTTTTCTTTTCCTTTTTCTTTTTGTTTCTGTTGAAAAAAAAAAACTGTAAAATCGTCAGTGCCTTCGCGAGATATGTTATTACGTTACTTACAATTATAGACTAATATGAGAAAGATTGTGAGTCTATTGATATATCTACCGTCTATCATTTAATATACACGTTATTAGTGTGCTCCATTTTAGATGTAATATTTAATCATATTTAAATTAAAGGGTAAAAACGTGATCGATACCTGATGCGAAAGTTTCATAGATTATTCGAAGAATTATTCAAAGTAGAGAAAAAAACAAGAAAGAAAAAAAATTATTATCATTAACGAGAAGCGACTTATACTATACGTGTAAATATATATCTTATCAAAAATATCGACCGTTACCAATAATGTATGAAACTTTCCTCGCCGACTGTATTGTCGACACATCTGATTCAGAGTGTCTTTAGAAAATTGACAAACGGTAAGATTCAAAGATTTTGAGGTGTAAAAAAAAACGTGTATATCGGATTAGCGTGGTTTGAAAAAAGCAAGAGAAAAGAAAAAGAAAAAGAAAGCTAAGATGAAATTGAAAAAAAAAAAAGAAAAAAAAATTCTAGTACTGCGTGCAATCCGTTGATTTGAATAAACTTTGTATGAATGGACTATCGAGAGATTTTAAGAAAATGCATTTCATAAAACTGTGCAGCGCCTGAAAGCATGGATCTTTATTGTATTCTATTTTTTTTTTTTTAATTTTATTCCTAATATGATCGAGTATCTATGCTTTATAATAGTCAGGTTGATCTCTGCGGAGGATCTGTCTCATTGATAACGAAAGAGAAAAAAAAAAAAACTTTCATCAAATTCCAAACTCTAATAATTAATATACAATATTATATTATTCAGGTAAATATCGATAATTGCATTAGTGAGAGTTAACGCATTGTAAATAAGGTCTAGGGTATATATATATATATGATCATTATTTATTTTTTATTGCATTATTATTTTTAAGAGAAACAAAAATATGTGTTTATTATTATACTATGGCTATTCACGCACCCGTTTATCGTATAGGCATTCAAACCTCTTGTAACAATTCTTTTGATTTATTATGTATGTATTCCTCTAGTTTTCAAACTTATTTATAAGCATTGTCTTTATTTTGATAATGTTTCATTTCTCTTCATCTTCAAGCTTTAATTATTGAATTTATTTCATTAACATTTCGAAAGCCTATGGATAAACGAGAGCGGAGCAAAGGGTAAATTGTGTCGAAACATTTTTCGTTCCTTCTTTTTTGCTCTTGTATATAATTTGTACATATAAACATGTAATATAAATCATATAATAGGTACGTTAAGTTACCTTTTATACAAACTCTTCATTACAAAAGGAAAGATAAGAAGCATAACTCTGAAGGAAAACTCCTGTCTAATGTTAAATACTATAATTGCATACACGCAGCGATTACACGTTATTTTTCATACGTGTAATTAATATAATATGCATGCACGTCTCCGGTACTATTCGTAGTAAGCTGAATTATAAGGTCTCATCAATAATCACAATATGTTATTTTCAACGCGATTTTAAGAGTAAAATAAACGTTACGTAGATTATACTCTTAATTGAACAAATTTTCATCCCCAATATCCTTTCCAAGGTTCGTCCAAATCTCTACTTTCTATCATAATAAAGAACAAAGTGTTCAATTCGGGTACATTGATCGTTTGATTCTGCTTTTTACTCTTTTCTTTTTCCAAGTACCCAATAATTAAAAACTTCCGCGATTCCCTTCTCATAATTATTCATTGTGAAAGAATATATATATGTGATCTGATAATTAAACATACAACGTTAAAAAATAGGGAGGATATAAAACTGTATTCTCTTTATATATCTTTTCAAAATATCGTGTAATCAGCTGATATTTACAGCAGCAACAAGCTCTTTGATATTAATATACTCTGGATCACTACTGAATATTTCTAAGAGCTCTGCAAACGTCGGACGATCTACGCTGGCGTAAGACCAGCAGCGTTTCATTACTGTGTAAACATGTTCAGGACATTTTTCTGGCTTTTCGAGACGCTCTCCCTTCTCGACTAGTTGAATTACCTGTAAACATAGATGGATGATGAATTTTGTTCCCATAACTCTCGACTCTGCTTTTCAAATATCCTGAATCACAAAGGAGTCTTAGTATTCATTTATAAACCAAGACCTACGTCACCGCCACGTCGATCTCCGTACGGCTGTTCACCGTATGAAAACATCTCCCATAATGTAACACCGAAACTCCAGACATCACTTGCGTTCGAAAATGTACCAAAATTGTAAGATTCCGGGGCGTACCTGGCGACGAGGATCAGGAGGGAATAAAATTACATACCTAGATTTCGATAGATGAAAATACTTTCCAAAAAAATATCAATAATCTGAGCAAAGATTGTTATCGCATTTCACAGATTAGTTACCAAAGAACTAAGAATTACCATTTTATCGGCCATTTACCCCCTTGAGTCGCCCTGTAATAATCGTTAGAGCCGAAGGTCCGAGACAATCCAAAATCACTGATCTTAGCCTGATGTCTGGAGGCTAGTAGAATATTTCTAGCAGCTAAATCTCTGTGTACGAGTCGTAATTCCTCTACGTATCTCATGCCTGTGAAAATATCACATTATGCAATCATTACCTAAGAGCCATGAAATGCAACTAAACAATGCTTTTGACAAAGAGAAATTTCCATTAGATTACCGCAAGCAATTTGTGACGCCCATATCTTGAGTTCGTAGTTGGGGTTCACTCTGTCTGGAAATTCTAGAAGATAAGCCAACATTGAGCCAAGTGGAACCAATTCTTGAACCTGAAATATCAGTTTAATTTATTAATTATTAAGATATTAGTTCGAAGAAGAAACATCAAAGTGTAGCTGTTGAAATATCAATTTGTATGAAATCCATTTCTTTATATACCATGAGCAAGGGTGGCCCTTCGGAAAGTCCGATGAGCCTTACTATGCAGTGGTGATTGAGCGACAACATAACTCGTGCTTCTCTCAAAAATTCGGCCCGCGTAGCTCCGTCGTGCGATTCACGAAGCGTCTTGATAGCCACAGGCTCCTGAATACCTGTCGGTGCATCGTATACTCCTTCGTAAACAGATCCGAACTCACCTTCCCCCAGGACTTCTCCAAGGATCAGATTCTCCCCAGGAATAAACTCTGGAATAATGAATCAACAGATTTATAACAATCTTGTTATAAAAATCAGTAACAAACGAAACAAGCTATTACCTTGACTAGTTTGCAGCTGAGGATTTAAATTGGAGTCGTAGTTTGTGTCAATCGATGGCAATGGATCATCGGAGGGTAAAGACTCTTTGAAACTGAGATTCTGAATAGAGTCTGGTTGAACTGAGGAAGAGGTAGTCTCTTTGGGCAGCTGGCATCGCCTAGCAGTTGATTGCCTTGATTTTGTCAATGTATTCTATAAAAGAAGAAAATTATCAACCAGAAATTACATCCAGAGCTGCACGCTGTATTCATGAAATACATTTTCTGCTCACCCCATTAAAGATTGATGATGGCATTTCAGGAACTGGCGGTCTTGGAATCGGAGCGATAGGGTGAAGCAAAGGGCCAGGCAAGCCGTCGGGCATACATTGATAATATTCTACAACGTGTTCCAAAGAAGCGAGATAAGGACCATTATCAATGAACAGCAAGTCCCCCTGTACTAATGCAATAGAACATTAAAATAAGGTAAATTTTGCAGCCTATCGCACGGCTCGCAAACAATTCAAATGCTTGTACATATATTCAAAAGCACATACTGTACACTAAGCATAGCTGACCTTTTTCTGTATCTGGAAGTGATATGCCTGTTTGTGGTACATAACTGTGAGCACGTAACCGCCGCGATGACGGTCGCTGAAGCGGACTAAAAACGATCCGTCAACGTCCCCATGCTTGTGTAAAAGGGAAACCGCTTCGGTTCTGTCCAATGTTCCATGATACCAATTGCAACGTTTTTCTTTCGGGGCCGGGCTCTGGTAGTCACCTATAATAAAATAGACAATTACAATCTGTCTTATGATTATCTTCAAGGATATTTTTGAGCAGAGAATTATTTTCAACTGCTTAAAAATGAGGAAAATTTTCTGAATTAAAATTTCATAATTACACAGCAGTTTTGCACAATCCAAGTGACCATTTCGTCTTGCAAGATCTGCCGGTATATCATCTGCTATTGTGCGAGGATTTACTGGAGCATTCATAGACAGTAATACTTGTATTACTGCATTATGTCCTCTGCTGGCTGCTTCGTGTAACGGAACCATGCCTGTAAAATTTTGGGATCGGTACTTGAGTTTCGTGTTCATTGATGAACATTGATTGGGATTTAAAGACTGAAATCAAGTCTAATAGAATTTTAGTGCAGGGTAGAAGAGATATTAAATAATTTTCGACTCGCAAGTGCGAATCCTGGTAGAAAAGTATTTTATAAAGTATCTATCATCGACTGTCTTTGTTATGAGTCCATGAATCCTTACCTGTCTTTGTGTTCCTGGCCTGAATGTTTGCTCCTCCGGATATTAGTATTCGAACGGTACTTGGTAAATTACTTTGACATGCATACTGAAAAGCAACACAAAAAGACTGAGGATAATACTAAAAAAAAAGATGGAAAAATCGTAAGGCCTCTCGATTTGAAAATAGTTAAACTCAAATGTTAAAATCACCAAAATTCGTGTACTAAAAACTGAAAACCATATCAATCCAGAGATCTGTACATACAATGGCAGCTTATGAGATTAAGAAAAGAAATGAAAACTGCAAATTTGCATGCAGTTGTGTGGCAAAAATGATAATATGTGAAACTAGATGAATACTTTGTTTAATCGCGGTCGTGATTACATAGCCAGAAGTTATGGGGAAAAAAGAAAACACAAATAATCAGATTTTCTACCGCCACAAACTCACGTGTAGTGGCGTGTAGCCAGCAGAGTCTCTGCAATTGACACTAGCTTTGTTTTGAATAAGTTTTTTAAGTATTTCATCCGTTCCATCCATAGCTGCTAAGTGTACAGCAGTTTGACCCAGTTGATTTTTTGCATCCAGACTCCTGTAGCCGCACTTCAACAGCTCTGAGACTATGGTGTAATTCCTCTGTAAGGGAATAACGAAATAACGAGAAGAAATGAGGACTTTAGGTTCTCTGATTCTCTGAACAACACTTTGAATCGAAATCAGCTAGAATTCAGTTTTCTACCTGAATGGTGGCTCTGTGAAGCAAGTTTGTCCTCCCGTGTCGTCTCGTGTCGTGAGGTGGAGGAGCGCCTTTACAAGGATTGCGTAACACTGTTTCAAGCCCATGATGACTTTCCTGATAATATTCAATGAGAGTGTCTAGCCCGTGAATTGTTGTTTCATCATCTGTAAACGTTTGGCAAAAGGCAAACGAGTTGAGTAAGTGTTATAATGATTCGTTGAAATATGTTTTCTAAAAATTTGTGCCACCAAATAGACGGCGAGAGTCTGGTTGTTTGAAGTCTGCTATTACCTATAGAGAAAAAAGCGTCCTCCTCGTGTTTTCTAATTTGGTAATGAATCACTTCTTCATTATGGAGTACGGAGAGAACGTAATCTCCCGATGAAGAACTGCTGTTTCTCACCAAGAATGTCCCATCTTCTGTTCCCTCTGGGTAAATGAAGAATAAAGGAATGAGCAGACTGTTTTACAGCGAATATTGGATAAATTTTCAATAATCACTAAATGTCGCAGTTAGAGATAAAATCAAAACAGTATAGCAGAAATAAAATAAAAATGAACAAGCGCAGTTTCCGTAAGGCAGATTAAAGACTGTTTGTCAATTATACTGACGCAGATAAGACTACGGAAAAATATAATTTATATTACTTGGAGATATTTTAACGAGAGATAAATGTGCCGGGAGTCTGTCAGAGCATTTGAGTGACTTTATGGGGTATAGTTCGGTGCAAGAATTTCAAAGAAAAGTTCCTAATATCAAAATGTGTAATACTTTTGCAAGACTGATACGCATGCTATGCCGGGGATTGTAATAACTACACATTGATAAGTACAAAGAGTATGACGTCAAGTCAGAAGCTTACAAAGATGCATCGTTCATAATGAAGTATAATTATTTTTGCTCCTCGAGCTTCGGGTCTCCGATTGAATTTTAAGATGCGATAGATCGAAAGATACCTCATATCAGCTGCAAGTCGAATTGAAATGTTAATTACAATAATTACATAGATACAAATTAACCAGGAAATTAACGGATAATAACGAGTCTTTTGTTACAAAAAAAAAATAGAAACAAGATAAATAAATAAATAAATGAATGAACAATTAGAAGAAAGCGACAAAGCTTAGGACGATTGATTATTGTAAAAGACTGGTTAGTATTTAAGCGATTGAAAATTTGGTTATGTAAGGCGATAGAACTGATTACCTGCGTAAATAATTCATTTCTATAAAATTCGAAAGTCATAAGACCGAGACCTTATTTTCAATGACGTTAGAATAAAATATGCTATAAATAGAACACAAACGATCCTGCTTCGTTCTTACATAGCGTGTATATGGAAATTCGATTAATGTCTATAAAGTAGAAAATAAATTACCTTCTTTCAACTTATTTTCTGCATCTTGACGAGCAAGAGCTCCGTGATACCAGGATATGTTTTCCTCGCTCATTTTTCACGATTTTTCTATTTATTATCAGGCAGTGTGGCTAAGGTATGTCTCACACACACAAAAAGAAGTCTTTTAATTCATCTCAGAGTCTCTCTAAGATCATAGCACGATTATAAACTGTCTGAATAATTCGTCTCGTCTGATGCCAGATGCTAACATTTTATCTTGTTGAATCTTTGAAAGTGATTAAACTGGGAGTTTACTCATTAAAGTAATATTTGCCTGAAGCCCCCGGAATGTCAGGATGAAACTGATTGTATAGTAATGTATAGTCTCATACTCGATTAAATTAAACAAGAATACATTAACAAATATCACCTAACTACACAACTACCTAGTTTGTAGGTTCCAACTTTGGTTTAATATCACACGGTGGCAGCAGTTATCGGTCCCAGGGCTAAAATCCTTCGTTATTGTGTGGTCGAATAGACGATACGACGTGTCACTTGGTGTCACTTGTATTACGGACACGTTGGATGTGAGCCGCATCAGTTCGTTGACATATTTCGTTAGACACGCGAGTTATCCGTGAAAAGGTGATAAATTGTTGTTATTTAATACCGTAATTGTAGCATATATGCGATAGCGGGAATCTAAACGTAGAAAAAATTATCTCGTCGACGCATATCTACCATATTTTACCGCAAAGTCGAATGATTCTCATTATAAACATACTCTTTGGTTATTTCCCAGCCTATTAATTGAACAAAAAGACCGTATAATTTTCCCGAAATCATTTATTTATTAATTTAATTATTTATTTATTTATTTTCTCAATTTTCACAGAGAAAATGCGTCAGTTGAAGGGTAAAACAAAAGAAACTAACAAGCAGAAGAAGGAGCGTAGGAAAGAATTCCTCGAGAATAAACAGAGACTATTCACCATCGTCCTCCCAACATTTGCTGCAATAGTTGTTCTTATCGCAGTTTATGTGTACATCAAAACACGTCCAAAATCTATAGATTATTAGATATCGTATTACAACATACGTACATACATACATATGGATATATATCCCGACGATATAGGTATAACGATGAAATATTAAATAATGGTATGAATTCACTGAGAAATTAATGTGTGATAACAATAAGTACAATATTCGTGTAATATCAGAGATTGAAATTGTCTCTAAACTGCATAAGATGTGTGGAGATAAAACAGTTGTAAAAACAACGAATTCACAGAATTGGAGCATCACAAACGGTTATTGACAATCAAGTCAAGTATATTCTTCATCCATGATGTCTAGTTTGCACTCGGAATAAAAAAAAAAATTATTATAACTATATCAGTGCATCGCTCAATAATATTTCAAACACTTGTTTTAATCAGGCATAAAATCGTGGGATGAAATCTACGAATAACGAAAACTACAAATTCCGAGGACTAACGGATTATTTTCATATAATTATATAAGGTCATGGGGTCCAAATTGAATAATAAATATAAACGAACGAGTCTTAAAGTTCAATAACTAAAGCATTTGCTTATTACAGATACCCTGTTAACTCGTCAAAACTATTCCATATCGTTATTCCTATAAGAAACATAGAACATGTTAGTTTTCCATAAAACTATTTGACAGAAATTTATGGAGTATGGACAGAAAATGGTTTTCTATATCAAATAAGCAATAATTAGTAATTAAATATTCATTTTATTGATATAACATATGTTATAGGAATTTGTCTGATATTTATAATATCCCTCGTGTATAAATAACATCCTGTTTGCACAGCTGATCTAAAATCAAATTCTTATCTCTCTGATCAACTACAAGATATTATATCAGTCGTTTATCAATATTACATCATAAATATCTGAAAGAGTTTTCAAATTTGAATTCCGTACGAAAGTTCGCGGTTCAAGATTTAGTGGCGCCATCTGGTGAACTTGAGAAACCTAAACGGTACGCGTAATCTGGGTAAAGTTGAAATCGACCGCGACCGATCATCGCCGGTAGCTGCTCGTTCGTGCAGGTTGGTGAGGTTATGTGAGGTCAAGAAAAAGGGAAAAAAAAATCCGTCACGAGTCACGTTCGACGAATAGCTTCGAAATGTTCACTGTATGAAGACATATATAAAAAAAAGAGATGGATTCTAATAAAGTAAGTGCGTCAAAGATGCAAGCGGCTCAATCTTCACGGGACGACGATGTACGCGATGTTGAAAGCTTGTCAGAAATTTACGATTCAGCATTCGCCCTGTTCAACGCTATCAATAAGACCCAGGAGGCAACTAATAGCCCGAAAATTCAAGTAAGTTATCGGGCGTCAAGTTTTTTTCCTTTTCGAAAACTGCGCGTCATTATTCTTCTCTACATAAAGAATAATATTCTTTGTTTTCGTAACAGTCCGATGTCAGGAGAGCTATGAGCATGTTCGAGGAAGCTACTAAGCTAGTTTCCATAACCGATATGTTCAGTGCTAACGAAAGTTTTGAAGAAGTCCCCACGGACAATATCAAATACTTTCTACTCCCAGCTCTTCTCGGCTCTCTCACGCTCAAGATTTGCGGATCCAATGACCGGCTGCACATCGTCGATGTAGCGGAAATCTACTTCGTCGATTTTCTCAAAAGACTCAAAACCTATGGTCTCATGGATGACGAAATACCGGAGCATAAACCCAGCGAAGAAATTACGATCCAAAGACCCATGTCAAATACAGAATTGATCACATCTATGGTAGGTATCTGATTCAACGAGAGTTACACCAAGAAAGTGATTATTTATCCAATTATTCATTGGTTAATCGATATTATTCGATAATTACTAGGTTTCGACGCGAAACGCCAAGCTGCAAAGGCACAAAGAGCAAAAAGAGCTGGAGGATCGTCTCCAAACGCTGAGCGAGAATATGTCGAATCCCAACGTGGATGAGGAATCAAAGAGGGACTATTACGTGACTTTGATTAAGTCCTATGTGAATCAAGCATTCGATGAGTTGAGCTCAATAGCTTCGGAGAGGCCAATTATTGAACACATGATGAAAGTCGGGCACAGCGATTCCATGGCTTCTCAAAATTCGAGGAAATTCAAAGGACCAGCGATGAAACTACAGCCTATTATTATCACCAGGGATGAAGTACAGAAGAAGGTCTATGGCGCCGGATATCCAAGTCTTCCGGTCCTAACTGTTGCGGAATTTTACGAAAAGAGAGTTAAAGATGGAGAGTAAGTCGTCAAGATATTGGAATAGGATGTAGAAAACTTTTCAAGATCTTATTCTTAGTAGATTTCGTTCAGAGAGTAAAATTGTTGGTACTTTTTAACTTTCAGTTGGCCAGATCCATCGCAGAGAAATCAAGTGGGTGGAAAATGCTTACAAGATATTCCAGTCGATGCTGATGGATTGAAAGAAGAGGATATTGAGGCAGAGGAAAAGGAGGACCAACTCGAGAAGGACGACCCTCAGCTTCTTGCTCAAGCTCGTGCTATGGATGAATATAAAGATACTCATAGGAGAGGTTGGGGAAACCGAGCAAACAGGAGCTAAATGAACCAACATATTCATATGAATATTTGACGGCAAATAGTCCGTTGAAATTTAAACTTTTTCTACATTTACTATTAAACCCCCGAAACCCTGGAAAATTATTGTGTGAATGGAAGAAATACGTACAACGGAACTGGATTGAGGTAAAAATTTTACACGGAGCAAAGAAATCGATGTAATAATAAGAGTTGGAAACTATTTATAAAAGATATGAAAAGAAATTTGGCCAAACAGTGGAATTTGAAAAGTTGAACTCGTTTTGAGCCCTAAATAATTCATGTTAATCATTGGGAATAAGAATTTGACACACTTTCATATTTTTCACATTTTATTAATCTATTTTCATTCATTTCATTCATGATTCACATTATCCAGGTGCTTAGCAATTGAAGATTGGATGGTTTCCGGAATTCTGACGTTTCTCGGATGGTCGGAATCCCACCCTACCCAGTCTACATTCTGCTCCGAATTTCATTTACTCATAAGCTGAACTGAAAGCTCGATGAATAATATGGCAGATCAACAAGCCTAACAGTTTTGTAAGTTGTGTGGTATTTTCTGATTGACAAAGAAGTTGGTGAAATCAAACACAAGTATTAATTACCTATGCATATAAGTGTACTATCAATATATTATCCGTCATTGGATGCTAAGTAAACATAGTGCCAACTATACTACCTAGTCTCCCGATCATTCATATATTTTCGTTCGTTTGAATGTTTGCTACAAACTGATGATTTGATTTTTTCTCAAGTAATCATTAATTCACTATAAATTCTGATCCTAATGCCTTGAAAGTTAAAAGCGACCCGTCCGATGCGTGAATGTTGTAAGAAAAGCGTTGATTGATTCCCTCGAAGGAAATACAGGGCCCATACACTGTAGGAATAGTAGATTTTTCTCTTTGACCGTTGAGCTGTAATCTTCCTCTGATACTTTGCCGTCTCGGTCTACATCGATTTTTTTTAATAGAAGGTCTATCAAGTCCTATACGGAACAGAGTATGTGGTATAAGTTGGACTGAATTGAACAGTGTTTACATACAAATTCTTACAAATTTTCATGTAAAAGAAATTGCACGCGATTTATTTTTTTTATACAAATAGTTTCTGCTCAAAGGTTCCTACTTTTACACCTTCGTCCGGGTCCTCGTCAGCCTGTTGTTTTATTAAACAGCCTCTCATCATTGGAAATATAGACTCTTTGCGTATTTTGTTTGTCCGCATTAAATCATAAACCTGGTGAACAGAAAAGTAAAAAAGTAGAAAGATTTCAAGAAGGCAAATATCGATTGCTGTACTGAAACGTAATTGTTGAAATTTATTCTTCAGATCACCTTGTAAGCAAATTTGATTTTCTCATCTAAAGTCCCTTGCAGAAATTCTGAGAACCCGAGGTTCCAAGAATCCATAGTGATCTATTTGTTTCGTGTTAAAAAAAAAAAGATCTGACTTAGCCACATTGAAGTCTTTTAATTAGTAAAATTATCGTCAATATGAGAGTTATTTACAAGTAGATAATTATTTTTGTCAAATGCAGAGAATATTCTATCGACTAGATAATTTTCTGTAAAATCCAATCCTCCGTGCAAAATATCTCTGAATCCCAATCTATGTATGGGACCAATTTCTTTCCAAATTTTCCAATGTATGAGAGATAGAGCTGGGGGTGATAATACTTCATTTAGGATTTCATTCTAGACTATAATCTGTAAAATAGTATCCAGAATCCGTAAAAAAAATTCTGTAATATGTTCACCTTCTATCTCTTTGGCGTTGAAATGAGATTCTTTAGAAATTTTCTTGAAAACGTCAATATTTTTCCGTTTAAAAACGCATTCCTTCAAGGAATCGTTGAGCATATCGCTCGGTAATTCTTTAGGCATTTTGACTATTGAAATAATTGTGGTAAAACGAAGATAGTAGTAATAATATTGAGGCGGGGTGATTAATACTTTGATATTTTTTCCATTTACTATTATTATAATTTTATTCATTCAGTGTGACATCACATATACATGGATAATTTTAACAGAAAACAAATGTGAAAGTGACGAATTTGTTACGGATCAATTTATTGGCAAATCAATATACATAGGTAGTTCTTTAATTCTCTGTCGAAAGTGCGGTCAGAAGGCGTTCAGAAGGTGAGTGAGTATACTATATCTATATCATTGAAATTCTATTTATTCAATTGATTAAATAAACAGAATAAAGCAGTACGTAAAATTTCAAAATTCAAAACCATAGTCTCGAATGTATATCGATCTATCGTCTATCGTCATTCATATACGCGTGATTCAAACTTGTCGTCACCGGCCCATTAGCTCAGTTGGTTAGAGCGTCGTGCTAATAACGCGAAGGTCGCGGGTTCGATCCCCTCATGGGCCATTTTTTTACCCATTTCAATATTCGAGTAAAGTGCTTGGAGCGATAAATGGCACAGCTTTCTGCCTTCGCTTTGTTATTCTTTGTTTATTTCTCTCTGTCGTGTTAAGTTATGTAAACAAACAAACTAGAAACCAACACTGACATCCAATATTATGATTTCTTCGTTACGTAGAGCTGACGTAGAGAACCGCTGCGGTGTCAGCTGTCTGAGCTGTCGCTGTTTACTGTCTCCTAACCTCAGGCGGACGATAAGCCAGTAAAATAAGAAATCTTAAACTCGGAATATAATCACCGGTTATTAATGAAGTCCGCGCCTCATCAGAGATTAGTGATGGTTGGCGATCGAGACGTGTGAGTAATTCTTATGAATTTGTCGAGTTATTTTCGTTGTCCGAAATAATCCGTTTATAACCTATAACCCAAAACCCATAGCTATAAATTCCGCGATCAACGGCTCCTTCCTTTGAGTTCAATTTGTTGTTGCTTTATACGGAACAAATGTAAATATGTTTGATTATAACCTTGCGATTTTTCAGTTTGAAGGAACTACTGCGTTTGCGGCTAGTCGAATGTGGATGGAGAGATCAAGTGAAGATAATCTGCAAGGACTTGATAAAAGAAAATGGGCAGGATATTGTATACGACACGTTGCTTTCTACAGTGACTAGCAGGGCCCGAAGTCTCGTACCCGATTCCGTTAAAAAGGAATTACTCCAAAAGATCAAGACTCAGCTTATGGCGCAAGAAGAAAACTTGAAAATCTAAATCTAAAATACTAAGACTGGAATAATGAATGAGGAAAATGTATTGTTAAATATCTAATCACTTGATACCACTTTATTGAACTTTTTCTTAATTCAAAGACACGTTCTCTATTTAATTTCCTGTTTTCACACTTGATCTAATAATATTGAACTAACCATAAGATAATGACGGGAATTTAATACTCTAGACCCATTCAATTTATCTCTTATAATTTTATTATTCAAGAATGATAGATCACAGCTTATCGGTTCCTTATAAGTTAATACTATACAGAGAATAAAACTATCTTGGTATACATAGCAATATTATTTACAATTTTAGTAGATCATCTCAAATCCTCGGGAATATACAACGTAGATCTGTGTATCACAAAAAGACTATGAACTTCTGGATTAGATATCAGAAAGTATCGATCACATTAAAAAAATTCAAACACACCCTAGTTTCGGTCCCAGACAATAACTCTTCTGTCCTCGCTGCCTGTGATTATCTTATTCTTGTCGTTTGATACCGTTATGGTCGTGATCGGGCCTGGGAAAAGTTTCATAAGATATTAGAAATCATTGCATAAGACAAATATTTATCTTGTCATTGCTGGGTACAAAATTGAAGAGCTTCTTGACGTAATTATTTAAATAAAACAAGACTGTGGCCATAGAAAAAATTCAATTACATGTAGAAAGACTGGATCTATTTTTGTGCTAAAGATCGTAATAGATGAACAATTAACACGATTCGTGATAAATAATAATGTCCACGTACCGTTGTGACATTGAAATTTTGCAAGAAGTAAAACACCCCGAAGATCCCATATACGGAGATTCCCCTCGGCATCTCCAACCAGTAGCAAATCCGTTCCGCACCAACATAAAGATGTTGGCTCTGCCTCAAGAATAGAGGAGTATATTATTGTTCCAGTCCTAACATCGGTCACTTTTAACGCTTGATCTTTAGCACATGAAACTAGTTGCTTGGATTCGGGATCAAAACTTGCTGCATTCACTCTTTCTGTATGTCCTGCAGCGGGGATTGAAATATGAATTAATTTGAATGCGGTATATGAGGAATTGGCTTCACATGAAAATTTTTCAAGTGGAAGTTGAATTTAGTAAAGGAAAAGATTTCAGCTCGTGTACCCTTGACTGTAAACTGTAAAGAGAACTGCTCCATGCACCACAAAAAAAGTTCACCATCTTCAGTTCCCGAGGCAAGCAATTTGTCGTCTCTGAAATGTAATCAAGATAATTAGTGGGTTAAATAAAATCATTGAGTATTATTGTTGTTTTATCTTACTTGGATATGTTGATGCATGTAATTTTGGAATCGTGATCTAATTGAGCAATCAGGCATTCGGCTGGCTTAATCTTTTTCCCTGAACTATAACTCCGCCAAACTTTGGCTGTGCAATCCCACGAGCCAGACACTAATATATTACGAGCCGCGTTGTATGCTAGGCAAGAAATTGCATCCTCATGTCCGTTCAGAGTATCAAGTATCCGTCCGAACTCGATGTCGTAAAAAATCCTGCATTGAGAATAAAACAAATATAGATTAAACACTCTGAATTCCTGTCCTTTTTCTACGCCAAATTATTTCTTGATTAAAATTGTCGACGTTTCTTTGTTTCCAGATCCAAAACTTACATCGTATTATCCCAACAGCCGGCAACAAGGATATTCGATTGAGATAGAGGCCTGTAAGACACGCAAGAGGACAAAGGCAGTGGAGAGAGTGAAACACTGCGCGTTAGTTTTCCAGTCTTCATGGAGTACAACTTCAGTATCCCGTCATGTCCTACAGAGATGATATCATCCCCTGTCCCTCCGTTCATGAGGCTCACACAGCTGACAACATCTTTATGTGACTGGAAGGTGAGCGATTGTTGCAATGTAAAAACTTGAGATCTTCTATCCTCTGAAATAAGATTGATCGTTATTCAATAACCCAGCAATGGCGTTAATAGGATTGATATTTAATTGATAAAAAACAACGGTAAGGCTTGCCTTTGAGCAAACTTTCGTCAGTCGAGCCAATCGGCTTTTCTCGTATGATATCTGGTATAGATAGAATTTTCTTTGGGTGCGGCAAATCAAACACTTGTTTTGGTATCTGACCAAACTCCATTATTTGCACCTCTAGTCCATGCCGATCGTTTATATCCTGGATAGTGTCGAGGTCAACAGCTCCCTCGTAGCACAAATGAAAGAATACTGTATATAATAAAAGAAGAAAATATATAAGTATGCATATCAATGTCTGGATCAAGATACCTGATTGGTCAGTTTTACATTGGGAAAGTTTAATAATTGCATGAAATCTTACCGTTGTTTGCTTCCACGGCTCTGCTGCCTCTCTGTTTGTATCCAAAGACCAAATCGATCCAGGAATGGAGATTTTGAGAAACATATGGGCTCTCCAAAGCGTTTCTCAACTGACGGACAAAATCTGCTGGTTCTGAATGTAGGGAAGGAGGGATTGGTTATTATGCAATTAGATTTGAGGGTTGAAAAATAATGGGAAAATTGAGACAGTTACCTTTTGCCCAAGGGGGCAGATTAACATCACCAACCTTCGAACCGTCGTGTCGATAACCAAAGTCAATGCCATAGCTATTTGCTAAGAAACTGCCAGCCGCCTCTGTATCATAAAACTCCGGTACCAGTTCTTTAAAGTCAGACATGTTCACCAATACATTTTTCCACACATCAGCTACGCTGTCAGGTTGTTTTAGAATACAGGGTCATTATAAAGCCTTGAAAGTTTAGAGTATGTTTGTGATTTATGTTATGTCCCTATTTCAGCATAACTTTTACCGTGTCGGAGAAATTAATCAGTTTCTAGCTGTCTGTGTTTACCTGAGATAATAACACGGAACTAGGTGATAGACTGACAAAATATTCGTAATCCTGTGTTACTTTGCTCAAAAAATTGCCACTTGTGTTAGATTATTTTAAATATTTGAAAATACCCGAGAGACACGAGACTTTATAACGACCAAATGGTAACAAACACCAGGAGCAGTAAATAAGTAAGCATAAAAATTGTATAATTCCTCACGGGAAAGGAAATAGACTACGTATTTCAAAAATCATATCATTTTCGAATGATATATCACTCTGCGAACAACGGCTACCTTCCTATCGGTTATATAACTTCTAGTTCGGGTTGAAAAAGATTTGTCGGTCTTTTAATTTGAAGTTTTGTAAATATGACATTGTGGATTCACGGGTGGATGTCTTACTTATGGTCTGTTCCTGTGTAAGAAATTTCAAACGTCATCCGATTACCTGTTAAACATTCGGTCGGGATGATCAAATCTACCATTTTGTAGACAGAGCATATACTGTGGATATTTCCTGACTAGATAAAAGAGGACAAAGCCCGGAGCGCTGTAGTGCGATCCGTACAAAAACTTTGGTTCCGCCATTTCCATGTATCTTTCCTAGCAAAGATGGTATATTAGATATTTGCATATCGAGGTTCTGATTCACTACACAAAAGTATGAAACTTGCTTTCAATCTTTCCAATCTAGTCGGCTCAAGCGCGCCTATCGGCTTTGTCAGATCTCTATAAACAGCCATATCGTTTAGATCCAAAGAAGGCGAAGCGTAGTCTTGAATTATCCAAGGAAATACCGGGTACTGCGTCAAGTCGTGAAAGGTTCTATCGGCTAAACTGTAATGAGAGATAATGGAGAATGAATTGTTTGTGTATGGACCGGTTTTCCGCAATGGGACGTTAAAATCTCTTCGATAAAGTACCTGTTGATATATAATAGATAATCGTAGTTAGATAACGATCCGTTCTGCCACTGCATAGTCATTTGGTTCTGCTGCACAGTTTCAAGGTGAATTTCTGACTGATTCAACAAACTAGAGTACAGATTATCTCTGTCAATTTGCGTTCTCATAGAAAGAAACAAGTGCTCTCTTTTGGCCTCAGATCGCCGAGTACTCCACTCAATTTCCAGTCCCTAGAAATAGAAAGGCAATCATTGATCAGGAAATGATTTGAACTTCAGATAGGTATTTTATAAAACAGTTGGGCAAATAACTCACCACCTGACGCAGTAAAAATCTTCTTTTAATAATCTGACTGATATCTTTGAGCTGAATTTTCAGCACTGGATGCTACAAGAAAAAGAAAATTATTATACCGAATAATAGCGATGCTTATTGTTTTCCAAAAAACCCCCACTGAATTGTCGAAGCCTAGAACTTTAGTTTTTCACCTGATCCATGTTGTTGTAAGGTTGAAAATATATTCTAGACGAGGTCAGCAGTACTCTTCCCGGATTCACGACTAGCGGCGTTATTTTGTCTGCTTGGACTTCAAGCACAGCTTGCTCATATAGATCTTCCAGCCATGAGGTATCGAACGAAATTCTGGATTGTCTCGAATGCACGATGGCTTTTATCTGGACATACAATTTACTATATTAAAAACCTGAGTGTTAGATTCGCATCAAACTTGAAGTTGACTATCATGGCAACAAATTGCTTGAATATCTATTATTACAATCTTGCTTTACATTTCCAGTCATTACAAGTTTCATACTGTTTTGAATGAAGACGTTTACTCATATTGTGGATAATTTTTATCACAAATAAAACTTGTTATATTAGAATAAAATCTGAGAACCGATAATATTCAAATATAACGTCTAGGGCTGATTCAGAAGATACAAAAAAAACTGTATTCCTTAATTGCTGAGCCGTTATTTCTAAATGTATCCATAGCACGGCATAAATTGCAGGTTTCTGATCAAGTTCCATGTTATTTTAGATTTGTATCAATTCTGAAGTCCTGTCAAAGAGAGCTCGGTTGAATATTGATACCATAGCATTCTGCTCCGCGGTAGGAAGACTAGCGGCACGTAATAGCTGCAAGATGTGAGGGAGACAGTCTTCGATTGTAGCATAATTGAATCGAAACAAGTAGTGCTCTGGCTTGTGCACAAACTTGTAAGGCGCGAGGACGTTTCCTTGCAGCATTTCCACATACTGCTTGCATTTTAAAGAGAGGATGTTGTTGGCTCTAAGAAATGAGAAACAAAAAGTACAAACTTGAGCTTGGTACAATTTTTGGTGAGTGAAAAAATAATCATTGAAATAAAATAGAGGTTCTAGTCGGTCTTGGGAGTAACACAAACCCTGTGTTCCAATCTGCAGATTCCCATTTCTCGACGCTGACCATCTCTTTGATCTGGACTTTAATTAACGGCTTGTTTAAATCCTTGTTTACAAAGACCAGAGATTTTGAACATAACTTGAGCCTTCCATCTGTCCATTCAGTTTCACCGGAAAGGGGATTCAACAAGGACTTTGCCGAGACGCTGTAATCTTCGAAGAATATTTCTCCCGGCTCGAGGAGCAGCATGGTGAACCTGATTGGTGGTGAGTTTGAAAAGAATTTTTTCAAATTACTGTAATACTAGCTGAATTTCGGTTTGCTAGTTTGCGTTCGGAATTTCGAAAAAGCCGGTCGAAGACGTGAATGATAAATATTCGACGAACGATATTTATTTACGATCATTACGATTGATCTGGTATGCTGGTATGACACATACCTTTCCTTGTCCATTATTTTCGATTCTTAGTCTTTCGGAAAAAAAATAAAAAAATAAAAATAAATAATTATCCCTCGGAGATGACAAACGGTTCTGTTTATTTTGCGATTGTATTTATACTTCCAACAGCCATTGCCAGTTGCTGTAAATAAAATTCCGACACTTGTCTGACACTTCCTATTACTCAAGCTGTATTTTCCAACACGCCGTCCTCGCACGTCAAAATTGGCCATAAGTAATGACAGTTAACTTGTTCGGAGACTAGATATAGTTTTTCGGTTTTCAATAATTTAGCACGTAACATGAACCGAGTTCGCGAGTCAAATTCCTCCGTGGAGTTGTCCTTCTACATTATACCATAGTCGATGGCTTACACCTTATAAAATAATCGATCGATCGAACCGCAGCTAGATTTGAATTTGACAGAAGGGAATATTTAATTTTAGGTAAGTCCTTTGGTTGAAAAATTGTCCTTTTTACCACTATAATAATAAAGATAAGTTCCGTTTTCTGTTAATGTAAATGATTTTGGACAAAAAAAAAAAAAACAGGTTTATTATCGCCTCTACCTTCGATACACGTTCAATTATTTTGTTTCTATTTAGACGATTTACTTTTGTTTAAAGCTTCTTTACGTGAAAGACATTAATTTTTAGCTTACAATCAGCGGGTCATACTATACTATAATTCGAGATAAAGGGTTTATATAATATTAATTCGAATTAAATAAGTAAATAAATAAATAAATAAATAAAACCACAACGAAGAAGAAAAAAGAAAAAACGGTTCAGTCGCGATGTACGACGATTCGGTTCTCTTGTCAATGCGATTTCCGCAAAAACTTTGGAGGATTGTTAACGAATGTAAAACCGGTGCCATTAGATGGAGCATTAATGGGGATACTATATTGTTGGATTATAAAAAGTTTCACGAAGAATACCTAAGCGCGCGAAATTCTATATTCAAAACTAAGAACATAACGAGTTTCATAAGACAGCTTAATCTTTACGGATTCCGTAAAGTTACATCTCACAATCGCGATCCAATGTGCAATTCGCATAATCCCGATGTACATGAATTTTTACATGAATATTTCCGCGCAAATCGTACCGATCTTCTTACTAAAGTATGCCGGAGAACGGGTGGCGGTAAAATAAAATTTTCCGAACGTATTAGCGAAAGGAAATTATTCAAACGCGACGAACCATCGGATAATCAGATACCGCGAATATCACGGTTGAAAATGTGCCAGGTATTATCGATATGGAAAAACGAGATTCGGAATATCTGATTTTCCAGTTTCCCCATGTTAAATTGTTCATTATTTTTCTCATTAGTTCGCCCTAACCGAAGCCTTGCAGCAAGCCACGAGGGAATATCGTCGCGAGAGATTCTGGGAGGAAGCAATCAATGACGATCCTCTGGAGGAGATTGGGAGTTCACAGGAATTGGGTGAGTTGTTAATTATTCAGCAACATATCCTTCAATTTTACAATTATGTATTTTCGAATAAAAACTATAACTGAGATAGGAATAAGGTTGGGAAATAAAAGAAGTTTCCAAACAGTCGTATAACTCAGGAACTCGGCATCGTTATTTTTATTTTTCTGTATCTCTTTTCCGCTTATTTAATTTTTACCAAGAACAATAAAAAATGTACAATAACTTGTACAAGCAATATATAAGTAATTCGTACTTTTAGATGTTGTTACTTTTTTTGTTTCTTTTTCTCCGCCTCGGCTTCTTTTTCTTTCTCAATTTCCGTAACGTATTCACCGATTTTCTCCGCGTCCAGCATCTGCCGAAAGGGAAAATTATATTAAGGCAATTAATAGATGTGAAAATGTTCGGAAAGATTTACAAATTTTTGGATATCACATTTTCATATATTTATTAAGTTTACCTGGAGTGGCTGACCCCGACGCATTACAGCTATTTCCAAATTCTTCTGGCCGGATTGCACAACTTCTAGCAATGCTCTTATGGCAAGTTTCATGGTACCCTTTTCTGTCATGACTTCCTCAGGTGTGTAGTATTTCTCGAGAAATTCACGTACCGTTGTAGCACTGCGTCCCGTAGCGTTTGCCTGATATTGAGAAACCGATAAATTCATTTAGACTGTAGAAAGAAGTAGTATTTCTCTCCCTTATTACCTTCCATTCGAAATAAGTTCCCGACGGATCCGTTTGGTAGAGATGCGGTGCTCCGTCGTAATCAAATCCAGCTAACAGACAGGATATTCCAAATGGTCTGCGCCCGTTGCTTTGAGTATATTTCTGCTTCAGTCCTGCAAAATGTAAGGCCAATTTCATCAGGAAATAATCCTGCCCAGATCAAATCAGCACAACTCAGAGTCAGATTTTATTTCAACTCTTTTATTTCAATCTTTGAATGCAATTGATGAAATTAATGAACAGCTGATCCGCCCAATAAACTGGGATTACATATGAATCGGGATTTACCTGCGACAAATCTTGTGATATACTCTAAAGTGACGGGGTCTTCGACGGTCAATTTATGACTTTGACATTCGATTTGTGCTCGATTGATTAATACTCTTGCATCTGCAGTCAATCCTGAAAATCATAGATTCAACAGTTGAGTCTTGTTTACTTGGAGACAGATTAGATATTACGAACTGAAATCAAATAAATGTAATGAGATGTATTTCGGGATTAAATACCTGCAAAAGCCATTACAACGTGGTCGTCTAGCAGACATATTTTACGTACTGTTCTCTCTTCTTGGAGTTTTGCAACGGATTTTTTTTCTACTCCAAGTACGACAACGTCGTTACCGCGAACTCCAACCTTGAACAAATATTTGTCTATCAGAGACTGTGGGCTGATTTGAATTAGATTGAGATTTTTTTGGCGAAGGGACTTGAGTTTCAATTATGAAAACAAAAAAAAATACGCGCTCGTATATGCACAGGAGCGTTTGAATGGCGTAGTTCAGCATAGTCATCATAGTCATGAAATAGACGATTTATTTTAAACGGTAAATCATTTCGATGTACGGGAATAGAATGTAGTAGGGTGGAATAAACGAAATAAATTTGCAGATCGTGTAGCGAGAGCGTCGTTTGGGGATGATTGTCAAAATACAAGGTGTATAGGTTATGAAATGTGCGGGTATTGTGTGCTTACCGCTGTTGAGCCTTTTTTCACAGCCTCTTGAGCATATTCAACTTGTAATAAATGCCCGTCTGGCGAGAATACCGTGATAGCTCTATCGTACCGGGATCCCATATTTATACCGCGTACAGATACTCAATGAATTTCGCTAGATTCGAAGGTGACTTCACTATTTTTCGTTAACGGACTTCCTCTCACGGATTATTATACAGATATTGTGATTTGCGATACGTGAATTAAACGGGGTGAAGTTAGCGAAGAGTGAGGGCGCTAGTAGACACGGCGCAAGTGACGAAGCGTTTTCGGACTATCCGGAATTCAGGCGCGTTTACATGCGTAACTGCGAGCGGCACATAGAACTTATTTCAAATGTCAAATCTCAAGGTATACGCTAGACGCGTTTGGTTTTCAATTCAATGTTCATCGTGAAATGAACATCAAAAATCTCACAGTGATTTATGGAATGATGTGAATAAATATACTTTCAGAATAGTAATAGAAAAAGGTATTGAATCCTGTACCGCTGGTATACCCGTGCGGTGTTGTATTCGAAACTTAACCGCCTGACGCGGATTCACGTTACCGAGTTTTGTCTGTTTATTGATTATTTAGATCTTAAGCTTTCAAAATTAGATCTAGAATCTGTAATTTATGAGTATTGATTTGAGGCAACTCAAAACCAGAAGCCTGGATAATTAGCATCTGTGACTATTGATATATGTGTAGTATAATGAATGATTGTAATAATAGAGTTTTCCTTTTAGGAATGCAAGACACCCAAGGCTTCAATAGCGGCACAAAGAAGAATATAAGGCAACCGTCTGAACTACACTACAACAGTGAGCCTAGCAGTTGGTACGGTAGTCAAGGCTTGTCTCACACCACTCAGCCCAGGTCGAACTCGGCCAGGCAACAGTGACACGCAGCAACGCCCATTATAGTGCTCCGAAGACTTTGCTTATAACCCGCAGCTTATACTGTGGATGTATCTCACCTCACTGTTCGGGGAAATATGAAGATTCCTAACTCGGACCCCAACTTTCACCTAGAATAACAGAATTTAGGATAAACTACCAGCTATCCATAAACTGAGTCAAGATCGGTTTCGAGAATCTCTATTCTTTAATCTCTAATAATCTGTGTCGATGTAAAACCTCTTTGTTGTATAACAGAAAAATTCTCTTGATCTGGTCTAGATATTTCTTCTTTATTCAATTAACTGATTGTCTTGACTCGATTTAAATATTGTTGAAAAATTGTCCCACATCAAATAGGATATCCCAGTAAAGTTGGCAAACCTTGAACACTCAGAGAACAGGTAAACAATTCACGTGGCATTGATACGAATTAGTTGCATGCAACTAATCTCGATAGCCTGTTTAGCTATTTAAATATACCTATCTATAAATTAGCTTCATTAATTATAATCAAAATTGCCCAGATAATTTGTAAAAGAAATATTATAAATCGATGTCTTGCAATTAGATTGATAAATCTTGAGCGTTTTGCTTATTTTAAGTTTCCTGTCCAAGGGTGTTCTCAGTTCCACATCAATGTTTGAAGAATAGTTTTAATGTGCGAAACAACACCTTTGTTTGTTTCAATAGTATCCTCCACTAGATATGTTTCGATCAATTGAAAGAACAAATACATTGCGGCGATATGATGCTACAAATGATTATTACAAAGTATTCGTACAGGCTATAAGTGATATTAGATCAACTCTTTACTGTACAGCAAGCTATACGTGACTAATTTATACAGTGATAAAATAATGATATTAGGAAATGACTCGTAATTTTACAGATAAGATGTGAATTCGTTATAATATGTGATATTATAATGTATTTCAGCACAGGGCGCTGATTGAAAAGTTTGAACGATACTGATTATTTTTAACGATAATGTTTTTGATTTGTTTCAACTCAGTGTATTTAGAATCGAAGACTATTAGAGATTGGGAAATTCGATCAGCCTCTTGTATGAAATATTTGCCATATTTGCCATATTTATACAGGTAATAGCATCCAGTATACATGCATATGCGATATACAGCATGAAGTAGACTTTACTCCTTTCTAAAACTGTTCGCAATGAATTGAGAGTAGAGAATTTAGAGAACCATGAATTCGAGAGCCTCATTAGGATCTTTTAATAAGTATGTGTAGAGTAATGAATTAATTTACTGGTCACGCGGAAAAAATGACGTTCCTGAAATGTTATTGTTAACGGAAACTATTATAAAAATAAACAGCTTGCTGTTCCTTACCAAGACCAAGAAAATTCTGTAAGACATACTATTTCGTGAGTATACGTATGTATTATCCCCGCAAAGATTAGTTTTAAGTATAATAATAGTTTAAATGTAGCCCAATTACAGTTCTTGCCAATTTTCGAACTTGTAAAATACCAAATATGTGGTATTCAGTGATATAAGTAATGTATTATACGTATTACGATCGCATCTACAATTGTTTGAATAAAATGATCATGTATTCGAATTGTTTATATGAAAAACATGTATAATTATGGTGAGCTGGCGCATCTTTCAATAAACAGTCCTTGAAATTGTGAATAATCAATTGTTGAATTATTTTTCCCTGCCCTTCACTTGCCTATAAGTCGAAAATCTTAAAAAACCCATTATTTTATAAGTTTGAATTCAAAGAGTTGGCGCACGGGGTGACAAATGCTCTCGCCATCTCGCGGTCAGAGGGGCGAACTAATTTCACAAAAAACCTAGCGGCGCCTAACCATATGCAACCCGCCCTTCACTCGTGTAACCAATTGCCTAAAATCAGGCGTTTCTTTTTCTTCTTTTTCTATCATAAAATAGACAGTGAGATTCAGTAGAACCTTGCATGTAAGCATGCATACGTGTATTCATACACGTCTCTATATGTTTAACAAATTATACTAGCGATTTCTGGAGTTAGAAGGATTTTAACTCGCAAAATTTCTGCTCCTGGTATCAGGAGAACATCTGACCCAAGGAGGTGTTTCAAAATAGGCTATGTGTATTGATTCATTCATGCATACCTCTCTCTATATTTCTCTATACCTATAGTTCATTAATACTAGCGATTTCTGGAGTTAGAAGTATTTTAACTCGCAAAATTTCTGCTCCTGGTATCAGGAGAACATCTGACCCAAGGAGGTGTTTCAAAATAGGCTATATGTATTGATTCATTCATGCATACGTCTCTCTATACATCTCTATACCTATAGTTCATTAATACTAGCGTTTTCCGGAGTTAGAAGTATTTTAACTCGCAAAATTTCTGCCCCTGGTATCAGGAGAACATCTGACCCAAGGAGGTGTTTCAAAATAGGCTATGTGTATTGATTCATTCATGCATACGTCTCTCTAGACATCTCTATACCTATAGTTCATTAATACTAGCGTTTTCCGGAGTTAGAAGTATTTTAACTCGCAAAATTTCTGCCCCTGGTATCAGGAGAACATCTGACCCAAGGAGGTGTTTCAAAATAGGCTATATGTATTGATTCATTCATGCATACGTCTCTCTATACATCTCTATACCTATAGTTCATTAATACTAGCGTTTTCCGGAGTTAGAAGTATTTTAACTCGCAAAATTTCTGCCCCTGGTATCAGGAGAACATCTGACCCAAGGAGGTGTTTCAAAATAGGCTATGTGTAATGATTCATTCATGCATACGTCTCTCTATACCTCTCGGTACCTATAATTCATTATTCCGAATACAGGCAAGGGAAAGGACAGGGAAAAATAATTCAACAGTTGATTATTTACAATTATAAGAGATGTTTATTGAAAAATGCGCCAGTTCACCCTAATAATACATGTTTTTCATAGAAATAAATTGAATACATGATTATTTCATTCAATCAATTGTAGATGCGATCGTGATACGTATACTACATTACTTACAGCACTGAATACTACATATTTGGTATTTTACAAGTTCAAAGATTGGCTAGATCTCTAATTGGGCTACACTTAAACCATTATTATACTTAAAACTAATCTTTGCAGCGACAATACATAAGTATACTACCTACATACGAAAGTATGTCTTACAGAATGACAAGTACAGTTCTTCTATCTCGAAAATAGAGTCCATTCCAAAGGAACTGTAATTATGAACTAGTTATAACACTGCCTAAAACTGTATGCTCAATGGAACTCTCTTAGATCTCTCTCTGAAACTTGATGCTTATGCTACTTCATTATTACTCCGCGACGCAGAGTTGCTCAGTAGTTATTTCCTCGTTGCTTTGACTGCTCCACTGCCTAGTGTGAATCCTTACTCTGAAGAATTCTGGAGAGGTTCTGTTGAAGATGGGCAGGAGCTCGTTTTCCTCAATGAACAACACCTGTGAAGATAAAAACGAGATGAACATCGTATATATTAACTAAATGTGATCGAGTAATCATTCTCGACTGAGAACGAAAAAATTTTCAATTGTGACCATACATTTGCCTCATCATCTGTAATATTATGGTTAATCCTAATGAAATTCATTATAATATATTTCTGATGATTAATTTTGTAAACCTGCGTGAACCATTTTTAAATGTAACATGAACTTCAAACTATTTTCAACAGAATCAGGAATGTCGATAGGCTAGTATAACAGCGCACGGATCAATAGATTTTTCAATCTGAGTCTCGAATGTACTCTATCAACAATATTCAATTGTGTTTGACGTTCGAAAAATAAATGTGATGCCCAATTAATTTTACAGTAATCTACACTTGTATTCATTTTCAAACCTTCAAATAATTACTCTACTACGAGCTAAGTCTATATTCATATAAAGTCAACATATTTCCTCGAGATTTATTAATATTCTCCTACTGTTGTCAATTCAACGCCAAGATCCAAATTTGTCGTTGAAAACAAACAATTTATAATTAATTCAAATAATCGAGGTGTTCCGACTCCACCAGATATATTAGAAATATTTCGACCCAATAGTCACAGATGGCGTCCCCGAGTTCTGAACGTTCTGAACCCAAAATCATTTCAATCTATTAAATGGCGTCAATTAATTACAATAACAATTTATGATATCGTAACAAAATCCCGGTTCCATAGTACTATAGCCCCAAAAAACAAAATATATATATATACACACAATTGCCTGACGGTTCGATCCGTAATCAAAATTTATAATGTGTTGAAAATTCTTTACCATGATTAGAGTATAGCAGAAATATAGGTGTGACGTAATGTTTTAAGGTTGGGTTGGGCCGCGGCATACCCTAGCATACGCTGAAAGATCTTTGACGTATTTATCTAGCTGTCAGACTGAAATAATATCTGAAAATGGGTCTATTCGGAAAATCTCACGAACAAAACCCAAAAGAAATGGTAATCATGAGACGACACATCAATAATCGATTACTAAAAAACTGTTTGATAATCCCCGATATTAATTACAGGTTCAAGAATGGACGCACAAATTACGAAAAGAAGGTTATCAACTGGACAGACAAGTTCGCGGTGAGTCACCCTAAATCCGTCTCAAATTTTTCCTTTTTAAAATTTTAGAAACATCCAAATTTCAAACAATTCATCTTCACCTTGCCTTGTGAATAAATTCACGAAAGAATATCCTAATCCCGCAGCAATTCAACGCGAGGAAGACAAGGTTAAACGCTCGCTAAAAGAAGCGGCTAAGAAAGGGGACAAGGACGTGTGTACTATATTGGCAAAGGAAGTAATAAGGGCGCGCAAGGCATGCACTAAAATATACATTTCAAAGGCTCACCTAAATTCGGTCACTCTACAAATGAAAAATCAACTGGCTACTATAAGGGTAGCTGGCTCTTTGTCGAAATCGACCGAAGTGATGCAGGCTATGCAATCCCTGGTCAAGGTTCCGGAGGTCGCGGCTACCATGAGGGAAATGTCCAAGGAAATGATGAAGGCTGGAATCATAGAAGAAATGCTTGACGAAACTATGGATTCTGTCGAAGATTCTGAAGAGATGGAAGACGAAGCGCAGGAAGAGGTTGACAAGGTATTAGAACATATTTCCTCGCCTCTTGTTTGTTTTTCGGAAAGAAAAAGGTTGAAAAATTTATTCAAGATTGTTACCTGACTGACAATCGCTAATATTGTATCTTCTATTCGCCGTTAAGGTTCTTTGGGAAGTAACTGCAGGACAATTAGGAACTGCTCCTGCAGTAGTTACCGAAACTCCTGGGGTGCAACCGGTCGCAGCAACTTCATCCAAGGATGAAGAAGTCGAAGAAGTGGATGACAATGAGCTGGAAGAAATGAAAACCAGATTGCAGAGTCTTCGCAGCTAAACTTATAATGCTTAGATTTTCACTATCTAATAATATTACAGTGATTAGGGGGGAGAGAATATTCTTTTTCATTTTCGCACGCCAATTATACGGGTTTTATTTTATTTTTTTAATTTAATTTAAAGTTAAGAAGAAGATTAGTATCTGCTCAATTAACGATAATTTCTATCGCGAAACCAATGAATTTCATACTTTTGTCTGATGTCTGAAATCTGAAAATGATGATTAATCATTGTCGATCAATAGATTTAGCACAGGAGCGTTACTTTTCATTGAGCAGTTACTAATCTTGTGATACGTAACAAGAATTTAAGTTTCTCCAGGATTCATAGTTGTAAAAACTCGAATTTCATAATTCATTTCAGGCCCAGACGTCAAAAGAGAATTCCGTCAGCCCTACACTTTCTAATTAAACGTGCATACATACTTATAGTTATGTAATAAATACTTCTGATTTTCAATGATAATCAATTATTCGAATTGGTTCAGGCCTGGGTAATAATTAAAGTGAAATAACTTATGCGGTATTAAGATATAGCACCTTAGTGGAATTACAGATGGTTAAATAGGTAAACTAATATATGAATTATCCTCCTGAGATGCAATAGAGAAAATAAAAAGTAAATAAATTTCAGTGAGGATTGTTGAAAATGTACAACTTTAACTGGTTTGTTATTCAAATATGATAAATAAGTCATAAGTATAGAAAAATTATTGTTCCGCATTTTTTAAATTCAATGTAAAATTATTTGAGTATTGTAAAACTTGAAAAGTATTTTTTGCATTGCAGTTTGTCACACATGTATGAAAAAAAGATTATGTATGCTTCGTTAGAATTAATTGTGTGGTCAAGTTCTGGGTAGTAATTGCTTAAAAAGTGTAAATATCGTATAATGAACTCTCGCATCTAAATAAATATAATTTTGTACATTCAAAAGGTCTGAACTGTTGGTACAGGATTTACAAACTCACGTCAGTATCTTAAGGGAAATCAAATATGTTTCCGAACAATCTTATTCCTTCGTTATCTTTATTGAATAATAAAATAGAATGCTTGATATACTTTCAATATTATTTATAACATTCTCTAACATTAGTTGATCGAGCACTATATAGATTTATATAAATATATACGTGCGTAACCTGGCCTTATACATGTATAATAATAACTGATGAATAAATTTGCTGTTAACAAACTTCTCTGTGTCTCATATTTATATCAGCCATTCCCAAAATACACGATTATTCGTTGAGAGGAAATTCATGCTCAAATACATAATTCACATTTCATATCCTTCATCATTTTTATCCTCGCTCTTTTGGAGAGGCACGACCGTTCTATATCTGATAGACGATGTATTTTCATTACTAGAATATCGTACCACGAATATAATTCCCAAGATTCTCATCACCTTTTAACAGTTTGCCGATATCCGAAATAGTCTTCTTCTCATTAGCCCAGGTTTTTCCAAAGTGATGAAATATCGCTGCATAGAGTTCGTTGGTACAAACGAAGATGCCCTCTATATTTACGTTTCTGAAATTAAATGAACATTTTTGTATTTGTTATAAACTGAAATTGCTGTTACAGTTTCTAATGAGTTGTATAATAATAATCATCTTACTGATTCAATTTCTCATGTCTCAAAACATTCAATACAATGCCAGTCATATTGAGACCGACAACTGCGAACGGAAAGTTATTGGAATTGTTTATGGATAATTCATAGAGCCTATCCCTGAGCAGGGGACAAGATGTACACAAATATAATAATTGTAATACTCCGAGCATTCCTACTCCACGTAAATCGGTCCATGGTAAATCACTCTGTAATAATTATATACATGCCAATTCAAACTGCTCTTTGTAAAAGAAAGAGTTTCAATTTGATAGAATTGAAGCTATTGAACAGAATACATCCGGTATATGTAATCCCATTGTTCCATTTATGATAATTCACCTGAAAACCTATGTTTTCCCAGCTGAAGTTTAAATTCTTATCCAATACTAAAGAATCGTACACTGTTCTCAGCATAGCTATGTGTATTCTATTGTCTTTCTCGTAAGGACCTGAAAGAAATAGAAAGTATTCCTAATTCAGATTGAGTTAAGAATCTGCAGACAACTTCAAAGCGGGAATTGATACTGGAGCAATTTTTTTCATTCAATTATTATTCTATTCGTTCGGCAATGACTTTTATTTTAGGAAGCTTTTGGCGCTGTGTGTAATATGACGTGTTATTGAATAAAAAAGAATATAATATTCCGTGAACTGTTTTCAATAATAAGATGGACTTAATTCAACAACCCAATGCGTGTCTGGAACATCCATTGGGTATTCTGTGTAGATGTAGAGAATATAAAGATATTGCCAACAAATTTCGGATATATACTGTAAGCACGCTTGCCCTAGCATCACCTAAATTTAATATCGGTAGGTCGACAATGCGTCAAAGGCTATAATAAATGAAATCATACATCAAAGAAACTATTTACCTGACAATTCCGATCTGGAATTAGAAATAAACAGCTGAATTATTATTCAGTGGAATAAACTAATGAATTTCTTCACCCAACTTATGAACGAGCCAAGAACCTATATCGTCTGGAACAGTTACCTGGATACCGAAGAAGACTGAGAAATTTCGAGAGAGCGATGAACCTCTGGTATATTACTGTAGAGAAGAAAGGCCAAAAATTGACAAAGATAATGTTGAGAAGCAATGGATTCCGGTCAAAGCTGATATCGTATCACCCAAGTTAGTCACCTGATGATTATTTGGCCCTAATTTTCATGAAGCGTAACTTTTAAACGGCTCAAATTTAATTTTTTTCGCAGATATATACGACCAAACGAGTGCTATCTTCATCAATCGCACACAAACACGCAATCTGCTGATACAACGACACTGACAGACATGCTTCCCCACAGAGGTCGAGCTATCAAACGTAACGACATCCGATGGGATGTTGGATCACATAAAACTCCTATAGACATGACGGATGATCTTGAAACACGGTGGGGTAAAACCACTGGGTGTTTCACTCCATGGGCTAACGCTTTCACAGTTTCAATGGGCGGCCCTCCGTTTTAATTCAATTTAGCGTTAAATTTTGGATCACGTAACAGAAAATTATAACTTGTGATACAAAACATCTTCATTGCAGTAATTACTTTGTTTCTGTGTTCGTATACTTACACTTTGCAATTAAGAATAATAAATTATAATCATCGAGGCGGTCCTGTTTTATTTTGGACCTTCCCAAATTTAAAAAGCACTCGAATATACTTCCTGACTTTCTTACTGTTGTTACGATTTTCTCCTACAAAAAATAGTATCTTTCATTGGTAAATACAGTTATGTAGAAGATCTGAAAACTATGGTATTCCATTTTGTATAGATATACTTTGTATTCCGATAAATCAGCGCTCTTGAAATACTCCAAAGCTTGATCGTAAGAAAATGTTTCTGCCTCATCCCGACTGAACGGTGTGATACTTTCCAAATCATCCCAATCAATTGGTGTTATATCGATAGCTTCCCTGTTGACAATATTACGAGAATACGTAATTCCAAATCTAATGATATCCAACTACAAGCAATCTGCGTTATCTTTCATAATAGAGGATTCAAACCTAATTTATTAACTAAACTGGCAGCTTGACTCACTGAGAAATAGCATCGTTGCAAAGATGTCTATTCTTTTCAAATACATGGGTTGTTTCTATGCTATTAGTCCCGTAATTTTGGCAAAAATTCATGTCTAAATGGATTAAAAATCAATTCTTTTTCTATGCAGCTCAGAGTTGAAATACCACGTGAAAAGTCTCCCGAAAGATATATTGATCTCAGAAAAGTAGGGTAACTAATCAATATATAATATATATATGGTATATACAACCCTTATACTTGAGAAATTATAACAATATTAATCAAACTTAACGGTTTGTAGATATACTTGCAAAAATACTCCGATTGATATACTACAAATGATCCAATCTGTATACTGGTTTGTGATAATAGGCTGGATAATTACAGTGAATTATGAACAATGTTTTAAACGTGAGTTGTTCATTGCAGATTTGTGTTGATATAATATTATAATATTTATTATTAAGAAATTCTTCGGTAAATAGCTAAATAAAGAACGTATACTATAACGATTGTTTTTCACAAATTTAGAGTTGTTCGAAGCTTAGAATAATTACAGCTTGATAAACAACAATTTATTTCTACACTTTGTACAAAATTACATCGTTGGGAGTTTTTCTTGTAAAACGTGTAGATTACATGTTTTCTGCTATAAATGATACATTGATTCATTAGGTACTTAGATATTGCTAGAATTTCAATAATTCCAAAGCTCGTTCGTAACTCATATCTGTGATAACGCAATGACATAGTGAAAGATCAGCAAGATAGAGCTTTAAAAGGCTTAGACTGCCGAATATCAAATTCTGAAATTTGTACACCCATAATAAAACCAAAATTCTGGTTTGATTAGTTTGATTGAACAATATTTAGAGCTCCTTGTGGCAAAAGTATGATTATAAAATACCAATGGAATATTCAGTCACCATATGACTACATTAATCGGGGAACAAATTCTAAGAATAAGATGGGAATCGACAAGTTGTACCCGATGTTTTTTACAATTTGTTACTTATAAAAATAATTTCAGCTCAGAGCCAAAGTTTTCTTCTCAATTTTGACAAGGAGCGGATGTATAACATTTGCCGCCTATCCACCACGGATGTATAACTATTTAAATTAATCAAAATAAAGTTACATTTTATTATGCACAAGAATATCGAACTCCGATTCCAATTGTGTATTTGTATTTGTATTACTTGCTTAGAAATCCGTTGAAATCGAACAATCTTACGATAATAAAACGATTAGAGTTATCGAAAAGTGTTTTTTGCTGCTTCATAAAGAATTATATCTTTATATCTATCGTTCTGTACTTTTGGAGCATCTATTCTCATTCAAAACAAATAGATGAACAAAAATCTTATAAATTATCTATCACCATATTTACAATAGACAATTTCAACTGAGCCCTGGCTTTTTTAGGAAGTCTTTGCATACGCGGGGCGATTTTGCGAAGAAAAAATCTAATCTCGCTTTTCAACGGTAGAATGGTTTTCCTAGCCAAAGCAGACATTCTTCTTCTTCGCCTAACTCCCCCCTGTCTTTGAACGCTGCCCGACTCCTGTTCCTCGTAATAATATTCTTCTTTCCCACTGACTTCCTCCATATCCATCATCTGTTCCTCTTCAATTTCCAAACCATGTGACAAGATTACTTCCTCCTGGACCCCAAGAGCCTCATATTTTACCATCTCTTCACGTTCCGGTGAGAAAGACAACAACTCTGACAAACTCTCTTCTGTTCCTTCGCTGATTGTCTTCTTTCCCGATTTTCGGGCCTTGTTAGGCTTCTGTCCATTTTTCACACCGAGTGGAGCGCACTGAACAAATTGCATATTATTTACGCTGGTAACAGGGGACAAATTCTCGCTTTTACTATCCCCGAGGCTGCGCCCAGAAGAATTTGGCTTCTTGTTTTGATCCGGCAAATTTATCTTGATCAATAAGCCGGGTGGAATACTCGACAGACTATGAACAGGTATAGGAGTCCCCAAATTAGTGATATCCCCAGTGAATGGAAGGATCATTTTCTTCCCGTCGTTTGTAGCAGAGGCTAAATTATTTGCCAAAGTAATCGGCTGCATGGTACCAGCCTGAATAAGTTTCCAATTATTGGTTGATGGCAAAGGGAGTTTTCTGATAACTCTGTTTTCAATATTGTTGGGATCTGGCCTGGGGATATTGATGAGAGTTGGTCGCTTGGATTTCCCGCGCTTCTTTGCCAAAGGTGCAGGTTTGTTGTCTATTTTAGGTTTCTTGCTGGAAACCATGGGCCTAGGGCTGACCTGTTTCCTAGCAGCTTTCGCAGCCCCAGCGCAATCATCCTCATCGTTGATGTCCATATCATCGTCTATTTTCTCCATATCTTCCGCTGGACTTTGCTCCGGTACATCTCTGATAGTTGGAACAGCATCGCAAGGTCCGACTCTATGGAAGCTCTGTCCGCTTTGAAAGTGTTTAGAACACAAGACAAGTTTCCTAATCTGGTTAGGAGACATCTTGAGCAAATCCTCTCTCCCAAGGAACTGACACCATCTCAAACATCGTCCGATCTCATAGGCAGGAAACGGGTGAAACTTGTACCTATCGATTTTGTTTTTAGGATCGGATCTGGACCTGCCACAAGCAGCACAAGCCTGGCTTTCTAAAACAGCGTTGGGAAGAGCTTCGAGCTTCTTCGCTCTCTCCGGGGAATGAAAAAGCCTTGGCTCTGGCATCAGCTCCATTATAAATGGCTCAGACTCGTCGTTTTGATCGGGATATCTAAGATTAGGTACAGCGTTATCCACCAGCCGATTTCTGTAGCCCCTCATAAATTGTGATCGATCGAAGTGCTTGGAGCAAATGTAACAGAATAATATCTCCTTCCTTGTTAGCCTGTAGTAGGAATCTACGCCAACAAAATCGAGCCATTTAAGACATCTGAATTCCTCGCCTGGAAAATGGTGAAAGGTAGCTCCATCGTAATCTAAACTTGGAGGATCCCTTCGAGATCTACCGCAAAGTACGCAGGTTATATTGTAGAGCGATTGTTTTGGGTCGTATATGGAGGGTACAGCGGCGCAATTCAACCGATCAAAATATGAGTTGAGAAAGTCTCTCTGTTCAAAGTGTTTCGAGCATACCATGCGCTGTAGGAGTTGTTTTTTCGTCAATTTGTAGAGATCTTCGCGACAGCAAAATTCCAGCCATTTTCTACACCGGGGTTCGTCGTTTACTGGGAAACCGAAGAACATGTATTCCTCTTCTCTGTTATTCGGGTTCATACGCGATCTACCGCAAACTACACACGGGTGCGGCATCGCGATAGATCAAATAATTCTTTTCTCCCTCCTCCTCGACTTCTTATTCTTGAACTGACGCCGTTTCACACGTCAGGCTATCTCCATTCATTGTATTATCTCATCCGAGTTATAATCACGTATAATAATTGATAAGTTTTCATCGTATTATTGCCTAATTCAATCATCACCACTTTCGTAATAGTTTAATAAAGCCTAGAGGTTATGACTGTCGTAACTAGTAGCCATAATAATAAAGCGTCCGCGACTGTGCTGCCCAAACCTAACCTCAAATATCGCAATGAAACGAGATCAACTCCTCCCGACCAATCCGATTCGAGTATCGCATGAAACGGGCTAATCGAATGACTTGGATCGACGGAACTACGGAATCGGACGAACGGTAGCGGACGAAAACATATCGCAACTGTCAAAATACGTGTCAAACTATCGTCTGACAACTGTCTGTCACTTTTTGGGTTAATAGTTACAAACGACGGGTGGTTAGGATGTCGGAGACAAGCAGTAACCCGTACAATATAAACGGGCAACATTTCAATCCCGATATGTATCTGCAAAAGATGCTAAAGGTAATCGAGAAACGATTTTTTGTTTTCTTTCTAACCTCACTTTTCTTTCTAACCTCGAATCTATCAATTGAACAGAACCGAATTGTTATTCTTCTATCCCTTGCAGGAATGTTCTTTGAGACAGATAATGGATAACGAAGCTGAAATAATACGAGATACTCAAACGCTGCATTCCGATATGCAGACTTTGGTTTACGAAAATTATAACAAATTCATATCGGCCACAGACACCATAAGAAAGGTGAGTTCAAAGTAATGCAAATCTCCCGCGATATTGTATTAATTTATCATCACCCTCGAGTGATTAATTAATTAATGAAATAACTAATTGTATAATTACAGATGAAAAACGACTTCAAGAAGATGGAAGACAGCATGGATTCTCTATCTAGTAATATGGACAGCATTACTTCATTCTCAGAGCAAATATCCTCCACTCTGCAAGGCACTAGGCAACAAATAACAAGGCTATCGTCTGTCCACACTCTGCTGAAGAAGCTACAATTCTTATTCAAGCTACCATCTAAATTGAAAGATAGAATGAACGACGGGAATTATTCCCAGGTATTAACGAACCTAAATTTGATACCGATTACTTAAATCTCCAACTCTATTCCGCCTTCAATAAATACTTCCCGACTTCCCAGGCTGTCCAAGACTACATACATGCTCAGCGTGTGTTAAACCAGTATGGAAACATGCCTGCTTTTCAAGGAATCCAAAAGGACTGCGAGGAAATAGTGGAGGAGCTTAAAATCAAGCTTAGAACTCAATTCCAAAGTCGAGAAGCTACGACAAAGTCTTTAGCAGAGAGCGTCGACCTTCTTCTCCAGCTTAAAGAGCCTCCCGAATCATTGTGCGAAGAGTTTTTAAACCACGCTGAAAAGAGACTGATAGAACAGCTGGAAAGTCTGAAAGATATGTGCGAGAATGACGTGATTGAATTCGTAGATATGGGAAGTTCGGGCTTTTTAAGCGACCTCTGCCTTATAGTCGCATCCTACAAGGACATGTTTGTGAACAGAATACCTCTGGATGATGCAGAATTTAGCGACGATTTTGACGTCAAGGCTATCGCCAAGCTGGACACTTTTATTCTAAATAATATGAAGAAGTATTTTGATCTGATTAGCAAACGGGTAGAAGATGTTGGAGATACCGCTATATTGGTACGCGCATTGGACAGATTTTACAGACGCTTGCAGGCTATCAGTACCCTTTGTAACGAGACCGATTTTGCTGGGTAAATGAAAATTATTTTATTTCAAGACTTTTTTTCAAGAGGATTTTTTCAAGAGGATTTTCCAACACAAATTTTTGTCCTATTTTTCAGAACTGCTACAGAGATAGTTATCAATGCTGGCAGAAAACAGTGCAGAAGCCACTTACACTCTTTGAAACAACATCTCACGGAAACTTTGGCTAAAGTCAGGCAAACTCTAGCTGCCAAAGTTACACAAGACGGAGATGCGGGCTTAGCTGAATTACAAGCATCCCTCGTCATGCCAACGATAGAAAAAGTCAAAGGAGTATTGCAGGATTTGCTGGTTTGTTGATCGAAAGAATAAAACTATTTTCTATTAAATTTTGTAAGAGAAAAATCATATAGTCTAATTCAATTACTTTTCCAGGTATTCCTTCAGCCAGATTTAACCTTCAGTGCAAAATCTCACTTCCTGCAATGTTTCTGCATCGACGAAGTAAGGGAAGGTCTAGTGATAGGATTTCTCCATCATCTAACGGCCACAGCGAGTGGATTTTGCTCTGGATCTGATGTCCCAAAGTTCCCGCCTACTCTACTGCTTTTATTGAGCAAAATGTGTATAGAGTTCAAAGAAACGAGTGCACATTACTTGGCAAGTTCCAAAATAGAAAACAAATAATCAGAACTAGAATTTTTATATGAAAAAGTTGAAGAAAAAAAAATCTCCCGACTTGTTTCATTCATTTTTTCTGTCATTAGCTGACTACAACGGATGATCTGTTCAGTATCGAAAGGCATGCATCCTCGGCGAACTTTGTTACCCCGGAGAGTGAAATATGCAATAATTTCCAAACTGCTGCGCAAAACCTGCTCAATCATTATGTCAGACTCCAAGGATTATCGGTCTCACAGATGTTGAGAAAATCTGTTGAAACTAGAGATTGGTTACATACCATCGAGCCCAGGACTGTTAGGGCAGTGATGAAAAGGGTTGTCGAAGATGTGACTGCGATAGAACTCCAAGTCTCTGCTTTGTACGATGATTCCGATGGTCAAATAGACAGAAGCAGCGACAGCAGCAGAAGAACTCATAGGTAACGAACAAAATCCCATATCTGTAAATATAAAAGGAATGAAACATTAGAATCTCTGATATTTAAGGAAGATCTGGGTTTAATCCGCCTTCCATTTCAGCGTGAGTGTATCAAGGCATCAATATCGTTCAAACTGGTCATCCTATACGCCTAGCCAGCTGGATTCGTCGCTAGTTACAAACATTCATAAGCTCTTCTCGGAAAGGATTGAAATATTTTCTTCGGTTCAGTTCAACAAGGCTTCGATACTGACCGGAATTATCAAGATCAGTTTAAAGGCAAGCCATTAAAGGAGATTACAACTTACAATAATTATCAATCTCTGTGTTTCGTTAATCAGAAAAAAAGAATCAACTCTTGTCAGAAGCAAAGGAGCAGAGGTGGCTTAGAATTATTCAACTTTTAACAGAGATTGTACACTGATGGTTGCAGGTGGCGGAGAGTGAACGCAATGACAAAATAACTTGGACCATTATCCAATTTGTATTGTAGGCACATATTAATGCTCCTCTCTATCTACAGTTTAGTATGTGAAACGTAATCCCGTGTTGTAACAAGCATTGCTTTAGCAGTTCTGTTTCCCTTGGAAATAAGCCATTCGTGAAAATAATACTGAATATGAATATTTTCCTTATGCTTATGGTATTTATTTTCAGACATTCTTGGAATGCGTAAGACTACGGACTTTCAGCAAATACGGTCTTCAGCAAATACAAGTAGATACTCACTATCTACAGCTCTACTTGTGGCGGTTTGTTTCAGACGAAAAGTAAGCCTAAATATTCTCAAACCAAATTTACAATGAGATAATACTTACGCTACTTGAATTAGTACATGAGTAGTTATGATAAAACTTAGAGGTAGCATAGAAATTTCCAATCAGAGTTCAAAGGACAGATAAATATCCAACTTGAAGATTAATGAATTCTCTATAGAAGCGGACGTGTTCAATTGCTTTAATAGCCTCCTAATTTAAGAAAGCTTACTTTAAATGAATCAAATTCACTATAATATGATCAGTATTTTCTATATTCAACTGTCTCTAAATCGTGGACATCAGGCTAAAGATTTTCATGGTGTTCCTTTTTTTTTCTTGTTACAGTCTGGTTCATTTTCTCCTCGACGAAATATTAGGAAGTGCGGTACACAGATGTTTGGAGCCAGTCCTGATGGAGCCCAGCGTCGTGGATATTATTTGCGAGCGAGGTTGACCGTTTTCCAAAATAACGAATAACTAATCCGTGCAATGATTAAAAAAGAAAAAAAAGAAGCAAAAATACGTCTAAATTATTGTATAAAATCCCGTGTAACGAGAGTATGGAGTATATATTATGTATCTAATTTGTAGAATGCTTGAATACATATTATACTTAAAACTATGCGAAAAAATACGTGAAAATGATTTTCCCCAAAAATTGTGTACACATATATTACAGGGTAATATCAATAGCGAATAAAATGAAATTTCCGGCACGTGAGTTCGGAACAACGGTATAAGGTATGTGGTAAGAAGTTAAGAACGATTAAGATCGTTTAACCCTTGAACAGCTACTCTTTGGTAATGGGTTTACTTTAGCCATCTTCAAATGAAAGGCAGTGGCTGGCATGTGACACCATGACATGTGAATTATTGTATGATTATTGTACTTTGCGACACCACCATCAAACCAAATGACGAGTCTTTCCGTGTAAAGTATACGTGGGTATACGGCGTCGAACCGTGCATCAGATACAGACCAAAAAATAAGCCTATAATTATACTCTATGAGTTATATATATACTTTGATAGCAATTATGACTAACGAAGAAGTGCATACGTGACTTTTTTCAAACTACTGTATGTATTTAAAAATATTTAAATTCAAATCAGAAGATGAAGAAGGAAAGCGACTGTGATCGGGAAATTCCCGTGACTTTATTTTCCCAATTTTTGGCAATATTTCAGGCAACGGCAATCCCGATTTTCGTCTTTTAACAGCCGAGGATTGAGGCTGAAGGTTTCAGACTGCATCTATGAGAGGAGAATGTATGTACATTGTACGTACGTACGAATACGATAGTGGTAATAAATTCACGGTGCACGCTAAATTGAATAGAATGTGGTGTGTGGGTCTGCGCCGGATACCCGGGGAATGAATCTCATCCACGGGGAGGAAGTCCAAATTAACGCCACTCAGCGGCCACCATCGTCAAACGTGGCGATCTACAATACCGTAGATATATGTACAGGGTGTACAAATAAATTACGCATACGAGGAGATGAATTTCCAAAAAATTTCTTTTTTTTCTCACACTCTTTCAATTTTCTTTCTCTCATTTTTTCGGACAATTTTTAAAATGATGCATCCGACGAATGCAGGGTAGGCACGTATAAATTCGTTCTTTTAGTGATGACAAAATTGTATTCCCGATTCCGAAGATGAATGCGGTTATAAATTGATGTGAAGAAGAAACAAGAGAAACATTTGTAAGACGGTTCACGATAAGTATACACAGGTATATATTCGTATCATTTAACCAAGTATGTAAGTATATACGCGGATAACACGTGACCTCAGAAAACACCTGTGCATCTGTCCCGGCTCTTTCTGTGTATGTAATACCTACATACATTGGGGAGAATGAATTTCCGATGGCAAACCGTCCACTCGACTTTAGACTGCCACGTAAAAAAGAAGTCTAATATGTAGAAAACGTGAAAACGAAAGAAAAAAACCGTAAATTTCTCACATATTCTCACGTTATTTATCGCATATAGTATGTATATATTTTCATTAAACATCGCCGGAACTTCTATATACCGACAATATTACAGGTGAGTTATACTCGAATATACTTTGAAAAATTCCTTTTTTTGAAAGATTTGGAAGATTGAGATATTAAATGCATCGATAAATTTATTCAGACATTTGCTTCGATGAATTTTAACATCGCGATCGAATGGTACTGTGAAAATTAAAATAATTATAATTGAAAATAAACTCATACGTATACTCATACATGTACGAACAGCTATGCAAATGAAAAACTGCAGCGTTTTGAAAGGTTGAAAGAACCTGTGAGACTACCGAAGGATTATTTTACATAAAACTTTCAAGTTTAGGATCAGTTTTATCAAAATTTAGCTCTGACAAAAATGAACAACGTTATATACACGTATGGGTCGCGATATATTATAGACATGTGGCTATGTAGATGAATTGAAAATGGTATTCGGCAGCCTCTCACCATTCACACAATTAATGATAGATCGTAACTTGAGTTCGTGTCTAAACTAAAAAGGATATATTAACGAGCGATCAAAAGCGTAACAGAGAGTCATGAGTATGTTTAAATCAGCGTATAGTCCACCCGCATGGGAAAAGTCACGGGGTCCTATGATTATCGCAGGGGATCGAAAATGCGACCACTACCAGTGTGAAAACTCTGTACGTAGGTATACAAGTAGGGAGTCATGGTTTGGGGGATCATTCACTCGTATAAAGATGATAATAGTATAGGGGCTGCTAGGTATACATAAAATGTTGCGAGCTATTAGTCACCGGTCTGCATATGGGCTGGAGTGTCCAAATTTCAAAAGTCTCGAAGGGTGAAAAGTTCGGAATTTGAATATTACCGAGTCACAGCTTTTAGAAAGGGCTTTGAATTACCCCGGAAGTTTGCATAGTAGATTAAAAAAACTTTCATACGAAGAACACCGGAGATTCAAAATTCCGAAAGGCCAAACCTTCGAAACTTGACGTCTACGTATATCCAAACCATTGAGTGCGGATAAAATTCATCGTCGGGGGATGTATGTACTTTTTGGAAAGAAAAAATTTACGACATCGAAATCATCGATTGAAGTAGATAGAATGAGATTCCGTAAAGAGGGTCTCGATTGGAATAAACTATTTTTTGTCTTCACACCCTGAGAAATAGACCGAAATTTTTCGGATCCTTGGGCTATCGGGGGTCTGGCCTTTCGAAGTTTTAATATTTCAAACTTCGACGTTTATTTACTTATTATTTACGAAACTTTTAAAATTTGCAACTTCAACCCAACCCCTCCGAGTCTATTGAAGTACTGCAGTCTCATTGTTTGGTTACATTCCAAAACCAATGTTCAAGGGTCTTGCAGTAACGATGCGTAATAGACGATTGCCATCGCCTTCGTCATCGTATTGTTTACCAATTTTAAATAATGTATCACGTATACAAGATGTAAAAAATCCTACAGCAAAATCAATCTGTTTGCTGAATTTTCTAGCTGCAGCTGAGATCCTTGACAGGGATGAGAATATGTTTCACAGATTTGTTTGAAAGTCATGAAAAAAGAAAAGCGAAGAAAAGAAAAGAAAAAAAAATCACTTGGAGACGTTTCGCTTTGTGACCGCAATAATGGGCAGATTTGAATCCGTGCTCGTTGTTGTGTTCGCAGCTCGGACCGTCTTAACCACTTTATCGCCAAAGTGACAAGGAGACGAGGATTAAGCAACGGTCAAATCCTGCACCGGAATGAATATCATATTTTCCACTATTGGTCTTTAATATTGACATTTTGAGTCATCCAGTCTTGTTTTTCGAATCTTCGCCCAACCCCTAACGATAAACGATGTATCACGGTCAGTAATTGTTCGATGACTGATATGAGCAAGTTCGGTGAATGATTATCGGTTGTTTACGCACGATTTTAACGAACTTTACCCATCGGTTAGACGGTATATATAATTCGAACCGATTTACGAAAATCCATCAGTCTTCGACCGTCCTTCAACTTGTGGAGAGCTTCTAGATCCACAAAGTGCATCCGTGTGCTAAGTAGTAGTGCCGTAGGTGATTGAAAATAGAATAACTCACCTGGGTACGATTACTTTACATATTGTTGCATTACAACAGCATATATACAGTTTCTTTCAAATGGTGTAATATAATTTGATATAATAGGGGGGATATATTTTTCTCACGTGTTTTAAACTATAGTCTATACCTTACTGTGTATATCGTTATACCACATGTGTATGTGGTATAACGATTCTTCTCAACTCCATTCATCTTTAGAATAAGATCCAGACCCCCTCTATATACCTCGTCTAGTTTTAACTAGTAATCCCGATTGGTCCGTATAGTCAGATCTATCCCCCTACTGCGAGAGAGTTCGACATAGCCACTTTAACAGTGTGATAGTTCTGGTCACTCGTCAATTGCTAAGTACCTTTATCAATTGTTTTTCCCAATCCGTACTGCTCTCATGTTATTTAAACTTGACAATATATACGATATATAAACAATTTCATTTCAATACATAGAAATAAATTTTTTTAATCTTTTATTCCGTGTCGCTGTTCTTCCCATAATCGGTTTGTCAAAATCCGTCCTACCTATCGTATCGAATATTTACAATTGTGACTATGGAGGACTAAATTTTATCGTTTTATCTTTTTTATTTTTCTTTCATTTCTCAATCATTTTTCTATACATTTTCTTTCGTTTTGGAATAAACGATCACCCGTTACGTTGACACGTAGTTAGATACATACATACATAAGGTAGTTTGTCATCGGTATAGGTCCCATTCAGCACGGGTTACAGACATGCAGTGATTTCAATTGGTAAATTGATTTCAAGAGAGAGAGAGAGAGAGAGAGAGCGAAAAAGGCGGAGAGAGCGGCAACGGGAAGAGAAGAGAAAAAGGAAGATATACGATGAAGAAAAAAACAGAGGAGCAAAAAAGATGAACAAGGAGCAGAAGAAGAATACGAAGAAGAAGCAGAAGAAGAAGAGGCGATAAAGAATGAAGAAGAAGAACAAAGTTATATACGGTTGTTAATAGGGAGTTTGTACGTCGCCTGAATGCCTAATGCACGTCGTCCTAGGATTAAATTGACCAATCATTTCCCGCACGGCAAGGGAGCGACCAATTACTCTTACCACCGTACTATATTAAGCCAATCAAGGCTCGTTTATCACTCAGTCGAGTATCTTCTCTCGCGTTACGCGTATCTCTCTGACGTTCAAGTTTATTTATTATATACATATACGTTTATGTTTAATATATCTACCTATGTATGTATGTATGTACAGTATGGATGTAAAATAGAATATGTACACGTAGGAACGCGCGAGAGATAATTTGAAATAATAATAATAATAATAATAACAATAACAATAATAATAATGATGATGATGATGATGATAATAATAATGGTTTCGAAAAGATTCCCGCGAATCGCATATATTCATGTATATAAAGAAAGAGCCAACCGGTGAGCGGTAAAATATACTATTGGCCAATCGTGCAACAGGTAGAATTAAACGAGAGCCAATCGTCTTGAAACTTTACCAGCCCCTCCGACTTACGATGACAAGATCAAAAGTTCACGTTCAGATTTCAGTATGACTTTTAAACTGTGAGTGGTTATAGTGTCCAGTGGATCCGAGGTAAGCCGTAAAATGTTTGAAAATTATATTTAAAAAAATATAAAACATCCAACAGCGATTGGTTGGAGAGAATTTTGAACGATTCGTGAAAGAGCTGCTCTGTATTATAATCCTAGGTTCAATTTTTTTTTCTTTTTTTTTTTTCTTTTTTCGTTAACTTCTATTAACGCAGACCATGCGTGTATATCAATTAGCGTAAACCTGCGACTAACTAAGAGGTACTTGTATAACATATGCGTATTTGTATAGAAATAGACTATAGGTAGCTCGGGGGTATCTAGATGTGAGAAAATTCTATTCTGTGTATAAATACACCGTAATACTCATGATTACAAGCATATATACGACAAATGGCTTTGTTCAAGGCAAGTTTATACGACGAGTCTGCACATGCTGCTGTGTACATTAAAAGTGGATTTTTTGAAACTCAGTTTCAACTTAACATCGTCATATTGTTTATTTGAAGACCTTGTGATTTCACTAAAAATACTCGCCACCCCATTATTATTGCTTCTTTTTTTTTTCTTCTTCTTCTTCTTCTTTTTCTCTCGTTTTATTCTTACGAGTTTCTTTCAGGTATGGGATATCGCAGTTGGAAAGTTTTCTCAAAATTAACAACCCGAGCTAATAATTATCTCTAATTAAAATTCCCATCCAGAGATCGAGTTTGACGATCATCTTGCCCCGTATATAAAGTATACAGTATATCAGACTATTAGAACAACTTGACTAATAATTTGTTATGCAGCTCGAAATAGTCACTTTCTCTTCAGAAGTCAAAGGAGGCTTCTTATCTTCTCGACTTCTTAACCTCTCGCTCGTGATAATATGGAAATAAAACCACCAACAGACAACGAAGATTATACCGTATTGATGCTGCTGGAAAACTCCTCGGCACATGTATATCATCGAAAATAACTAACTCAACTTTACGCTATATTTAGTCATCAACACGAAAAATGAACGTTTCTATATAAATTATATGTACCTAGATACGTGCATTTCTTATATCAATTAGAGTCCGGTAACAATTTTTCTTCATCCTTTTGTATTTTCATACATTATCTAAAATCGATGTATAAATATAATTATAATTGTACGAGAAATACGTTCAGCTACTTTATTTATTAATATCGTAAATTATACAGCCTGCAAAGAATGTGGATGTATGCATGTATTTATTGAAGAGTTGAAACCGAGAAGCAGCAGACGGCGAGACTGACAACATATGGCGCGTGCAGAGGGAACGAGAATTAACGTTAATTCCCATTAATATACGCGTAGCTTGTGTCATTAGCACTTTGCAAAGCCGTTTTCTTCTTCCCTCATATTCTCAACTATCTTTTCATCGTTATTCAAAAACTGGAAATTTCTACTATTGATAACACCGCGATACCGCTGCAATATCACCGAATAGGTCGAACTGTCTAGCGTTAAACATTTTTCAAACATTTTCCGCCTTCTCCCATACGCTTAGGCTGATTCACACTTCCAGTCTTCCACGTATCATAGGGGCTAAAGCCTCTGAAGATGTAGGAGAAACGTGCCGAGAAATATGAGGGTTGAGCTTAACAATGATAGTTAGTAAAGAATTGTCAGAAGCAAAGAAATTTATCAAATAAGACCCTATTCCCCCTTTGACTCAACGAATTCTTGAGTCTGAGAGAAAGCTGTGTGTGGTTATGCATTTCCTAATTCTTAATTGACCGTTAAAAGTCATATATACGGTTCTGAGAAAAACCATACATCCCTCACCCACGCTCTTGTCTCAGTGCAGAGTGTATAATTGATGATTGAATTTCAGGGGCCGAGTTGAAGTTGTACATTTTTTTTCACTTCCAAACAGACATGACTCTAAATTCCTTCGAGACGATTTGGGGTTTTCAGAAACGATGAATAGTTCGGTAAATGAAAATAAGACAAAAAAAATGATTCACTCGAATCGAGACCTTCTTTATACCGAAACTCATTTTATCCACTTCAATCGATAACTTTGGTGTCATTAATAATTGATAGGATTTTGAAAACTTTTTTACAAAAAGTAAATCTTGAAATGATTAATTTCACCCCTAATATAGGTTTCGATACGATCAATACTGCAGCCCGAGTAATTAAACAGTGAATGAATACACGCGTGAATTTCGACTTTGGAAATTTTAACCGTTCCGAACTCCAACCTGACCCCGAACTTTAGTCTCAAATGGGGTATGGTCATTTTTTTTCCAACTGTGTAACATGACCCAGATACGTGAGTAATTCAGGCTTCTATATAAAAATCGAATGCATACAACCAAGCTAGACAGTAAACAGAACCGGGAATCAAAGATTCAATTGTTTGGCTCTAATGCAATATATCCGCGCATCGCTTATAATATTTCTCTCCTTTTCGGATATAAATAGTTTTATGAATTATAAAATAGTTTCGCGTACTAAAATCAGAAATAAAATTACTATATGTATACACTCGCCGGTGGTATATTATTTATGATATTACAAACAGCTGTGAGACGATCGTTTGCATAGAGATGATATGGTTGGGTGTATATATGTGTCATTTGTTCAGGTGGCTGAGTATACGTATAGGCATGTATGTTACACGTAGGCAGATTCTGTATAACAACTCCAGGAATTCGACTAACGATGAACAAGATAACTATTACATCGTTGACTCTAGCACATTTTCCAACAATCGTATATATATACCGCATATAGGTATATATTTGAGTCAAGGAAAACACACGTCTCGGATATCAGACTTCAACTTTGCACACATAATACGGTTTCTAATTTCCATTTCTTTCCTTATTTCCCTCTTTATCCCTCCGAAAGATTTTATATCCCGTAGGTATACATATATATCTTTCACATTTGAATTTGAAACGCGGTGTAAAAACATAGAGAGAAAAAAAAAAGACGAGAAAATAAATTGAAAAAAATAAAAATAAAATAAGAAACAAAATCCCCGAGATCAGCCGAGAAAGACCGCGGGACCTTGCCAGAGTAGTGATTCATCACGTAGGGCATGTACGTTGTATTGAATGAAACCCTCTGTGGATACACGAAGAAGCCCATACAATTCACTGTCTGACTACAAACCTATACGACTGCAGAAGAAGAAGAAGAAGAAGAAGAAGACGAAAAATATGAAGATGAAGAAGAAGAATAATCTGACAAGGGGATTTCAACACACGAGATTCTATATATATATATATTAACCATACTGCATACAAACATACAGATACGTTATAAAGCTATGCTTGAAGAACTCGAAAAGTCACGTCGCTCCTTATTCTCTTGTATCATTTCATTCAATAACATTAGTTGTACCTCGGTATGTGTAGGTATATGAGACTAGGAGGTAAGATGAATATATTTTTTTTTTTTTAATTTTTTTTTTTTTTTTCGAATAAAAAAGACAAATTTTACCGCTACTAGTGCAGCTGGTTTGTAACCAAGTGCAGAGGCATGGAGAATAACCGAGGAATACAAGGCAAAAGCACAGTGGGCGGCTTCAATGAGCTACCAAGGCCGGTTCAATGAGTCTCACTGTCCATCGACCATCTTTCGTTATACCTATAAAGTGGTGGTCGGTTACAGTTATGTGTGAGACTGACTCTTGTCGTCCGTCTGGTCCTTCTCTTCTCTTCTCTCATTTCCTTTCCCCCGTACCAGCTTTTTCGCCTTTGACGTCGTCTTACATTAACGTGAGACAATTATTAGATGATCTCATGTCGTTGTACATTAAATGCTGACGCGTATAACTCGACTATAAGAAACCACCGAAGAAGCAAAGGAAGGATAGAAAATAAAAAATAAAAAAATGTATATTAGCAAATTTTCTGAAAATCGTCAAGTTCTATCATCCCATTATCCTTCGATGCTTTCATTTTTGAAACTCGATTATGGTAGTTGAACGAGTAGGTAAAATAAAGAATACGCATGATACATATGCTCACGCGTGTCAACCCAATTTGGAGATTTTTCACGTGGTGCTGCGAAATTAGCGAATCTTTGCGTGGTCAATTTACGGCAAACGATACAATTATCCAATATTCTATTCTACGTTATAGCTCAAGCCTGCGGCACGGAGTTATGTGGGTTGATACGTTAAAATACGGGCGATAATAAACTTCACTCTATGAGGATTTCCTTCATTTTCTCGATTAAATATATTATGTACCTATCAATTGACGTCAATCTACGAGGTTATTGTCCCTTCGTTATACATACATACATACCCTTGCCAGACTACAGTTGAAATTTCATTGTTTCAAATTTGAGTAAAATTAGCAATACAACGGCAACGTCACACGCAGGCATGTAGCGCGAGTTGCTTGTTCAGAGGAGTATCTTTATCCCATCAAAAAATCATACTAATTTTTATCCTTTCGTCAAAATCAAATCGATTTTTCTGTATAATAATTCTTTGGACTAAATTTTTTCCATTTCCTCCTTCCGTTTTTTGCTATTATTTCATGATCAACAATATGCAGATAGTATCATGCAGTACAACAACTGTTCGATCGCGGTATACCCAGTATGCATAACAAACGACGGTACATTTTTGCCAATTGAATAATAGGCCGATTCTCGGGTCAACCTATTGAATTAATTTCTCTTCAGACCTCAGTTCGTGTAGATTTTCAGTCCAGTGTTACACGGCCTGTTCACTCGATCGTTACACAGTAATACAGACACGTTAAAGTATAATTGTATGCGTTAAGAAGAATAACTATTCGTCAAATTTTCAAGAATAATCGTATCGAAATATCATACGTGGATTTCTGATCGACTTTAGCTTTCACGTAACTCTTTACAAATAATTATAGTTTCCGCATGCATTTAAGGTATACGCGTTACGTATGTCATTCCTTTTTTTTTTTTTTTTTCTTTCTCTTTTTACAGGCACCCGATTCGACATGTTTGACAAGCCGAATACCTCAAGCTCATCATGCGAAGGAAATCTACAATTATATTTTATGGCGAATCCTGTCCTGTTCCTAAGTACTAGTGCCGCAGGAGTGAATAGCTTGGGCTAAGAATTACCATGTCTCCTGCTGCTCAAGTGCTTATCAATGGGTCGGGACGCACGACACGCGGAAGTACCCATTTACTTGTTAATATTCAACAACCGTACGCTATATCAACGACTGCAGCCTAGGTAAATAGGGTTCATCGATAATAAATTACAAATTATGTACATACCTATAATCAATGGAAATATGAGCAACGTGAAGCGTTTTATCGAGATTCATGAGATCATCGGATACGTATTCCCGGGTATTCTCCCATGATTTCAATACGGCAATGTAAATAATAAATCCAATCATTTCAATCTATTACTCGTTCGATGAGTTTTCTGTTTCATTCTATCCCTCCCACAGTTTTCTATGAATTCCGATTCTATTTCAAAAACGAAATTATAAAATAAAAAATATATAAGTTGGAGGAGCTGGGATTTGAACCCAGGACTTTCAGCATGCGAAGCAGACACTCTACCACTGAGTTACACCCCCGGATGGTATAACTCGAGAATATATTCTACCAATTCGACGTTTGTATTGTTTATACAACAATTATTCGAAATATATATAAGTTTAACGGCAATACGCTGAGATTTGAATCTATGAAAATCTATCGATTTTATACAGCTATTCGGGTATACGATATTACGAAACCGTTTTTCTTTTCTTTCTTTTTTTTTTTTGGATTTTTCGAGGATGTCAATTCGAAGAGACATTAGTTTGGCCTCCGATTGGCATATGGAAGTTCGCAGAATGAATACAGTCGAATAGACATGATTAAATAGCGTCCCTGTTATCTTATTACACATTTGTATAACTTAATTTGCAATTCTTACCTTTGCTTGCCGTTAACCGCCGGTTTCTCGACGCACTCCAACCTGTACGGTGCCAAGATTATCCTGTGCGTCTATAAGTTGTCAGAACAGTCCACTGGGTCACAGATATTTATCGAACTTCACTTTATATTAACTCCAGACTCTGGTATTCACGTAATAATCGGTTAAAACATACCGAAACAAGGAAAATCTACAATAATCACCGTTTGTTTACACCTGTGTTTACACCGGGAACGCGCAGGTCCAGAGGTCCGGACGCGACGCGTCTGCGCAATACCAGCCGATAACAGACTAGCCGTGCTCTGATTGGTCCGTGAACTGGCGGCGTAGATTTGAGAGTTTAGTCTGAATTTGAATTTGATACTGGACGATATTTGGATGTTTTATTATTATTAATGATATTTAAATACCTAGGGAAATGAAATAAGGATGAATTCATACTTGATTTACATTTCTTTTTCAATCAATGTACGTACATGACTTGTATAAAAATTATATTATGTATATATATAGATATTGATATAATGTATTTATGTATGTATGTGTGTATACATAATACGATGTTTCAGAGTAAGAGAGAAATTCAAACTAATGTTATTAAGTGATAGAAAATAAAGAATAATTACTATATACTGTGATTCAGGTACCATATACGTACGGTGGTCTATATTTCTTTTGATTTTATTTCAATTACTTTATTCTGAATTATTATCTAGACAAATTAAACACTAGCTAGACCTACTTGAGAAAATTGTATAAATATAAGCTAAACTAGTTCAGCGTCTGAGGTAATCGGAGACTATAATCAGAGTATCAAAACTAACGAAATATTCAAACTAAAAGTTGAAGTATATATAATTATAAATTACTTCGCTAATGAGTAATGAGTCGTAATAAATTGTCATGACGTTTCAAAGAACCGTGATTAACGCAGATTGAATATGATTATTCGTAATCGAGAATCATATGGCATTTCAGAGTTACATATTTCCTTATTCAAATTATACTATATGTATTTTCTCGTCATATTTAAACTTATTAGAATAAGTTCAACGCTCTGTAGACTTTTGATTATAAGAATAAAAAATAAATTATTATACAATTCTCTGTGTTTATTGTATGCAATAAATCGTCAATATTTTAATATCTATTCTTTGATTATTACTATTTCTCTGTTAGCTTGTCTCTTTTTTCATTCTTCAATATTAAAACTACGTTATATTTGTAAAATTATGATCAGTGCTCTGCTAACTAAATAATTGTCTTTATTTTACTTTTTACACAATATAATATGCATTGTCAAAAGTTTAAATATCAAACTGACCTCGATCAATCATTAGACAACTATATTGTACGTCAAATGCTCAATTAATTAATAGAATAAATTTCAAACGAAAGAAGATATTTATAATAAAGAAAATAAAAAAAAACTTCAATTTCTCATATATTTTTCTTAAATCAACATTCTTGAAGCCAAAACTTTGCTGCTTTGATTATTAATAGTACCTATCGGTGCTCTTGGCTACTAGAGACTAACTGAATATGAATGTAACTAGGTTATTACAAATTCGATATAACGCTAACGCTATTTGAAAGATCTACTTGACCCTTGAGAACCTTTTGCTGTAATTTCTTGCAGAATATATTTGCCATTAATTTGTTCCTCCTCGCTTGCTCCTGTTTTTCCCTTTGTTGTCGTTTGTTACGCACTTCGTGCAATTTGTAGTATCTTTTACGCAGCCTCTCCTTCATTTCTTCCTCGCTTATCTTCTTCTGGTTGGGTAAGGCTGTAAATAATAAAGAAACGAATTCTGTTATAGAATCTGTTAAAAAATTCCAGCCGCATATTATTTCGTGCTTCCTTTTCTCCGGCACATCAATTTTTTTTTTTCTTAAACAAATGATGTTTTCGATTAAAAATTTAGAATACCAAAGAGTAATTTGCTACCTTTCGGCTTAGGAGCTCTTGGAGTTTTAGTCAAATTTGAACCGCTGGCCAGCGCTAGTAATTGAACTCGTTTCGCTCTCCTCAATTCTCGCAAGTGAGTAATTTCGAACATACACTGCTGACGAGTTTCAACATTATTAACAAAATCAGGCTTATTTTCTGCCAAGTAGTCCTATAATTTGACGAGTCAACTTTTTTAGTTATCTTACAGTTAGCAGTCTCTAAGATTCCTCTTTAAACAATTTACCTCATCATGCAGTTTCAATTTAATAACAGTGCCGTGAAAATAAGGGCAAAAATATAATCAGCAAAATGAAATCCTACAGTTTCCTCATTAAATCTAATTAATCAATCTTCATTCAAATAATTATAATGCCTCAACAATACCTGGAGAGTTTTTGATCTCCCGCTACTCCTGCTCGACTGATAAGACTTTGCTTCTTCGCACAAACAACTTCCAGACTTGGCAGTGTTACTTGGTGAATTAGCAGCAGGTAAATCCGGCAGTTTTTTCATTTCAATTTTCCCATTTTTGTTCATAATCATGTCAGAATTCTTCTGCGATTTTCCCTCCGCAAACGACAACTCGTATGCAATTGGTTTAGGATAATTTATACGGCAACTACATTTCCTCCCATTTTGATACATGCTTCCACAGCTTTTGCAATGCTGCTGATTCCTCCCGCTACTTTCGCTGGCCCGAGATTCACAGGAACAACTTGTTCTAGCACTGCGTTTAGGACTATACAATCTCCGTTCTATATCCCTGAGTTTATTTTCGCAGCAGCAATCTTTTCCACATTTGCATAAGCCGTCATTCTGGGATCTCAAAGACTGTGGCATCTGCTGTACTTGGTGAGAATTTGACAAACAATAAGCCTTTGTCTGTGGCTTCCGCCCCTCGGTTTTCAAAGAGCCGGAATAATCGTTGAATTTACATTTACGATCTTTGCAACAGCTACAGGTCTTCTTTTCGCCTTCTACTTTGTCCAGTTTTTTGTTTTCGCAGTCACAGTCGTCGGGGCATTCGCAAAACTTCTCAGCAGATTTCTTACAGCAATTTTGGCAGCCAGTTTCCTTGTTAACTGCAATCTTCTGATATTTCCTTTCAGCATTCTCACAGGAACAGTAATTCGGACAAGCACACAGCTTCTCCTCCTGGCATTTGCCACAGCCACAAGTTACCCCGCTAACATCAACTTCTCCAATCTTCTTCAAACACAACTCGCAGAGTTGAGCAGCTACCTTTTTGCACCTCAACGAACCCTGGTTACTGTCGCTGACTTGGCAAGAACAGTTTCCAACACATTGGCAAATTCTTACCACATTACAATCGCAATTACACATTGACTTTGTAGCGTTTACTTTATTCTTAGCTTCTTTTGGCTCTGGCTTTCTGTTCTCCTTGCCAGAATTAGTTCTGTGACTAACTTGCTGTGGAATATCATCAGTCGTTCGATTAGCTCCGCTGATTTGATCGGGGCGATAAATAACTCCCGTTTGGCGTGTGGAATGAGGAGACGGAGATCGGCGACGGCAAACGTTAGAAATATTTTTATACGATGATTTTTGGCCCGATAAATGGCAAAGGCAGCTTATGTTGGAGTAATTATCCGCAGTTTCCAACACTTGTTGTCTTCTACATTGACAAACTTGTCCCAGACACTTGCATTGCTGAACAGAGGCATGGTTTTTATGAACAGGGCAAACAACCTGCTCCGATCTATCCCCGGGTGATATTTCACACGGAGATGGTGAAGTCTGCACATGAATATTTGCCCATTTTGTTGCCTGATTGCGATTCTTCGATACTGTAGATATTATCTCTCCTCCGGTTTGAGAATGCGATCTTATAGCTTCGGTTCCCGTTTGTGTACAGCTGTTGCGCTTTTTCAAATGACTTATATTCTTCGCGCTGGAATCGACGGTAGATTGACAAGTCGCGAGGTTGCAGTGAGACGACCATTGCTGATTTATTGAACTCTGGCCGACGTCCGAGCCATCCCTAAAATCATATTTCATAATTGAAGATCGGGCAGGACCCTGGATTTTAATTTTAAATCTAATCCCATGACAAAATCATCGAGAACAGAAATTGTGAGTGTTCTAGGCACGAGATTTCAATCAATTATTACAACAAATAGGAATTGAAAGAGTAATACGAAGACCAAAGAAGTCTCACTTATTGATATTCCCGGAAAGATCAGGATTATTACTGCCGCAAACGCATTTCAGCAATGCGGAAGGTTTCTGCTTGGCAATAGCGTGCTTGATCTTCTTTGGAGACATCCTTGGGCGTTCCAATTTCTTCGGCTGCTCCAACAGTCTGTGAATAGTAATAAATGATTTAGAAAAGGACAAGACTAAATTCCCAGTTTATATTTGCGAGGGGGTTTTAATTATCATTCTATGGTAAATTTGAATAAAAATGAAAATACTTTTTCAAATTAGAAAGATGGCTTATTTCATTGGTGATCCATAGAAGTTGGTTCTTCTTTTCTGTCTCTGCGTAATTGACCAGCTTTGAATCACCGGATTCAGAGGTGCTGTATCTGCGCAGCTCGAACTGCCTCTCCGACAAAGTTGTGGGCAGCCTCCAGTCCGTGCTATTCCTAGTCCCGTTACTAGACTCGATTGTACTTTGTCTATTGTCAATAGCAGGGTCCAAGTAAATTCTGTTCTGATCCAAGGGGGTATCAGAGGTGGATGTATCCCCGTTAGGAATATCAGGCTTTTGTTTATAACGGAAAATATTATCCCGAGGTTTGGCTTTGTCCCTCCTTTGTGGGAGGAAACACTCGGAGCTCTCGCTCTTGTTTACATCCGTCGGAGAATTACTACTTTGTTGACAATCGTCGGCTCTCAATCCCATCCTAGCTTTTCTACCATCGGTCTCGGTCCTGTCCGTCTGTGCATCAAATTTCTCGCTATTACTGCTCTCCAGGGTAATCAATTGGTCGCCAATTCTGGCTTCTTCGTTGCTCTGCTTTTTCGAGGTAAGACCTTTCTTCTTCTTCACCGGCTTCCATTCCTCAGAAGAATCAGTAGTATTTTGTTTCTTGGTCAAAGCCTGGATAATATCCGTCCTGTAAACCTTTTTCCTAGCATCATCCGGATTCCAAGGAACATTCTCCTCTAAATTATGCTCAATTTTGTCGTCTGTATATTTGGCTGTAACCAGCCTCTTCACTACATGATGTATCAATCTCTTTTTCACTTGTTTATCGCACTTGTTAGCATCTACCAAGCTTTTCAGGATGTTAACGCTGCGCTCCAAGTCTCTTACCAAGCTGTCCGAATCCCCCCAAAGTTTTTCATCGATACTAGAGCTTGTGTTTGGCATAGTAGAGTTAGAACGCCTTGTATCGATCGAAGAAACATGACTCTCACTCCCATTTGGTACATTTTCATAAACGTGACCTGGAAAATATTCAAAACTATTAGCTCGGCCCGTTACATCCTCAGTGTCATCTAGGTGAGGTGTTAGAGGTCTCGATTCGCTGCGAGATAGATCAGAGCTACTAGGTCTAGTACCGTTACCGCTGGCTTGATCGTTATTCTCGCTATCTTCGCGTTTCCTTGACTCATGAACCTTGTAAGTATTTTTCGAGCTTTTTAAAATCGAATGAATCGACTTCTGAGCTAAGCTAGTTCCCCTTTTGGGTACGGGAGGCTTCTCTTCTTCTAAGACCGATACTTGAACGCCTCTAGATTCCTGAAAACGTTCGCAAATTGTTGTCTGAATGACTTTATCGCAGGTCGCAGGCTTGTTGACTACAGTAGCCAACGAGGATGTAGAATCGAATATCAAAGGGGCTGTGGCCCGGCTCTTATCCTTGGCCTGTAAATTTAAATCGCTTTGGCTCCGTTTGAGCAACAATTTGGAAGATACAGGAGCGAGAATATTCATGGAAGAGCTCTTCTTCAAAACGGAGGTCCCTCTGCCTTCGGTAGCATATTTTACCTCCGGTACTTTGAAAGCAGCTAAAGACTTTGGAGTTTCTGAATGTCCAGACTCAGTTCTTTCCTCCGGGCCGATATCATCCCCTGCGATAATTCCCGGCACATGATTCTTCACTATCGGAGTTATCTCAATCTCGCTTTCAGTCTCCGATATGTTACCAGGCAAAGGAGTAGAGTTGGCATCAGGTTTCCTCTTGGATTTAGCTCCACCCTGTCCCCGCAGGGCTTTATTAGAGGAATTAGACTCGGTCGTGCCCTCTGGGTCCTGCCTCAAAGCCGCTGAACACCCCCCAGCCAAAGCCATGCGTTCTATAGTGCTCAGCTTCTTGTTATTCTCTTTGTTTTGGGGCAAGGTATTGAAATATCCAACATCAGCCCCGCTGTCCCATTCCAAAGGTTTGTGAGAAGCTACGCTAGAGGTTGGTGAGGCGTTAGATTTACGCTCGGGTGTGTCCCCTATTGTTTCTCTGCTCTCGTTCTTCTCCTCTGGAATTGTTTCGGGAGTATTGCGCTTCGGCTCTGGAGAAGGAGATCGAGGCTCGGTCAAAGGTCGGCTATAAATAGCGGAATTATCCGCAGCGTTTGAGGATTGTCCGATCAGCGGGGGTCTTGCCCACCGCCTCCTTTCCTTAGGCACATAATTACCCAAGTTATAATCTTGCCCCACGCAATCTTGCCTGCTTGAATTTTGCTTAGGATTCAATTCGTATATGCTGTAATAATATTTGACTCCGTGAGTCTCTCCGCTAGTTTCTGGCAGGGAAAAATACTGGTCCAAATTCGAATTCTGTGAGTATTTTTTGTAGTACTCCATCACCTGCTTTGACAATGATTTGTTTACGTCAAAAGCTACCTTCGGCTGGATAGAGAGATCTTCTAACGGACGCCAGGGAGACTGGATACTAGAGGTTGCGGTCTGTTGGGTTTTAGAGACGTAAATCCGCTCCTGATCCTTTTTTGGAACTTCGTCGCAGGCCTCCAGGTCGCGTAAACGTTCGTCACAGCTCGAGGCGGAGTCATACTCCATGTTTTACGTTGTACGTTTTTCATTCGCGATATTTATTTTGGCTTGTTTCTGATAGCTGCGAGTTCATACATATGTTTCCTCACTTTCATCTCTTCACATTTTGAACAAGCGCGTTGATCTTTATCGCAGACAATCCTCGACTTATACTTCAACGAAGGTTATTACTATGTCTGTCAGCCCTTTCTTCGATATTATTACGATACTGTCTTTACTTTTGTGAAATTGTGACGGAAAGAAGAATTACATATTCAAATCGTTGTTTACGTATTAGATAACCTCCAAACACTCCGACTCCGAGTGATGTGACGCCAACGATCACGCCTCGATCGACAAGTTTCGAAACTATCTCAGCCGCGAGTTTGACGGCGGGAATATTCGAACGGTTTGAATAAAGCGACTTTTGAATTAACAATTTTCGCTGATTTTTGATCCTAACTTCAAAAGTGTCGTTAAAAATTCCGGGTGCGTGAAGTATGATTTCTGTCAGATTATACGTTTTTCATTAATTGCAATAATAATGGCTCGATTAAAGGGTGAAATCAATCAGTTTTAGATAAATTAAAAAATATAATAAATAAATAAGAAAATTCTTTGACTTTCATAATTATCATCTATCAATATGTCTTGCTGTTGCTTATCAGAGTCAGAAAAACCTTCGCCTCTATCTGGCCGACGAAAACTCGAATTTTCTAAAGTTCACAGCAGCGGTTACGAAAGAGAAAAAAAAAGTATCTACTATCCGGACGAAGTTGGAGAAGGTGCGCCTTCCTTTTTATTCTATTCGTAAATTATTTCAGCTTTATAAAATCCAATCCGGAGTGTATTTCAATTTTTCAAATTCTCTGAGCTTTTATAAATTATAGGTAGTTATACTAAATTTCGATCCCTACAGGAAACGTTGATGAGAAGGGCGGAAGCGATTCATCTGTATCGAGTGAATACAATAATCAACAGGATTCAGATTCAGATTCAGATATTGGAGACATGGTTTTTGTTGATGGTAATGAAGCAGATCTTGAAGAATGCGACGACGAAGATACACTGATGGAGAGAGTCGGTTTTTATCCATCTATGAATATTCCGACATAACAATTCCACGATTTACTCACAATATTAACTATGTTCTAATTATATGGAATTCCTACTTCTGATTAGGTCTGGTGGCTTTCAAAACCGCCTTACGTACCTCGCCAGACACCGGTAGTTTCCGCGAGAAGGATACAAGTGAATTTTCAAATTCTGACAAAATAAATCCAGCTTCTAATTTCCCATTTTTATTTCCTTTGCCTAAGGTTGTTAAAGAGCGACTTTCATCTACGATCAAAGGTTTGCCAACGATTCGAGCTGCTATGAGAGAACAAGTAGAAAGGAGTCTGCAAAAGCGCAGAAAATCAAAAACCCAAGAGTATATCATGGTCGGAAAGTTTTCAACTAACAGCCAAATCGCGTGCGGTATCAACGAGCAAACTTCAATACCAGTCTGCGCAAGGAAATTGAGCGACATTTTCTAGTATTTAGAAAACTGAAAATTTCCAATCCCAATATCATTTTAATAGTCAATAATCCTTGTTGTAAACTTGTATTAAATAAATATCTAACGAAATGACGAACAGAATTTGACTTGTTGATTGCTATGCGGCGAGCTGAAATGTGTACAGTTTATATTATATCAATAATCGTTGAAGTCTATGAGGTCTGGTCCTTGTGGCTGAGGGCATTCCCTATACCAGGGATCCTCAAGTTCCCAAAGATCGGGATTAAGTCCTCCTCGTCCGGGCGGTGGTCCTCCGAAATCATTGGCGCTGCACGGGGTAGGATATCTAGCTGGGTTGAAGAATCTCTCTAATTCATCGACTCCGATTGCATCCGGTACTGCAGCCACGTTTTTCCTTGGTATCGGTGGCATAGAAGCCTTGATTCTAGAAGCGCATGGAATCATCATACCGGCTTCATCCTCCTCGAAGGAAATATCCCCCTCCATGATCTCCTGTTCAATAGGCACGTCAAGTCTAAGTCCGCACTCTTGTCTAGCTGCTCTAGCAAATTCGCGTTCTATTCTCATCTGGTTTTCTCGTTCCTGCATCGCGGCTCTTGACCTCTGAGCGAACTCCCTCGCAGCCAAAACACTGGGATGATTTCTACCGTATTCAACCTTGAACATATCATGTTCGATATCCGGTGCTTGGTATAAAGCCCGATCAGGCGTATGATCGGAAAGATTAATAACGTTATTTCCGACGCTAGCTATAGCAAGGACGAAGTCTCTCCTGGCATGCTGGAGCTCGGAAAGTCTGCTATTAACAGCCGCAGACTCGAGGGCGTCTTGTTCGTCCAAACTATCGGCGATTATTAAAATAGAGCGATTTGAAGAGGAGGAATTGTCCGCATTCTGTGTCGGCAATGCGACAATGGTAGTTCTACATTCGCTGACTGCTCCCGGAGGAATGACGATATTTTGTACAGGGCCTTCACCGACAGGTTCGGCCTGAACAACCTCGGCGTTCATCGACTGCGCGAGTTCGCATGTCTTTTCCGATATTGTAGTCAGCTCTTCCATCGTCCCGCTGTTTCCCAGCCTATCACCCCTTCTCATAGAAGAACTCGCTTGAGGAAGTGGCATTGATCTACGCGGCGGAGTCTTGGGGCAGGAGCCAGGGGCTGAAGATGGACCAGGCTCGGGAGAAGCCTCACGTCTCTTTGCTCTCAGTGCAGCCATTCGTTCTTCCTGCATTCTTCTGAGTCTTTGGACAGCCGGGCTGGCGGCAGCTGCTTCCTGAAGCCCACCTTGAGGCTGCCATTCTTGTGGACGAGGTTCGGCGCAGGGAGGAGCAGCGGGAGGCGGCTTACGCCGTGGCTCTCGTCCAAATCTGGCGTCTCCGCCGATAGGAGGTGGCCTTCTAACTGGATTTTTCTGGTAAGCAGCCTCCCCTCCCCTTTGGTTCATAAGATTCTTAGTGAATTGTTCGGTATGTTTCATTCGCGCTAACATCGCCTTGGTCATTGCAGGCTTTGTCATTTCTATTCTACGCGGTTCGGCCGGTGGAGGACCCTTTGTAAACCGAGAAACTCTCGGCTTACGAGATACATCGCAAGTCCCTCTGGCCTGAGCTCCGAGTGCCTCATCCTTGGCCATTTGATCTTTAACAAAGGCTGCAGACTTTGCTTGTCGCAATTGAGCCGCACGTGTTAAGCCGGGATTTCTAGAAGGTCGGGATGGTCCAGCTCCCGGGCATTGACCACCTTGATTTGGCGCGCGACCTAGAGGTCTGGCTTGACCAGGCATCTTCTTGTTTTAGTTGTAAGGACCAAGAGCAGGACTTCAGAGTTGTTCGGGCTGGTTGATTGTGCTGGTGTGTGGTTAAACTGTGTCTTTCATGTCTGCTTACACTCTGAAAATACGAAATAAATTATTTATTCGTTGATTCCTTCTTAGCGGGTTTCAGCGATGGTATTTAATCTAAGCTTACTCCCTTCTATTTATAATACTCACGTTAATTTTGGATAATTTATTTGCCAAGAAATTCGGAAGTTTTTTTTTTCTTTTTAATGCAGATGAACTGTCATCTACATCGCTTGTTTCACAAAAATCGTTGCATGTTTTTTGTCAGAAACATCTGCAGCCAATTTCTTTTGACAGAAGATGGAACATATCTTTCTGGCTCAGGAAGCTCAGAATCTTCATTAATAGCACTTCTCAGTCACCTGCAGAGAGGACATCTTTTCCCCGGTGAACTTTCTTCGGAGTCCAATAGATCTGGAGAAATTTAAAGCTTGATAAGATTATATTGATTTTGATAAAGTCAAATTAGCAAATATCGCTCTTGCTCTATATGATTCTCAAATACGATATCTATATCGTTTACACTCTGTATATCTTGTAATAGAAATTCTGATACTGGAGTGACAAATGCCTAAGATAATTTTAGTTTCAGTTATTTGTTGTTCAAAGCATAATAGGTATCCAAAAACCTTTGGTACAAAATTAAGGAGAAAATGTTAGCAAAGTATTATGAGAATTTCATTATGTATCCTTCCTTCAAATTCTTATAATGAAAACCTCAAAGCTAGGCTCTTGCAAAACGGAGACGAATTCATATTCCCAAATCGATATAAGGGTAAATATTTGATTTGATATATTTAAAGCTTTTAAATACCAGATATGACTTTAGAAGATTTTTACACTCAAAACTGCAACGCTGCAATTAATTGCAATAGTCATTATAAATTGCTTTGCTGATAAAATACCTAATGAATGTAAAATGATGTCAGGTGGTTCACGAGGCCGTGCATAATGCCTGATTCTAAGCCGTCGTATTCGAGTTTCAAAGGCCAGCTGCAGCACACATCCAGCAAGCTGTCTACCACGGATAAAAACGTCCATGCTGATACGAGTTTGAAAAGCACAGGAAAGAAAATGAGTCCTGGCGAAGCTCTGCTGAAGAATAAACACCCAGAACTCTTCTTTGTAGCTCCTCGTCCTGGCGGATTTATCAGGCACATTACCGCTCCTCATAAGGATCCGTCGAAAACGAACGTCAAAGATGAAGAGGATAAAGTGAGCCCAGTAAATCTTCAAGAATTAAATTCTAGCATCTTCGATCTGCGAATAAAAATTGATCAGTTAGAAATTTGCTCTTGATCTCATTATTTGACAATCAACTTTTGTAAGATTGTAAGACTATTATTTTCACACTTTTACAGCCCCAGAGCAAGAGGCCAATGGTAACAGGAAGTGAGTCGAAGCCTGTGTCAATAAACGAAGTTCTCGATACGAGAATTCCATGTCCCAATTTTCACAGGTTTTCAAAAGATGAGGAGCGAGATAACATGGTATGTAGTCTTATAAGTAGCTATTAATTAATTAATGAGAAATTAATGAGTAAGAATTCTTTCTTGGCCAAAATACGGAACAAGTATTTATTCAGAATCTTTTCACTAGGTCCGGATGTGCAGCATAGCTATTAGCACAGTCATAATGCTGGCACAGCATACGTACAAGGATATTACCCTCGAGCATGTAAGGCACACAGAAGCATACTTTAGAGCTTTGAGACAAGAGGATGGTTACCCGCAGAATATAGGACAGTTAATGCAAATTCTCGCGAATCTTAAACGAACAGGAAAAATCGTAACTCCGCCACCTTACGAGGAGGACTCTGACAAGGAAGAAGAGGATTCTGAAGATATCCAAATCTCTGATATAATAAACTAGCCGATTGAATTTTCTTTATCAAACGCTAGTTGTCCTTTGTAAAAGAAAAAGAACCCCGTGTGAATTATATTCCGTTTCATGAAACGACTAGAGTAAAATAAAAGTAAAGTATTTTCCCTCGTCCTCGTCAATAAGTATCTCTCTCTATAAATAGCGAAGTGTGAATATGAGCATGCTTCTGTGTTTTGATTAGAGCCTAGATTCAAGTTTCAATGAATTTTTGTTTCATTATTACAGCCTGTTTGCATCAGGTTTGTCTTTTGTTTAAAACCAGGCTATCCGATGTCTGAGAAGCAGCATAAATTTTAGTCCAAAAGTAAAATCAAAAGTAATGATCCTGTTCGTATGAAGTTTCCATACAGCTGAAAAATGCGTTCGACCCAAGGTTCGAAAACCTCAACTAGTTTGGCAAATGATGCATCAAAAAAAGCACGGTCTAAGGGCGGCTCGATTGATGGATCCAAAAAATCAGGAAGATCAAATTCAGGTCCGAACAAAAACAAGTAAGACCTTGTCCAGAGCTTATTGAATTCCTCGGCGTAATTAGCGGTCCGAAAAATCTGATGACTTTAATTTAGCCCTCCAAAGAAACCTACGAAAGAAAAAAATCGAGATGTAGTCGACATTCAGCCTCTGGTCTATTCTTTCCGTGTACCGAGCAATCCTTCCCCTGGGTTTGTGATGAATGCTCTTTTACCACCTTATTGGCTTTACCATGACCACGCCTTTGGCGTGATTTGGATGCTTTTTCATCAGGATAAGAAGTACATTGGTAATTCTGAGAATCTTGAATATCGATAACCGTTCATTACCGTAGAAGGTGGATTTTCTCTCAAAGTATTTCCCTCCGTTAATCAGGCATAGCGCAGCTCCATTGGTGCCTCAGGTTTCTGTTGGACTTGAAGAACACGGATGGCGAGTACACCGGGGATGTTAATGTCTGCATACAGGCAGTCCAGGACGATCTAATAGAACAATACGCCAACCTTGGAACAGCGCTTGAACATCAGAAGTCGGAGAAGAAACAGCGTGGAGATCCAAGCACTGAAAATGACGAGAATGATGATAAAAGTAATCGGAATAAAAACGACAATGAAACTAGAGCTGAATCCGACTCGAAGAAAGACATAGAATCAACCAATGAAAATACAGGAGGAAGTGTAAGCCTAGTTCCAACTGTTTTCTATGATTTAAAAAAATGTCATTTCATGAAATGAAACTGGAATATCGATTTCAGGAATCATCTCCGCTCCTAGAAACTCAACAAAGCAAGTTGAGCAAAATAAGCGCTAGTTCGTCGCTCGATGAGAGCGGATACGTTAGTCTGACCTATAACGAGATGATATCTCGAGGGCCCACGCCCTATACGGAACAGACTCCCCTTGAACAAATTTACAAAGCTGGCGGTACGAATGCAGCCCAGATGCCAACTTCGACGCCAGATATCGCGGCCATGTTAACGGCGGATACTTCGCCACCTGGTAAAATCAAGATACGTTGTTATTTACGGCGTTGAATGTCGAATTTTATTTTACGTATTTCAGATATTCCATTGGCGGAAATGGGGACGGAGGAATTGCTCAATTTTTTAAACTGTTCGAGAAAGGAACATGTGGAAAGGATTATAAAGGAAGTAGAACGGCTTCATGATTTAGAAAAGTGAGTTTGGTTTTTAGGTTAGTTAACCTCCGAAGACAAAGAAACCAAATTATTGTTCGAGACATTGATTAACATACCTTATTATTATTATTTAACCTCAGGCTTATCTCTGAATTAATTAACATACCTTCTTCATCCTCAGATTCATGGAAGGCATCGATAAACAGGGATTCAAAGCCTACGTTACAGACGACTTGGCTAGACGAATCGATAAACTCGACGGCCAAGGTGTCGTCAAAGAAATTGACACGATGTTAAACTGACAGTAATTAATACATTTAGGATCACCAAATATACCGTATATGTAATGTCTAAGTAGTTGCAAGGTATATGGAAACGCGCCCTGAGTAGTAAGACAGACGATGGAAGTCGGAACGATAATCTCTCTTCCGGAGTGAACAATTATAGAGATTAAAAAATTTTTTTAAATAAATAAATTTTTAATAAATCGGTTAAATAAATCGATTGTAATCTATTATATATATCTAACTTTGTTTCCTCTTAAATTATCAATCCCTTCGTTCCCCACAACATAACAGTATACAACGTTATCAACCGCAAAAACGGTCTCAATTACGTTTTCTTGAATGAAGAATCTCGCGCGAATTAATGGCGCGTCGCATGTGTTTGCCAGGTGCCCTCCGCTGTTTGGGGGGCGACTGATTTTATTTCACAGCTTTCCCACGCATGGAACTAAACGATTTTAGTACCGTCGCGTTATTATTTCCAATCTTTCGCGGCGTGAATTTATTTAATTTATTTCCTTCAATGAAATCGTTAGATTGCTCATCGATTTTCTCCCATGTTATCTTATTTAGGTTATGTTTGTATATTTATATCGTTGATGATTATATGCCGATAAAGTAGAAGCAAACATTCCAATTCACATGACTCTGACATATCGTAGGACGGAAAATATGGGCCAGTGCGACGTGCAGTTTTTCCTTTACAAAAGTGCGTAAGTAAGTAGACAAATTGTTGCAATGCCTGCAAGAGCCGAGAGGCCGAATTTACTGACTTATCAAGACGCCCAGCATAGTTGGACGGACGATTTACCAGTTTGCAAACAATCGGGTAAGCGATAACTACTCTCGACTACATAACCTGTCTTGAATTAACTAAAATTAAAAACAAAGATTATCAACGTTTAAAAAAAGCCTCGAATTTTCCTTATATTTTATTACTTTACTATACTTATTCTTATATTTTATCGCAAAAATGAAAGCAGAATTTGACCCGGTATAGGCGCAGGATTTTCTACCAATCAAATATACAGGGAGGATGGCGGTCGACAGGAAGACCATCCTTTCGAAGACCGAAGTTTTCACTGTCGATACGATGACTCGACGTTTTTATACGGTGTATTCGATGGCCACGAAGGGACAAAGGCAGCAACCTTTGCCCTGCAGCGTATGGCAGCTGAAATTCTCCTCGGGCAGCTCAGCGGTAAAACAACAGACGAAGAAGTCAAGGAAGTACTCAGGTAAAATGGCTAAAAGCCAGGAAATTTATTATCGCTGAAAAGTTACGAGTCGAAATATGAAAAATATTGAGGAATATAAGTTTCTCATATTTTTTCAGGCAAGCTTTCATCACCGTGGAACGAGGGTATCTAGATTCGATAGGAGATATTCTAGCTGAGCGCACAAGCCTGCAATTCGACATTCCGGACGGCTTGAATTCCTACGAAACATACCAAAAATTTCCCCACTTGGTAGATAAACTGAATTCATTAAACTGCGAATTGTCAGCTGGAACCAGCGCTGTTGTTGCCTTGGTATACAGCGGTAGATTATACGTCGCTAATGTCGGAGACAGTCGAGCCTTGTTATGCAGAACAGACAGTAATCAGGTCTTGAGGGTTGTGCAATTGAGCGTTGATCATGATTTAAGGAACGAGGATGAACTGCTTAGGCTTTCACAGCTCGGCTTAGATGTTGATTCTGTCAAACAAGGTATCTGAAAATGAAGAATTACAGTAATGAATCCAGCATGGTTCGCTCGAAGCATGAGGCAACATGTTCCGCTTATCCCACCTCGTGAAATACTAGAGTGTCTCCAAAAACCTATTTTTTTTTCCAAAGAACATTGAAAAATCATCAGAGTATCTCTAGGAACTTTTCAACTTTTTACGTTTAACTTTCAAAAGTTAACTTTTGAACTCGTCGTTTCATCGAAAAATGATAAGAGACATTTTTTGTAGAGCGTTCAATTTCCTTAAAAAATCTTCATCGCGCATAAAAATCCGTTGATTGGTTTGTGAGCTAAGAAATTCTAAAAAAAAAAAAAATGTTTTTTCCCATGTTATTTAAATGGGAAATAGAAAATTAAAAAGCGCCACCTCTAAATATTAATATTTAGAGCTCATATTTTCACTGGGTCGTTTTCTAGAGATACTTTGACGATTTTTCAATGTTCTTTGAAAAAAAAAATAGTCGGTTTTTTTGATACACTCTAGTGAAATACCCTAATATTTTTTTCCAGGTTCTCATCTGGGCAATCAAGAGAATACCAGATGCCTTGGCAACTACTCGGTCAAAGGTGGATACAGAGAATTTGATGAATTAGCATCGGCGAGCACAGAGCCGATAATTGCAGAGCCAGAAATCCACGGGGGTATTGAACTCGACGATTCGTGCAGATTTTTGCTACTCATGTCGAGAGGGCTGTATAAATCTTTGGAAGAAGCGACCGGCACGGATCAAGTGAACAAGGAATTGGCGCAAATGGCTGTAGAACAAGTGAGTTGAATTTTTCGGATGAAAATATCCTCCCAATTATTTATCAACGTCTTTTTTCTTCCAGTTCAGGGTGCAGTCGACATTAACGGGCGTGGCGCAGGCTGTGGTCGATAAAATAGTTCGAATACACCACGATGTAAACATGAGTAACTCCCACAATACTTTGACGACGGGAAAACGGGACGATATAACATTGCTAGTGAGAAATTTCAACTTTCCTCTTCCCCATGCGCTAAAAAGTCCGACTAATCAATCGGTACGGTTTAATCCCGTCGTACAAACCGTTCCTGTGCCGACCATGATGGATAACGACTATTATTCGAGCACTGGGACAAACGCCACTGATCAGACCTGCGACACTTCAACTACAGAAACCTCGACTACATCCGACATGTACCCTCCGGGAGGCAAGCCTTTGAATAGAGACGCGAAAATAAAACCGTACGTTGATTTTTCAGAGTATTTTAAAAACGTTGATAAAAGACGAGAGGAGGGCACCTTGCCGGAGGGAATAGACTTTTGAATTGTCGTTTTAATCTAGAACAGGAAAAAAAAAAGGTTAATGTCTTATTCAATTATTCTTTTTCAGTATATCTCCTGTCTTTTTTATTCTTATTCAACTAATTACCGAATGAACTGTATTAATTGTGTTATAAACTAGCTTGGACATCTGCAATACTGCAAATTACAATATGGAATGAAACTAGTGAAATAGGAGAAAATAGATATGACGTTATTTTTATTAATTAGCTATATTGTATTGCTTCGCTAAACTACGTGATAGAACTTTAGAGATGGTTGAAATATCAAATTAGTATTCTATACTGTATTTGTGAGGAGTACAACAGCAAGTTTATACATCGCACGAGTTAGCGCAAGACATACAAATAAAGTTTATGTATTTACAAGTGGTTTGAATAATTGAAAGACAGAGAGACGTGAATAAAATTACTTCATAGCTTTCGAAGCCAAAATACCTTTTACAAGAGTTCGAAGGCCAGGTTGATATCGGTATCAATTTATTTATCATCTGTGTAAATAATTATAACACTTCAAACATCTTGATAGTTTCGTAAAGTTCCCATACAACATTATTAAATGCACTTGAAATAAAATTGTTATAAATTAGTAGAATTTGCACCGGACCGAGTTATATTCCTTTATAAGTGATCGTCCGATTCCCAAAGTTTTTCCTCATCGCATGAATGAATAATTATCTAACCGTAGAATCAGACGATTCTATTTCATGCTGAAAATTCTTGAATAAAATCCATGTAGTAGTACATGAGAAAATAACTCATAGCCAAAGTCAAGTGCCGATAATAATGATAGGCATTGTTAAAAAAATATAACCATTGTTCCTCGCGGCATAGTACACGCCTGCTAAACAAAGCGTAATTTCAGAAGGAACAAGTATCATAATTTATGTCTATACTGGAGTGGTGGAAGTCTTACGTCGCTTAAGGACACGGCATGCACTTCAAACGCTCGAAGGCTGATTTCTCCAATGATTCCCGGTGATCTGGATGAGCGATTTGAATCAAGGCATGCGCCCTTTGGCGTAAAGTCTTGCCAAACAAACTTGCAATACCATTTTCAGTTACGACGTAACGAACGTGTGCCCTTGTCGTGACAACTCCAGCTCCTGTAAATATTCGACAATATATATTGCATATGATTATCTGCGCAGTTTTACACGTGTCTTTCTTAGGGTGGTTCAAAAAAAATGTATAATTTTTTTTTGCGTTCTTACCCCTTCAAATGTTAATGGTTGAGAAGAAAAAAATCCTCCCCAAAAATGGTCTCTCTAGCTCAACTCTAAGAGGTCGCTCTTTTCATTTTAATTTCACATTTACTTAACATGGGAAAATTTGTCTTTTTCATTAAAAGTTAAATTACTGGCAAACTACTTGATATTTTTCGGATTCATGCATAGATCCTTGAAGCTGATTCTTCAAGCTTTCCAAAACTCCATAATAATGCATAATTATCATAATTAAAACACAAATTTAAGCCATCTGAAAAGTACTGATTTTTAAAGAAATCATTAATTACTATTATTTTTTTTTTTTTTATTTTTATTTTTTATTAGAGAATTTTGGAAAGTTTAAAGAATCAGCTTTAAGGATCTATGCGTGAATTCGAAGAATATCAAGTAATTCGCGAGTAATTTAACTTTTAATGAAAAGACAAATTTTTCCATGTTAAGTAAATGAGAAATTAAAATGAAAAGAGCGATCTCTTAGAGTTGAGTTAGAGAGACCGTTTTTGGGGAGGATTTTTTCCTTCTAAACCATCAACATTTGAAGGAGTAAGAACGGAAACAAAAAATTATAAATTTTTTTTTGAACCACCCTAGTCTTTCTCCACCGGCAATCAAGGTCACTTACCCAGCTTTAGCACAGGCTGAATTTTGCTGACTCCTTTGTTGGTAACGGATGGCAAAGCAATAATAGCCTTTCCCATGCCGTCTTTTCCCATCGCAGCTCCGCGTATGAAATCAACCTGTCCTCCGAACCCGGAATACATCCTGGTGCCTATACTGTCGGAGCATATTTGTCCCGTGATATCTACTTCGATGCAGGAATTGATAGCGGTCATTTTTGGCTGGAGAGAAATTATGTGAGGATCGTTGACGTAGTTTACAACCAACATCTCTGCAACGAAAACAATTCCATAAATGATTTGCTTAGTTTTTTCGGATGTAATACGCATAAAGACGATCTTTATATCCCACAAAACTCACCTATGAATGGATTGTTGTGCATAAAATCGTACAGCTTCTTAGTACCGACACAAAACGAGCCTACAATTCTTCCCTGGTGTCTAACTTTCTTGTTATTAGTTATACACCCTTTGTTGACTAGATCTACAACCCCGTCGCTAAACATTTCGCTATGAACACCCAAGTCCTTGTGGCAACCAAGAGCCGACAATACAGCGTCGGGAATACTGCCAATACCCATTTGCAGCGTAGCTCCATCCTCGACAAGATTATCAGCAATTACTTGACCTATTTGAGACTCTACTTTGCTCGGTGGCTTTCCCCCGTGGACAGGGAGTTCCGTGTGATGTTCGACAGCGTAGTCAAAGTGGCTTTGGTGGATTAAAGCATCTCCGAATGTTCGGGGCATGTGCTTATTGACTTGGGCTGTAAAAATGTACAATTTTAAGCAGAAAAATCGTCTCTCCAGCTCTCCTCTCGTTCATAAGAATAAAACGGAGTATGTAGTTTTTCATTCACTCACCAATGATTATCTCTGAATTCACTAAAGCTGATCGAACAGAGTCAACGCTAGTCCCAAGCGAGCAATACCCTCGCGAATCCGGTGCACTTACATGAAGTAGAGCCAATCTGGGCCGCAATATCTTCTGCATAAAGAGCTTCGGGATCTCATGGAGGAATATTGGGATGCTATCGGCTCTGCCTTCGTCAACGGCTGCTCTGACGTTGCCCCCCATAAATACGCTTATGGATCTGAAGTGTTCTGCGGGAGAAAAACAAGGAGATATTATAATACAATCAGTTGTGTGTCGGTATGTGTATAGTTTTCACTTTAAAAATCTAATATCCCTTTTCAATATTCATTATCCTAAGGTTTATTTTTAATATACAAACTTGCAACTTCTGGCTTTGCGAAAGGAGCCTCTCCCTCCAAGTGCATATGTACTATCTTGACGTTCTCCAAATTTTGGCAGACCCCATAGTCTGTTAATGCTCTAAGCAATTCTAATGGGGTGGCTGCCGCGCCCTGGGCAAATACCAGATCATCTGGAAAAATGATTCAATTTTTTTGCTTAGTTTATACCAATAATTTATTGTTTCCAACAGGTTCTTTGAATTATAGGTATATCATTTTGTATACGAAGCTCGATCATTTCATTGTTCTTTTCTTTTTTCTTTTTCATTTCATCTCATGTATATAGTCAGTTTTGGACAATAATTTTTTATCGAAATATACGAACGTGGGATTACATAATGTTCGCATATCAGAAAGGCTATCAGCTCAGCTGATAAAACGAATACAATATGAGCCATAATTTTCTATGAAATAATAAATTAATAAATCATCAACGATCTCGTTCGTTGTTGATTTAATATTGATGATAGTTCGTGCGAAAGTGGACAGCTGTAGGAGAATGAAATGTAATAAAACCTCAAAGCCTGTGATGGGATGGTATAGACACTGATAGGAAATTTGATGAAAGTCTTTCGTTTGCCAGTGAAATTTCGTTACGAGAAAATTTCTTACTATTGAATTTTATTATTTGAGTGAAAATTCTAGTCGTCTGTAATAAATTGATAAAACTCCGTGCAGTATATATTCTTCTTTAATTTTTTAATAGGTAAATTATATACGTCATCCCTCATGTCATCATATTTGCGTACTTGTTAATTGTTATGCAAACATAGTTAATCTCGATTGATTCATAGATGCGTGTATGGATCTATGTACACACATACAATATATATATATATATATATCGTTTATTTAAAGCATATATTCATTGCGTGTGTATAAAATCGAAGTTCTAAAGTCCTCTTTCAACGGACTTTAAAATCAACGTCATTGAATCTATGTCCCCGTTGTTATTATTAGCAAAAAAAATACAATTCCATTAACATTTTTAATTGTTATATCCAGAGTATTTATATACATAGGCTTCCGGGTTCATTAAACGCAGACTTACATTATATAGAAATATATGTGCCCCATTCAAGCGGTATGAAAAAAAAAGAGCCAGTTCATCGATTTTTTTTTTTTTTGTCATTCAATATTAGGACAGGTCTTATGTTTCAAAACGTTCTATCTATGCGATGGCATTTAGTAGGTATTGTATACACATGCTACTGCAGCTATGGCATCCGGACTAAATTGAATCAATTACCTGACAATTTACGTTCGTTATCTATCTGAACTTACAGCAGTCTACCTGACCGATACAAAATATAGTATAGATATACCCAGAATGTATAGGATTTGTTTATCTCCGTCTATTAAAACGCGTAAGAAAAGATTCAACTGTATTATACAATGCATAGATCTAGAGGTATACGATTCTCAATATCGTTTTTATACTCATCGATGTATAATATTGCAACATATTGCGTATATATACGTAACGACAGAACGGGTTAAATGTTACATAAATAAATAAATAAATAGTTACATGTGACATAAGTTAAATAAATTGAAACTTCAATCGGGAAAATCATTTCTGTAACAATTAGAGATATACCTATTAGATCGATATTTGAGAATGCCAACGTATATATTATATGCATGAGGTATTATTTTTCCTGAATCGCGGAAATATCCCGACGAAGATCACACAACGCGATTTGCTTGCGTAAAAAATAATAATAATAATAATAAAAAACATCCAGTATAAAATTCCTTCATATGATAATCATTACGCCATATTGGCAAATTGCGTAGGTAGAGAGGTAGCATAACAGAATCATTCATTATCCAATGAAAAACCATCTACCAGAGGCTCGTCGGCCCGAGCTATTTATTCGCAACGTTGAATTTTATCAGCAACAAAATTTTCGTTGGACACGAGCCACTTCGCCTCGTTTGCGTGTTTATAGGCATAGATGCGTATAGGTATATGTATGTCGTCGGTCGACTATTTGATATCCGCGGAATATATAGAATGTAGATAATTAAACAGGTGTTTTTTTGTTCATTTTATTTTTTTTCTTTCTACGAATGAATTATCATATCTATATAATGACGTTGTCGCAACAGTATAGCGTTTAAGAAAATTCTTATAATTCGGTCGATGCCCTGCCGTTCGGTTACACTCCTCGATCGATGGCTTGAGAAATGCGAGGAGAATTTTTATGACAGTCCATGGTGTTTAGGTTTTTGTCGTTAGATTCTTTTATAGCGAAGTGGAAGGTGAAACAGAAAGGAAAAAAAAAGAAGAAAAATCCTCTGCCTTTAGAATGTTGTATGTACCATTATTTATCTGATAATTGTATACATACCTGATCTAACGCAAGCCTTTTCAAAAGCTTCGTCAGCAGTCGAAGTCCATATGGGTTGTTTGTCGGGAATAGGCATTCCCGGCTCTGGTGAATATGTAAAGTAATTTTTCGACGCTTGACATCTCGCTGGCCAGGACGCGGTCAGTGTTCTCGTAAGATGAGCAACGCGTTTTAAGGCTGCAGCCATATTCGCGGTTTTTTTTTAATATAAGTAAAAAATAATTAAACGAAAATCAACACGCGATAAAACAAACTATCAACTATACTTTTCACCACTTGACTTATTACACGCCCGTCCCGGCCAACGGCAAGCTTCTCACTGTACCCCGCTGATCTAGATTCAGTGAAACATGTCAACGGGCTGGGGCGGGGGGGAAGAGGCGCCAAATAACCTTAAACTTATCAGGTGCGTCGCAACTCATTCGGCTCCGCGAAAATCCGTTTGATTTTTCATAATATATCCTCCTACTGTGTAGTAGGAAAATTTGCGTTGACTGCAAATTGATTTTTGAGCATATCAGTACGGAATTTGAATAGCTAAAAAAAAACATCTCGTTTATGATATTCCGTTAAAACAGTAGCGCCGAAATTTAGGAATTCTGCTACAGCCCTGGTCGATATGTATGACGTCACGACGCTACTCGACGGATAAACTAGGGCTCGTATATTACGCATTAGATTGGCAAATAGGTGGTATTAAATTAAAATCAAAAACAGGCACGACTCGATACGAGTGTTTGTAGACGGGGGATAAGGTAGAGGGTGTGTCGTAGTTAGAGAATAATCCAGAATAGTGATAAGTAGAAGTGGGCTTCAATTCAAGCAAACCAGCTGAGAATGCATACATATAATTCTTCTTGCAGTTACGAATATGTTTTCTAATGATATTATATATTTGAATACTCATTGTGTTGCGCCTCATTATCTCTGTCGCATCTTTTCGATTGTCTTATCGTAATATTTTGCTTACCGAATTATTTATGTGCTAGAAAATACAGCCGATATTAACGCAGCTGTTCTTACTCATTCGAGACAAATAAGTATATCGAATAATTATGGTATCTCGGTATGGGAATATTTTTGATTTATCATTTCTTTTCTGTACCAGGCACGTTAAGCATATAATATAATTAGCATAATTAACTTTTCCCAATCTTGCAAGAAGCTTAGACAATTTGATGATCGATGATTTTTAAAAAATATAGCGTTTTAAAGGAACAAATTGACTTATATCATTTTGAAAGATAGCGCGCAAAATCAAATAAATTGATTATACATAGAAATTATGAAGAAAAAAAAACAAAAAAACATTTTATTTTGTTCCTGGTCCGAATATTTTCTTTTCTGCAAAAATCTAATCTCATTGAATTTCGTAAGAAATTTTCTGATATTTAATAATATTACGTCAATAGTATCTAATTTGACCGTCAGTATTCTCGGGTCACGTGATTGCACGTGCCCACACTCAGCCGCAGAGCTAGTCGGGTAGCTGGATTTCTGCTCTTCGTTTAGCCGACTTGCAGTGTGAGTTTCGTAGAACCTGATACCGATACGATGTCGTACTCAAATACTCTTGGGGCTCGCCAAGCCCTCCAGGAACATACCCTGGCTGTATCAAGAGATTTCATTTCTCAACCCCGACTCAGTAAGTCTAATATCTACATTTCCACAATAATAGACGACCAATTTTCCCGATTATTCGACGGATACGAAGTGGGCGTAGTACGCCGAGAACCTCAATCAATGTCTGGCACGCAGAGGTCAGCTGATTCTAGACTCCGGTTTTTATATTACTGCATTCGTCCCTCTATATCTTGTTCAATTTTTACCCTATTTCCGAATTCTCTGTTCTTATTGAACCCGTTTATTATAACCAATGTACCCGAATGCTGTATATCTATCTTATGCATGTATGTATTCTCTCTTAACGCAATGTCATGTGACTGCAGACGACAATCTCTGGCTACTTGACTTTTCCCCTTTTTAGAAGATTCATCGATCTTATATTCTGCGTTTTCTCACCGTTTTGATACCGCGGAATACGATTAGGTAATATCCCAGCAATTTCTTATCTATTTTTCCTTTTAAAAAAGTATTTGATAAACTTTCGAACTTTCTACGCACGTAGCCGCGGTATTTTGCTAACTCGCCTTAGACGAACCCCGTTTCATATTTCTTCATACATCTCTTCGATTCGGAATTTTCGATTCTCGTTCTATAACCAGACGTTTTTTTCCCAAAACGCGGAAGATTTCTCCGCAGAATATAAACGTCCGAGAATAAAGTGGGCGTAACCCTTATGCAGTGGCGTATGCTTATGTTACACGCTCACGTGATAGCTTATAAATCGTACATATTATTTGTTTAGGTAAGTTCTTAGAGGCAAGCGAGCTGTAAAACGTCGCGATTTATTTATATCGCAACAAAGAAAAATCGACTGAAAATATTCGCTCGTATTTAACGCATTTGATTTTCCCAAAAGATTGTCGAAAATAAAACCGAATGAATTCGTTCTATAATAAATTTCTAACAATCGTGATTCCGCCGTCCCAATAAATTACATAATTTGACTACATTCCGTTATTTTCCACAGCGTACAAAACCGTGTCAGGAGTAAACGGTCCACTGGTCATATTGGACGAGGTTAAATTCCCAAAGTTTGCTGAAATTGTACAACTGAAGCTAGCCGATGGGTCGCTTCGATCAGGAAAGGTCCTCGAGGTCTCAGGATCGAAGGCGGTTGTTCAGGTGTTCGAGGGGACTTCGGGAATTGACGCTAAAAATACTCTGTGTGAATTCACGGGGGATATTCTCCGTACTCCGGTGTCAGAGGACATGCTTGGACGAGTATTCAACGGCTCTGGCAAGCCCATCGACAAAGGACCCCCAATTCTTGCCGAGGACTTCCTCGACATTGAGGGACAACCCATTAATCCTTGGTCTCGTATTTACCCCGAGGAAATGATCCAGACTGGTATTTCTGCCATTGATGTAATGAACTCCATCGCCAGAGGACAGAAAATTCCCATTTTCTCTGCAGCCGGTCTTCCCCACAACGAGGTAATCCACACAGCTTCCACATTCCATGATATTTCGAACTTATTTCATTCGACAAGGCTAATTTCTAGGGTGGGTCAAAAAAACCGACCATTTTTTTTTTTCATTTTGTACTCTAAAAAATCAATTGCTAGACACCTCTAGAAAATACTCACCAAATATGAGCTTTTAATTTTCATAGAAAGGTCCTCCGCTTTATGGTTTTCCATTTTTTCCTCAGTATTAGAAACGAAAATTGATATCTCTCTATCATCTGTTCGTTAAAAAATATCGCTCCTCATATTCTTGTAGGAAATTGAAAGCTCTACAAAAAAGGTCGCTTATAATTTTTTCGGAAACCTCACCGTTTAAAAGATATCACAGATTGAAGTTTGATTATTTTAAGAGAAATTGCTGTTTTGCTTATGAATTTTATAACTCGTTAACAAAAAATTTTTATGAAATGCGCAATTCATAGTTTTGTAGGAAATTAACTGCTATACGAAAATGGCCTCTTATGATTTTTCGATTTAATTAATTACTACTAATTTCTCCACCTAGTATTCTAAAAATGCCCAAGAAATGCTTAACGATATCTAAAAGCTATTTTTTCTTCCCCGTAACAGATCGCAGCTCAGATTTGTCGCCAGGCTGGTCTGGTTAAGCGGCCCGGAAAGTCCGTGCTCGATTCTCAAGAGGACAATTTCGCCATAGTATTTGCAGCTATGGGTGTTAACATGGAGACGGCTCGTTTCTTCAAGCAAGATTTCGAGGAGAATGGTTCTATGGAGAACGTGTGTTTGTTTTTGAACTTAGCAAACGATCCGACCATCGAGCGCATCATTACGCCACGCTTGGCCCTAACAGCTGCTGAATTCTTGGCTTATCAATGCGAGAAACACGTCTTGGTTATTCTGACCGATATGTCTTCTTACGCTGAGGCTCTGAGAGAAGTTTCTGCAGCCCGTGAGGAAGTACCCGGTCGTCGTGGTTTCCCTGGTTACATGTACACGGATTTAGCCACCATTTACGAACGCGCCGGGCGTGTCGAGGGCCGCAATGGTTCTATCACGCAAATTCCAATCCTCACTATGCCCAACGACGATATTACCCATCCTATTCCTGACTTGACGGGATACATTACCGAAGGGCAAATATACGTCGACCGGCAACTTCACAACAGGCAAATTTACCCGCCGGTAAACGTGCTCCCGTCTCTTTCTCGTCTTATGAAGTCCGCCATCGGCGAAGGAATGACGCGAAAGGATCATTCCGACGTTTCAAATCAGCTGGTAAGTCGAAGAATGGATTTAGGGATTTGAATTGAACAGAAAAACATTTATTGAATCAATTAATTCTTTCACAGTATGCTTGTTACGCTATCGGCAAGGACGTCCAAGCGATGAAGGCTGTTGTCGGAGAGGAAGCTTTGACACCGGACGATCTGTTGTACCTTGAATTCCTGACTAAATTTGAAAAGAATTTCATATCTCAGGGGAGTTACGAAAACCGTACTGTATTCGAATCCCTTGATATCGGATGGCAGCTGCTTCGTATATTCCCTAAGGAAATGTTGAAGCGTATACCTGCTTCAACATTGGCTGAATTTTACCCGAGAGATTCGCGTCATTAAGATTACATTCATCGTTTCTCTAGTTATTTAGCTGGTATATCTAACGCATTGGATGCTGGCTATCGTTTCGTCTGTATAAACATCGGTGAGAAAAATTGAGATATTTTATCGTGGCAAGGTACGATTATTTGCTTTTTTTTCTATTAAAGTTCATTATATTTCGTACCGTTTGTTTGAAACGAAAATTTTACAACACAAATTATCTGTTATATAATGTAAAATATTAAACAACCTATTCGTATAATGTTTTGTTCGGAGCACTAATTATCGTTTGAAAGAAAAAAAAACAAGTATTAATAAAATCCTAACGATATTCATGTGCTATATTCAACACGACGAAATTATCGATACACATGTTATTTCGCTGGTGGATTTTTAAACTTTTGCTTAAGAACCTTTAATGAGAAATTATTAAATTTTGTTTGAAAATATCTAGCAATTTGATTAAGGTATTGGAATCGGGTACCTTGCCGATTGAAATGAAGAGAAAATGATTAAAAAAGAAAAAAAAAACAATTAAAAACAAAAAAAAAAACGGAAAAAAAAATAATAAACTATCAAAGAAAACGAAAATTAAAGTAAATAGAACCGGTAAATTGGGAATAATAATAATAATAATAATAATAATGATGATGATATATCCACGCGAAATCAAGACAATATTGTAAATGTTTTCTTCTGTCATAATATTAAATATACATGTTATATTATTATTAAATTTAGGGTCTTAGATTAAAGAGTCGTACATATTTCATTTAGCTATTATTACATAGGCGTTAGTTGTTAGCAGTTAAATAAAATATCGAAGGTTGGTATCGTCCATGAAATGATGATTTTAAACGGGTCTCAGGCTTCCCTCGATTATCACAAGTTGAATTTTCCGAATTGAGGATTATAGAGAAATCATAATGCGGCTGACACCAAGGCCAAGCGTGTATTATCGTCCGATTAATAAAAGCCGCGAATTAGATCTTGGTTTCGATGTATTCCTCCGAGGAAATTTTGTCGGATTTATTTAAATAACTAGCTAAATTTTCTTCCAACATTAGCTGCAGATCGTTGTGGGATGAGATTAATCTTTCTTTGAAGGGTCATTGTAAATTGTAATATATTATGTATTTCAGTATTGTTGTAAATTGTTAACTAATCCAGTCCACCTTATTAATACGCGGTTATGAATGGCTCACTTTATCCAAGCCTTGGCTTAAATCGCCCTTACATTCCAATAACAGCGTGAATAATAATATTGTTTATTAATAACGCGCATATATAGGTATATAGCGTCCAGTAAATCAAATTCAATTACTGAATAATACTCCTGATTAATTAACGCGGAGGGAAAACACATTTTTTGATTCGGTAAATTTAATATTATTCTGTAATTGTAATAATTGAATTGAAAAAAAAAAAAAAATTAAGAATAAAAACCGTTGAGTTAAAAGAGCGAAGTGAGTTTTTAACAACAAAAATCTCCAAGCAATAATTCAGCCCCCCCGTATATTCATTTCTAATACAATCCCTAATATTTACAAGAGAATTGGGCTGCCGGTGGTAAGATCGATTCGGATTATTCTAAACTGAATGTTTTTATCTTTTATCCTCGTTCATACACATACATAACATAAACTTGATTCTTCGCTAAATAATTGTAGTAGGAAATTGTGTAGTAATAAAAAGTAAATAAAAGAAAATAAAATCTAATATATCTGTTATAAAGGCGAGCAACAATTCAGTTATTTCAATTTTTAATATTTCCAATCGTCATATCCGAATTTTGAATCGTTCAAAATATTCCCTCCGCGCGTTTCTACGTAGTTCGCTAATGGGGATCCAGATGGCGCTGCTCACTTATGTCGCGTAAAGGTTCCCTAATGTCGCGAAGTTGTCCGCTATTTATTTCAAAATAATATCGCCATTACTCGAATCTCGAATCATGATCAGTCGCGAAGCCTAGATGGTAGAGGCGCGAGAGCATACGGTATAATAAAAAAAATGTGTTACGGTTCGTCGCGGCTTTATAGCACGTTTTACTACTTCGGGAGATAAAGAAAGGTGACAATACTTAGTGGGAAAATAAGCCGACTTTTTCTACGTAAGTAAAACTTTTCAAGACTATATTATCGAATGTAAAATATGTTATCACGAATGAATTGAATCTGCGAGGTTATGATACCGCTTTTATCTCGAATCTGCTGGACAAAGGGATTCAATTTACCACGTGACGCGATCGGGAGGGGAAAAATAAAAACAATCATCATCACAGAATGATTCTATAGCAACTATAAGATTTATAAATCGAAGAAATTCAAACTGAAAGCGACATTGTTACGTCATCTTATATTTACTGCGTAATGATTTTCAACGACCGGTGAAATCTTCGATTTGCATTTTTAATCTGAAAGTTTAATCGAACAGCTCAGGCCCACGACCTACTCCACGTATAAAAATTCTCCGCGAATTATAAAAAAAATAAAATAAAAATAAATAATAAGCTTGAAGATATAAATCATAAAATATAGAAATAGAAGAGGAGAGTTCCAGGATGAATACGTAATATCGTACTATTTATATACATAATTGATTTTATTGCAAGTTGGAAATCTTTGGCGACACTTGAATACCAGCTAAATAAATTGTAGCCTGTATTCAGCTACGGTACTGCACACATACTTCGCTTTTATATGTTATAAATGTGTGTATGTACACTTGTAGCGCTTAGCCCCCTGCGAATGACCGGATACATTGAGCGTTTAAAATTTAACACGCTATTGTAGACACGTTACGATCTGCAATTGTACTTATGTACTACGTACATCGGTACGTAAAAATACGACTGAAGGAATTCGGACCTCGCGGTCATTCCGGAATTTAGCTAACCAAAGATTATTTATATTTTAAGAATTGCAACGACGCGAGGCTTATGACATTATCATTACTCTGCGCGTTTATCTATAAAAGTGTAAACATATTCTTCTTATCTATTCTCCCATTCTCACAGTTTCGCATACATTCGTGATATCTACGACGTTCGAATCGCGGAGTAGGTATATTCATATGGGGCGTTCCATCCCAAAACGGGCTGGCCAAAACCCTCACTGTTTTTAATTTTCTTTTTTTTTCTACTAGTAAGTTGTTAGTCATCCCAAAAAATCCCGCTACACCAAGTTTCAGATTTTTTGAAAAATTATTCTCGTCATTATCATTTAAAATAGTGAGCGTGAGGGTCTTGGCCAGGTCGCTTTGGGATGGAATGCCCCATATGCTCTGCTAGGGTAACCGCGACCGCGTGCTCTTCGCAATTTATTCATCGGTCATCCTCCCATCAGAGTTCAGTCGTGATCAGACCGTCGTAGTGAGCGCGTCGGGTCTCAGTACTTCGGTGCCTCGCGTTGACAGATGTAACATTCTTTGTGTTCCGTTCACATCAACGACGTATGTAAATACGAAAATTAAATGTTCACCGTCTGTTTTCGTAAGCCCAGATCCTATTCGCTTTAATTATATTTTTAAAAACTCAATTAACAAACGTTCAATTTCTCTGTCATAATTCTTAAAGTAATATGAATATTGAGAGAGTAGATTGTTCGCTTGGTGGATTTCTACCAATTCTAATAATCAGCTGATCTTCGTTCCGCTTTATTATCGAACACTAATAAATACTACTGCGCGTTTGTAATTTTTATTCGTCAATATTTTCATTATTAACCTAATGTGAAACTGTGTGTGAAAAAATAAAAAGAAAGAAAAACTGTTAAAATGGATGGCTTAGTTGAGATTTTCTTGTTCTGTGGTGCGCTTTACTACTTCTTTAACTGGAGGTGAGTTGTTCTTATTTTTTTGACCTTAGCACTCGCTTTATCGTCGTCGTTAATCTTTTTCTCAAATCTTGAGGATTTCGTATTCTAATCAATTGGACTTTAAGAGGTAGAAGATAATATCTTGAAATTAAATCTCACATGCCTTTCAGGATATCATCAATGTCAGATTACGATTAAAGAAAGGTCTTTGATAGATAGCCATCTATAACACCGTGTAGAATTATCGCACATTGTTCAACTCTATCGATTCGAATTCTCATTTTTTTTTTTGTTTTTTTTCTTTTCTAATTTAGATAAATAAATTTAAATAATAAATTTGATCATAAAGACTCGCGATATTCGTTGCTCAAACTCTTTTCAGTCTTCGGTTTGCAAACTGCAATCGTAGTACATACAGCCTGACGACCGTCTTACTGCCTCTTTACTCGTTAAGCCAATAACACGTATATTACATACGTAGGTACGTGATGGAATTACGTTACGTTACTTAAGACCTAAAGTTAAAAACTACATCGAATAATATCGAGTTTCTTTGAAACGAATTTTATTGACAATTTTTTGTTTTGTTTTTTTTTTTTTTCACTGAAAAGGAAATGAAAAATTCTCATTGCATTTCACTATCTTGCATATTATAAGTTTGTTTTTTTTTTTTTTTCATCTCACGGAGGATATGTTACATGTGTAATAATGGCGTGAGCGTTGATCGGGACCTTTTTAACCTTGCGATCTTCACGGTCAAGATAGTTGACCAGGCTGTTTGAAATTTGTGATAATTTCATTCGATTGAAATTGACTCGCTTCTCTTAATCTTATCCCGAGGATATATTCATTCTTATATCGTTATTATTTCGTCTACTGACTGTGAACCGTGAACGCTCTATACATCTGTATTGTTGTAGTAGGTACGGTTGCAGGTACTCTATAGGGCGAAGATAATTAGACTGCAGAAATATATACAAGAAATAAATAGATCCTGTGATTCTATAGATTTTCAATTATACTTACATACTTCAATCAGGAATAATATTGTTTCATAGACATGGATAAGCTTTGTTTAACAATAAGATTGATTGGTAGGGTCAGTGAGGTCTGTGACAATATACATAGGAAAACAACTGTTGACATAAATCCGATCGATCGGACTTGGAACCAAGTTGCGTAATTAAACAAGAATACCCGGTTTTTAACAACCTATGAGTAACCTACATTGTACGTAGGTACTACCTATGTATACAGAATTACTTCATATATGTAAGTACTATTCGATTTAAATAACCTAGACGAACGATCGAGTTTCATTTATACGCGGTTTTCATATGCGGTGACGGACCAGCAGTACATTATATATATATATTTATTTTTCTGCAAGAAATATTTAATCCTACATTATACAGGCATAGGGAAATAAAATGCAATGACGAACAGTTCCGTATATATATCGGTTTCAACACCATTGGCTCTTCCTTTTATCTTTATTTGTTTTTTTATCAAGTCCCAGATATACATATTATACCTATATATTTATAGTGAGAAAATTTCTGATACTCGCTAATCTCGCATCTGTTATATAATGATTGAAAATTTACCTACACTGAAAATTTTCTCCTACAATTATACGCACGTACTAGCTATATTATATATTATATGTATATGTAGGTATAATACAGTACCGGTGCATAAGAAGCAAAACTTTCATTTTCTTCGCCGAACTATAGGTACATATTGCATAAATGAAAGCGTCCGTCCTTTTCGCGACTTTAGCTTCCTCGGTAACTATACGTATAAGAGTGCAATGAGCGTGGCTATATAGTTTAGAAAGAAAGAAAAATCGTAGACGAAAAAGAACCAATTTTCTAATATCCGTATACAGAGTTTATCTGTGAATTAAATTGTCGTTCAAGATCGCATTTCAACCCCTTGTATATTTTCAATTGAATTAAATATGTGTTATCTAATCGGGGAGAATCACATTTGACTATATAATACCTAGGCTACGTGCTCGTTGCATCCGAGATCGAAACGATTTGAAATTATTTTAATTATCGAGTATAATTATTAATTTTAATATCATCATCGCTATTCGAAACATATATATATACGTATGTATAATCGATTTTTATTTACTTCTCTTTAATCTACAGACCGAAGACTATAAACATTATAGTAGATAAACAGCGAGCGATCAAAGTTTACAGAATAATGTGCTGTTGCTGATGCTATTTCTATCCCTATTGCATTTGCAGTTGCAATTTTCTATACCGACAAATTTTCCAGATCTTATTATCACGCGAACATTACACACATGATATTATTATTGACGTCGCTTTGTTTGTACACTAAATTACCTATTATTGAACTTTCCTATTCACGCTGCATCTATAATCTACATTATACATTCTAATCGTTATTATAATAATATGACTTATGATATCCAGTTATTTAATGATTTACAAAGTTGTGAATTTTTTTTTTTTCTTGTTTTTCTTTCTCTTTTCATTTTCTTCGCGTAAATCGTTTAATTAATTTTTTTTTTTTTTTTCTTTCTTTATTTTTTTCTTCACTCATTTCTACATTTTTCTCCGGCAAAAGGCCAACTCGTCACTTACTTATACACATATCTTCTTTCTTTATCCTGCACGTGTATACGATGGGTACGCCAATGTCCAGATCACGCCACTCCGCAACAAACGGTAAACTCTCTCAGCTGACGATCAGTCCCAGCTCTTTGCAAAGCATCCCGCAGTTGAATGCATGTAGACACATATATACATGTATATTGTACGTTGGTATATGATATGGGTATACTTAAACACCTAAATTTTTAGAATAAAAATCATTGAACGGCCTTGATTCCACATAGAGTTTCTCTCTTTACCGTGTTTTTTTTTTGTTTAATTCTTTCATCAATATCATAATAATGTGTCATAAATTATATTAGCTAATGAGTTAATTTTTTCTTTTTTTTTCTTCTTCCCTCCTTACACATGTATATACACCTCTCCGCGATGTATGATCTTTTCTGCACGGTTGGATTTAATTAGTCGCATAAAAGATTGCTTTAGGTTATCGCATCCGTCGTTTTAGTATAAATTATAATCGTGTCATAGATATATTATAGCCCCTAATTATCGGTATTATATATATATATATATATATGAGATATTCATTAATTAATTGATTAGACAATTATTTCTATATCGTTGAGCAAGCGAAGAATAAAATAAAATCAAAATATCTATATATGTATACCTGGTATTGGTTGACGGTCTATTTCTGCCTATATAATGATAAAGCTACACAGGTATTTTCATATGTACAATAATATATGAACAATTAGGTGTGAAATCGATTCTATTTCATTTGAAAGTTTCATTTTTTGTCATTAAATGAACATTATTATTGGCTTCAATCGGACACTGGCTATATCTATTAAGGATTTCTCGTATCCGTATATGATTATTTGTTATAACGTACTACATATGCTTGCTCAAGTCACATCATTATTCTTATTTTTCTATTCTATATGAATTCTTATGTTCATTTTTCAATTGACTAATTTCTCGCCTTAGAGTTTAGAAAATTCTTGAAAAATAATCAAACATACGTTTAATTCGTAATTATTATACTTGTCGCGTTTTCGATACATACTCACGATCAAACGAAGGTTGATGAACCACGTACCTGCGGATACACACGGTGTTTTTGTACAATTTTAAAGAAAAAAAATGTGTATAGTGTATATTTATAATATGAGAATTATGAGAGGAAGAAAAGAAAAAACACAAAAATTATTATAATGAATGAAATTCGTTGTGTAACGAATGACGTTTATCCTTTTCCTATTTTTAACATATTTTTCATAGATTTTTTTTTTCCTTTCTTTCTTTCTTTCTTTCTTTTTTTTATAGCTATACATCGGTTAGATATTTAATTGGTATGAGTCCCTCGAATAGGATGTATCGTGGCATACATACGTATTGATATTCGTATAACCATAGGTATGCGAGTATGGGGACGCGAATTACCTATGCGATCCAGACTTTCGCTCGCTCTTCACGAAACTCCAAATCCTATACGAGAAACGGAATAGTCAATATATAGTCGATCGAATATTACAAACTTGATAAAGTTGGAAAATATGTACGATTATAAATATGTCATACGGTAGTATCTATATGACACAAATTTATGATCAATTTTATATATGTGGATGAGGATGAAATGAATTTACAATAGACGATGCTTGAAAACCTACAACGTAGAATAATTCTTTTATTTACTAATAAGTGTTTTTTTTTTTTCTCTATGTTCTTATTCAGAGCCAACAATATGGTCGATGTACTGTCCACCAGGCTACAAGAAGTTTATGCAAAATGGGAATCCCGTACGGAAATGGCAACCAACGATACCTTGGACGCTACCCCGCGACTCTCATTCGATGGCAAGTCTATTTATTTGTATATTCATTCATTCATTCATTCATTCATTCATTCTTTCATTCATCTACACGAGCGTCCATTATACATTTATATTATTATTATATTATATAATCTTGAGGAAGGTCGTAGGTTTATAATAATGCCTGCAGATACCTGATATACGTAGAGTACGTATATACATAAGTATATAGCCTGAGGCGAATTATTAGTAAGGCGCAATATAATATATTGTTCAGTATAATATTATAGCTATCTACCTGCATAATATGATCGTTCTTCTCTCGATCGAAAAAACCGTTCATGCGTTCTGCTTTTTCAATTTCAAGTAAAAGAACAAAATGAAACGCATATCATGACTATTTATGTATGCATACATGCGCAGAATATATATATATGTATAACTCGTTTTCATACGGAAAAAGGTCATGTTTAATAGTCTCTCTCTCTCTCTATCTAGTCTAAATTTATATCTGTAGGTATATATGTGTATAACATAATATCTTCAATTATATATCGCGCGATACTTCTTAACCCACTGACTGACGATTCTCTTTTTACATCGGGTTTTTTTTTTACGATCTATTGATTATGTTCATCTCGATGTCACGCGACAAACACTATGCAGATTGTGTAATGTGAAAACAGAATGTATGATTATCATTATTATGAACATTATCATTATTACATATAGCATACGAGATATAATTAGTTGAACTATATTTATTATTGATATTATTATGATTATTATTATCATACCCTTACAATATCGACTTGTTCCTATACATAAATTATTATAATTATACGCTATTTATTACGCATTAAATTATACTAAATGAAATTATCACCCTATCTCGCGTTATACATATATATATATATATACCTACAAATGCCCGCGGTGAGCACGTGGCGAGAATGACAATATACGCATACGCGATATTACGGATATAATATACCACGCGTCGAACTCACCACCGTTGCATGTATCTATAACATGTGTATTACATTCATATATAATTATACACGAGACAAGCGCGTGAATAGTTATCATTAGTACGTAGATGAAAAGAAGAAGAAAAAAAAATAATTAAACTAAAAGAAAATTGAACTATAATCCCATTTTATAAATGTATGTACATATACATGTAATTAACGATTTTTGATCGATTTTTATATTTTTATATATTTTTTTACAAATCTGAAAACGCCGCGTAGAATTGTCAATTAATTTCATCATTTATACGCGTGGTAACGCGCCTGTTTGATCAGACCCCCAAGAACTGCATGCATACGTATGTATGTACAGTAGCTAAAGTTCGTTATCGACAGACTTGGTCCCCTAGATTCCGCTTATTTGATACTTAAAACTATGAATGAATCTTTTGATTGTAAAATTTATTAGAGGTATCTATTATTTGATTATTTCGTTCGGCGATGCGCTGTACGCGCGTATAATTTGATGTTATTATTTTTCAGGATTACGGAGAGCCGGGCAGCAATATCAGAAGAAAAAGAGTCAGGGTAGAGAACAGGCGAGAAAAATACGAGATAATAATCTTTACCGAATAAAAGAATCTGAACCTTTGACGCCAGCGGCACCGGCTAAGGTTATACCATTTTTACATCGATGCTGCGGACAATGTACCCCGTCTTCAAAAGTGAGTAACTTATGGAAAGATATAAAACAAATTGTTTATTTTTGCGAAATTTGAAAATCTGGAATAATTCAGGGTTGGTAGAGCCGATTGAGACGAATGAAATAAAAAATAAAAATTTATTTATTTCATCATTTTTTTTCTCTTCTGATTCTATTTGCTTTCTCATTGACCATTTCGATCCAATTCGTTTAGTGATGTTACCTTGTCGACGAATCGCGACTTTTAAGATCGTATAGAGATAAGACAAGAAAATGAAATAAAAGTGATAAACAAACTGAATAAAGAATAATCATATCTCGGTATCGCGAGTTTCGTAATATATATATATAAGTAGAGCAAGAAGAGCAAAGGCTGACGCGTATTATGATTTTTACGCGTCATATTCAGTCATTGAAAATTACTATAAAACGACACATCGAGTTTTGTGAGTATTTTTAATAGTAATTTTAATATGGGAAAAATTAACAATATAAATAATAAATCGATAAATTTAGAAACGAATAATTAAACGAAGCAATTCGTCACACGACCTATTCCGCAGTTCAATGTCGTACAAAGGTTCTTCTTTTCATTCCCTGATAATATTATAGCGAAGTAAGATGAATTACTACGTAGTTACAAATATCAAACAATAAACGCTTACTTATATCGTTTAATTCGGTGAGAAATAATGTTCATCTAAGTTTGTGATAATTGACGTTAATCGGGGATAAACGACAGCCTTAACAAAAATTGTTGATTTAAATTGGGCGCCGCATAGTCTGCTCTCGAACAGACTATGTATAGATCATATTATATATAGCGAAACACTCGTATATATAATTGCAAATACTATTTAAGCTTGGCAGAAACGAGACTGCAGTCGACATCTATGCGACTGATTCAGAAACCGTTTGAATTACCTTGATTCGAATTAATGACGATGATTATTTAATTTTTTTTTTTTTCGTTGTTGTTGTGAACACAGCTATTCGCCAGATTAATAGTTTTATTAATTCGCGAATAAATAAATAAATGCGTGTGTACGTACCTCGGGTCAGATTTACCTACGTCATAGATCAAAACTTACTTGCGTATATATTTATACATAATGTGACAACTTTCTCTACGTATGGCTCTTATGTGTATATTCATGTGCCTGAGAGTTATGCAATTTAAGATCTGATTATACGTGATCGCAGTTGGTATAGTACATAGGTCGCCGTATTATTGGATCTCTAGTCACGAGTTAAGACGCACCTTTCGTGGTTGCTAGCTACTTATATACTTACGCCAGGACGAGCCTTTTTTTCCCCATTATTTTAAATAATTTATACGTTTCGTTGGTGAATTAAAGACAATTTTCATATTCGGTTGTAATATATGATTGATACCATCCGAAGTTTTGAATAAAAAATGAAAAATTATAAAAACGGGGAGAGGAGTGAAAAATTTGACTCACTGATCGCGCAACGTTTATATAACTCGTATTCGCGAATACACGTTTGCAAAATATAATCTAAAGACTCGGAACTCGCGATTTTTTACTCACGATATGCACATACGTATATATGTACTTTGTCTGGTACCTGTTTCGAAAAAACTTATCCTCACGTTATTGTATTATTATTAATTATCTAATCGAGATCCAATTTCTAATTATTATAACATGTAGAAAACTTTCTGATACACAAACGCGCATATTGTAACTTTGAACTGAATTTCAGCTTCAGCCAGTATAGTAACATATGTACACAGACGCGTGCTTACCAAATGTATAATGAGTTAAAAATAAATATTCTACACGCGATCGTTCGGTAGAGTATTTAGCTATGTTTAGAGTTTAAAGAACGGGGAGATTACAAATATCGTTTATTTCGTTAATTATTATCACTTATATTATTATCGTCATTTAATTAAATTTGAAAATTACTATGCACGATGAATCTAGGAGTTTCATATCACGATGGTTGCGAATTGTTGTTGTACACGGATATCCGGAAAGAGTGAGTAAATATTAATCGGGATTGAATATCGTTTGTATGTTGAAAAATCGCGTGAATAATTACACAATCTAATTTTTCCGTATAAATTTTTGTCCCCCATTCATTTAGTATAATGAATTAATAATCTTCAAATCATGAATTTTGTATTTTGTCTTTTAGAATTCATTGGTCAACAGTGTTCAAAAACAGTATCAAACAACGGGAAAAAATATACTGATTGTCGATCCAGGGCCAAGTATTTTGTCGAAAATATTTTGCCACATATCTGAGGTCTACAGCTTCAAGAAATACCATTATCCAAAAGTAACGCAAACTGTAAGTACAGCTACTATAAGAAATCCGTGAAGACTTGAAATCCCGCAATTATCAATCAACGTTAAAATTATGAAATGTATTTTCATCAGGTACTGACAGATGAGAGACTTAAAGACGCCATAAAACAGGCTGCGGATGAATCTGTGAACGATGACGGAGTCAGCATGCTCGAAGCTTTGGCAAAAGCTGAGGCCAGAGCTAGAAGTATACTTTTACAAATGCAGAGCAGCCTGAGCGACACATTGCTCAGGCTAACTGCTTGGATACTTTACAAATTATTGCCCTGCTTTATTCAATCCGCTATTGTACAACCGGTACAAATAGAAATGCTGAAAAAAGCCAACGACAGCGGATTACCTCTAATATTTTTACCCCTGCATCGTAGTCATCTTGATTATGTTATGGTCAGCTTTATTCTACTTAGTAATGATATAAGGAATCCATTAATTGCTGCTGGAGATAATTTGAAAATACCTTTCTTTGGGTAAGGAAACATGCCCCCCTTCTTCCCCATTTATAAACTTTATTATCGACTATGTTCCATTTCTTTGACGGTTCTTTTTCCATGCTACTATATTTCAGGACTTTGAAAAGGTAATCTTTGCCTTTATTAAGTCACGAATTGCGTCCAGTAGCGTCTAAGAACCTGTGTAGATCTTGTAGAATTTTAGAGAAAAAAAATCTTGAAAATTTGTCACTTTTTTTGTTAAAATTTAGCAACATTATCCGATATGAACTTGACACTGTACTTTCTATGATTACTTAGATGGCTTTTGAGCGGCCTAGGAGCGTTTTATATCAAAAGACGAATAGACCCGGTCCTTGGACGCAAAGACATGCTGTATCGCGCAGTATTGCACACATATCTGGTCGAAAGTCTTAGGGCTGGACACAATGTAGAATTTTTCATCGAGGGTGGTCGATCGAGGACAGGAAAACCCTGCATGCCAAAGGTCGGCATTCTTAGCGTTATACTCGATGCATATATGGATGGGACTATAGAAGATGCACTGATAGTACCTGTCTCTATGAACTACGAGAGATTAGTGGATGGGAATTTTGTCAGAGAGCAGCTAGGTCAGCCAAAGAAAATGGAGACTTTTGGAACAGCTATTGCTGCTTTATGGTCGACTTTAATGGGCAACTATGGGATAGTCAAGGTCGATTTTAGCCAGCCCTTCTCATTAAGGGTAAATAATTAAATAGTTGACTGAATGCACGAATACCTGGCCTTGACTCTAGGTGATAATACCTCAAGCTTGTTTATTACTCGTTAGGAAATGCTGAGATCCTTTCAATCCCATCAAAGCAAATCATCTGTACCGGCGATAGAGAGGCCTTTGAAATCGACCGTCTCCAGCTCTTCACTTTACGGTACAGACGTTGTTGTAGAGGAGCATCGGCAGTTGGTAGATAACATTGCAAAGCACGTTATACACGGTGAGTGCAAGTCTGCATCTTTTAAGATATGGATTCGAATTATTCAATGTTTTATTCATCCTTTTTTTTTCTAACGAATATTGAACAGATTGTGCCAAATCTACGCCCATAATGTCCACCAATGTCGTGGCATTCATACTTTTGAATCAATTCAGAGATGGATGTACGTTGGACAGGCTTGTCGAATCTTTCGATTCCATTAGGCAAGAGCTGGAATGGGGTCACAAGAATATATCATTTTGTGGAGAAAGTATCGACATTATTAATCACGCGGTTAGTTCATTAATTCAATTATTTATAGTCGAGATTTTCATTCGGAATTTTATACTCAGGTTGTAATAAAACGCATTTGCAATCTTTCAGCTCGCAATATTGGGACCTGGTCTTGTCAAACAACAGAGACAAGAAGTTACAGACACCGTCGAGGGTCAGCCAATTAGAACTGAAGTCATTATTGCTATTAGGCCCGTATCTATCTTGCCAAATGTCATCGAACTGTCTTATTATAGTAACGGTATGCTGATGCACTATGTCTTGGACAGCGTAGTCGGTGAGTAAAGTATTAAACGTTTTCATTATCCTATTGGGAAGAGGAGTAGCAGCAGAAGGGCGAACTAAAATTCCCTTCCAGCCGAATTCAATTTTTCACAGCTTTTGGATTCCTTTTTTTTCCAGTTACCGCGCTCTACGGAAGTTTGCATTCTCAGATCAACGATCCACAGGCAATAGCAAATAATAATATAACCGTACTTCAGGATACTTTGGTGGCAAAGGCTTTGAAAGTCTGTGACATCCTTAAGTATGAGTTTATATTTTGTCGGCCTTGCCAGGACTTGGAAACATTGATCATTGAAACCATAGACAATCTTACTACAACTAGTATAATCACTATGAAAGAGGTGGGTTTACTGTTTTATATTATGTTCAATTTTACACAGTAGATCGTTCAAGATTTGGGATATTTCAGGATGCTTATACGGACGGAGAGCAATGGAGCAGAAGATATGCCAAGAATTTTGACGACAGTTCAGACGAAGAATATGCAGTCAGTAATAGAAGAAAAAATATCGAATACAAGGTAACGAATATTTTCATTCATTTTTATTCCAAATAAGACTTAGAGTTATTAAAACTAACACTGTTTTTATTCATTTCTAGCTGAACTTAGACCCCGAATATTCAAGGCGAATGGAATTCCTTCACACGTTATTACGACCTTTCATAGACACTTATACTATGAGTGCTTTTACCTTGCGAAAGCTCGTCGGAAGGACGTTAACCGAAAGAGATTTATTATACGAAGTACTAGGCGAGATTAAAACGAGTTTGGATCGTGGTATAGTCAATTACGGTGAGAGATGGTTCATTTTTATTCTTTGTATATTCATGTTCTTTGTTCATTCATCCTTTCTTTCTTTGCGGTTGGTTTGGAACAGGTTCGAAAGTTTTTCTTCTCACTTCTACGCTCGCCTTTATTCTTGAGGTGAATTGAAATTGTCTAAATCTAATGAGGAATTGTAATATTATTTCAGGGGAAAGTCTCTGCGTCGATCCGATAAAGAATTCTTTCAAATTGTTCGAGAAGTGGGATGTTTTGGAGTGCCATCCCCAAGAGAATGTTAAAATATATTACCTCAAGGAGTTATACGACAACGACAAGGCAGCCAACCAAATATATGAAAGTGTCGCAACTTTCAAATGGACTAGAAACATTGAGTAGATAAGATTATTGAAAAATTTTGGTGATAAATTACATAAGATTTATAAATGAATTATTTTACCATTTTCTTTAAGCCGATAGTTTCGCTCTGTCTCTATTGAGTTTTACGTACAGTGGATTATAAAAGCTTGGTCGCTATCTCACAGTCTTACATCTGTTTCTTAGTTTTGAAATCAGCCATGTCTAGAGCTGCATAACTATCTCTAAACGATATGTCTATACATCGGAATAGTACAGTCTTAAAATTAGTCAAACCATTTGAGTGATCAGTGTTTTTACACTCCGCTGTGTACTTAAATTTCAAGACGGAAGTTTAATCAAGACAGGAATTTAACATGCGGAATCTAAGATTACTATTTATTTTCTATTATGTGATGTGGGAATCTAACATTCTTCTTATGACTAAATTTCTTTCATTTCATAAAGCCCTGTTTGTTGTCAAAGCAACTTAACTTGGAGCATACTTCGAGGAAGCGAGAATTAAACTTATTATTATTATTATTATTATTATTATTTCAGTTTTATTGATTTATATTTGTAGGCTTGTGATCGGTGGAAGATACGAATTGACAACGAATTGCTGTTACAAATTACCTATCCAAATGTCGACTTTTTTTACTTTTATTTTCGTTCAATTTGAAATAATTTGCTCAAGTTATAGACAATGTATTCAGCTCCTAGCTGTTTATCTCCGGCAGCGCTAGCGTGGGAATGTGAACACTTCTCCATTCAGTAATATTTTTTAAAAACATAAAACTTTAAACTGTCGTATCCATTTTTCAATTAACTATACGTAAAACCGAAGTGATGATATTTTTTATATATGTTAGTCTCTCAGTTTTTCTTTTCATTTTGCAATGTTTTATCCATTTGCAATGACAGCTTTTATTCTTCTTTTTTTCTTTTTTTTTTTTTCTACTACAGTTTTATTCACAGGCAACACACAAAGACGCACAAAATCGACAACGGAAAACTTAATATTATTCTTAACATTTTTTTTTTCTATTCAATTGTTCACATAAATATTTTCGTCCCTGTCAGTCAAGCTACAACAATTTGCGGCGCATGATCGAAGGAGAAAAGAAGAAGATAGATATATACAAAAAAAAAAAAAATTGAAAAGAAATTGTGATACGATCTGAGATATGTGACATAATTGTATTATAGTTAGCACGATATTACATACCACACACTACACACCTAATATTCAATAATTATTGAATATTAGTATCGTTATTGAAAACGATTATTATAACTAAACTATAGCTACGATATCTTGCGTGCATATTGAATAATTTTGTTATCTATTTGTCAGCGATGAAAAGGTTGGAATAAATTTATTATTAAAATGTTCTAGACTTTTGATATTCGACGAATAGATATTCAGACTTAAATCTAAAGAGAAAGTTATGTTACCTCTAAATATTTTTCTTTAATATATTTAGAAAACTTTGCCTCTAAAAAGTGGCAAGATATCTCGTAGAGAAAGAAGACACCAGATGTGATTAAGCCTGCATAGAGAAACTGAAAACCTCCGCGTACTTGTGAAAAAAGCAACTTCTGCTCTCTCGTAAAGTTTAATCTATGCATCTTGATCCTTGTCTGCATTTCTTCTATATGTTTCAACCAGTATTCAACGAAACCTGTTTGCAGAGTCATATGCAAGAACTTATCGAAGGGAGGCAATACCGCGTGACCCTTTGCAAAAATCATGGTCACTTTATACGTCAAACTGGCTGGTAGTTGACGCACTCTCTCAGCTATCGAACCCATTTCGGATTTCTGTGTAGTCAAGTAATTGATGAATAATCTGTCCGTAAAAACTGCTTTGCCTTTGGGTATTTCCTTGTAGCATTTTATCACTGTCTCACAAGACACGTATGTATCCAGAATCTTCTTTTCTATTTCATCCTTTTCATCGAACCACGGTTCTGTGGCAGGCAGGAAGCCTGAAATATGTATGGAAAGTGAAAGAAAAAAAGGTTCATATTTTCATGTGTAAAACCATTTTGAGCCTCGTAATAATTTATCTTACAAAGTTGTAATCCAGATTCTAGAAGTTCGGACTGCGTTTGGACTCCCTCGTCCGTCGAAGGATCGGTGAGAATACTGACCAGCGCAGTTTTGTAAGCAACTGATAAATGCAGACAGAGAAATAACCAACAGCCCCATATCCATCGGGCTTTCTTTGCTATCTTGTAGTCTGATTGTTCCCAAAGGCTTCCCCATACCCAAAGGATCCAATGCTTGCTGCCGGAGACCATCAATGATAACGCTGCTACGCTCATTGCTATGGCTGAGGGCAACCAAAGCGACAAAGGAAACATGTCGGTTATCTCAAAGGTTTGGGTCTCATCACAGCAAGGAACAACCCAGATTAGACTATCCTGGAGAATGATTAATGCAGATATTTCAAAGCTCGGAACTCTTTTGTATCCTTTTTTAAATAACAAACTTGTGAAAAATTATACCTGAATGTATGGCATCGAAATTTCGTTTAATTCAACGTCTCTGGCTATAGGTATACGCGTGCCAGCCCAGGCCTCATTCGGATACCTTGCTACTGTCAGGTCATGATAAGTCGGGTTTACCTTTATACCGATTTTCTCGCAAACCATTTTTATTAGGTTGAGTTCAAGGGACAAGTCCTGATTCTTAGATGGGGGATAGATGAAAGGTTCCCAAACATTGATGCTAACATTGAGCAGGCAATTTCCAAATCTCTCTGGCATCATTCCTGGCTCTGTATCCGTTTCTTTCCGGAATTCTAATGTCCTTGTAAATTTCCCGAGTCTTATTATGTTTTTTACTGTCGGAGGGCCGCAGTCATTTTTTGGATAGTAAGGGCGCCAAGTGAAAGCCTCTACTGAGTCTGAAAAATTTTATCAAACTGAATCTGAGCCCGCGTTTATTGGCAAAAATTAAAAAACATTATTTCATACCCAATGTATTGTTGTCAAAAACCAGCACGACTACTTTGTAAACGAAGTTTTTCCAAAGACTAGTCATTACAGTAGCAGCTTCTTCCCTACTCTCTGCAGTGCTGATATACAATCCTCGAGGATTCCATGTGCCACTAAATCTCCCAAAATTTATCAGAGGCTTTAGTACCGCAGATAAATCAATGCCCGGCAAAAAGTATATGGTTGGTTTTTGGTAGATAACTTGACGTGAATCGAAATTTCGCGCACCTGGGCTCATGGTAATTATGTTTCTTGTTCCCAGTCTTGAGAACTCTTTCAAAGCATTGGCAAAACAAATATTCTCAATCTTATCGTCGATCAAAATACACAGAAGATTTTCTCCCGGTGTGTAAAGCTCTACTATCTTGTCCACTAATTTCGCTAGTATCAGACCATTTTTAACTGAACTTTCTTCGTCATTATTTCTGAACTTTCTGTATCTGTTTTCACCAGCTTTTCCAATATTAGAGACACTTTCGCCATGAGACGAAGAAATAATTGCGATTAAAGTTATCATGAGAAATGTGAATTCCCGAAATCCCTCCATGGCGAGGACTCACTACTTATGAATTTGTATAAAACTGTGCGAGCAATCTTTTATCACTTTAGCTTTGATCCATAAACCTTTTAACCCCCCGTCCATTAGATGTGTATCAATTACGCAAAGTAACATGCTTTCAATATCTGATGGCCATAAATCATGATTTTACCATTCAATACATCTCAATTGATGGGTCAGTGACTAATGGACAATATAGTTACATGCCGTGAAACTTCAGATATTCGATTAATGGCTTTGGGATCCGTTGTATGAAATTATACAAGGTATTGACTACAATATGTATCTGAAACTTATACTGTCTTTGAAATGAATTATAGTTTATTCTTATCGAAGGTCAATTGCATTTTGTTAAAAAAAATAATACAAACTATAAAATACGTGTAAAATACAACATACATATAAAATCCTACATGCATCGATGAGCATTAGAAAATGATTATAAAAATTCTCAGCTGTATAAAATATTATTGCAATGAGAAATGAAATCTAGTATTTAACTGTTGCAGATATAGGATAGCTGCGTCGCATTCCCATACACTTTTCTCTGTCTACAAATAAGGCGTCAACTTTAGCCTTCAGGTCCGATTCCAGGCTGGCTCTTGTTCTTAACAGCTGCTGATGCTGGGCTTCGCTCTGCTGCATCTTCATATGCATACCTCCAATCATGCCATTTATTGCTTCTACTTCGCTGACCATACTGGTATACCATGATTTGTATTTAAAACATTGATATAAATACGAATTCATTTTATATACATTATAATGACTTTGTCAAGACTCAGACCTTTGTTGTGCATAATCACGGCATAATTCAAGCTCCGGCCGATGTGTCCTGGCTTCCAGTCGCGTGTGAGCGACTTTTAGTGCCGAGCTTTTATCAGCTATCGCTTTACCCATAAGTTCAAGGTTTTTCTCAATTTCAAAGATTTCTTTCTGGATCTAAGTACAGGGAATATTCACCAACTTTTTAATGTGAAGTTTAATAAATTGCGAATGCTGGTTCGATCCTCGTGGCTACATACCTTATGTAAATATATTTGAAGCTTGCTTTTTGCCTCCAACATTTCTGCAGATCTACGCGCCAGAGCGTTGTTTGTGTTGCTCCATGCATCCCACATTTCCTGAGCCACACCATTTATTGTAATTTCAATTTCACTTCGCAGCTGACAAGATCTAGATCTTTCTGCCTGCGATCTTTTTACAGTACTGTTCGAAGCCTCGGCCCAAGATTCAGCTTCTGTGATACTAAGTTTCAAAAGAATTTAAAATATTAATTGAAAGTCGCACATTAAGATAGAAGGTGTCTCTATAAACCCCTCTTCTTACCATGGATCATACTTTTCAATTCCACCATAATACTGCAGACCTCTACTGAAGTTATTCAACTGGTGGCACATGGTATCTATTCCAAGCGCGCCTTCCTTATTTTTCATATCCATTTCCAGTTGGTTTTGTGATGCCCTACCGTTTCTCAACTGATGAAATAATGTCGAATTGAAACACTGTTTCCACATAGTCTTAACCTTTGCCTAGCTTTTCGTAATACCTGATTAATACATTTGTCTGTAAATTGTTCGAGCTTCTTCTGACCATTCCTGACTGTTTCAACCTCTTTTAATAATGCCTGCTCAGTTTGATCGTGAACCAACTCTGTTCCTGTTGACAGAGGCAATTTTTCATATCAAATGAACTCATATTTATTTACGACAATATCTAATTTCCCTTACTACGGAGTGTTTCACAATTACCTTTTCTCGATTCTCTGTGGTAAAGACACTCTTGTGCGATATGTAGCTGTCCGTCCAAATCCTGGATTGCTTTTTGCAACACCCTACGACACTCTTGCATTTTATCATTCTCCATTATTAAACGTTGTAACTCAGAAGCAACTTCGCTTCTCCAAAATGTTATGTCCGTTATTCTTTCCCCAAGCTTTCGACCCGTGTCTCGTTGACCATTTTGAACCTTCTCGTCAGCAAGTCTGGTGCAGTCAGCTCAACTTGTGTTACCAAACCGGAATTCAATCCTTATAGAATCTAATAATGAATGAATATTTACCTCATAAGTTGTACAGTGTCAGTACGAAGTTTTTCCGAAAAATTTCTGTTCGAATCAGCCTCGTTATAAAACCTGATTTGATTTTGAACCCATTCATAAGGTGTGTATCTGGTATACAACGCAGCGCGTGCTGCATGTGCAGGATTTCTTTCAAAACCAGTTATTAAGTTAGGAAATCTTAGAGGCTCAGTTGCCATTCCATTCGGAGTATAACAAGGGTCGACTAATTGATTTGTCAGGGGTTGTGCAGGCCTGAATAACAATACATATAGTTTATCAATTTCTTCTCAATTCTGCTTGCTAGAAAATAAATCCCTTAAATATCCCAGATGATTACTTACAAGGGAATTACTTCTACATTTTCATAGCCTAAAGTCGGCCGCCACGGATGTGGCCTTGGTGTTCTGTAATATTCACCGGTTCTAACAGGAATCGGTGGGCCAGATATCTGCTCCATGCAGGGCAGAGCTCTGACTGAACTCCATGGCTGGAGTTGCTGTCCAAGAACGTAGATTCATTAGTTCTCAAAGTTCTAATAAATATCAATACTAAATTTACGAAAAATTCCAAGATAATTATCATTTCTCTCACTGTATACATGACTGTTTCCTGTTCTCTTTTCGGCTCCTCCTTGATTGCTGCCATTGTATTGAATTTCTCAAAGAATAACTTATAATTTTAGATCCTGTTTAATTTAAGTATCATAACTCTGACATTAGATTGAAAAGAAATAGTGGAAGATCTATTATCTGAAATTGTATTCATGAAATATTCATTTTCATTTATTTCGCAACAGTCTTTTCCAATTCAAACTTCTGCAGGGTGTAATCCAGGCTTGTCAAAGATATCAATCTTTTACTATCTCTACTTATGATGTGTTAATTATATGCTCGTCATATCCGCTATGCACAAGAACGAAAGAGGCGATGATTTGAACGTTAGTTCTCTCTAGAAAATGAAATAGATTTACGAGGACTGATGCTATTTTCTTCTGAAACAGATCGCTGTAGCTGAAGGAGTATCCAACTCTGTGATAAGTTCCAGAGGCATAGAGCCTCACAGGGAAACTCCTGTTGGATCGTTAAATGTCGACAATAATTCGATAGAGTATGACTCTGTGCGTATTTCGCCAAGTTTTATGGAATTCAAAGATGCCTGCGAGGGAATGACATTCCAGCAATTGTTCATAATCCAAAACATGGGCAAGCACAAGGCTCACATTCGAATCTGTTCACCAAATTCAATAGTGAGTAAGATCGTAATTAGGTATAGTAGATCTTGTTGAAACTAAACAATTTCCATCAATCCATTGCAGGCATTCAAAATTAAGACACTGAAAGACGGCGTTTTTTTAAGTCCCGGATTGAGGATCTTGCGATGGGTAAATTACTCGTACAAAAGAAATTCTGTATTACATACGATGATTCCTATCTACATTAATTGCAAATACATCGATTATCACGTTATCTGCACTTCGGCAAGGGCTTTGTTATCGATTGAACCAACATCTCTAGACTTCGGTCTGATAGATATCGGATCTACGTCTGGCATCAAGATGTTGACGTTGAGAAATGACGGCGGTCAAAGTATCAAGTAATCGAGCGGATATATCTAGGAAAAAAAAGTCATTAAAATGTTGATAAATGATCAGCTATTGATATGAAATTCTAATGATATCTTTACTCGCGAGATTTGCTGTGGACTTGGGGCCTAATGAGATGGACATATCGGTGAAACCAATGAGAGGAATTCTGCAGGCAAGGTCAAAGATATTACTTCGAGTCGAGCTGATTGGCATAGTGGAGGGATCTTTTTTTGGAGAGTTTTGGTGCATATTAAAAGCATTAGATTATATTCTCAGACGTGTGAAAATATTTGTTCGAAAACTCGCGTATTATCGCTTATCTCTTCTTAATGTAGGATCAAATCCAGCCCCAACATACAGGTGCCTGTGAAAGTAAATATCATTATTCCCCGCTTGGTGGTTTACCATCCAAACACAACTGGGGATTTTACTCTGATAGATTTTCCGCTAACATTTGCCAACGCTACGCGACATGATACACTAATTGTCAGAAGCTTGTCAGCACAAGTTTCGAACTTTGTTGTTCTCGGAGAAATCGACAATGACTTGATACCTTTGAAAGTGAGTTAAAATGATCGATTCCTACTGCCCAATTCACTTCACATAATTTATGAAATGATCTAAGGGCCATTTCATAGCACATCAATCTGAAAAAACATCCAGCGTTCAAAGTCTTTACGATATACCCACTCGAAGGTAGAATGGGTCCGTTCGAGGGCCGAGTATTTAACATCACGTAAGAATATTATTTCCCAGGATAGTAAGAGATTGAGTTCTTCTTTATTTTGGATTAACTCTTATTATTCATTCAGATTCTCGCCAACAGTTAAAACCATAAGAGATACGGAAGAGTTTTGTAAACGTGATAGAGAAGACTTTATGGTATTTGTACGAATATTCAGAGTTCATTGTACCGAGGTAGAAGACATCGTCGGTATGTAGTCTCTTATATGGTTGAATCGAGTAAAAACTTTGCTGTCTAGCTGTTCAATTGAAAAACTCTTCCCTGTTAATTATTCGGATACGTATTCTCGCAGGTAAAGAAATAAGCTTGGACGATCGAACTGAGGAACCATTTAGGAACGTACGATTATGTAAATAGGAATCATTCATCAAGTAGCTTAGCATTATTATGATCAAGCCTCCTGAATATAAATTATAAATTATAACACTTTCTTGTTTACTTTAGTCACAGTGGAACCAGACTCGACAGAATCTTCGGAGATCTCTGATAACGAATCTCCAGAGTCACCGGGATATGAGACTGTTCGATTATGCCTTTATGGAGAGACTGAAGAAGCTCGACTGGACTTTGTACCAAACGAATTACACCTTGGAGATATTCGGACAGGAGAAGTAGTACATCGAGAGCTTACGATATCGAACCCATCGAGTTCAGTCTCAGTTGTGTACAAGTTTGTCCCAAATCCTACCGCCCATTGCGAACCTTCGGCTGGACGAATAGAACCAAGAAAAAGTCTTCAAGTTTTAATAACTGTGACTGGGAACTATAATGGTGCGCAAAATTAGACGATATTTACTGGATTAATAATTATGCTATTTTATATCACAGTCGAAGTCCCCTTTAAACTAATGTTCGACGTTGTTGTCCGTACTTGCAATCCAACTAATTTGAAAACGTCGAATATTACTGCAAAATCTTGCTGGGTGTTGGGCTGGTATAAATTGATCATTTGTCCGGTCAAAGACAAAAGGAAAAAAGCTTCTTTGGGTTAGTTGAAAAATTATTGAGCTGCTACATCTAGAATAAGAATAAGATATGAAATACAGTTAGCGCCTTATTTGGTACAGGAGAGACACGAGCCTCATTGCAATATGATCAAGGAAAAGATCATCTCATCTGCTCAGATGATAAATACGCGTTATCCTCGAAGGAAGCAGCTTTCAAGTCTAGCCACCGGCTCTATTGGTCAAATTATATACGATCAAAAAGAACTGAAAAGTTGGAAACAGCTTTGAAACGTTTGATGGATACTTCGCGGGATATATCGGATTGCCAGGATTTACTCACTGCTAAATTACCGAAAATAAAAGAGCAGTCAATAGCGCTAAGAACGTTGGGTGAAACGGCAGTTTCAAAAGTAGTTAACAAAGCCAATGATGAACCGATGCTTGTACCGCTATCCCCGTTGCAGATTTATAACGTAAAGATAGCTCCGACTGTGCTCACTTACGGATCGGTTAGTAGTTTTCTCTTACTAGTTGAACAGGGAATTCAAAATTGATTCATAAATGTCCTAAGATTGAAGAATTATTCAACAATATTCTAGGTAGCACCAAAGAGCACGAACTATCGTAATTTGCACATTGAAAATCTGAACGATTTTCCAGTTATGCTTCGTCTAGTCAGCCGAGTATCGAAGGCAATCAGTTTTCCGAACAAATCTTTAGTAGTCATTCAGCCTGGATCGCAGATAACTAATATAGTTGAATACCGAGCTCAGAGTATTGGGAAATTTAATACACACATTGATTACATAATCAACGATAATCACTCTTTCGAAATGACTATAGCTGCAAACGTTATCACCAAGTCTTTGAACCTTAATATACGTGAAATAACTTTTGGCAAAGGATATTGGCCGAGGGAGGCTTATCAACCTCTTACTTCCACAATTGAAATAAAAAACAAGCTGGATGCGACGACAAGTTTCAAGTAGGGTTTATTGTTCGTTGAATTAGAATCAGAAATGATTACGATGGTTGAAAATTTTTCATTCCAGTTGGGATCTACGATCGAATGTGAGTTTTTCAATTTATCCAATGTCAGGAGAGGTACGGGGTAATCGAACTCTGTTTGCTGAAATATGTTACGAGCCAAACGCTTTAAAGTCTAATAATACGGATGTTGTACTGATCTGTGAATCTGGTACACGGGCAAATCTCAAATTAAATTCCATATTAAAAAAGCCGGATGTTGCTTTCATAAACAGCATTCTTAACTTGGACCAAATACCTTTAAATATGATCACAACTGCTATTGGAGTTCTTCATAACGCCGAGTTTACAGAAGTCATGTTTCAAGTTGATCAATCGTCACTGATCTACGGATGTGAAGTCTTTCCGCATCACGGCGTTATTTTACCACGCAGTATTCTCAATCTAGAAGTTAGTATTCAGGCTTAATAAAGCTAGATTTTTACTTTATCAGCCTTTCTTCTTCATCCGCAAAGGTCAGGCTGAGATTCGATGCTTGTTTTAAATTCTCAATCACGATTGAAGTAGTAATAGAAAAGTGCCTGAAGCTGGAGCTTAAATTACATGGTCAAGTAGCATATCCCATGCTGAAAATATCCCCAGAATCTATTACCATGGAACGAATTAGCACTGATGCCTCAGCCAGCCATTTTCTCACTTTCAGTAACGTTGGAAAAACTGTTTTCAAACTACAGTTTCTTTTGGAAGAATATCCTGAGTATCATGCATCTCTTTCACCGCGTAGAACCGATCCTAGTATAGGTATTAATCTCGTGTATATCTAATATCTTAATCTTCGATAATAAGAAATCTGCTTTTAATTTACAAGAATCTTTATTGCTCATTACCTTATTCTTTAGAGAGCAAAGGGTTGACCATATTGCCAGGTGCCTTCGCTTCGGTTTATCTACATTTCATCCCTATTGACTTCACCAGCTATTCCTTCTATCTACCAATAATAATAAATGAAATATTGGGCCCAGTCTTGGTCGAAAGTCCAAAAACTATTAGACCATCTGAATTCTTGAAATCACGTGAAATGTATTATGTTCATTATGCTGGAATTGAGATCACAGAATTACCACAAGCAATGTCCGCAGTTTTTATAGACTGCATTGTTTCGGGACACGTTATATCCTTCAGTAAACACATATTTCGTTTCGATGTTATGTCAAACAAGGTGGGGTTTTTAATTATCAATCACTGTTAACTTGTTCGAATTTTTCATTCTTTCTGAGATTTTTTACATCTAAAACTCCGACTCCTTTCTAGGTCAAAGATGAATTACGAGTTTTTAACGAGACTCATCGAGAAGTCTCGTTCATTATCCGCATTGATGATTTCTCCGAGTCTAAAAGCCCATTTTCCATCACATGGTTGTCTGGTGTTGAGCCAACGATCACTTCTCTTTCTATTGTGTGTACCTTGCAACCTCAAGAACACATTCTTTTTCTCATTGAGTTCAAGCCTGTAGAAGTTGGAAAATTTGAAATAGAAGCTCCTATATTTGTTAGAGGGGAGTTGGAAGGCAAGATGTTCAACACTCTTCTAATAGAAGGAGTAAACCTTGTCAGCTGCATTCTCTGCAATAAAAGAGAACTGTACTTTGCCCCTGTACCACTTGACGTTGAAACTGAACAGAAATTATTATTGAAAGTTGGCCAGTGCCCGAATCCCTCGAACATTAAAGCTGTTGTTCTCAAGCCAGACAAATTCGTTGGAAATTATACCGATAATTGTATACAAGTCAAGTTTCTTGGTAACAATTTTGTCACTGGTGAAAACAGGTACTAATACTCGATTATTTCTATTATTACATCCTCTGAACTGGAATCCTATTTCTGTTCACAGTAACGAAGATGTGGAAATCTCTGTACTGTTTCGAAGTGAATACCCGGTCGCTTTCAGGACGATAATTGAGTTTCATCTCACAGATACAGTCCAATGTTTTTTAGACGTTTGTGCAATTGCTGATAATTCTATTCTGACAACGTACGGCTTTTTGCGAGGCAATATCGAACCTGACTGTTTAGAGAGACAAGAGAGAGTTTCATTCCTATCTATAAATTCACAGGAGGAAGACAGCTTATCGTTAACAAAACGAGACTCAATTTTTCCCAGAAAAAGAGTATGTGTGTAGATACGTTAATTGGAAATCCAAATGTTTATTAAACTTCACTTTTATTTTTTTGTTTTTTTTTTTTACACAGGGAGAAACGATGTTGTTAACGAGATTGAGCGTTCATCCCAGCAGTAGTGTGGCGAGCCAAAAATCATTGAAGAGTCCTGTACCACAATTGAAAGATCAAAATGCTGAAGAGAAATCTGATACCATAGAATATGATGACGATGTTGAAAGAGCCTCACTGAAATCAAAAGTGTCCAGTAACTTTCCCTCAGGAACTGATCAATATTCCAAATTGTCCAAAGCCGTGTATCCCTACTTTCCAATAATCACCAAAACAAGGTGAGTCGAGTTACAGGTATAAGGAATCAGATTTGATTATTAAAATATGAGGTTTATTGTACAGTTTACCATATTTAAATTTCTTCATTCGTTTAGCGACACTGCAGATTCTCACATGCAGCGAACCCTAGCCGCAACTGAACAGTGGATGTACTCTTCTGGGTTTCATTTCAATTTTTATCCAACCATTGTTGATGGCATCACTGCGGTATTATCCGGTCTATGTTCAACAACATCTAGAGCTAATGAGAGACAAAAACAGCATGCAGTTACCCAGTCTTTCGTCGATTTGATCGTCTCACTTGCTGGGATAGATGTTCTTAAATACATCGGAGATACGTGAGTTTCTTAGCAATGAGATTTGATGAATAGAGGGAAATTGGGTAATGGGGTTTTCTATTATTTTACTCTGCCCCTGTACTCTGACAGGAAATTTTTCTGTCCCCAATGGTAGCTCTCATCTGCCCGAAGATCCTCTTCAAAGAGTCAGATACGTTCTCAAGCTGTACGGTAATCTTTTGGAGTTCTTGGCCATTCAAGGAGCATTTCTTCCTCATGTCAAGCCACAGTTTCTTCTTAGTTATAATGATTATTTGCTGAATGATACACAGGATGAAAATATGTCTAGAGAAATGTTTCATTCTCGCAGTAAACAATGTTGGCTTGATGTAGCCTTACAGACTTTCAAGACTTTAGTTCTCCGGCGAATTAAGATGAAAAATCTATCAGACAGTATCACCAGTTCTATTAGTCAATGCAATCCAAGTACTGCTAGGTATGTACGCGAAATTCTATGGTAGATTTTATTCAAGCTGAAGAAAAATCTGACTTTCATATCACTTACTCTGTAAAAGTTTGACCCAATTCCACTGTTTTCAGTATACTCGGACATGTAGCGAAGCAAATAAGCGCCAAAGAGAACACAAAGAACCCCTCCAAATTCACAACGGAAGAAACTCTGCTCTTAACTTGGCTGCAGCATCACTTTGAGCAGCAAAGACTCAAGGGATGGATGAAGGACGAAAGAACATCCCTAAATCTTTTTGAAAACGGATATGAACTCGAGTCACGAACAGTATCAAATTTCGAAAGTGATCTCGCCGATAGCTTGGTTCTCATTGCCGTAACTGTAGGACATGCTCCTTACCTGATTGAGGATCATTTCAAGAACATTTTTATCTCGCCACGAAATTCGGAAGAGGTAAATTGAAAATGAAATTATTACTCTCTTGTAATTCCTAGCCGGATTATCAAATTCTCATATTTTTCAAAGGTTCATCATAACGCTCTGTGCTTAACTAACGCCTGGAGAAGAATTCGTCTGGGTTTTATAATCACACCGGGTCAAATTGCCAGACCTAACTGTGTCCAAATGGTGATGTTGGTCTCTCATCTTTTTTTAAACCTGCCAACATTTCTACCAAGCCAAGAGGTAAATTAAGACAATGTTTTGCTTAGTTTTCATTCGAATGGAACTAGAGCAGAATAATTGTGAATAAACTGGGGGAAATTGCCTTGCAGATTCAATTCTGTTGCCCATTGACTGAAACTGTCACTCGGCAAATATCTCTCAACAATAAAACAGAATTTCCTGTTACTTATGCCGTTGAGTTCATTGGTAATGAGATGGATTTGTTCACCGCAGTAATACCGCAGTCACTCTTCAAGCTTGAGGCTCGAAATGCCGGTAGCTTAAAGATTCGATATTGTGCAAGAAAAATGTCGAAAACCAGAGGTAAAATTGATCATTTAGTAAAGTTCTTTGTATATTGTCTATAAACAGTTAGTATTGTATTTTTTCGACGTTATTTCAGCCTATGTTATCTTATGTGGTTCTTCCGTTGCTCCAAACTTTGCACGTAATCAAGTATTCATTTTGGAGGGCTGTACAAGTTACCTGGGCATTACTAATAACTATGACATTGAAAGAATACTCTATAAAGTATCCAATGAGACCTTGAATATACCTGTACCTTTTAAAGAGGCTGCCGAATATGATATTCTACTTACCGAAGAACAACCAACGGTCCCTGGTTAAATAATTCATATAAAAATAATTTCATCAAAAGTATATTTCTATACAATTAGATTTTACATTCGTAAATGATCTATATCTATTGATATAATATCTTCAGCATCCCTGAAACTGAGTAGATGGGCAGATTTGAAGACTAGAAAAGTACCCCGACGTTTATTTATAAATCAGGAAACTATCATTGTGTCGGGAAATTCTCATAAAGTAGATCTATCGATTACCATCGCTTGTATTGCACCTACTAATCGATCTTTTTGGATTGTGTTTGAATCTAAAATTGGTGATTTTATTATACAAGTTAGTTGCAGCAGTTTTACTTTTGCTCTTCATTGATTGATTAATATTAATTAATGAATTTTTTTATTTCTTTATTTATTTATCAGTGTGTTAAAGTTAATAGAATATTTTTCAATTTATTTGCAGATATATAATTGTAGATGAATGTTGTTACAGATAAATTCAACTTGGAAGAAAGCAACTACAGATTATATCACGGTTGAATGGGAACGGGAAACCTGTACGTGTTTGGATTTGGGTAATGGAATATCCAGTACCTGTCCATTGAATATTAACCTAGGAATTCCTACACGAAACATGCAGCTATGGAATTGTATTAACGAAATGTTCCAGAAAACACTGAATCAGGAAGAGTGTTTATTCTGGTCTCGACATTTAGGTAATTCAACAAAATTTACATGATTCATAATCATCTATCGCTACATGCTTAAGAATGATATTATTCACTGCTATTTCTCTAGTATGAACAGATTTCATTTTTCGTTTCTCAAAATTAGATACCGATATTGGACTAAGACTGATTCATTGGCTCATGGGCGATTACCATGATTCAGCAGCCAAGGAGTTTATGCACATTTTCAACACCGCCATAACTTATGATGTTGAGACTAGTGGAAATGAAAATCTAATTGTGCCTGACAAATTCGCAATACCTGGTAATTTTCATGATTTTTGTATTAGCATTAGGCATCAAATACTTTGATCATTATTCAAAAAGTATTTTACTGAATTTCGAGCCTTTATAATTATAAAAGCTTGTCTTTGATAATCACCAAACCACTACTCTTGGGGATTTACCTAATTCCAGTTGCTCTTTGCAGATGTGAGACCTCGAGAAAAAGTCATCCACATGCCTGTCCATATCCTGCAGGCTACACCTCGAATCTATGAAGCAAATATAAGCCTTTCTTCACCTGACAGAATGGAATACCGTGTATATATAATCAAATTTATTTGCAAAACACCGATTCCCCCAGCAGTTACTCCAGCGACAAAAACTCGTAGTGAGAAGAAATTTAAGCGTAAATAGATAAATCCAGGTAGACTAGACCTCGAATTAAAGAACTAACTAATTTCTACGTTGGGCAATTGTTTAAATTATAAAATGACTGGATATACAGGGAATATTACTCACTAACAGTTGTTTTATTATTAACTAAGAGTCAATTACTTTAAAAACAGAATAATCATTTATCTTGACTTTCCTCATCGCTAACTTCTCCGCCATGATTCAAATCCCAATAATGTTCTCCGTAGCCACCGTTCTTGTTGCCCCATCTCACCTATAGATGTTGGTACGAACAGTGTTATGCATTTATTGATTATTCTTTTCTTACATCGAATTATTTCTTACTTTTCCTTGATGCCGGTTGATTTTCAAGTCCTTTTGCTCAAAACGTTGTTCCCACTCTTGGGGGTTCTCGCAGACATGTCCAAATTGGATTTTATCAGGAGCCGGTTGCTCAGCAAATATATCTCTATAAATTGAATGCCAGATTTCTTTAAGTAATACACTATATCAAAATTGAAGAAATTAACTCACTGAAAGAATTGCCCTTTATGTAAAAGCTGCGCAAACACCTTCCTTGGCAAATCAACAGCCGCCTCTTTCTCCACTGTCTTCATTCCTGTTTCAGAAAGTCCAAAATTTTTGTAAACACGTTATAGATGTCATTGATCACTTTACCTGCCACTGCTGTATCATCTGAATCATCTGAATCATCTTCATCAACAGCCCTCCCTCCGATGCGAGTAGTAAAAATTAACAAGTAAACGCAAACGTGTTTTATAATGAAGACTTGCATCTCGGAGGGAAATTTCATCAGGATCAATGTGGCTCTCGCAAAGCACTGATGAAATGTACAAAGTGAGATATTTTTCTCATCAGACAATATACCAGTGAACTTTTTGCGCAATGATATGCTCCACTGGCTTCAATTCTGTGAAAGGCTTTGGTAGGTCGAAAGTTAGTCATTGAAAGTTATACTGAGAAAGTATTAAGAGAAATGAGGATATTCGTTGGGATTATATGGAGCTAGGAATTGGAATTTTAATTGAAACAATTTTTTCGTATAATCATATTTCATGTTTATTGATTAATCGGTATAGTTTTCCAACATAGCAATGTTTGCTTGAGACAGACTGAATATAATTAGCGAAACGATACATTTTCTATGCTCCAGTAGTATCTCCGATTATTCATATCTTGACAAATTGGAAAACTAAGTACAGCGCGGTACTGTGATACAATTAATGATTGCTGCGAATCATTTTTAGAAGCTATTGGTAGTAGTAGATGAACTCTTTAGTGAACAGCAAGTTATAACTGAGTAATTCATACGGCAATATTATAATCGTACAAGGAAAAGACTTGTAATATTACAGAGTAGATGCGAAGTCGTTACGACCTATTATTAACCATATGTTCTCACGCATGTATTATACTAGTGTATTCAGCTACTGCATACTTGACCTAAAGGTCTTGATGTTTCTGATTATATCGACGAATAATTTTTTTGATTCTTTTAAGCTTGTTGTATTTGGAAAAGAAGAGTAGTAGAGATCAAAATAGTTGGATTAGCCGTTACCGTATGAAATATTTGCAATAATCATTCAGATAACAAGGCATTACGCATACATGTATTAAAAATACGGACTCTGTTTTCTATTCGTATTGCGGTCTGAAAAATGAAAATAAACAGCTTGCTGTTCCTGAGCGAGACCAATATCAAAATTATATGCTAGAAGACCTGTACTTGTCATCCTGTAAGACATACTTTCGTATGTATACGTATGTATTGTCGCCGCGAAAATTATTTTTAAGTATAATAATAGTGTAAGTGTAGCCCAATTACAGCTCTTGCCAATCTTCGAACTTGTAAAATACCAAATATGTAGTATTCAGTGCTGTAAGTGATGTATTATATGTATTACGATCGCATCTCAATCATCTAGGTACAATTGTTTGAATGGAATAATCATGTATTCAAACTATTTCTATGAAACATGTATTATTAGGGTGAACTGGCGCATTTTTCAATAAACATCTCTTATAATTGTGAATAATCAACTGTTGAATTATTTTTCCCTGTCCTTTCTCTTGCCTGTATTCGGAATTTATTCGGAATTTTTTTTGCAAGTTAAAATTTATCTAACTCCGAAGAATGCTAGTATAAAATACATACTTATAGAGACGTGCATGAAGACACATGGGCATGCTTATATCTATACACCAAAATTTTCGGCACACCTCCTCGGGTCAGATGTTCTCCTGATACCAGGAGCAGAAATTTTGCGAGTTAAAATCCTTCTAACTCCGCAAAACGCTAGTATTAATGAATGATAGGTATAGAGAGGCATAGAGAGACGTATGCATGAATGAAGAGATACACATAGCCTATTTTGAAACACCTCCTTGGGTCAGATGTTCTCCTGATACCAGGGGCAGAAATTTTGCGAGTTAAAATCCTTCTAACTCCGCAAAACGCTAGTATTAATGAATGATAGGTATAGAGAGGCATAGAGAGACGTATGCATGAATGAAGAGGTACACATAGCCTATTTTGAAACACCTCCTTGGGTCAGATGTTCTCCTGATACCAGGAGCAGAAATTTTGCGAGTTAAAATACTTCTAACTCCGGAAAACGCTAGTATTAATGAATGATAGGTATAGAGAGGTATAGAGAGACGTATGCATGAATAAAGAGATACACATAGCCTATTTTGAAACACCTCCTTGGGTCAGATGTTCTCCTGATACCAGGGGCAGAAATTTTGCGAGTTAAAATCCTTCTAACTCCGGAAAACGCTAGTATTAATGAACTATAGGTATAGAGATGTATAGAGAGACGTATGCATGAATGAATCAATACACATAGCCTATTTTGAAACACCTCCTTGGGTCAGATGTTCTCCTGATACCAGGGGCAGAAATTTTGCGAGTTAAAATCCTTCTAACTCCGCAAAACGCTAGTATTAATGAATGATAGGTATAGAGAGGCATAGAGAGACGTATGCATGAATTAAGAGATACACATAGCCTATTTTGAAACACCTCCTTGGGTCAGATGTTCTCCTGATACCAGGGGCAGAAATTTTGCGAGTTAAAATCCTTCTAACTCCGCAAAACGCTAGTATTAATGAATGATAGGTATAGAGAGGCATAGAGAGACGTATGCATGAATGAAGAGATACACATAGCCTATTTTGAAACACCTCCTTGGGTCAGATGTTCTCCTGATACCAGGAGCAGAAATTTTGCGAGTTAAAATACTTCTAACTCCGGAAAACGATAGTATTAATGAATGATAGGTATAGAGAGGCATAGAGAGACGTATGCATGAATGAAGAGATACACATAGCCTATTTTGAAACACCTCCTTGGGTCAGATGTTCTCCTGATACCAGGGGCAGAAATTTTGCGAGTTAAAATCCTTCTAACTCCGGAAAACGCTAGTATTAATGAACTATAGGTATAGAGATGTATAGAGAGACGTATGCATGAATGAATCAATACACATAGCCTATTTTGAAACACCTCCTTGGGTCAGATGTTCTCCTGATACCAGGGGCAGAAATTTTGCGAGTTAAAATCCTTCTAACTCCGCAAAACGCTAGTATTAATGAATGATAGGTATAGAGAGGCATAGAGAGACGTATGCATGAATTAAGAGATACACATAGCCTATTTTGAAACACCTCCTTGGGTCAGATGTTCTCCTGATACCAGGGGCAGAAATTTTGCGAGTTAAAATCCTTCTAACTCCGCAAAACGCTAGTATTAATGAATGATAGGTATAGAGAGGCATAGAGAGACGTATGCATGAATGAAGAGATACACATAGCCTATTTTGAAACACCTCCTTGGGTCAGATGTTCTCCTGATACCAGGAGCAGAAATTTTGCGAGTTAAAATACTTCTAACTCCGGAAAACGATAGTATTAATGAATGATAGGTATAGAGAGGCATAGAGAGACGTATGCATGAATGAAGAGATACACATAGCCTATTTTGAAACACCTCCTTGGGTCAGATGTTCTCCTGATACCAGGGGCAGAAATTTTGCGAGTTAAAATCCTTCTAACTCCGGAAAACGCTAGTATTAATGAACTATAGGTATAGAGATGTATAGAGAGACGTATGCATGAATGAATCAATACACATAGCCTATTTTGAAACACCTCCTTGGGTCAGATGTTCTCCTGATACCAGGAGCAGAAATTTTGCGAGTTAAAATACTTCTAACTCCGGAAAACGATAGTATTAATGAATGATAGGTATAGAGAGGCATAGAGAGACGTATGCATGAATGAAGAGATACACATAGCCTATTTTGAAACACCTCCTTGGGTCAGATGTTCTCCTGATACCAGGGGCAGAAATTTTGCGAGTTAAAATCCTTCTAACTCCGGAAAACGCTAGTATTAATGAACTATAGGTATAGAGATGTATAGAGAGACGTATGCATGAATGAATCAATACACATAGCCTATTTTGAAACACCTCCTTGGGTCAGATGTTCTCCTGATACCAGGAGCAGAAATTTTGCGAGTTAAAATACTTCTAACTCCGGAAAACGATAGTATTAATGAATGATAGGTATAGAGAGGCATAGAGAGACGTATGCATGAATGAAGAGATACACATAGCCTATTTTGAAACACCTCCTTGGGTCAGATGTTCTCCTGATACCAGGAGCAGAAATTTTGCGAGTTAAAATCTTTCTAACTCCAGAAATCGCTAGTATAATTTGTTAAACATATAGAGACGTGTATGAAGACACGTATGCATGCTTATATACAAGTTTCTACTGAACCTCACTGTTTATTTTATGATAGAAAATGAAGAAATAGAAACGCCTGATTTTAGGCAATTGGTTACACGAGTGAAGGGCGGGTTGCATATGGTTAGGCGCCGCTATGGTTTTTGTCAAATTAGTTCGCCCCTCTGACCGCGAGATGGCGAGAGCATTTGTCACCCCGTGTGCCAACTCTTTGAATTCAAACTTATAAAATAATGGGTTTTTTATGATTTTCGACTTACAGGCAAGGAAAGGAGAGGGGAAAATGATCCAACAATTGATTATTTATGACTTTAAGGGCTGTTTATTGAAAGATTCGCCAGCTCATCATAATGATACATGTTTTTCATATAAACAATTTGAATACATGATCATTTCATTCAAACAATTGTAGATGCGATCGTAATACGTAAGTATAATACATCACTTATATCACTGAATACCACATATTTGGTATTTTACAAGTTCGAAGTTGGCTAGAACTGTAATTGGGCTACACTCAAATTATTATTATACTTAAAACTAATTTTTGCGGCGACAATACATACGTATACATACGAAAGTATGTTTTACAGAAACTTCTTGGTCTTGCTAAGGAACAGCGAGCTATTTATTTTTATTTTTCAGACCACAATACGAATAGAGAACAGTGTCCTTATTTGTATCGTGGTTTCCGTTCGCAATAATAGTTCAAAAACGTTATTTTTTCTCTAATTCATGGATCTCTAAAGTATCTACTCTCGATTCATGGCTGATGATTGTACAAAGAAATAAAGTATACTCCACGAATATATATCGTGTAGGCATAGATATTGCGAATATTCCATACGGTAATGTCTAATCCAACGAATTGAATCTCTACTACTCTTCGTTTCTAAATACAACTAGTCTAATCAAATAAGAAAAATTATTCGTCGAGATAATCAGAACCATTGAGACCTTCAGGTCAGTACGTAGTGGCTGAATACAATACATATAACATATTATATGGATAAGAACATATCGTTAATAATATGTCGTCAGACATTCTAAACTACTCCCCAATATTACAAGTCTTTTCCACGTGCGATTTTCATATTACCGTATGAATTATTCAGATATAGTCTGCTGTGCAGTCAGGAGCTGCTCCGTTCATTATATTGGGTCTGTTTCAACGAATGTAACTATGTTGGATCACCGACTGCATGTCTTCATGTATCTTTATCTATACAGCAATTTTAGAATTATGTAAACGCCTGGTCTTGGTCGAGAATTGGAAATATTATCCGATATGTCCCGAATGCAACGCGGAAGGATAATAGTTCGTCCTACATTGAGTGTTAACCGACGAATCTGATTCGTCGACGACACGAGCGTGACTAACCGTGTTATTGACCCCAACTGCCTATATTCATTCACGCAGCTGATACCCTACGCTTGTGGTGACGCATCGTGTTGAACTCGGAAACTAACAAGAGCGCAAATTCAAAGATTCAAATACACCTGTACGCGCTCAGGTGAAAGTCCTGGCAGCGTATATAATTATTTGAATGAAGGGAAATTTAAATTTTATATATAAATATACGTATTTTTGTATGTAACTACCTACATGAAACCACGGGAAGTCCGTGATAATATATTTTCTTCCACAGTTCTACATCTTTTTAATTTCTGTAGTTTGCCTGATCCTCTTCAGTAATCTGTCTTTATAGATATTTACCAATGATACTTGAATATTGAAATCCATAGACAATGTTATTTGTTACCAGAAACCAGATTAATTATCTTGTACTTAAAATCATCTCAAGATCGTAGGCAATGTTATATGTATTGTCAATGAATAGAAGCTGAGCTATGCACAAGTTACGTGCTTTTTAGGTCTTTATTATTAAGATTGACTACGCATACCACATGATTTCCAATTTACAATCTTTGTATTGAGAAAAAGTATGGTATAGTGTTGACAATGGTGTGTTTTTTTTTCCCCGTAATTAAATTTTCTTTTCATTACAAAATAACTCTGTTTTATTTACAAGCCTGTCTTACAGACTTGGCGGAGACATAAGAATAATACAATCAGTATTTTCGGCCATTGCCCTTTCCACCAAGAATAATACAGATTACGAAGATGTAATAAGAACAGCTAAACTAATACAAGGATAAAACAAAGCTTGCTCTCTATAATAAAACTAAATAACGGCTATTCGATAATTTCTCACCCGAGCCAGAGCTACATATGAATCCTATATAAGAAAAAAAAGTCTAAATCAAATATATTTTTTAGGCGAGATATGTGAGGTATGAAAAATTCGCAATTTCTTCATGGATGACCTGGGTACAAAACGACACTAAGTTACACTTTCCACAAAATATATATTTATATTGTGATTTCATGTATGTTATTATAATTGATTAGAAGATTTTTAATCCAATTTATAAGGAAAACATCGAAAACCATTGATTTTTTGAAGACGAAATCAGTGGGACAAACACAAAATCAAACGCGAAGTATTATGCCGAATTCACTATACCTTATGGTAAACCATGTGAAGCAAGTGTTCCGATGTATGTGCATACAGAGCTTAGGTACTTAACGTCTCTTACATCTTGCACCATATTTCGCCTTTGAAATTTTCAGGCTTGGCCGAAATCTCGAACAAAGTTTCGAACCGAAGGGTCGGTCCAATTACAATTTATTTAATAAAAGATAATCCTAACGGAAAAATCTGACGACTCAAAAGAAAAAAGAAAAAGAAAAAGTAACTGAAATAAATAGAAGAATCTTCAAATAGAGGAGGAAAAATTATTCCGATCAAAAGATAACAAATAAATAAATGAGTGACACAATCAGAGAAAATCACGCTTTACTAATCTTTCTCAAAAAACGAAGAAATATTTTCACCTAGAATAGGCATATTTGCGATGTTTCACCTACTCATATAATCGATAGATCACAAGGACGAAGACTCAAAATTGAGTAATCAGAAATTAGTGCAGTATCATATATATGCACGGTCATCCAAGTACTCCGACATAAAATTTTCACGGCAGTGTTGGCGTATTCTACATTTAATCATTACGGGATATTTTTTTTATTACCAAATTACTTAAGCAATGCTCAAGATCACAATTTTATATTTCACAACGCAAGGTCTGCCGACAAGCCAAATAGTTATTGCCTTGCTGAAGAATCGCCCATCTTAGACTCATCTACAGATTACTATCTAGACAAGAGCAGGGAGCTTGAAATTTCCCTTCCGGTTTATCCTTTCTCAACAATTACTCTGATTCTGACAATGAATATATTATCATAAAGCCATTAAGTGGCAGCTATCGTAATCAAATCGTCCGAATGAATAATAAATGAAGAGCGGTTCAATTTGAGCGTATGAATCACGATATAATTGAATAAAAAAATATCTTTCTTTAATTTGACATCAAGTGATTCTGGCTACTTTATCAATATATGTTCATTGATCTTCGACGTCTCGTCTAAGAAACGTGGAATTTCATTCAGCTGCCACTCAACGGTAGAAACTTATCATTCCAATCGTGATTTGAGTTATGCTATCACATACTTATGCATAATTTCGTATCATATAATAACAAGAGGTCGCCTGTCATTTGAAAACTTGGGCAAAACCATAAGATGTATATCGTTAGATTCGATTCGGAATTATTTATCTAATAAGAACGTGGGGGGCGAGCTCTTGCGATTACGAAACTTGTCAACAACTACCTGTTATGATTATTATTACGCTTATTACGTGTAGTTATAATATGTATGGTATGGATGTATAGAGAGGTTTTTTTTTTCTCAGGGTGTTCAAGATATATAGATTTTATGCTTATTCAAAATATTAGTATAATATTAATCTAGAAATAACTACGCGAATATTTATTCATTATACCTGTATAGTCTACAATATATTCATCACAGTGCTAAAGACACAAAATTGTGTACTGTTAACATATACATATAATGTGTATATTAATCGTAAGGTGGATGGAGAGTAGAGTAAAGGAACCAGTCATCGATTATCACAAGATGAGAATTAAACTAATTGAATACGTGTATCGAGTGAATGACTGTGTTTCAAAATCAATAAATTCAAAAAAAAAAAAAATTAGAAAAAAAATTATAATTATACAAATCATTTCTCCATTCCTATTCCACCATAATATCCGGGGCAACATTTCAAGTCCCGAAATCCCGATAAATTATTCTAATAAAACTGTCACTAGAACATAAATAAATTTTCCGTTATAGTTTTTTTCCCTCCCCCTTTCCCTATTGCGTCACATCGATAAGAGGTTCTTTTTCCATATCTCACCACCGCTATATCACTTCTTTTATCATAGAGCAGGGCACTACGTATGGCAGTATCGTCCCGCTACAGAATTTACATTATTTTACATGACTACATATTTACAACAAACATCCGTTACAGATGGGATTTCAACGAGGTTCGGCCCTGCGCGTGCAGCTGCCCATAGCAAGGCGCTTAACAAACGAGTATAACAATGGATTGCACTAATATTTTTAACAAAATTATATATATTTTAGAATTCGCGTCAAGATTTCGATAAAAAAAAAAAAAAAAAACCGTTCTGAAAATAATTAGTCTACTATTTATTCTTCAAATATCATCTCATCTACTTACCGAAAGAATAGTATATCTATGAATATAAGACCAAGGCAATAAAAAGTATTTAGAATTGTGAGGAAATTGGAAATCGAGTATGCCTTGGTTTACCCAGCAGCTAAGTTTCATTTTTGTACCGACAGAGTTTGGAAGAAAGAAAATGTAAAAAGTTCAAGTTCAATTTGAGCGAAATTTCCCACCAGTTTGTCATTTCTATTATCATTATCTCGTTTGTTAGACCTCGACTTTAATAAAACTAAATGGCTGAAGCAGCTGGCAACATCCCCACGCAGTCCACGTGGTTCAGCATCTTGGTGAAAATTTTGGGTTTGTTGGACCATGGACGAAGCTTCTCAGCTCTTTTGGTGGCTCCGCGCCCAAGTCTGACGCTGTATCGACGTCGGATTTGCGACAGATGATCATGCGGATATCCGTGTGTAAATAAATCCGTCCTGACTTTCCTGACATGAACCTGTGGAGAATTTTCATACGTTATTTCAAAGCTGCTTGAGAAAAGAAGACTGCAAAGATCAAAGATCTAAGATCAATGATCAATATGACAATTTTTACATTCATGAATTAATTAGTTAATTCAAATGTTTAGAACACTCCTTACCTCAGATGAATGAGGTAACGGAGTGTTTTATCCCTCAATGTTCTCTGGCGAAGAAATGTATGAGATCGAGAGGGCATATCGGACAGATCGTACATCACGACAAACATTTTCACAACCGTACCTAACGGATTTAATAGCGTTACTTGAATCGTTCCGCTGCGTGGTACTTGGTAGCCTTTTTTCCCAAGGTTAATATGAGCCTGAAAAAAGATTTAGAGTTTGAGTACAATTGAAAGAGAGGCTCTTATAGAGTTCTGAGAATAAATTTACCAGTTAACATAATAAAACCAAATAGGAAAATCAGAGGAGTAAATATCCTTAGTAATTATCTGTAGTAAGTCTGACTAGCTAAAGTATAATAATGGAATAGTATTTAACAGGACTTACAAGATATGGCGTTGAAACTTTGTCATTGTCTCCCAAAGTGTAGAAGAAGACAGTGACTGGAAGTTTTCTGTGCTTTGGACAAAACGAGCCACTAGCACCCAATTCGGCAGTGAATCCATGGACAGTAGAAACTGGCTCAAGCCTCCCATTTAATGCAGATTCTTCAAAACTACCCAGGAGAGCATGACTATGCGGTAGACCCCGCGATGGTGTACGACGTTTTATCCTCTCATCGCTTCCACAGGTGCTTTCAGCCTCCCTATCTCCTTCTTCCAGGGATACTGCGCCTGGGCTGGGCGGGGTGTTCAGCTCAAACAGTGCGCTACATAACGTAATGAGAATGGACTGATTATTATGGATTTACAAAAAGGCTTCGACACTATTTCTAGTATCTAAACTTGATTAAATAATAGAAAGAACCGTTATCTTTGTTGAGTTTCAAACGCGAGTGTAATTTTTATGCTTAGAAAAGATATCATCACTGTATAGAATTGAATTTCGGTCATCTTACCTTCGTTTGGACGAGACAGTATTCAAGCTACTGTCATAGTCAAAGCAGCAGCTGCCTCTCCTCAGTGGTGCTGGACTAGAAGTCAGCGGCAGTCCCGTTCGACTGTGAAAAACCATGGAGGCAGCATTTCCGAGAGATCTTCTGAATCGTTCTTGTTCAATAGCTGACGGTACACCCCGATCTAAAGCCTCGTTATGTTCCAATTCTGATAAATCCCGATGCTCTTGCACCATAGAGAAATCACAGTTCTTCTTTTCACCTTGGTCATTCGGCCTGGAGAAGACCGAGTCACAATTCTTGTAGTTTTCTTCGTGACTAACGCAGCCATTTCCTGTACCTCTCTGGCTGATTTTCAACCTCAGATTTGTACCATGTTTCATTGGGTTCCGAGAAACATACCGATCTTCTTCCCCCACAGTTGTTTGTTCATTGTGTAAAATGTGTGTTGAATTCTGCTCCCTTAATTTCATTGGATTTTGATATAAGCTATTTGTACTTGGATGCGTCTCCTCATTGGCCACAAGAGATTCATTCTGATCGATAGACCAGCGGGCAGATTCAGACAAGTTTGGGAATTGAATCCTCCGCTTGGCTCTGCTCTCTTTGGAATTTTTCAGCGACAATTTGGGTTCAGGTGGAGCCCCGAGTATGGAGATTTTCGGGGATTGGTCAGAACTGGCGACACACTCTCTGCAGTATTCCTCCAGGTTTGAACCTTCCAAATCAGTTTTATCCTGGTCCTTTTTAAACAGCTGTTTGAATTGGCTGATCCGTTTATTCAACGAGGAGGGAAGCAGTCTGTCATCCTCGAAAGGCTTGACCTCAACAGCTTTCTGCTTGTCCTTTTCTGCCTCTAGTATGTATTCGTAACTTTTAAACTGAAAATTTTCACCCGACTTTACCGTCCTGGGTCGAGCTCCGTTAGATATATCGGACAGACCTTTCCGGGGATCCTTGGTGGTTCTCAAAATGGCTCCCAATAAAACATCAGCTTTGTTTGTCACATTGTAAAAACATTCGGTCGGCTTGGCTTCGGGTCTTCCGAGCTTGTCTCCACGATTGTTTCTTTCTTCGGTCACTCTGCTTCCAAGTTTATCTTGGCCAGACTGATGCTGAACTGCTTTATAAGGATAGACGACTTTCCTCACGTTTTTGCACAGCGTTTCCATCGCTTCACGTTTTTCCGGTCTAGGAACATTTCGATCGTTAAAATTCCCCTCAAATTTCGCTATACCCAATCTGTCTGTGATCACGGCCCTGTTCTGCGAGTTGTTAGGCATCGGAGAGTCGGCCTGATTCGAAATCGAAACTGTTTTAACCTTATGCTCGGAGCTCCCGTCTTCAGTCTGTTTTTCGAGCTTGTCACGCCTCTTGATAGTTCGCAACGGAGTGCGACGTCGGCCGGCAGGAGTTCGGGCTCGTAGAACGGCCAATACTTCGTCAAATTCCCGTTGGCTGAGCTCTAGATTGCAATTCTGTTTGGATTTAAGTGGACCGACACCATTGCGTTCCTCTGGCTTGCAGTCGTTCGTCTTTGACTTGTGATCCGTAAAGCCATTGTTAGTTGCCACATTGAATACCCGGCTTGGTACCTTGCTTATCCAGTCAAGAATCCCCTTCTCGTCTTTCGTCTTTTCGGCTTCCTCCGGAAATTTCAATTTAGACATTAACTGGCTCAAATCATTATTGGACAGAGATTCCTTCTTGTCGTTTGTATCCGTAACCGGCCGATCTTTCGCCGATGATTCATCAATCAAATTTTTATCCCCCACGGCTCCCTGATATCCAGATGTATGAAAGCTGGTCAAATCGTTGTAGATATACGTCGACGGACCTGGATTTGATTCGTGAAACGGGCTACTCTCTCCGAACGGATTAACAACGAAGTTTACCTTACTATGTAGAATTGGCAGTGTGTCCGCGGGTGCATTTAGCGATAATTTATCTTCTCTCTTACTGTAACCGCACTCGGTTTCCTTCCCGCTGATTGTGCTAGTCGTCCAATTAATATTCGCCATTGAATTGCGACCTACTATGCTTCCTGTGGTGAATGCTGATGATTGTTCAGACGTCGGCTGTTGGTTGTTTCCAAAAAGTGTCTGTCTCTTCTCTGGAATAACGACAGTTTTATCCCATCGAATTAGGCAGTCCTTCTTGTTAAACTTGGGAGATTTCTCTCGCCGACATTTGTAAGGCTTGTTATTATCACATGATGATTTATCGCTACCGATAACTGGAGATGGTTCGACGCTGCATTTATAACGTTTTTCCACGTTGCTTTCTTGCTCTTGCATGCTCAACCGGGAGCCAAAGGTTCTCTCCAAGCTAGCCTCCTCGTTGTCATAGCCATTCGTGCTTATCAGAGTATCAAAATGAAAGCTCATATTGTTTGATTGTTCGTCGCTGAAAAATGGAAGAGTCAAGCATCGTGTTTGGTACACGCTACAGTCCGGGTCGTTGTCCGTATTCAGAAAGTTCAATCCACTCGCAGGATATTTGATTTCGTTGTAATTCAGACCAGTGCAATCCAAGCCTCCATTAAGATAAATTCTGTTCTCATGCTCTCTTGCAGCCAGTTCGCAAACCGAAGGTAAAACAGAATTGGCCGCAGTCGAAGTGTGGGGTATAGCGCTTGGGATGAAATCTGGACCTCGTGGCAGAGACCTCCTCCGTTTACGTTCACCTGTGCCCCTCACCGACGGAGATGGTGGTCCCCCGTCTTCCTCCTCACAGCGGCAATGATGTTTCCCTGGCTCGTTGCAAGGAGTCTGAAGTCTGTCGTCTACCAGAGCTGTAAAATGTTAGAAAAAAGCTAAGTTAATCGGTACAGAGACATAGAGAGTCTGGAGTAAATATCTATAGATTCTCTAGTGTCGAGAATACTTCATTTTTATTTCCATAGAAAATTCATAAGGAAATTCAACAATCTTTTTTTTTCTTTTCATAACATTTTTCATTGATATTATTAACGAGATTTTTTGAATTTGCTTTCCAATCATTTATCTGATTTTTGGCTATCTCTTTTTCTTCCCTGACTAATTTTGTTTCATCCCTGAGCCTGACTACCTTGTATCAAAGGGACAATAATTAGTAGGGTGGTTTGAAAAAAAATTCTTTTCTTTCCCTTAGCATGGGGGTAGAATTTGTACCTTATAAAAAACGAAAATTTTTCAAAAAAAAAAAATTTTTTTTTCTACTCATCATTTCGAGGTGGCTCACTCGTATTTTAAATAAATATTTAATCAAATGGGGTAGTTCCAACGGGAAATTCTTTTTTTGGTCCAAAATCGTGGAAAACATGTAAAAATTATCGAATGTGATTTTTTTTTTACTCAACTTTCATTCTGATACAAAAGCAAGTGCATTTCATTTTTTCATTTTTTACTTAAATTACAAAAATAATGGGAAAAAAACTTCTTAAACTTTTGACTTTCAATTGGCTTTTGAGGGGATACCCTGCAGATTCTAGAACTACCCCATTTGATTAAATATTTATTTAAAAAACGAGTGGGCCACTTCAAAATGTTAATTAAAAAAAAAATTTTTTTTGACATTTTTTTTTTTATAAGGTACAAATTCTACCCCCATGCTAAGGAAATTTTTTTTTTCAACCCACCCTAATAATTAGGCCCCGATAATAGAAAAGTGTATGAAGAAATTTATTTACTCGGAAGGACGAGAGTCTCGGGATTGTTGCTCGTCGCCGGCAGCGGAATATTCTTAGTCGGTGTTAAAGCTCTGGCGGCTCCTTCATCCTCCTTCTCCGAGACTGGATGTATGGGACAATGCAAGATGGGAACATCTTCGACACGCGGTAGAGCCCAGACAGTGACCTGAAATTAATACGACAAATCCTCCTGATATCCGCATGTAAATTTTCCATTAAGACAAAAAATTATCTCCCGCGAATTCTCCCCTCAGCAAAAAAAAAAAAAAGATTTATATCCACTATCGTACCTTGATAGAATTCCCATCGCCGCAAGCAGCCAAGGGGAAGGTATGCTCCGACGGAGTTTCCCGAAATCTTCTAAGATTATCTTCGCTGAAGGATACAACCCTTGTTGTAATGTAGCTGGGGGCTGTGCCCTTGCTACGCGACCACCACGCTGCTACCTGACTGAAGTGCAAACGAGAACGAACCGCCTGGTACAAACTTTGATTGTTCATCATTTCCGGCCCCCTGTTAACGTTGGATCAGATTCATTGGATAAGGATATAAGATTATGGATATGCGTATGCTTGTGTCTCGTGTAATGAAAGTTTTTCGGAATTTGAACGTACTTGCTGGGAACGACGCTGATGCACCAATATTCCAGCAGCATTTCGGACGACTGCTGCCAGGGACCAATGGATATGGACGGTATTGGTAAGACGGGATCCTTGCAGGTAGCTTTGGCCAAGCCACATGGGCAATCGGCGCACAACAAGACTTCGACGCATAGGTACGAACAGGTGTTGACTCTGTCCGAAATTTCACGGACTAGTATCACGTACCGATCGCACTGGGTAATATAAGAAAGATTCTTTCAGTTTCCTTTCAGGGTTCTTTCTTTATTACTGCTAGGCTAGGCTGGGCATGACACAAAAACAGATGTCTTGTTGGAGATTTAGTAATTAACGAGGAAAGACGATAATACGCTGCTGGTTTACTATATGACGTAAGATAAAGTCACCCCCAAGAACCACCTCGAATTCCCAACTCCCGATCTATGATCACGAGAGAAATCCGTTTGAATTTTGCAGCAAGCGATGCACTCGATTTGTAGCTACGTATGATATGATGATCGTGTCTTACCAAATAATTGTCCTTTTCGCACACATGATTGTTCGGCACCGGTTGCAGCGGGGCTGCACAGTGCGGACCTTCCTTGTAGCCTCTGGGAGGGCCTTGGACTCTTCCTTCGCTCACGAGAACTCCTAGGGCTCGGACTACCCCCAGCACACTACCGCAATTGCCAGCCCGTTGAGGGCTGGCAGAACCACTCGATACCGCACCTAGGCAGTGCATTTCTGAAAAAAGATTCGAAGACGTGAAATTCTCGGACGTTTATCGTATCGTCATCAACAATTGCCAGGAAATGTTTTCGGATTATCGGGCATGGCGATAAATTGTGATCAAAGAATCATTGGGAGGTTGGACGACAAGCATTTTCTCTCTCTAATATCAACGACTATATGGTACGGCCCGACTGTAGTGGATGCTAATGTGAATCGGTTGAAAGAAAAATGACCATGGAACGCGCATGCTGCGATGGACTGTAACGCGATTATATTTACAAACTCTAACCCGCACGGGATGACTTGCACGGTTATTTCTAGCAAAGGAACTCAATGACAGACGGAAGAAACGCTCAAGTATTAGGTCTGATATACTTTCATCGTTATAGAGACGTTGGTGATAATCTCTAACTCTATTCTCCATTCACGCATGGTTCGACGAGAAACTGAAAGCTCGTTTATTTCCAATGAAATCTAACAGGTATGATCGGGACTCGTAACGCACCTTTGCACATCCCTCTCATCATGAAACAGCCTCCAAGCCATTGTAATAATTGCACGGACATTATAACGACGTATCATACGCGCACGCATTTCACCACTCGCAAATATATTGAATACACTAATTGTCGGTTCGAGCTTTTCTACAGACGTTTACGGGAAGACTCGTTTCCCTGCGAGTAACTCGAACGACGTACATGGATTCCGTGCACAACACTTCGCCTGGTTATTTTCATTCACTGACCGCGATGTTTTCAAAAGTAAGAAAGAGTATAAGAGTGAAAAAAATTAAACGTCCGAAAATCGCGCTGCGTTTAAACGTTGTACGAAATAAGATGTGTTTTCATATCCCGAAGCAGGATGATTTTATCGAAGTAAGTTTTTCCCGGGTTTGTTGTCAAGTTGTTGCCGAGAGTTGTTCACTCTCGGGCATGTGGCTGAAATTTGAATAAAGAACCGCTCGACTCGAACAGTTTATATATAGAGAAAGAGAGAGAGAGAGAGAAGGAGAGAGTTAAGGGTGACTGGACGACGCGTGTCATGCGCACGAGCTCTACCCAAGTTTGCCCTCCGTGCTGAGAACAGAACGTTTCGAAACCGAAAAAGCACTGCCAAAATTTGCACCTCTTATTATTACCATTGTACCACGATTCGTGATGTATAATATAATAGCTGGTAATCCGTCAACCTTCTAATCGCGAGCTTATTTACCCGAATACCATTATTATGTACGAGATACTATATATACGAGAATAAACCTGCAGTCTTGTTTCTATATTTTTTCTCTCGTTCCCTTTATTCTCCTTGCACTTCGCACGTGCCTGTTAATCTCCGTTCATCTCGGGGCTCCTGTACAAATGGTGAGCCTGATTTTCGCGAACTCTCAAGTCTGGCAGACGATTCAACAGCCCCACGCGTTCGCCACGTGGTCTTGTTTTTTAATCGACCATATATAGCGCGGTCTTTCGTTCCAGATAATTTTAACCTCGGCGTAGTATATATAAATGCGTATGTACGGGTTATCAGATTATTACACAAATGTTTGCACAGCTAGTTCTTTCTTTTTTTTTTTTATATACTACATACCGTACCTACAACACTCGCTCGCTGAAAACGATAAAGTATCGAGCGATTCCCATCATCCTAGCCAAGTCTTTTCGCATTCTCTATTATATCGCAATTTTTTAACAGAAAAAAAAAAAAAAAACCAAATAGAAAATATACGCCGAAATTGTTCTAATTAATGAGAATTATACGCATTCGGTCATTCAGAAATAGTATCGACGAGGTAGTCGATCGATAAAATGAATAAACATCAATTATCCCAATTGTTTGATGTCAATTAAAACTTGTCATTGTCCTGAGCCAGACTGAATGTTGGTATGTTTAGAGGGATCATCAAAATTCCTCACGCCGCGTCACTGGCTGTTAACAATATGTAGGTCTGGTATATATATACGATATGTATATATAGACGCATATATAACTAATTGAAATGACCGTCGTCAGTGGTGCGTGAAACGTGCCATTATCGTAGTACCTAGCTGCGTATGGAATTCTTTGCCGTGAGCAAGAGTTGTTGAACTCGTATCTTTGTGTCTGGGAGAGAAGACCGAGGGGTTCGGGACTCTGGATTCGGGGTTCGGTAGCCCCGTGCGAGGTGAACGAAACCTCGAGCCCCCTCTCAAAGTAGGCAAATCTCAGAGCCTCCGGTCCACCGCGCGAATGTATAGAGGATAGTTATAAGATCTATACAAACGATAGCTGGTTCTGCATCTCGCGTCCAGCCTCCGACTGACTAAGCAGTCTGCGTTCGTCTAACTCGGTGGGATGAGTCATTGCGCCTAACTAAATGTCGTCTTGTCGAACATCCCGATTCTTAATTCTCGCTTTTTCGCTACCTCTAACATCGCGTATGATACACCGCTTCTCTCCCAAGTCCCTGAGATCAATCTCTCCGTGTAAAGGAACGACATAAAACGGATGTACCTGTAGCGTATATGAAATATCAAATTCGTCGAGATAAATCGTGACCTCGAGTAAAGGGTCGGCCCTCGAACTCCGAACTCCGAACTCCGAATCCCGAGCCCCGAATCTCAGTGCGTTGCCATCTCCGAGTAAAGCTACGACGCAGCGCGACGGTCCGTGAGGGCAACGCCGACCCGGGGTCGTTGCTTCTGGAGTTCGAGCGTCTGCCTTCTCATCCTCTTCCTCCCCTGCCGCTACCGCTCGACGTAGGATCATCGTGACGCGGTCGTCACCCCGGGGTTTAACCTACCCGACGCCGAACTTGCAAGCGCATAGGACAAAGAAGAGTCGTTCGGGAAAACCGGTGCTCGTTATTACGACGTTAGAGAAATTCAACGTTATAGGTATCACAGATTGTATCCGATGACCAGGTACATATATGCGTATTACAGAATTAATAAAGATGATGGAAATAATGAAATGAGGAAATGACTCATTTGTCTGGAAAACGGTAATAATTACATACGGCATGAGATACGTCGTATACCCGAAAAGTTCGACGACGAATAGTTTAGCTGACGAATTTCGTCCCGAGTATATAGAACGTAATCTGAGTTATTTTCTCGTTTCTTTGTCCATTGCACTCTTTGTCGTAGCACCGTGCCAAGTAAAAACTTCGTCGAAAATCTTGGGAACATATACATATACAGTGAGTTTTCGTATCTCCGGGTCACTTGTTGATGCTTAACAATGAATTCACAATGAAATGAGCGCCAATTCATTCAACAAGTGACCCGCAGATACGAAAACTCACTGTATATAGTCTATGTTATAGAATAGAATGAAAGTTGTGCAAGGTGCGGAGGCCCCGGGCTTCCGTCGAATTCACAAATAATGAACGTTTACGAAAGCAATCGGCTATGTTGAAGCGCCGAAACGCCTATAAGTATAAACCATGTGAAACCCGTTTTCACTACGGGGCGCCGCTTGTTTCGTTTCATCACGTGCCCTCATACCTGCGTGTATATACATATATACCTGAAGAACTGATAACCGTTCCGAAAACGTCGTGCAACAACAAATTTAAAGGGATTTTTAAAACCCCGGTACTACTACTCGACCAAGAAATATAAATCTAACTTCTCGATGTTCTTAGTCAGAATTTTTTCAGGGACAATCCCGTAATCCCTAGACAAAAGCTGAACGACCGTGAGGACCGGGCTGAAATTTCCTTGAAGCTTTTACGATGGTACAGGGCATCGCGCAGGGAAGACCTCCCGGGATTCTATTTCCAGAAATATGACAAATATTAGTCTTCCGTGCTCGCAGTTAGACGCTGTTTAACTATACAAGTCGACCAGCCTCGATTTTGGTAGGAAATAAAAATGTCAAATAATTAACCTGATTAGCACTTATCGCGATTAAACTATAACCCCACCAGCCCCTTGGAAGGTTTAGCCAAGTGAGGAGAGTCACCTACGTACAGCCTCTCAAAGTTTCGTATCTTTGGCGATTATTTTCAATGGGTAAAACGATGATTAAGTTAAACTACGTCACGCGTCTTGTCTCGCTTTGTCGTGATAATTAATCATCCTACGCAAAGATCTTCTTGCCAGCTAGGCGACACTGCACCAATCTACTTTTTGTGATATAGTTATAACTCCGAGGTACTATATCCGTCGATTGTATATCATCATTTGATCGAATACTGAATCGGTGCAGTTGAAATCTGATGGAAGCGATAAGCAATCGGATTTCATTGTCTACCAAAGACTATAATATGCCAGGGTTATGAAGTTTTCGAAAAAATTCAAATGAAACAAATAAAAAAAAAAAGCCTCGATATCTGTACAACTCCGACAATGAGAGAGATAGCGTGTCAAGGCTGATGTTTATTGATCGTGCAGTACTCCCTAAGCTTCTACATGAGTATTGGTATAGACTTTTACAGCAAGTAACGCGGGCACCAACCGAAGGGCCGAACTTGATTCGATAAGCTACGAAAATTAGATTAGTTGGGAAAATTAAGAAAAAAAAAATATATATATAACAGTCATCCTATAGGTGTCGTTTAAAGAATTTTCGTTCCTCGTGGTCTTAGAATCTGAATCTGAATCTGAATCATTTACGCATGCTCGATAACTACACATGCATATAGAAATATGTATGTAGTGTAGCGTTTCGTGCGAGGGTAGGATGATCGGCTGTCCTCGCCGAGCATATAGTGCAGCAGTGAGGTCAGCTGAGCGCTGACTACGACACAGCTGGCCGAGAAAAAAGATGGCCGCGACGAACAGCTGATCGGAAGGCTGCGCGGCGCTGCCGGCAGGTCAGATGCTGATCTGTCAAAGCGCAGCGAGCGAGCGAGACGGAGAACGATCAGGCGGTGTTAAAAGCCGATGGCAGGCAACCAGACACACACACACGCGACTGTGCTCAGGCGTGAGCTGCCCGAAGGGACTCTTGTTAATTCAAATTCTATTTTAGGTCAGCCGGACCTAAAATGGAACCCCAAGAGCTACGGTATTGACTATAATGATAAACGATGGTCGTATGCCGCGGGCTTTTCGTGGACTACGCCCTTCTGGTTCCTAGCCAATGAAATGCCTGAAAACTTGGTGACTGAAAAATTAATTTCCCCCATTCTTATGACTTGACGAATTACGATTTATGAATTTTAAAATCGTCCAGGTAGGTGGATCGCGTATTTGAAGCGACGATTCGACGTTATCAAAATCGTTAATGATTCATTGATAATAATCTGATTGGTCATTCAAAGGGGGAAATTTTCTCTCGATAGTCATGCCCACCTATTCAGAATTCTTAACTTTGGCAAGAAAATACGTAGTAAATATACGATTTACAGATCGCGAATTGCATTTCGTATTGGGAATTGTTTTTCGGCAAGGCTTTATGCAAAGAAGTAGAAAGCGGTGGCAAAGCACTAGCAATTACCAAATCCAATTCCGAATTGTATCAACCCATACAGGGTCCACGATACCGTTCACCTTTCAATCGTAGCCACGTCAGCTACAGTTACAATTTGAATTAGCTATCCCAAACCGATATGTATATCAGGATATAGGCATGTCCAGCTGTAATGTACGCACGATGACCTGCTAAGGCTCGTAAAAAATACGCGTATAGATATAACAGAATGAAACACTGTCGCGGAAATTATTTACGTGGAAGTCTCGATAAAATTGAAATGAAATGAAAAGAAAAAAAAAACAAAGAACGATTTTCCAATTGATTTCAATAAAGGAAACAACCGGGGCGCTCCCCCGGATCCGGCAGATTTACAAACACCGGCCCAGTCACTTGACCTCGCGTGTAATTGACGACAGGATATAGGTACTGTTACATTACACTCGTATACCGATACAAGCAAAGAACTTTTGAATTTCGAACCAAAGGGATGCTGAAGAGGCGGTGAGAATGGAGAAAAAAATCTGTACTCTACTTTCGAGTTATCACCGATATGAAAAAAAAATGTAATAATTATAAGAGGTAAAATATTGGATCGTAATTTAAAGAATTCATGCGGTTGGATGGCATTTGTGCTATATTAAACCCGCAGATAGCACGACGAACAACAGCAGCGACGAGTTAAAAGTTTATACTGCTCTCGATGATCACTGCGGCTACTTATTCAGAATTGTACGCGTTGAACGGTCACCGACCTCTGTTCGGATTTGAAAAATAATTCGCGGAGGCTGAGGAGAAAACCGCAAAGACCTTTGCCGAATCTGAGTTTATAATATACATACATACATACATACATTATACATGTACATATAACTAAAACTCACGTCTGTTTATCGATCTATACATACGCTATGTCATTAAGCCACGGGATCTACTATGTACTGCAATGGGTACTCGGTACAAGGTATAATTACACCTACTAATTAGCCGGGGTCATTATTTGCGCCGCGGCGACAGTAATTCTGGCTCAATAATGATTATTGATATTCTTATAATGAAATGAGACTTTTATCGTTACCGCAGGGCGTGGAATTTGTCATCTACTGTTTTCATCGGTAAGCCTCCGTAGCCCGTGAGTAAATGTAAATGTAAATGTAAAGGTATAGGTATACGTACGTACAGATTAAATTTCACCGACTGCAGGGGAACAGGTATAACGAAATCTAATTCAACACGCGGAGAATGGAAAGTCTAGTAGGGGAAACAAGACCCCGATAGGCAGCTATAATTCCAAGTATAATGTTACCCATAAAATTATACACAGTTCATCGTCAATTTAGAAAATTTTCAATTTATCGGTACGATATATATGGTACATACTAAATTACATGCTGTGACACCTCGCCGCGGTGATGGATAGGTCGGGATATCAAGATACACGCATAATACCGGAGATAATGATAATAATGAGGATAATTATAGCGTGATAGAAAAAAATGAGAGTAACTGTACAGATTGCGATTGGCAAACGGAGTGACGATCGCCCGGGTCATTCGCAGTAGTTCGAAATGAAATATGAATAAATTTTCTTCTCAGCTACCGCGCCGCAAGTTTGCCATTGGGTAATGGACCAGGGAGCGAGATAGGCAAGCTCGAACAATTAACTAACAACGGTGAAATTAGACCTGGGCGTTGCGTTAACTAGTTTTCGAACGACCTGGATGTCGGCAGGCATACTTTCATTTCACCGCAATCCGACTGTACGGAACTTGTTGGCGCGAGGAACGAGTCATTATAGGCATATTGCTCATTAGTCTTTGAATGAAAATGAAGTAACTGTACGATGGACGGAAATGACATGAAATTTTCTTCATAAACGGTTTGGGCAGAGAATATTGGGGGAAAATAGAACCCCGAAGATCGGAGATAGGTGGATTTTAGTTTTTTTTGCTCACAAAATCAGTACAATACTTGTACTCTTTTCGGCGATCGTGGCATGTGGTGAAGGGAAATAAAGACGTATGTAGACAAAATCGCTAGCTTGTATAAAATAAAACTAGCATATAACTATACGTACTGCCTTAGCCATACACCGCGCAATTCTACACCTTGACTGGTAGGAAAACCTTTTAGAAAGTGTTACGAACTCGGCTCACAGCCGTTACACCATATAATATGAATTTCCGTTTCTCCTTCAGCCGACGAATGCAGCAACGGATTATTAACATTTCCTTTTCCCTACGAGTACGGTATATATAGATTTAATGCAACGCCGTAGTCTTCGTATATAACTAAATACGCACAACCGATGAAGTTTCAACACTGAACTGCACGCCTATACTATATAGCGACAAGGTTAATCGCGTAAGAAATTTCTACAACTTTTATTGTAACCTGTGATGTAAAATCGAGATGGTAAAATGACCGCGAAATCAAACGCGAGACAACACTCCCATGGTCTCTGGCACGTTATAGTATATACTCAATGAATAAATTATAATTAATTCATATACGCATGGATAGATGAGCAAAAAGAAATCGAGTGGCTGTACGGAGTGATGTGAGCGTGGCGAAGGTCGGCTGCCGCCTCTTCGAGCAAAAATTGTCGAAAACTAACGTCTATTATACAGACGAGTAAGTTCCGCTTATATACATCGTGTGGTATAGGTATTGTGTATAGATACCGACTGCGATACATGTAACCGAAAGGAGAATAACGAGATTAACGGGGAAACCCGATGTGTAAAATTATCTACGTAATCTAACTTCGCTTGATTTCCACCGTTCAATTGCAGAGCGAACGAAGAAAAACTTCTCCAGGACTGTTGAAAATTTTAAATTCTACCTGCCAATCGCGTGAAAAAAATTTCACCGTTCAGAGAAATACGGAATAAGAAAGAGAATTTCTTTTTAAATATACGAGCAGGCGTCTGATGATATACATATGTATAAGTAAATTCGCAAACAGCTGTAGACGTAAGACGTATCGCACATATTTACGCGTATAAATTGTACAAGTATTACAAATCGCGGGCTCAAGTTTCTGATTTCCCTGGTATTTTTCCACCGCCGCTGCAGGTATGGGTATGAGTGTGTCTTCCCACTAGCTCGGCGATTTGTATAGCCGCATTTGTACGATATGTATACTCTCCGCAAGTTTCGTAAGAGTGTAGAAATCAAAAATCAATTACTGTATTGATACAGGTATGTCTATATCATTCAATATCAAAGAAGGAGGATAACTTTCAACTTTCAACTTTTAACTTTGAACTTTAAACCGAGCCGGCAATTATTAAATAATATGCCTAGCGCGTGTCTGTACATAACTGACCACAGCCCGATAGAGAATTATTATTGAATTATTATTTGAATGCAACGCAGATATTCAGAAACATTATATCCCCTATAAGATTCGATTACATTTACATATATACTTCGTTGTTAACGCCTGCAGAGTGCAACGAGTTTACTGCTCTCGATTTCCACGTCTGAAGAAACAATAATTATACATATCAATTACATACGATATAAGTAACGATTTAAACTTCATTTTAAACCGTACCTATATGGAGGTAGAATTACTCATCGAATTACTCATCGAAAATTACCCATACATAATATATGTATATACGAAAGCTCTGTATAGAATCTGTAAACTTTACTTTTTTTACGCCGATCAATGCTGATGCGGGTGCATAGAAACGCACGGGGCAAATGGTTATGCTGATCTAGGTTATACCTATCTTACGTATGTTTGACATTATGCAACTCACGTCCGTAAGTATAGGCACATACAGGTGTGTATATATATATGCAGTATACTTCGCGAGAATCTTGTGCACCGTAGCCATAAGCCGTATACCCAGGGTACCCCGCAACGTACTATTACTATTACTATCCGGGGGTATAGTGTCGTTCATTATTTTGCGTAATGGGTACGAACACGTATGCGTATAAAGTCAGACACGTGCTGGCAAGAATCGTTGAATTCATCTTTTTCTTCCGCGGTATAGTTTATTAATTGAATTCGAATAAGCGGGAAAAATTTTCGCGACTCGTTTAATTGGACCATAACAGTAACGGAAGCGTGCGTGTGCGTGGCGTGTGCGTTTGGTTGGTCGATTAATCGTATGAACTGACGTATGTGTGTAAAAACCGCATCGAAAACGTCGGTGGTGTGTCTGTCGCGTGACAAATTGGCAAGGAAACACAATGGTCGCGGGGTATGGAGACCAATGTCACGTGACTTCTGAGGGCCGATGACGTAACGAGAGCTAATAACTATCCCGCAATTAGCGTAACGGGAAAATACTAGTATACATAATACGATATTATTACAGAGATGGGTATATATGTACGTGTAAGAAAAGGTTAGTCGAGCGTGAAAATTTCCTTCCTATATCGTCGCCGAATGGTAAAAATAATTAATAACCGTTCATTGTCCATCAAATGTATAAAATCTTACAGGAATTTACTAATTGGAAGAGTAAAGCTGTACCACATCCTTCGTTGCGCACGATCCGCAAATCTCTACGTGGAAAAGTACGTGTCTACAGGTATGTATAGGATATGTATACCTATGTAGGAGAAGAATACAATTTCAAACATACGTGTCTGATGGGACTGACTGTGGCGAAGATCATCGACCCCTGCAGCCCCAGGCGTGCAAAGATAACAGTGAGGAACAGTGCGAGAATAAAAACTAATCAAGGACAATCCTATCGGCTGATTGTGAGTCAGATGATATTGTCAAATCCAAAGATTGCCCATTTCCAGTATTATGTATCATGCATTCATTCGAGTCAAAGTCGCGTTGATTACGAAACCGAATTATGAAGATGATGATCAAAGTCTGTTGGTATCAGCTATTTCCGGTGAAATAATACGCGTATAGGTGTAATGTGTATATATTTGAATTACGCATAGCGTCAGCATATATAATACAGGCATATACGTAGATGTGTCACATACGTATGTAAGTACACGAGAGTGCAGTGATGCAATGGTGCAATTCTCGCGTTCGGTTTTGTGCTAGCTACAGTGTATATCTCTAGTGCTCGACCTAAATAAAAACGCGACTTCTAAACTAGGTTGGATAATCGTACGAATTTAGAACGACATCAACGATCCGTGGCGGAGTTAATGTTTTTATCATGTTATATAAACAAAAATACACGCGCGTCGGGATGTCTCGCGGTTTCTATACACCCGCATATATAGGACTGATCTCGCGAATCTCGCGTACGGGCGAAAATAAATGTTTACCAACACAGCTGACAACGGGACGTTTCGACTTAATCGGGTAATCTGGCAGCTACTGTTAAGTATAAAAAAAAAAAGAAACAAACAAAAAAAAAAACCTTCAACGATTGACTGCACGCTAGATGCTGGATATATATATCGGGCTGATTATTTTCGCGGTTCATGTGTGCGTCAGCTGCGATACTCGGACGAAGGTTTCGCGACTGCGCGCGCACGTGTACCGAGTTGTGCAGATATATGATATGTACATGTATGTGTAATACGTAAGTATGACCGTACGTAACCGTGCAATAGCTTGTTTCAGCCTTATACCGCGAGACTCGTGTGTTTCACGTGCATGACCACATTAAGGCATACACGAACAGCTCCGCTGTTAGCGAGGAATCATTTTTCCACGATCTTTGTCTCCGCCGAAATGCCAAATTCTTATATTCCTACGAATCGTGACTCAATATATGATTAATTTCAAATAAAGGATTCTCTCCGATAGCAATTAAATCCACGACCCGTTGTTGTTCGTAATATTGTTGAATTACTCCGTGATATTACAGGTACCGATTGATCTTTGATCGTGATCCGTGCGTGGGGAGATAAGCATGAGGTGTTTGACGGCAATGCAAATGAGGTTTTCTTATTGTTTAAAACGCTGTATTTACAGCTCTGTGTTCTCGCATCGATTGTGGAAATTTTTTTCCCCAATGTTGTCAAGGCCTGAAATTCTGTTTTACTATACGCCACAAGCCGAGTGAATAAGTCATTAGAATAATAACCGAGTAGGTATGTCTGACAATCAGCCCCACGGCACTCGACAATTGTATACATATAGATATAAGTACAGTAGGTACCATTGGGATTGATCAAAGTTCGAAGTTCGAAATATCCTTCAGTTTCGAGTACATGTAACGGGCGAGAAATTTAAATGCGATCCGATAATTCAAATTCTCAGTTTTCTTATGGAATTGGAAAATTTATACTCGAGAATATTTAGTATGCAGTCAACGCCTGACTATCAAATTTGAAAAACATTCGACAAGGGAAGAGCAGCGCGTGTCTTTGTAAATTGCGAATAATAATAATAATAAGAAGAAGAACAATAATAATAATAATAAAGCCTCTGCTTCAATTTGTATATTTAACATTCGTAAGTATAACAATAAACAGATCAATTTTGGTATGAGAGGCGAAAATATTTGCACGAATTTATAGCTATATCTTGTATACACGAGATGCACGTAAATATACGTAATACCCACGTAGATACGTTGTCAAGACATTCGTTTTTATCTAACGGAAAGAAGGAATAGAATAAGAAAAATGGAGAGAAAAAAGAACAAAACTGATCGTTGTTTAAATTATGATCGTATGATTGCTTGAAACGCGACGTTATGTAACAGCGTTAATACTTTGGCCAGACGTATACGTTAGATAGGTACGATTAAGATTTCCATGCAGTGCCCTATGTGGCACGCTGCGACATGTTTCAACACGTAACAATATGGTGCAACATGGGATCTCCCCCTGTTCAATGTTAATCATGCCGTGTACAGATTGTTAACGCGAACGTTATATTAGCGAAGATTTTATTTAGCAGGATCGCTGGCGAGATATACACTACGTATAGGCATACACGCATCTAACATACGTGACTACGTAGAGTTGTGGTGGTCTAGCGATAAAGAGAAAGAAAAACAAACCGAAAAAGAGCGACGAGGGAGGGGGGAGAAAAAAAAAGATTCAAAAAAAGAAGTAAGATAAAGATAAAGATAGAGAAAAAGAAACGGGCGCTTGGCAACGCAGAGGGAGGCGATAAATACGATCGAGAGTATTCTCAAGGTGGGGATAAAAGGAGAAAAAGAAAAGTACTCACCAAATACGTTCCTATCACGACAGCACGAAACACCCGAGCCTGGAGCTGATCTCGTGTGGTCAAATGTTCGCCATTTTAAACCCCATGGATTGACACAGCCGTCAGAGAATGGTGGCGGGTTTGATTCACGGGTAATGCACCACTCTGCTATCGGCAATAGCTGATATTGCCACGGAAACTATCAAGTGAACAATTCCAGGCGAAACTTTAATGGGAACACACGCAACCTGACGCAACCTCACGATCAGACCGAAGGTCTGTTGCCAACTGAGCTGCGGACTGACAGCTCGGGCCTCGGGCCAGGGCTACCAACACGGGTGGCGCTCGGCACGAAAATAACACGGGGGCCGACTAGATTCAACATTGATTGCCGTTACACTTCTCTTGGACTTTGCTGCTCGAGAATTTACGATTCATGTTACAGGCTTATAGGCAAATCTGCGGACGATGCCTTTCTTCTCGCCATGTCCCATCTCGCTAGTTTTGACCCACGCCCTTTCAACTTTTTCGTATCATATAAATGAACTGCAGCAGTTCTCCTGACTCTTTAATTCGTCGTATCAGTTATATAGGAGAGAAAAGCTATAGGTATATTTATTTATATACTGCATCGCGAGCGACAGGCATGAACGCGTTTCATAACGAAAGACGCAATAATAACAGCATATTAGATGGCTAATTTTAGGCATTTTATACGTATACGACAGTTTGATGCAATCGGAACAGAAATTATTCCCGTACAAATTTCTATACACTATAGGTACTGCGCCGCGGATTATGCATTGATAAATACGTCAAATATAATTACGTGTATACGCAGCTGTTCTTATGAAATCGTCAATCGTGATATTTCGACGTGCCTCTTCTCGTATAGACTTGTCAAATATTTCCACAGGTATAATTAAATCCCTCGCTTCTTTCTGGTGGATAAAAATAAATACATACTATGTAATACGAACGTGTTCGACACGTGGTTTCGCTCAACCATGATATCTATCGTCAGACGTCAGCGATAAATATTTGACGAAGGGAAATCGGCTCGCGGACCACTAGACTCGAAGAATATTAATAAATCTCGGCACAAAACTATATCGCGGCAAAGGGACGTCTAACACCGATAAAATATATAATAAAACCACGAATTCGCCTACCACCACGTTGTACGCGAGAACGTTTCAGCGCTGTCAGGTTGGCAACAGTCGCGATCATATGGTAGTCAGCTGTGTTTCCTTCTTCTGAATTTCCGATGCTATTGCGAGGCGATTTCCCCTTCCCCGCTGCCCCCCGACCAAAACTCGACGTAGCTGCAGGACGAATGAATTACCGTATTTTCAGATCACGCAGAGATTAGCGCGGAGTAAAATTGTAATAAATAAATAAATGAATAATTCATCAAACAGAGATTATCCCGTCTGAATGCTTTGTTAGTATAATGCGTAGATCGATTCTTCAATCCATACGCCAACGAATAACGAATAGAATATTGAATAATGAATAAGTATAGATTGCGTAAGATTAATGATAGCGATTTAATTATCACGCATCACTGCTTTCTTGGACTATCTATACTTCGTATACATACCGGCCACGGTAAAGCAGCCGAGAGATCGGTTTTTGCTGAGTATATCGCGTGCTCATTACCTATACGTAAGAGACGATACCTAATCGTTTCACGTATGATGTTTGAGTTGCCTGCGTGCAGGCGTTTTTACTTTCCTATGAAGATGCTGTAAACGAGAAGGCGTTGTATGGAAAGATTGAAAATCGAAAAAATAAATGTATTTGAAAGAAGCATCAAGATCATTCTTAGCACTATCTGAAATCATTATTTCCCACACGTATCATTTGCAATTCGTGCGCTAAGATTTCTGCATATTCTGCGAATTTGAAACTTCAATTACAATCTCTGCGTCTACAATCATTTGGAGGATGTAAATTATTCAAAAATTCCAACTGCTGTGATAAACAGTCGATCTGCAGAGCTCATAGGCTCTCTTGCAAATTAAATTAGCTATCTAGCACAGATTTACATATTATTTACAGAGCAGCTTTCTTCTTGTTAGTCAGAATGATGTAAATTACTCAGTTACTCTCCGTACTCACGATTGGCACAAGATGAAAATAAAAAGAACTCATCACTCGACGATAGATGATCTCTGACTATTTTGGACGGGTCATCTGGCTGCTAAATTACAGTTCGGGGGATAAGTTCAAAACCGATCTTAAGACTATTGACTATACTATTATCTATAAAGCGAAAGCAAACGTTTGGAAGGAACGTGTGTGCAAGATAATTCTATGTCACGTTTTTTATTTACAAAGGTCGAAGATCCATACAAATAATCGCGGGCGAAGATAAACGGACAATAAAAACGTACTGGAAAATTCCATTATTTTAGATTTATAATTATTGTATCATCCAGGCAATTGTTAGAACTTTTTTTTATGTTATATTAATGCTCGATATAAATATGCGGGTCACTTTTTTCCAGACTTCTTTATCCCGCCACTAACGAGCGGCCCCTTTTGGCCTGCTTTTTTCGCAGCTTCTGCCATCGCCTTTTGCTGTTCCTTCTGCTTTTGCTTAAACGCCATGTCCTCGTCGTCCAAATCTTTCGATTCCTTTTTCGGTGCCTTCAGCGGTTTTTTCTTGCCTCCTTCACGGCCAGACATTCTACAATGAGAACCAATTCCTTCGGATTATAGAGTGTCACCCCTATCGTTAAGAATAATTGACGGAGAAAACTAGATCAAGAGACGAATGAACATAACCCTATTTTCCAGACAGACGTAAGTTCGACAGATCGTAAAATCGCAAAACTACTAGGTACCAACACGAGGCAATTTCTTCCAGCTTTCAAGGGATGCAAAGTTAATTATTCAGCAACGATGAAAACGATTAATTTCTTTTTTCTTATATAAAGAGGTGAATTAAAGCCTCCCAACGAACAGTTTCAGTATGACATTGGCATTGGCTGCCCACGGTGACACTTTACGGTTGAAAATTTATCGAAATCCACGTAATATATGTACAGAAAAAATACTTGTCTGTATCCGAGCGTGATAATATACATTGTGAATAATTTTTCGCTCACCTTAGATGCGTATGAGATGATTTGTTAGATAGTTATACGAGAAAAAACGTCGGACGTTCAACGATCCGTGATACTCGGTCGCTTGCGGAAGTTATTGGATTTCTACGCGTTCGGTTTCGAGCTAGGTGCGCAAGCGCGTATATTTTCTAACCGCTTTCAACGACGTCTGGGAGCGTTGGGGTATGGTCAGAATTTAAATGGAAAATTCGAAAATTATTTTCAATCTCATCCCACGACTGATAGTGATAATAGGAACGATTATAGCCGCCACGATTCCCCAATTATTTCAGCGCGAACCGATACCCAGGCCCGCGTGAATGATGTGAAATGAAATAAAAATTTAATCAGCTGGCTTGGGGCTCTCAAATCTCTACAGCCGTCAGTAGGACTTGACTTTCGAGCCGCTATTCCAGAAACCATCTTGTGACGAAATTCCGAGCTAAGAGTTCCAATTCACAATGTCACACTGTGATGTTAATTTATATTTCTTTGAAAAAAACTACGAGAATAAACGACCAATCGTGTTCAAACGTTGCTCAACAGGTTATCATCGCGTTTGAACACAGGCCGCGAAGTAATGGGATGTGAGGGCACCGCGTGGACCACGTTGATGCAAGAAAGATTTTCCACAAGTAAAGTCGTAATTGACGAGGGAAAGAGCTGAACTAGAATGCATTTAAAACTCGATCTAATTGCCGCAGCGTCCGAAAATTTGGGGATAGGAATCAAGGGACGACTGCCCTGGCGTTTAAAGTAAGCATGGGAAAGTACGGTGATAATTTGATCACAATCTCAACGATTGATCGCGAGCAACGAGAATCTATTGCGAAATTTTATCCCCCTACAGAAATGAGATGGCTTATTTTACGCGGATGACAACAGAGACCAATGATCCAACCAAGAAGAACGTCGTGCTTATGGGAAGAAGGACTTGGGATGTGATGCCCAAGAAGTACCGACCTTTGAACAATAGAATCAATGTTGTACTGTCCAGCCAAGACCTGTAATTATTCCCTACTTCTGACACAGTAAAATTATTGTCGTATTACTATGATAAACCATGAATATGAAGAATGAATACATCTGTTCTTCTCCTCTGTCTCAGGGATTTGGGCGATGAGGTTATCGTGTGCAAAAGCTTGCCTGAAGCTTTGGACAAGTTCAGGCAATCACCGTTCAAAGATGAAATCGAAAGGATTTGGGTTATCGGAGGTAGTTCAGTCTACGAAGTAGGTCCATAGGCTCTTTGCGAAATACTGACCTACAAGATTAGTATACCTACATGCTTTTCCTTCTCCTCTTTCAGGCAGCTATGAAGTCTCCAAATTTTCACAGATTGTATTTCACCGAGGTGAAGAAATACTTCGAGTGCGACACATTCTTTCCACCGATTGGCGACGAGTTTAAATTGGTGAAGTAAGTGAGTGATACATAGAAATGACTGGGAGAAATCCATATTGAAATTTAACAGAATATATTCTCCGAACAGGGATCCAGAGGTGCCTGAGGGAATTCAAGAGGAAGAAGGATTACAGTACGAGTTCAAAGTGTACGAGAAACATTGACAAAACTCTGTTAAAACTCAGATATCGATGAATAAAGATAACTTCTTTACCAAAATCTTGTCACCTGCGTTTTTTCATCACCTTTAGTTTTATGAATCAATAATATGGCAGAAAACTACGTGTATTTCCTTTTTTCGAATCAGTGGGAAGGGAAGCCCATAGTAAAATAGACATCGATGATTCCTCAGTTTATTTATCATTGACAATGTACAGCCATGTAGTAGGTACAAAGCTTCGTTTTACCATTAACCGAAAAATCCCAGTATTTTCGGTGCTGGAAAGAGATGTTAGAAAAATAATTAGCCGGGTGGCCATTCGAGTTGTCTACCGCCAAGAACGTGGAGATGCAAATGATAGACGGACTGAGCCCCGTCTCTCCCGTTGTTCACAACCAGGCGAAAACCATTGGTCAGACCCTGTTCCTTCGCGACACTCTGCGCTATGAACATAAGATGTCCAAGTATCGGTTTGTCGCTTTCTTCGGCTAGGGATAGCTGGGAAATCGGTTTCCGCGGTATGACCAAGAAATGGACCGGTGCTTGGGGGTTGAGGTCGTGGAAGGCTACGCACTGAATATCGCAAAAAGAACATCTAGGTTATGTCATGGCTGGGATTTCTCTAATTTCTTCGCTCCTCTCTCTCTCTGTACGAATGCGATATGCAGGAAAGATAAAGGAAGAAAGAATAAGCGGAAGATCAGCTTGTATATCGACAATGAATAATTAAGAGCGAAGAAATTGAAAAAAAAAAGTCATTTGTCAATCAGCCGACTGCGTTGACATTAGAGGTTGAAAAGGGTCTGTGAAAACGATAATTGAGTAACGGATATACGTGTCGCGGTCGAATTATTACCAGGTCATCTTCGTAGATAAAATTGCACGGTATTTCCTTGCGTAGTATTTTCCCAAATATCGTATCACCGCCGGGAGCCGCAGCTTGAGACTTTTCAACCTCGGTCGCCATCTTTCTGGTTCTGTATGACGGAACAGCTGATCCCCCCGGATAGAGAGGAGCAAATCGTTTAGACGCAATTACCGCTATGCTCGATAATAAACGCATGGTAATGAGAAACTAGCGGAAAACTAATGACCATTTACGATTAGAGCTGATTTACTGTTGTTATCAATTATTTATTTATCCTTCATCCCCCGAACAATCGTTCGATAAATATCGTCGAATCGAAGAACACAATCGATAGAATGATTGCCTTGCGCGCCGCCGACCGAAAGGGCGCGAAAAATTCAAACCCACTTTTTTCTAGGTAAAAAAAAAAAATGTCGAAAATATATTCAATCTGTCAGAAATTTGAGAAAATTTTATACGAGATTCAGTTGTGTATGCAGGTTCCAGTTGCCTGTAAATAATTGATATACCATGCAGTTATTTATTCATAGGCAATTCTCGTAATTTTTGTAGAAGGGCTGTAGAAAGACTGTAGGATGGGTAAAAGGATCTGTAGCTGCTCGTCAGACAATCGTGTATTCATATAATCAGGGGAGAATATTAATTAGTTACTATTTAGTGGACAGGCGTCCCGGTATGGTTCGAAGCAGGCGATGCGGGTATCAGAAGCATAAGCGATAAAAATGAAAGCAAAAATCTCTATTAAATACAAAAGTATAAAATCTATTTTTATTATCTCTATATTTAAACATATTTCTGTAATTTATTCGCGACTTTCGACTCGCGATTGTGACTCACGATTGAAAGAAAATACGTAGTATGTGATGAAAATTTTGGAAATCTGACGTTGATTACGTATTGTATTCCATACGATGCATACGAGACGCACAAAGTCCAGTTATTGCCTATTATGGCTTAGTGTTAATTATCATATAGCATACGCATATAATTATGCGTAAAATAGTTGTAATCTTAATCCTTAATGTTATGGCAGTACTTTTTTTGTACGGAAGATCCCTAAGTCACTCCGATGTTTCTAATACGAGTCAGAAAAAGACTCCAGTCTCAAATAATATACTTATATCCGTACGCGATCACCCGCGTGTCTATAACATCCCACGCGCGTGCATACGGCGTACATAGGTATATACATGTTAATCGTTACGGGGTATACCTGCATATATACTTAATATAGTATCGTACTTACTTGAACGAGGTTGACAAATTTTATTTGGGAAATATTTTCAAGAACTTTACTCTCCGGATTCTCCCCTACGCCATGGCATTCATCTATTTATCTACGACGACGAACCTCGGCATAGTAATTCACGGATGTCCCAACTTATACGTAGCCGACCTTAAAAAACGTTACTGCTCTCGCGCGGACGAGTAAGGGGTTTTCTTTAAGCGTATCAATTCAAGTGTTATCTACAGCGTTTCTCTTCATAGTCTTGCTAAATTGAATAAAGAACGAGAAACGGATGATAGACGAGGAATGGAAAGATGAGGGAAATTTGATATTAGAAAAGAAAGAAATTGGACCCCGATTCCAATAAGATCTATCCTCGGAGTTTGGAAAACTTGATCTAGATCGCCAACCCACGACAGGTATCGATCATAGGATCGTTATGCCTTTGCCTCTGCATTTATGGCCTCTGGAATGATTTCTGATTCCTACAATACGTGTGAATGTGAATGTGGATGGGTAGAGCCGTTGTATACCTCCGGGACTCATAATCGGCCTCGCGGACTGCTATAAATTAATGCATTGTATAAAATCCGTTGATTATCGTCGACTGATCTTATATATACGCGGTGAATATAATTGATCCTTTCGTCCTTGTATCGATTCATCAGGAACTTTCGTCCGTGAAATATCGATGAGCGAGGGCCTGAGCGGCCGTCAAACGGTTATGCGGATCGAAGGTGATAAGACTCTGTATCAAGTCCAGCCCTGAATCGGGTAGATCGGGAATTATAGATCTCAATGGTTCCGGGCATCGATAGGGGAACGTAGACCAGGTCAAAGAAACGTTATCCGGCCATTCTTCCTCCGACGGAGTCCCAATTACCCTGAAAAGAGAAAAGAATCCGTAAAAATTTCCCCCAAACGCTACAATCATAACGAAATATATCACCATCATCTCTCAGCTCGTGCAGGTGATAATTAATTCGACACGTATACTCGAGGCGAATTCAACTCCCGAAACATGATTTACAAAGGCAATTAATTATATTATATCGATATGTATGTATAATGTATATGCGTGTTTATTCCATGGAGACTTTATGACGCGTGAATGAACAAACATCGGTTGTACAATTTGCACCTGAGACATCATCGGAACGCTTACAGCGTGAATTAATTGGAACGATCAAGTTTCCGAGGTTGTTAAAGAGAGGAAGAGAAAGAAGAGAAGAAACGAGTAGGTATACTGCAGGCACGAGTAAGTAATGTACAAACCAGACGAGTTTATGCTTACCGAAATATTTTGTCGAGCTGATCGCCCTCGCTGGTTCCTCGAAAGAGCGGTTCTAGCCTGCACAATTCTGCTATTATGCAACCGACAGACCAGATATCAACCGGAGTGGCGTAAGGGCACCCTAAGAGTACCTCGGGCGATCTGTACCACAGTGTGACGACCTGGGACCGAGAATAAACGATCTGGTTAATCTCTCGATCGCGAAATACGATAATAACGACCCGGGGAGAGTTTTATAGGCTTTTATGACAACTCACCACGGTGGTTAGCCGCATTTCAAAGTCGTAAGTCTTCGCGAGTCCAAAGTCAGCAATTTTTATTCGTCCTTGGCTCGTGACGAGCAAATTCTGTGGCTTCAGATCGCGATGAATGATCCTGTGGGTGTGGAGAAAGTCTACCCCGAGGAGTATCTCCCTTGACATTTGCCTTATCGTGTCGCCGGGTATACCTGTCGATGGACAGGAGTTCATGAACGAGGCCAAGTCTCGTTCTACATGCTCGAACACGAGCCACAGCATCAGTCCTCGATTTATAGTTCCCGAGGGCTCGTCTCCCGATGGTAAAGTCAAGTAGGGACCCTGGCATACGTCCAAAAGTCGGACCTGAGAGTAACGATACGAGAAATCATCGCACCAGTCAATTATCCAGAATTCTACTTCAACGGAGTATCAAACTCAAATAATTCTACAGTTCCAACTTCCACCTAACGATATATACTCACAATGTGCGGGTGCTCGTAACCCTCGAGTTGTTTGAGGGCGGCGATTTCTCTCAGCGTCGAGGCCGGTAGACCGTCGTCGGTTATGGGTACGCGGACTCTCTTCAGGGCCACAACCTGTCGGCTAGCAACGTCCCTGGCTCTGTAGACGGTCCCGTATGCGCCGTTGCCGATTTCATCCAACGTCTGGTACTCTGCACGATCCCTCAAGAGCGAGGCTTGTATCGTCAAATTCTCGCCAGGGATTAATTCCATGTCCCCGGTGCTCGTGTCTTCGCTGCTTGACGGTGGCAAAAGGGCGAGTGCCGGCGGAGGATCGACTGCGACGTCCTCCTCGGTTTCCCTCGACGTCGAAGGGACGGGAGATTCGACCCTTGGCGGCGTAGCCGATTTCCGTCTCTCCGTAGAAGATGAACTCTTCTCTTCAGCCTCGCGAGTAGGCGACGATGTTCCCTGGTCCCCTTCAGTCTCAGGACTCTCAGGAGGGACGGGGGTTGTCGGTTTGACTTCCTCTGCCGGTCCCGATTCCGTCGACGATTCCTCTTCGGATTCTTCGGACTTCCTGCGTCTTTTAGCTGGCGTCGGTGCGGACAGTTCTGATCCGAGCTCGGAGCTCGGCCTCCGGGGCCGCTCTGCCATCACGACATCCCCGGGTCAGTTCTACCTGAAACGAGGAGAAAAGATATACAGATCAAGCGTTAGAGTCATGACTTCACCTAATCTGTTCAGAGATTGGAGCGTGGAAGCCGAGCGAGACTGACAATGAGCCTGGGCCAGGTTGAACCCGAACTGAAAACCTTATCTCAGAAACAATGTCTGTATACACGCATAAAGCCTCCGCTCAAAGGTCGGACGAGTAATATCTTCCAAATTTCATTGTCTCTACGGTTGAAAAGGTTCTCTATGCCCGACGAGTCTATTCATCCATCTCTTCTCTAAAACCTTTGAAAAAATCACGCGTCAACGGCCAATTATATACCTGTATCATTACAATTACTGCACTTGTATATGACGTATGGGTAACCATACGATTGATCAGGATGATTCTGACACGGGTAGGTATATACGCGAGGAGACAACTTTCCGTCGAGCAGCTGTACGATGTGCATGCACGCGTGAACGCGATCATGTGTGTACGCCGCAGGTATGGGTATACATACCTAGGTATGGAATAACGCGGTGAGTTCGAAGTATACCATAGGTAGGCATAGAGCGGGTATGGGGGTATCGAGGTATTGAGGACACGGAGGACCCGGACGACAAGAAAAGTCGAGACATGACATTACACGACGTTACATTACGTTACAGGTATTTCCTGGCTAAGACACATCGAGTAAAGGCTTTGGCTCTGCGGCTTTGGGTCTGTGGCTCTGCGGCCCTGCGACATCTGCACTGCCGCTATAAACACCTGCCCATAATAAGTGAGTTTTCGTACAGGCAGATAGCCGTACTTCCTCACTTTAGGAACATATTGAAGACGCGCACGGCGCACGTAGCCCCATAGAAGCTATAACAAACTATACACACACCTAACATCTCGCCGAGGTATATAATTGGACGTCGGACTGAGTACATCTGGATATATGCATCAAGTTGGACAATTTTGTTCTTTCATTTTTAACAGCAGGACATAGCTGGCCAAGGAGAAGCTACTGAAATTATGTATACCTAATGCATAGTTGTATACACAGCTCCATAGCCAACGGGGTGTAAACGGGTAATTTGAAAGATCATCCGCTAATGGGATCGCGAGAGATGTTTCGAGGAGTGTATACCGGTAATGATTACTAATGGTAGTCAATTATTGTCATCGCAGCTGATAGCCGAGGCACGTAGTCTCGTATAGTATAATATACCTGTTTCATAAATTTTCTTCATTACCTGGTGAAATTAGGCTCGTATTTGAAAAGGGATAATTGCAACTCTCGTCGAATGGAAGCAACGTGACTCCTTCCACCTCACGCTACATACCTATATACATACATTATACGTATACATGCCCGTTAATGAGTATGAGATATTGATTGAGGATTATTATATTATCGGAAGGGGACTTATATCCTTCAATTATATTTTATTATTCCCGTTCATTCGGCATTCGCGTTTCACCCGGAAAATTAGAAGGGCGCGCGCGCGTGTATATATACATGTATGTATTACCTACCTATAGTATATGTGTAGAAGTTACACGCAACATTCCTTTACAACGGAGAGGAATTTCTTTGGTCACGCGCGGAAGACTCGCGATGTAAAGTTGACGGGACTCGAAATTTCTCATTATACCAAACGCGTGTATAGAACTTATATACAAACATAAATGAGGCATAAGGTTATACCTATGTACACCCTGTAACGATATCGAAACTCGCATGAATCGCGCGTGCCAACTAGGAACTCCGCGTACTATCGAAGAAACGTACTGCGACTGTATGCAGCGAGAAGATGAATGATTTATCGTTAATCAGCTGCGGCACGCCAAAAGTCCACATGTGTACGTATAGTATCTGACACACGTACGGACGGGAGATGGAAAACGAGTGAAAAGAAATGCGGACGAAGAATGTATATGAGTCGGGAAAGGAAATGGCGAGAGGGGATAAGAAACGTTGAATGACGGGAGATGGAATTATTAACGAGATGGAAAGAGACGGATCGGGATTTCGAGAGGGTGAGAGTGAGGGTTATTGCAGGGATGCTGGTGGAGAGGAGAGGCCAAGAGATAGCGAGGTATACGTGTGCACCTACTCGAAAGCTGATGAATGAAAAGAGTGAGAGGCAGACACGTGGGTTTGAGAGAGCGAGATGTATGACTTACAACTACTAGATATACGCACACACATGTAATAATAGCTTTGTGTACTCGTGATAGCGCGGCTTTGACAGTACTCCCAAGAATGAGGCGAAACTAAACGGAACTCTGAACCAACAAATTGTGGAATGGAGGGAAGAACACACTCTTTACTTTCTCTCTCTCTCTTCCTCTTTTCTTCTTTTCTTCTTTTCTTCTCTTCTTCTCTTTGCCCTGTCGGAGAGTGGCGATAAAACCATACGGCAGGAGTCGACCGTATAGCAACGCACATATTACACGACGGGAATTTAAGCAGCCCGTCGTACCGCCGCGGTTCGGTTGAGAACCATTGACCAACGACGACGACGACAGACGACATTATAGTTATATATATATGTATGTATGTTAGACACATGTAAGACGCGAGTATGAGTACGTACACGTGTGTATATAGAAGAAACGAGGAGGAAACCATACCGACATCTTTTCGTTTTTCCCATATTACCGTATGTACACCAACAGCTACGCAGCTCTGGCTTTTACTTCGGTGGTATAAGGAGTAAGGAAATCTGACGATGAGTAAAGACGAAGAGAAAAAAAGAGAAGAAGAAGAAGAAGAAAAAAGAAGCAGAGAGGGGAAAAATGGAAGAGAACGTCTCGAAACCGTAATCAGAAGGAAATAATAAACTAAACATCGTTATCGGTGTATCCACTTTTTTCTCACCCTCTTTCTCTCCGGTCGGCCGCGGGAAACGAGAAGAGAAAAACTCTGAATGGATAAAAAATGAGGAATGGAAGAAAAAAAGAAGACTGTGTGGGTATACGCGCTACAATGTGTATACAGGGCTCCCGAGTGCACATGAGCCATACGTCCGTCTCTATCATTCACTTTCACGATGAAAATAAATTAATTATTATCACGTACGTATATACATACGCGTCGAGACGTCGAGCTACGCCCGGCTATATACACTCGAATGGAACTGATATTTTCACCGTCCCCGACAAGTTCCTGGGTACGTACCTACTTTGGCGACGAGAATTAACTACCGCATTCAATGAAACGGGAGGCGGCACATTAATCGTCGATGGTGTTTCAAACCTTTTTTTTTTTCCCTACACCCTCTTCCGATACCTCGACCCGGACCTTCTCTAAACGGTAGCCCCCGGGGCAGTTTTTATTCCCGCTCGAAACTAACGCCGGGTGAATTTCCGGCCGATAAAGCGTAATTTAAACCCCTTGAGTATAACGTGACGATATAATGATTCTCGAGACCTCGTCGGCGACGTATTTCAAATCTAAATACGCGCAGTCGCTGTACTCGTATATGCGTTCGTCCGCGGACGCTGTAATGAACGACTGATATGCGATCGGCTTATCGAATTTGTTGGATTAAATATTACACACAGCCTCGTCTTCGGGGTATAAATTTCATCTGACGAGAAGAATGGGAAAGCTTTATAACCCGGATAAATGAATGCATACGTAATGTGTAATTAGGTACGTGAATCGAGATACACCGGCGCCCGAGGCTGCGACGATGAAAGCAGTCCAATCGCGGCGAGAATTGGTAAAGAATATAGTATTTGGAATTCAGAATTTATAAATTATAATCGTATGCGTTACTCCTTTCATCCTACAGCCGTCCGCATACTTTCGTCATGTTATTTTTCTCGTTTTCTTCATCTCTACCTCATACTCCGATTTTTACCTATACTATCAAAATTCCTATACACGACGCGACTACGCGAGAACTGATCATGGCTCATCCCTTGATTTTGCACTTTCTTGCAAGCGAGATGCAATCTGCTGAAAGTCCCGATCTGTCTATAGATAGACGCCGTGCCGTCATTGCGGTAATTAATTTACCGAAGCTATGTAACTAGAAGCGCAGGAATAGAAAAGAAATCATTGATTATGATTACGTATGCAGAACGGTACGGCATTATAATTGCGTCGTGATCAAGTGACGCAAACCAATTTCGGCGGGGTCCAATTCGAGGAATGCCTTGCCTGCCTGGGTCGGTTCTATACGCAGTCTACAGACGAGAGTAACAGTAACAAAATACAATCAAGTTTAATAATTTTAAAGACCGTGCCATAGGCTCCGACTATGGATCACGAGACGCGCTTTTGTACGGATGACTTTGTTCTGTGCGTAAAAATACGTCTATTCGTTATGGCCGCATGAAACAAACGTTTAGAGTATATTGTATGCGGTACATTGTACCCAATACTTGCATACCCATACCCATATACCTGTATACCTACATATCTCTAGAATCGCGGAGGAATTATTGAGTCCTTTGTAATCTGTCGATTAAATTAAACACGGATGGTCATTTGAAATGGATTATCGGTCAATTATTTATCCTCGCGGAGGAGTATAATGAGCATGCTTATAAATTTTCCTTCGTTTACTCGTCTAATCCTATAGACTGAATGACACCATAGCTTATACGATTAACGGTGTCTGTCATTGTCCGGAGTTTAACTCAATTTCCCTACAGCGTTGGATAGGCGGATACCTCGAGAGTCTGGCCTATATGTATTTGAATGGTATGAGCGGGCTGTGTGGGGCTAATATTTAACGAAACATTAGTTTTGAGAAAAGGAAAAGAGGCGAAGAAATGCAAACGACGAAACCATTCCGGTATGGGTATTTCCGCAGTGAGCGTTATCTCGAGTCTTGCCACCTACTTCTCGGAAGGAGCAGCTGTTCTTACAACTCCAGGTAAAAAGAACGTGTGGGAAAATATCCGGGGAAAACTAAGCCTTGGAAGGAACACTGCAACGACGCCCAATGTCGAGGGAAATAGATTTCAGCGTTTTACCACAAGATTTCGAACAACTCTATCCGACGAGATCATTCGTCGTAACGTAATAACCGTCCTGCGCTAGCTTTGGACAAAACGGGACGAACAGCCAGGATTACTGAAGCGAATCACGGTGGAGGGAAGTAATAACGGAGTTCGAGTAAATGAGAAAATTACCGAATTATTCTATCGCTTAATAAACTCATATGATGTCGCTGTTAATACACGTGGATCTCTGGAAGTAAATTTACATCGAAGCAACGTCAAGTACCGTACATACTGTTTACACACAACTATTTAGGATCGGTACGAGAAGTTGAGAGAGTACAAACGCACACGTATACCTATGTACACGTAGGTGTAATGTGTAACGGCTGGCAGCCACGGTTCAGAGCTTCGGTAGGTAGGTATTTCTTTTTCAAATAATATTACGGTGTATCGAGTCGGGTTAGGTAGGTATATGGGTAGGTAAAGGTAGGTATGGGCATGGGTACGGGTACAGGTATAGATATAGCTAGGTACTTCTTTTCATTCAACGCACCTTGCGATTATTGTACTTACAGGAGTTATTCTATGCATTGCCTGACCGATGCAGGACGAAAACAGTTCGCAAAAAATTGTCGGGGAATTCGGAGATAAATTGAGAAGGAAAGAAAAGAGAATAGGGGAAAATTAAAAAACTGATAACAATTAAGAATATCGGCAAGGAGAGCAAATGCCATAACATCATGCGCGTGTTTCGTGAATTCGTATAAGACGTTATCGCCAATCGTCTGAACAATTAATATACATATCGTACAAGTGTGTTATTTCGTTATTTTATCGCGGTTCGGATCGTTATCGCGGAAACGGTCGAGCCGGCAGGCGCCTTCCCCGTTACAACAATGGGAACATTATCAATTCATAACGATACGTACGGGAATATCGTGGTTCGGGTATAGTTTCATTTGAATAATGGTATTAACACGCGTGCGGGTATTATAGGTCCGTTGACGGCGGCGACTCACGGCGCGGTTCCGGGGAACGGAACGCAACCCTGGTTCCTCGGCCGGATCAGGACGATGCGAGTGAGGGACGATGCGAGGCAACGACTGACGAGGATATACCTACCACAGGCTGGCTGCCCCGACGACTGCGCGAAGCAATCACCGGGATTCGGAGAGCTGCTGGTACACACACGCACACGCGGACGCGGGACGCACACGGAGGACACAACAGACGCGTACAGAGGCCAGAGACGAGAGACGAGAGGCGAGAGACGAGAGACCGGGGACAGAGACAGAAATGAAGACGGAGAAGAAGACGGAGAGAAGCACGCGGCACCACGTATGCTCCGGAATCGAGCGATCGCCGATTCCCCCCCACGTGTCGAGGGTAGAGTAATAACCAGTCTACTTACCTACGATAAGCCGGTGAATCCCCGCGAGCACGTGCGGCAACGAGATCTGAAGAAAGAGAATCCCGACGGCGACCCGGCGATCCAACGTCTCCTCGTTGGCTTGTGGCTCTCCCGGAGTATGTTGTCTTCCCGTTGTGTTCCCGCTCGTTGACTCACAGCTATACGGGAATCGTATAGCCAGTGGAATGAGGACGGAGGAACGTTCCTCGCCAGTTATTACCCCGGAGTTGTGGTGCAGCAGGATCGAGAATCGTAGGGTAGGGAACTCCGTGGCGTCTATTATAGAATATGTGAAACGTAGGGCAGGATCGCGCGCTATCCCTTTAGGCCCCTGCCTCCTGAGATACGGGGACGGACTGTAGACCGTAGACCGTAGACTGTAGAGTGTACAGCGTGGCTCACCCGGCTAACCCGACAACAACCGGGGGTCTCGGGCCGAAGCTAACAGAAGGCTGAAGAAGGCTGAAGCTGAAAGCGGGCGGCGGGACCGAGTGTGCCTCAAACATGAATGGAATGCTTCTCGATGCACGCGGGTCCCGGACTCCCGACTCCCGACTCCCGACTCCCGACTCCCAGGCAAGGAGGCGCTTGCTGCTTTGCCCAGGAGTGCACTTCATCGGGGCCCTTTAGGGTCCCTCGCCGTCTATGACTCGGGGAGGGGAGAGGCCGAGATATTTTAGTCGCCCGCGATACTCTCCGAAAGCAATAACCGACAACCAACAGCCAATCCAAACCAACAAGGTCACAGCCCTCCGAAAGACTTTGAACCGCTGCACTGGCCGGGCCACATTTTGTCCTTTCCCCTCTTCCTTCCCTTACGCTCTTCTTCAACTCGATTATAGATTCCCGAGCTACGTATATTATTACACGCGTGGAACTCGGAGCGCGAATTACCTCCGCAGCTTTAGCTCCGGCTCGACGATCCTGCGGCAGCTGCGGATGCCGACGAGTTCGGGATCGTCCGCGAACAATACTTTCGCGAGATCTCGAGGATCCCCCGGTAGGGCAGCCGGTCCTGAATACCCTAATGAGCTCCGGACCTCGCATTTCGGAGTTTCACGCACCTGGGTCGTTGCTCGCTGAATATTCGACCGAGAATCACAGGCAATGCGAGACTGCCAAGAGGAACGAAGGACCGATTGATTTTCGTGGGCTAACGGCGATTCGTCAAATTCCTAAGATAAAGTAAATAAGAGCGTCGAAAGTTTCGAGCAATCTTTTTCACCTAGAATAAATAATAGAATGGCGCGAAAGATAAGCGGCGTTCCTCGGCGATTAGCTGGATCGATAGCGTACACCGAGTACTTTGTCACGTATATCCTCGGGCCTAGATCTGAGCTGGGGAATTTTTTCTAATATTTGTACTAGCCTTCGCTAGCCAACCTATTCAAGCATCGTCGTTCTACGAGAGCTACGTGATCGTGTTATATACCCAGTGTGGTGGGGAATTCTATTACTGCGATCTGTTATCGCCTGGCCATGTAACATAACGCTCAGGCATTTACTGTGGGAACATTTCCTGCGACGATATGCGCCGTAAGATATTCCGCGGAGCGTTCGGGAGATTCAAATTTCTATTTCATTCTTCTTCAAACTTTTACGAACAAATTCTGCGACTTTGGTTAACAACGCGATTACGATAGACGTCTATAATTATACGCTCTTGTGATAATTTCATAAGATAAGGATATGAATGGACGAGAAGGAACAGAAGCAGCAAGTTCGCAAACGTTTCGCAGAAATTTCACACGTCAACCTCGATCGCGAATATACCTACATATCAATTTTCAGTCCCCGCGAATGAGTCTTGCCCATGACTAAACGATAAGTCATTGCAATAACTGCCAAGCCTCTTGATCTTAGGATACTTTTTTGTTTTTTTACGGGCTCCAATTCTTCACGCGTAACGATGGTTCTAGTCATCGTCCAGGTATCACTGCAGTTTCAGCGATTGGAAGATATAATTTGAAAGATTTTCCACCGCAGTTAGACACACTCGACGCGACGTGGGTTTGCAGTCGATCAAGTTCGAGGATGAGAGAGTGATAAGGTCCGGTGATATGAGTACGGAGAAATGCGGATGATTTTAAACCGATCGCGAGTAGGAGCCCGACGAACGATTGGCGCTCTATTCGTTGTATTCCGTATCGTACGAAATGAGGCTGCGCATGCAGGGTCTGCCGAATGCTTCGAATGCCGAGGATCGCCAACCTAGACTGGAGACTGGTTTTTGCCCAATTCAGTTCCTCCATTGTTCGCCAGGAATGAAAATAAAAAAAGGCTAGGAACGAGTGGGGAATAATACAAAAGGCGCGAGTACGAGCCTCGGCGCTACCTCAACACAGGCGAATTCTTGACCGAAGGTTCACCGACTGTTCGGACATATACCTACCTACAGCATACCTCTGCCCGATGTTTACAGGTAGCAGGCTTATCGACGAACGAAAAATAAAACGAAAATAAGGAAAGTGTTCCAATCGAAATAATAGCAATAGTAGTTTTCTATGCATCGAGGAATAGAAGAATCGAGGAATCGACGTCAGTCTTTATATCGAAGGGACCAAGTTACCGGGCCTAATGAATGAATGTCTGTTTAGAATGTCTATCCGACTATGAATCCCTAGGGAAGAATTATACCTAGTACCGTTCTAACGGGAAAGACTCTACGTTGCATGGGGCGCGGTTCTTGAACAGGAGACTTCGTGGAACAAATTACACCGGCGTCGTTAATCGTCGTTAATCATTTTGGGGCAATAATTAGCGAATAAGTTAAGCCGGGATTTGACTCGCGGGGATAATGATTTGGGTAATTGTCAACCAGACGTGGCCTGAACTCCTCCACCGATCAGTGGCGTCATCATACGGTATATTTCTAAGCTGCAGGCCTCGAGTCTGTTCGTGAATGCTCACGGGGTATACGATGCATGCCCAGTTTACGCACAGCTGTTGGATTGAGAATCGTAGATATTTAGGTGTGTTTCGGTCCAGATAGTCATTCAAAGTCAGCGGGAGAGATCTGTATTTTGTTGGATGTCGCGTGTAGACGAGAACATGCGCGTAATCGAATCCGCGTCGGTCAGTACGGATTCTCTGTACTCTGTGGGATGAAAATTGTGAGAGAAAAAATTACCCAGCATGCCGTGGTTCGAGGTTTCATTCGGTACCGAGTGCGATGGTTGGTTCGTCTGTCAGCGCAGCACAATAGCGATAAGCGCAGATCTTTCCGGTGCGGATCTCGAGTGAAGCTCGTCAACAAAACAGTCGAGAAATTATAACGGAGTGTTTATTATTTTACGTATAAAATTGATGGAAAATTGATCAACAACGAACCGCAGCCCGCAGGAATATATAGGCCAGACTTGGGCGGACTGAAACTCGTCCGAATGTGATATCTGGAGGCTTGTTCGCGTTGTGATGGTAAGGATCGTGCGTGTCGTATACTCGATGAAAAATGGCAAACCTTTTTACGTAGCTTTTCGCTCCGTTGAAAACCATATCGCGACCCGAATCGTCTAGTGTCTTACAAGTTTCATACCGCAAATGGAATCAGCGTGTCGACGAGGGCCAATTCATGCATCCATAATTTCTTACTCCCACGAAGGCCTGATACTGAATACGACTTGTCATCTGTCAACGATAACCTAAGTACTTCCGAAACTGCTAGTACCCAGTACGTAGGTAGTTTTAACAAATGTGTCCTTGTGCGCGTTCGTGGATCATGACACTCGCGTCACGCGAGCGCCGAGCGCTAACCTATCTGTGTAGGTGCATATGTGTAGATTAATCAGGTGACCGATACGTCCGATTCGCTCCAATCCTTTGTCTCGATATTATCCAATAACCGAAGTATCCTGGCCGCGAAGATATTCGCGTGCCAAAAGTAGTAAGGATTGCTTCGATAGTTCCCCAAAGCGTGTACATGTCACTTTAGGGAACTATGAATTCCGACACATGCACACCCGGACCCCTTATCTACAGTTAACTCTCCGTTATCGAGTATGTCATTGTTGATCATTGCCCAAGATAACATCTAGATAACGAATGCTGGCTTATTGCATTGTTCCCTGAACTGCGAAGTTCGCAATAGCGAAGAAAAGAAAAAGGAACGGGAAAGAAACGGTACTCTTCCTTGTCTAACGGTCAGAAATTGCGCGAATAAATTCCGAGTTATTTGAGAAAAACTATTAAACCGAAGCCTGTTGACGATTGTTTTGCTGTCATGTGTCATCAGGGGAGTTCGCTTGCAAGGGGACATGAGTCAAAGTAATACAGTCATATTCATTATAGATATTGTTAAAAGAGTCATGGCACAGGCTCTGATGTGAGTCCAAGGTATTGCTGGGGTTTCGAAAATATCTGGCTGATGCGAAGGCAAATACGAGCGCATAGTATTTGGCAAATAATTGGTCAGTTATTATGATCGCGATATAAATTGTATTTAATTTTTCAGATCCGGATCGGCTCCTTCACTCCATGATAATGACTCGGGCGTTATTCCTGTCTTGAAATTATAGGCATTGGCGCGCCAGTGATGGTGGATGTCTGCAAGATACCCGAGCTGAGTGATAAGATCAGTGAATAATTGTTTGAACGAAAGTGGCGATATACCAATAACTTTTGTCGAAAATGCCGCGCTGCTGCCTCAGTCATACAGTTCAATCATGGCTTGCAATTTTGACGATATGCGTCGCCTACGCCGGTGCGGATATCTTGGTTTTTTCGAACACTGCGAAACACCAAATCAGGGAAGAATTCCGCGACGTTCCGGCGAGGTTTGGCAGGACGATAGTGGACGCGATTAAGGTGAGATAGACGGACGCAACTTTTCGTAGAGACGTTTATCCCATTTCTCAATTGATAATCAGTCGACAATATTTTTCAACTTCTTATCTTATCGGAACGCGGCAAAGAAAGACACTTGGCCAAGGAGGTTAAAAAAAAAAAAAAAAGGAATGCATCGATCCCTCTGCCAACATCTCGCTCAGATATGTCGAGGTTCAAAGTTTCATTCATAGTCCCGGTTCGAGACGTTATCCGATTGTCAGCCCTGACGAGTATTCTTTCAAACGAATTATCCTACTCGCAGAATAACTCTGACTCTTCGAATAAACGTCTGATTTCAAATCAACTTCTGAGTCTTATTTTTTTGAACGTGACCAAAGTTCTTCCTAATGATTTTACACCTGTATCAAGAATTGAAACGGGTGGCAGGTATTTATTTCCGAAACCATCGAAAACGCGCGGTGTATAATTCTTTCGCAAGTTTTCAAACAGTTCGTGAATCTCTGTTCATTCTTGAAACTGGAATCATACTGAATTATCACTCGACATTGAACGCTATCTATTCTTGCTTTTCTTTTTGTTTTTTCTATCGCCTCACGCTCGCCGTTATATCATTTGCAAGGCGTATATTACTCCTCGGAAAAGATGTATTTCATCAGGGTCGGGTTAGTCGCGAATCCGTAAAAAAACATACAAAAGTCGATCGCTGTATCTTGGACTTGCCCTATTGCCAAAAATCTGATTATTAATTGTGAATATGAATTGTGTAATTTCTCGTAATTCCACAGGGCGTGGTTGTGTATGCCGAACCAGCCACGGCATGCGATCCGATCGCCAAGCCACCAAATGACACAGGATATGAAGGGAAATGGATAGTGCTGATTGCCCGTTTCAATTGCACCTTCGAAAAGAAGATTCGAATGGCACAAGAGGCTGGCTATTACGCAGCGATCGTACACAATGTCGACAGCAACGATCTTGGTAAGAATGACAAGGCGTGTTTAAAGTTACAAAGAAATAAGCAACATTGTCATACTTTCCGATTCCGCTGGAAGACTTGAATAACCGAAAGTTTTTTCACAGAACCGATGTCGGCCCAAAATCCGGTCGGTATTAACATATCGTCTGTATTCGTCGGCGAAGACGCTGGGTATTACATAAAAAGCAATTTCCAGTACTACGATCAGTACTTTATCCTAATAAACGACGACGTGCCTTTCAACATCAACACCCATCTCCTATTGCCCTTCGCTATCATCGTCGGAATCTGCTTTCTGGTTATGGTTATATTTATGGTAAGCCGTATACTTTGCCAATTTACTTTGGTAGAGTATCGTCACCCTTTCATCCGATGTGTTAAATGAATCTTGGCAATTATCGCGTAGGCAATCAAATGCATCAAGGACAGAAGGAGACAGCAGAGACACAGGCTGCCGAATTCAAGCTTGAAAAAAATTCCCACCCACAAGTACACCAAGGGAGATCCATACGAGACGTGCGCCATTTGCCTCGAAGATTACGCCGAGGGTGAGAAGCTCAGGGTCCTCCCCTGTGCCCACGGTAAGATAAATAAACGAAACTTGAAACGATTTTATGGCTAATTCTGTTCTTTCCACTTTCATTTCTATCGAGCAGCATATCACGCGAAATGTATAGACCCGTGGCTCACGAAAAACAGACGTGTCTGCCCGGTTTGCAAACGCAAGGTATTCGCGGCAGACGAACGTGTCACAGACAGCGAAAGTGATTCGGATGCTGACGACTCTACGCCTCTGATTCGCGACGGACATCAAGGTTTACCTTCGATTCTTATTCAGCATAAATCAAAGTTTTTATCGAGTTAAAATCTGACAATGATAATAATACGAGATCTTATTGCACCCAGGCACTCAGGGCGGTACCTTCACACCGCAGAGGGAAAATCCTTTCGCCCGAGCAGACCGGGGTGAAAATAATTTCACTCGAAACAGAAGGGGATCCAACAGTTCGAGTAGCAGCTCAGGCTCTGAGAGACAGTTCGGCACCCCTAACGATAGAGAGACCGTAGACACGCGCGAGTCGTCCAGAAACGCAGGGTTCGTGGTCTCCGACACCCACAGCATAAACGGTGAGTTTGGCTGAAGATAGAAATCGATTTTCTTCTCGTTTCTTACTGTGGGATAAATTTCTTTACTGTGACATACTTGTTTAAATTCAATCGACAGGTGAACCGCCAGAGCTCGAGCGTTCGGCCAGCAGCACAAAGCCCCATACGGTGAACCTGGACGTTCAAAATGTTCCTCCCGTGGTCCAAATCACCCCTTCAAGGACCCCGAGGATTTTAGTCAACCCAGTGGCCCCGAATTCCGGCCATCCTATAATGGTGCCGACCAATCCATTGCCCATACCCACCATTCTTTCGGACGAGCACGACGGAAATGATTACGTCGCGTAGTCGGTTGTCGGTTTCCGGTTTCGTGTAGGAAAAAAAAATCAGAAAAAGGAATAATACAATTGAAGCATAAAACGAGTAACACAAAGTTTCGGGTTCTTGAAGTCATTCGATTATGGTCATCTCGCGTAGAAACTCGTTTTCGGAGATACTCCCGGTTAATATACATACAGTATGTATACATATATTGACACAAGTAACGAACTTACATAACTATAAATTTTCACCGAATCGAGCTGTTTCGACGGTACGGAATTTACCGGACGTTCGTAGAAAAACATCAAGATGCTGACCGGGCTTTATATCGAGCCAAAGACGGAATTGGGAACATTTACTTTTCATTTCCCTGCAGCTCATGGTGCGATAGTTATCCTTGCGATTGATAATTCATAGTCTCGTCCGATGGAGTCTGGAGTCTGGAGTCTGGAGTCTGGAGTCTGGAGAGAAAAGAGGAAGGGACGTGTTGGAACGTGAATTAGACACATGTGCCATCTCTCCTCCGGAGCAAGTACTTTGGATCTTTTGCTTACCCACGTTGAAAACTGAATGACGAACGATCGTTTAGAGAGAATAACATTTTATTTGACTCGGCTGGCATTGTAGTCTCAGGGCTAGGTTACTGTGAATATGTTGAGAAACTGGTGAGAAAGACCAAATGTAAAATTTACTTTCAATGCAGGACGTAGAAATAAGCTATAAAGTTATACATATAAATAAATATCCAACGTCAAGTTTCCACATTTTGAATTCATTCAATTGATTCACTGAACAACTAGGATTTATTAGAAATTAATCATACGTAGATAATTAGCAGTTAAGATGCGCTACTAACCAAGATACGTATTTTAAAGAAACTTCAAGAGCGATGGGTGCGAAGGTGCGGGGATGCGGGGATGCGGAGTTAAAGTGATTGACTAAGCTAAAGCGTTGTAATTTTTGTTTCTCCTTTTTTTTTTAGTTCACATTGCAACACATACTCGCTTCCTCTTTGCCAGAAAATTTCGAAGAGCACGCAAATCGAAGGCTCTGAAACTGCTTGCTGATCGAGTGGTTTTCTTCTTCTTTTTTTTTAATCTCAATACATATTATGTATAATATTTCGTTAGCACCACTAACCACCATTCTTGTATAATTATTAACCGAGATACGGATACGAAGAAATAAAAGGAATACTGTAAAAAGTCGTGTAAATAGTGAGTAGATTTTAGCAATTTGGGAGAGTCCGTTGTTGTAATCCACTGCAATCATTTTTATTTGTTTATCGAGGGAATATTGTATTGAAACACGATTGTATCATTGTTGTTGTTATTCTCATTATTATAATTATTATCATTATTAACGATACTAGTAATACTGCTGCTACCACCATCACTACTACTACTATTATTACTATTTTACATTACTGTTATTATCATACCGATAACTCTGATTATTATTACGATTATTACTATATCCCATAAATTGTAGCTATATTAGATTTCAAATAAAAAATATATTATATTTATATTTTTCATTCCTTTCATTTGACGTTTCCTTATCATTATTCCCCGAAAAAAAAAAGGAAAAATAAAAAACTGAATGATGTATTTGCAATTTGTCGACAATCGTATGCCTGGATGCACGTAGACTTTTGACTCGGCTCGATATATAATCAAACGAATTCCTGTTCATTCGGACGATTTAAAGACGGTGTATTAATTACGTAAGTTGTAAATTTTAACGTTTCATTAAACCGCGATCCTACTTCAGTGAGTACCACTGGCTTAGGTAATATCGGTCACGTTGCACCACTCGAGAAGATCCGCGGCGTTGTTACAACGAAATTGTTGGTAACATTGAAAGACACGGGACAGAGAGCTTTTCCGTGTAAATCTGATCCTCGAAATTGTACTCGACAGTTCTTCGGGATAAAAGAAAAAGAGAAAAAGAAAAAAAAAGAGAAAAAATCTTGGCACGTATACACGTTTGTGGATACTATACGAGTACACGAAATATCAGACCTATCTGGATTACGAGGCGTATATGTGCTCCAGAACAAAGGGGCAGTCGAGTCAATTTCGTAAGAATATCTCTCGAGAATTTGCGAATGGTTGCAATTCGAAGCGGAACATTCCTCGTTCCGGTCATCTAAGTTTGCAGGTTTAAGAAATTCAACGAGTAAGAGTTTATACATATGTAGATATAGGGCAAAAGACGGAATGGCAATCTTCGAATAGAAAATTTTGTCAAATTTCACAAAGGAGGATTTCCCCTCGATAAATATATACACGCAGAAAGGGGTGGAAGTCTATGCATATCGGTGTATCGTTCTAATTTCAAGGAATTAACTAAACATCGCGTAGAAGTGCACACCGGGGCCGGGTTTCTGCGGGGCTCGCGTTAGTCTAGAGTTTGTAAACTTGGTGGCCCCAACGTGCTGCAGGGAAGACGAAAGATGGAAGATGGAAGATGGAAGACGGAAGACGGAAGGTGAAAGGAGACCGCAACGTTGCTCGCGTTTCCTACCCGAGTGGCTGCACGTGACGATACAATGCTGCTCCAGCCGCCCCGTACCCTGGCCGCGGCTACTGCTCACGGCAACCCCAATACCACGACTACAACCCTTTCCTCACTCGCTCCACTTTACCCTCGTAACTCGTGCAGACTTTTGCCTATATGGACCCGGAATGTCCGAGCTGCAAATATCACGACCCACCAGAATTTACGCGAGGGATAAAAATCACTCCATACTCACACTCATGGTAGCTACGACAAGTCTAGTATGGCATATCGTAAAAATCAAGCCTCTACGTGCAGTCTACCTGAATCATTATTCTCGGCAGAAGAAATAATTGTCAGGGTAAAATAATTGATCTCTGTAACGATCTAGACGAGAAAAAGTTCGCCAGCCAAGAGATTCGGGGGTTTAGATCGTTAGATGTGGATAGCTGCTGGTTCCTATACTGGCTAAGATCTGCACGCCCTGAAATTCATTTGTTACTCCCTGGGCTCGTGGGAGAAATGCATAATCGAGTCTCTCGGAGAGGATAATCGTTTCTTAGATCGTCCGGTTTTCTATGGTCGTCTAGGTTCACCCGGGAAGTGACGTCCACGTGCGAGAGGTTCCTCGGTGGTGTAGAAATTCGAAACAAGTGTCGCCGATGGTTTGACGCCGAGTCACCGTCGGTGGGTGTCGGTAGGCGTCGGTAGGAGTCGGGCGTCGACCCTCCCCACGTCGTTGTCCATGCCGCGTGACTCGCCTGCCACCGCAGCTGGTCGGGAATAATCGATTGGGGAAAATTTCCCTCGGCTTCTACGCTGCGTGCGCCGTCCTGCGATCTTCCTTGCGGTTCGCATCTAGGGTTAGGGGAAAAGGAGGGCTGGTGGACACGCGAATACCCGGCTGCGCCGCGAGTCGACGCCACTGTCGTTACGCACCTGCGCAATTCTCCTCAGGGGTGGATTTGAATTTCCTTCACCCCTGTACATGGTTCTGGGCCAATTCCACACCGGAGGACATGCGGCATCTTCGTGAAGGGATCTTGTCCTTTGCCATGAAAAGTTGCAAAAGATCCCTGCATGGTGTGCCGGTATATTTCAGCCGTAACCCTTCCAAGGACCATGAATACTCGTAGCTTGTTATAATCCTGCGACGTGCGTCGAACGTCCGGAGGGTACGACGGCATCCGATCGCGAGACAGAAGTACCGATAGTAGAAGAAGAAGAAGAAGAAGAAGAAGGACGGAATAAGGAGCCTGGGGTAGCGGAAGAAGAAGAAACTGAAAGAGGAAGAGACAGGGTCTTCCCTCGGTGACGGGATAACGTTAGTTTGTTATAATAGCGTATAGGTAAAAACGTCCGCAGCTGTGGTGATTCGCGGCGCGCGCCTTGCCGCCAAACGATTCGAGTCTCGATCGAGTAGGAATCCATAATGCGCGTCGCGTCGCGTCGGTGCGGCAGCGGGGGTCGCCGGGGGCCGTAGAAGGGGTTGGCGAGGGGTAGGTCGAGGAAGGGTAGCCGCGGTGGCGATAGGGGTGGGGGGTTGTGGGGCAGTGGGTGCTGTGTCGGGTTACCCGGGCGGGGAGCGGCAAAACTAAGATGGCGGACTTCCCGACGCCCGACTACTGACGGTTGAAAAGGGACGAGATAGGATACCCGCGTATCTCGGGAGATCGCGCGTCTTCGGTGCCTAGCGCCTCGATCGGTCGCGCGCGTCCGTCACGAGACGTAACGCGGGGGATCCCGTTCTGTCGCGGCCCTAACGTATTTCAAGACCCGAATAAGACCGGCGGGGCGTCCTCTCCTGACTTTTCCCGTTTACGCGCAACGGCCCCGCATATATCCATCCCCCGTATATATCCGGGACTTATCGTCGCGAAAGTGCATGTGTGTGTGTGTTCAAAGAGTGACCTCTTCCAGCTACGAACAACGAGCGATAACCTGTGAAATAATTGTGTCCGGGTCCGGGTCCACCGTCGTTTTTATTATATACCCATTCGCACGGCCATAATACGTGCGTATACCCACCTACGCCTCATCCCCGCACACGATTCGCCACATCCTACACACCTTACACCTTCCACCTTCCACCTTCCTTCTCATCCTCATTGTTGTTGTTGTTATCGTAATCATCCTCATCCACCACGTCCACGTCCGAATCCACGTCCACGTCCGCGTCCACGTCCACGTCCACGTCCACCTCATCGTCATCACTGTTCAGATTCGAAGGATCATTGCCATCCTCATTATTCCTATTCCCATCGTCGATATTGTTATCGGCGTGGCTGCGAGCGTATCAGCCTCGTCGCCGTGTCGGGGTGTAGAAGGTGCAGGTGGTGCAGCTGCGGGAATCGGCGCTTCCGACCCCTGCCGCAGGGTAGAGGAAAATAATCGGGAGCGCGTGCACGAAGGACATACATGGACATAAATCGTGACGCGTAGGATATACGCCCATAATATATAGAGACATAATATAGGTGAATAAATATTTTTCAAGTGATACCAGTGTGCAGTGTTTTTTTTTAACGAGGAGTGTTCTCGACGGGATATCGCGGGGATAGAGAATAATTACGTCTAAGGGCGTCACGATCACCCGGATATATAACACCGTTGCAGGCCCGGGGTTGCGCGCGTTACACGTATATTATACCTGTACAGGTGTGGTGTCCGCGTATAGTGGATATACAAATCGCATACTGCCCAGTGTTCTACGTTATTTATACATATACCGAATACGCACAAAGAAACGCAGCCAGCAGCGCCGAGAGAGACAGAGAGACAGAGAGACAGAATATAGACGGAAAGGAAGATAGGGAGACAGAGAGAGAGAGAGAGAGAGAGAGAAAGAGAGAACGAGAAAGAGAGAAAGAGAGAGAGAGAGAGAAAGAGGGATAGATAGATAGAGAGAGAAAGAAAGGAAGTGAGAAAGAGAAAGAGAAAGCGAGCGATTGAGTCGAGTGCTGTGGTTCCCACGAGTTTTTCGGCAAAAATTCAATCGAGAGTCTTTTTTACGGTGAGACGAGGGGACTATATGTAGGTATATATATATATATATTTATATTTCTATGTCTGTATATATATGTATATATATACCAAGAAGTTGTCAGCCAATTTCCTATGTGTTTGAATAATGAATTGTTGAAAATTCGCGGCTATCGCATTGGTGTTGAAATAAAGAAGATGTAAGGTGCGAGTGGGACCGACTGCGCGTGGAACGCATCGACTCGCTGCTCGACGGAAACAGAGAGAAACACATACACACGTACGTACGTACACCGACCCACCCGCCCGCGCAAAGAAAACCCATATCCATCTCCATACATCAGCGTACTACGACGCCTCCGTCTACGTGGCGAACGTTTGTATAGGAAAAGAAGAAGAAGCAGAAGAAGAAGAAGAAGAAAAAGAAAAAGAAAAAGAAGAATCTGCAGAGGTACGGGGAGAAGGGGACGGTGGACGGTCAAGATGATTTGAGGGTAGCGGAGTCCCGACCGATTCTCCGTGCGAGTGGGCTAGCAAGAGAAGCAGAAAAAAAACGAGGAAGAGGAAGAGGAAGAGGAAGACTTTGTTCGGGGTGTGTCCCCTCGAAAAGGGACGTCCGGTGTATCGTCCGAGGTTATAGGGTCTTGTCGCAAGATCGGTAAGAAAGACGAAGTTAATAATAACGAGGACGGGAAGCAGGAAGCGGAGGAAGAGGAGGAGGAGGAGGAGAAGAGGGGAGAGCTGGGGGCGGGGAGAGAAGAGCGTGGTATCAACGCGGTGTCAGAATGCAGCATGAACGGCAGAGTCCTGCTGCCGTCCTGCAGGGAGTGTACCAGCTGCAGCGGGTGTATAGAGAGGATAAGGTCGAGGTTGGCCGAGGTGACGAGGAAGAGGGGTTCCGCGGGCTCTTGGCTCAGGGGAATTTTGTATCGAAAGAGGAAGCGTCCCGCGGAAGGCGCCCCGGGAGTATCGTGGCGAGGAGATTGTTGTCGTCGGTGCAGCCGCAGCCTCGCCATCAGCGATCAACTACAGCGGGGAAGATCCTCGCCCAGGGGAACTTCTAAGGGCCCCGCCCCGGGTCGTCCAGGCCCCTCCAGGGCTCGCCGGCCCAGGAGACGATCGAGCGGGGCTGACGCTCTCAACGGAAGTAGGCGAGGGTCGCCGCAATACGGTAATAAGGCTACTAGCGGACTCGGCATCCCAAGGCTACGCGCAGGCTGCGCCGCCGGGAGGATCATCTGGTGCGGTGATCAAAGGGGCTCCTCGTTCTCGTTCTTTCTCGCGGGAAATACTATCGGCACCCGTTCACCTGGTACACAAAAATACAGAAGGAAAACTATCCTCGTCTACGTCGACCCCCTCGTGGTTCTTGCTCGTCCACGGGAGAAGCGGGGAGGAGGAAGAGTCCCCTCCCGTCCTCGCAGAGCCCGAATCTCTTTTCCCCCGCGAAGGTCGTCCTTCGGCCGCACGTCTAGGTCTCGGCTATCGTCATCATCGTCGACGTTGCCACCTGCACCCTCGTCCTCTGCCTTCGCCGTTCTCGTATTCGCTTACGCTTTCGCTTTCGCTTTCGCTTTCGCTTTCGCCCTCGCCACGTCCCGGGGCCGAGTCATCAAGCGAGTGCAACGAGCCAAAGGCATCCCCGAAACCGAAACCGACACCAGAACCGGGAGCGGTACTCCGCATCAGGGACGTACGCGGGCGTCGACCGGAGGGCCCGGATCTTCGTGGCCGCGATGCAGGGCCCCTTGCAGCCCGGCTTACGCGAACGCACCACGCACTCGTCGCCTATCATTTGCCTCAATCATTACCACGCGCCTCATCGTCGCCGACGCCCGCTGTGCACCGTTCTATGCCCATGCGACCTGTGCAGCCCCACACCGCGGGACCATCGCCCAGAATTGCCACCTTTGAAATCGCCACGCAAACAGTCAATCCCGGCCTTGAACGACGCGAAAAAATCGGATCTACCCTCACCTGCCCCGAGCCTCTCGTCCCAACGTCTCCGACCTGCTCACCTGCATTTCGCCCCCTGTACCCGGATACCCCGCAGCTACAGCTATACCCACAGCTGCAGCAACGGGGACTCGCTGAGAGATCGCGATCGACGTTGCCACGCTATGGCGTCGTCTGCGGTGGCTGCACAGATCGTCGCTCGATCCCCCGCTCTGTCAGACGCGGTAGACCGCACCCTGGGGACGGAAACATCGGGCCCGGAGAGCCCAGCCGGCGCGGAGATCTGCTGTCGAATGTGGAGGATGGCCGTTACGGTCTTGGCAGCTCTGGCTCTCGCCTTCCCGAGGTCCACGACCGCGTTCCTTTCCTGCACGCTGCTTTTGCTGACGACCCTGCCTTTCAGAGACCCGACCAAGAGGTCGTCGCTGATGACAATACGGAGGAGAATCATCCGCGGAGATTACCGCCTCGTAGTAATAACTTTAGCGATTACGACCGCGAGGAGAGCCGGCACGACGTTCGAATACTACCTGAAGTCACCGAGACTCAAGCCACTGCCATTGCCACCGACACAGACACCGACGCCGGACGAGTTCCGGGTGGCAGGCACCGTAAGAGGTACAAAGTTAATATTGACACAGCATCGTTATCCGGCGAGGAACACGCCGAGGAGGAGGAAGAGGAGGAGGAAGAGGAGGAGGCACTTGAATCGTTGCGGAGATACTCGCCGGAGAGAGAGTCCGATTTTGGCCAGGTGCGAGAGGTGGAGATCGGGGCGAGTGGCCAACACGGTACTAGCGTCTACGTTGCTCAGGTACCTCAGGTTACGAGATACGAGAATTGGCGGGGATTCTGTAAACGGCAGACGCGCGGCCTGCTCTTCCTCCTCTATCTCCTTGCCCTGCCGATCATCTGCGCGACTAATGGATCCCCACCTGGTGATCGGGGTGCCCTCGCCTTCGCCCATAACGCGCGCAACTCTTCGCCCGAGCCGGAGGGGCGGCATCCCTACCGAGATTACTCGTGGGAGGTGAACCAGATAAATCCTTGGCTGTCGGCCTGCGATCTGGCGGGTCCAGCGCCAGCCGACCTTCAGGGAAGCTGCGGTCCACCGGAAACACCGAAGAACTGCCCGGACGCTTGCCGTGGGTCGGGAGACTCCTTTTTCGCTGTCGTTAGCCAGGCGAGAGAATATCGCGGAGTTCGGGGCGTACCGCGTGCAGAGACTGGGGAGCGGGCGTCGCCGGAACAGTGCCTTTTTTATCTCGAGGAGTCGCACAAGACAGATATATGCCGAGATGATTTCGGCAAGGATAGCTCCGAGAGATTCCAAACGGTCCGGGAGAATCGCTACCGGTTTCTGAGCGGCCTGCGTCTACGACATTGCTGTGAGCACGCGGCCTTGAACGCCCTGGCATCGGGCCACGGCGGTCCCCTCGAGGAAGTCCTCGGGGGTAACGACGGCTGTAGAAAGGCCATTGGAAAATTACTCGCGGTCGACGCACTGGCCGCGAGGCTTCACTGTGAGTTCGGAGAGGTCCTCGCTCGCTACGACTGCGGACAACCGTACTCGGTTATCTACAACTGCTCCCACTGCAAGGTAAGAATCAAACAGACCAAACACCTACCTATCCTACCTACCATATACCCTTGTTATATACACCTCTATCTCTTCAGCTCCATAATTCCAACAGAGCTAGAGGGGACAGCGGACTGAGAAAGTCTTTTTTTTTTCTTACTCTCTCTAAATTCCCAATAACTATCAAAATTATTGGATCAGAGAGCTGAAATTCAGAGGTGACTTAGACTTCGTTATGCGACTACCAGCGCCGTTCTTATTTGACTTTAGCCTGCATTGTACGATAAAAATAGAGTCGAGAGGGAAGATACTCATGATACATGTCGTGCTGTAAAAATTCAGAACTGGAGTTCTGCATGTGATGTAGATAAAGTATATAGAAAGAGTGTAGAAAAAGAGTCTGACTCGTTGGAAGAGCGTTTCTTGATATCCTAGGACAACTCGTCCCTTGACGATTTCGGAAATTCCACAGAGAAGAGGAAAGAATAATATTCTCGGGGAGCCGCGCTATAAAAAGGGATGTCAGATCTAATAGGTGGGTAGAATATTAGCAATAAACGTTCATGGGGTTCGTCGAACGTGAAGTTCAATGATATGAAGGGCAAGGGGAGGAAAGAAATTGATCGAATTATAAAAAACAAAAAAAAAAACATGTGACAAAGAGGAGAGAATAAAATACAGTAAAAAGTAAAGAAAGGAAAGAAGAGAGCCGACAACATGTCCTCGGCAACCGAGGGTCGGTAGAGTCTTGCGCGGTATGCGGGGGTGGAAAACTTCTGCGTTCAATCAACGCGGAACGCGTGACTTTCGATTGTTTCTTATGGCACTTTGCCTGGTAAGAGGGCCTGAAGGGCTCGGCAGAGTTTATCGGAAATAATGTAACTGGGGCCAATTGAAACCGTAGGTGGTGGTGTGCCTTTGAAACGAGGCTGTACAGACCAAACGAGAGAAAGAAAGAATTAACGAACGAGGCCATTATCTCTTCTTTTTTTTTTTTTTTTTTTTTTTCGAAACCACCGCACACGTGCCTTTGACGCTTTCAACTGCCACCGACAAGGATGCTTGACGATTAACAGCAGGGCGAGATAAGCGACTATATGAATCGCGATTAATTATGGTACAATCCAGCACTTGGCACCATAGGAAACATATACAATATACTTACTTTGGGTAAACAAATGATGGGAAAGAAAAAAAGGGGTGAAATAGAGGCGTTAAAGAAGAATGAAACTAAAAGTAAACTTCGAACTTGAAATAAAAATTCGCAGGATATTGGAGAGTGATAGCCGACAAGTCCCCGAGAATTCTCTTGCTCGTTCCTAAACCGCTGCACGCGCTTGGCTAGAACAGCTGGGCCATGGGGGAATCCCCCCGCGTCGTAAAGCGCCAAAGTCGTTAGTGTATTCGAAATTAAATCCCGGGTCAGCGAGAGTATCGACGCGTGCAGACCTCTCCCTCTCCCTCTCCCTCTTCGTCCTCGGACCTGGACACCACTCTAGCTTCTCGTACACTCTATACCTTGAAAGGGCATATATACGTGGAGAATTCGACGTACGGGTCGTATACGCGTCCGTCAATGCGGCTGGCCTAACAATACGTTGTTAAAGAGAAGGAGGATCAATGCGGGGGCTGGTTTGTTGCGAGTTTTTCAATTACGCGACGACATCGGCCGCGGTCGCTGTTAGATAATGACGATAACGACAGGGGGATGAAAATGATGTTCGAACGATTATTATGTACTCGTAGGTTACCCGCCTCGTGTAGTTCCAGGTACTCTGTTTTCCCTCGTCCCTTTACCTTCCTTATCACGCCCTCTTCCTTTCTCAAGACTCAACTCGCCCCACTCCCCCCCCCCCCCCCCCCCCCCCCGCTCCTCGAGGACGGTTCTAATTCGCAGAGCCACCGGGGGGGTATACACTGCGAACCGCGTTAAGTAACGTATCGAGTGACGACAATAATAATTACGCAAGATTTTCAGCCTCGAAAAGGTTCGCGAGTTCAAGTCCGGAAGTTTAAGGGTGGTGAAAAATAAAGGGAAAGTCAAAAAATCCAAATAGCCCCGGGGGCGAAGCTGGTAAAGCGTGGGCCTTATGTTTGCGGATAATTAAACGCGAAGAACAACTGCTGACTATACCTAAGCATCGGGGGGGGTGAAATTTGAACCCCAAAACGTCACCGAGTAAAGTATAGATTGTCGAGAGTTAGAGATGGCTTCGGGGACCCTCGACGCCGTACTCGTCCCCCGCGTAGGTTAGAGGGTGCAAAATTTTCTGCCTTGTATTCCGCGTCCGTAAAATTCCGAAAAATAAAATAAAATAAAATAAAATAAAATAATCCAACTCCACGCACAGTTTGCCGGTGTTGGTGGTGACAGCTTCTGTTACGAGACGAGACAACCTACCCGAAATCCATTGTTCCTTTCTTATTTTTTTTCACCATCCCATCCTACGCCTTATTCACGTTGCTCGTTAAAATACTCGAAGGATTTTTTCCTATACGATTCGGAGTAATTCTACGTAGGTTGGAATATGCCTATCAGGCTCTGTATATCACAGGATAGATAATTTCTTCAAGATACATAAGACCTGACGTTACAATAAATTCTTTACGGCATAAGCTATCGTCTAATTACGCTTCCAAACTCGCTAATTAATTTTCACGAATTTCATTGTCGCGTGTATTATATACCCCTTCTCTCTGTTCCTAATTTCCCACAATCGTATACGAAACGTGGTTATCGGTGAGCCCCTCTCCCGACACTGAGCGAGAAACCGCATCTTCGAGGTCCGCCTATCCGTATGGTCAACTAGCCAGTCAACCTATGTATAGGTGTATATACCTGTACGTATATGCCGCGACGCCCTTAATTGAGATCATCTTACCGCAAATAATTGCATCGCTGCCTCGACTACCGTTGGTAGTGCCACGCCACGCTGCTCGTAAGCCCTTGGGGTTATCACTGCAGCATCCCGCCTCGAAGAAGATTGATTTCTATCCCGTAGGAGAAATTACCTTATGCGTCCCATGCCGTACAGAATTTACGCCTATAACCCGTCCTATTAGTTGTATCGTTGGAAAAAATACCCAGAGAATAAAACTCAGACTTGTTAATGTGAATAGAGAAGTCCATAATTAACGAATAAATATGTTGGACTCCGTAATTTCGATTTTTGACGTATTTCGCGCCGAGTTTCCAAACTTGAAACGTCTGTAGGTATATATAATTAATATATAATAATAATCCACATAATTAGATCACTGTAAGCGCAGCTCTACGTAGAGTATCGTCCGGCGAACCGGTGGCCGATCAAGTACGAGTTTACTCCTGCGGCGGGGCGGACCGCTACAGCTACCGCTACTACTTAACTGCAGAGTGTCTGACCATACAAGGGATACACGCCGTTCGGAGTTGTACGCTGCCGCGTCTCGTCGTACCGTTTCTACTGACATGGTCGGCCGACGAGTAGAAACGGCCCGCGCCGCTATCAGACTTCGTTTTATTTCTATACATAGGTATAGGTATCTACGTATAAAAAGTAGGTACATATGTATGTACCTAGATTTGGCGACACGAGGAGAACTTCTTCAACGTGGAAGTATATTACATGTTAAGACACATGTATATGCCCTGCAGTATATGTGTGTATCTACTTACTCGGATATTGGTAATCCATCGAACGTCGAGCGGGATGCAGCAATCTGCTGGTGGTATAACGCAATTAATTACAATTCCGCATCCTGCATCCCTTAGCACAGCTCATATTACACAGAGTGGTTTAGATGGGATCGAAGTGATGTTTTATTTGTCAGAAGTTTTTATCCATCTATATACGGCAGGGCTGATGTCTCTGACCGGACATATCTCTAACTCGTTTTACTTCTTCTTCTCGTATATAACGTTCTATCTTTTGATTTTCAATGACTACGCGCGCGGTACGGTTCGCACAATATCGGGTATTCCGTTGGGGAATTTGAGGGCAGAACTTCGCCGATTCTATCAGAACGATATCCATACCGAGAGGTAGAGTATAACTATACTAAAACCGAGGAACTGCTCGTTAATTGCGTTAAGCCACCGTTTGACCACCGGGGAAATTTGTACCGCTGTAGTTCATACAAGTCAAAAATTCATCTCAATCCTTGCCTCTGGAAATACGTACGCAGAGGATATAAAGCTAGGGACTTATTTCTCTCGACTATAATTATATTACATTTTTTACCGGCACATTGACGTATCGAAAGATTTCACCTAGTCCCTGATTGACAATCACTTTGATCCCCGTAGATCGAGGGACACTCTAGATTCGGGGGATGCGGTTAATCGGATTTGAAAAGCGAGAAAATAAAAATAAAAATATAAAATCTAAATCCTTACGGTCACATCTATGGCCTGGTGCTTGCATGTATGCATACCGTGTGCATACTTAAAACCTATGTAGATGTTGTACGTGCAGTTCAGCGCGGGCCGAGCTCGGGTTCGTTAGTAAAAAACTTGAAACAGCTTTGAGGTTCGTTTAATCAGTAAGTTGCGCTGTGAAAATTAGAGAACAGTTTTCTCCGCTTTTTTTTATACGAAGCTTATTCTAGAATAGGAACAGTAATCGCTCGGAAAACAACTTCTCTTCGCGGTGCATAAATTTCTCCCTCGCTTTCCCGTTAACAAAAACAACGGTACATGCATAGAATGGAATTTGAAAACTATTCGCTTTGGTATAGTGAGAGAAAAAAACATGAAGAAAAAAAGTGAAAAACTACTGGTCAATTTACGAGCATCATAAATATTTTCCGACCGGATCAATTAAATCGTCCTTCTGGTATTTGGTAAAACCAACTTCTGCAGGCTATCCCCCACCCCACGTTATATATCCTCCGTAAATTCGTCGCTGGCGAACTCGAAGGCGTAGGATATAGGAGTATAGTTTCATGCCTGACGCGGTAGAGATTCTCTTTCGTATTTTCTCATCAAGAAAATTATCAGTGGCTTGACGAAGCGTAAGAACCTCCACCCAGTTTGTCATTTCGTCACCGCAAGCTCTCCCCCCCCCCCCCCCCTCCCTCCTCCCTGCTGCATCGTTGCCCGATAACTACACTTGGTTTAAAAATTTCTGAAAAAGCTTCAAGAGAATCGTTTCCATGCTATGTACGATATAGGTATGATGTCGGTTGTACACCCGACAACTTGTGCATACATGACGAATATAATCCGTGGTAATGTTGTTTAAGCTAACGTTGAAGCGAGTCGCCATATCTCTGATTAAGAAGCCGTTAAGAAGATCTACGAAAGCTTAGGGGTAGAACTGTGAGAGCTCTTGCGCGAAGATCCAGGGATAAGGAAATTAGCTTCCGACACTCGCACGCGCGCACACGAATACCTACGTCTCTATAATGTTCGTATACATACACGTACATGAATATAGGCATTACGTGTACCCCGCGTACATATTTGTATGGGTGAATTTCGTGCCTCAGGGTTATACGCTCTCGCAATCGAATTTAATCGGGCACAGTGGGTATACTGCTGGGTAACGAGTTTTCGCCGAGTGTTGCGATGCAGGCTATATAAGAATAAGAAATCATGAATTTTCTCCATTAATATCGATAAGAATGTGGATTTTTTCAAAACTACGACGTTCCGGAAATTGTGTGGCAGAAATTTTGGCGGGAGGCGAAAGCGCTGATAGTTCTTATCGTTCGGCGCGACTTTAGCGGCGACTCAAGTGTCGCAGCGGAAACTCCCACAAGATAGGCTCGGACCCAGACCAGACAGTCTTTATATATTTGTGGAAATAGATCTGAGATGATCTCAGTCGGTGAAAAATACGGAATACTTGATCCGAGGAAAATACGAAACGTGATACGCGAGGGCAAACCTATCAGTGTATCTCTTTGTATATATCTCTACTATTTGCACTCTCTATACCTAGCAGTGTATACCCGCGGATTGCTACGAGCTGTACACCGCACCTCCCTCTCTCTGTCTATCCGTATATCCGTCTCATTCTCTCTCCCTCTATAATAACCATAAAGACGCAAGCCGAGGTCTGCAGTCGTAACGTATACTATAAGACTGCTAAAGCAAAGACTTCTTTCTCCAGAGACACTCGCGTCTCACAGGGCGAGCGAGCGACGAAGACAGATAGACGGGTATGGGCATAGACTAGTTTACCTCGTAAATTATACCTTTTTTTTTGACAATAGTTGTAAAAAGATGAGACCAACGTGTGAGAATGGTAGCTGGGAAGAAGATGGAAGAGGGGAGGGAAGATGTGTAAATGGGTAGATCCGTCGAGTACATCGTTGTACATACTGCATCGTAGCGAAATAGAAAACTCGGTCCACGTCCTACGACCTGTGTGAATCCAGCTTTAAGAGTCGTCCAGAGGGCTGTGCGAGGCCGAAGACTAGCGGAGGAGGAGTGAGCTCCGGCGTGTGGACGGGATGGATCAATATCAGGGGGCGAAGCTTCGGTTCGAAGGCAGAAGAACCCGACGGAGGCACGCGCTACTTCGCGTCGAGGAATGCCGGACAATGCCGGGGCGCGGGTATTCCTTCTTCGCTAGTACATTGACTCGATTAGCCTCCGATCGCTCTATACGTTCATCCCTATACGTACGGGGCTCACCTTTGACCGGCGCGGCGATCATTCTAGAAGGAGCGATACTCTGGCGAGAAAATTTCCTACAAATTCGAAAAAACGCTAAACGCGATAGAAACACTTCCGAAAGCCGATCGTCGATCTTTTCATTCTCATTATTTCTCTCCCGCGATCAGGATAGCCACGAGATTTTGACAATGTCCTAGCCGGTCAGATGCGAAACGCGGCGGTCTAAAGATCGGCGAAAGTGTTGAATAAATCACGATTTGTTTCGGGACAGAAACCGCTCAGTTCCTAACGCCCGGGAATTGAGTCACAACGAGGTTAGAGAATTCGATCGATATTACGGGCTACTCTATTACCTGTGTTAGGTAAATACCGCGAACTGCCAAGGGGTGAACCGATCCCACCGTATTTCGAGTCCGTTTTTCCCGTATTTTTCATCATTCATTTATTTCTTTCTTTCCTTCCTCATTCCGCTCTGAATATCTCGACAGCAATTACATCCCACGCCAAGAAGACGAGCCTGGTGTGCACTTATTATCTCAAACAGGGAAATTTCCGAACCCCCGAGCTGCCGTTGGAAACAATGAGATACGAAAGACATGTCATTTGAGAATAAATAATAACTCCCGGGTGCTGTAGGTACAGATTTTTTACACAATTACAATTCATGTAATTATTGTACATAATTATGTGATCGAGCCTATAGTCCGACAAGGGGCTGTAAGGGCGGACCGCACGTACACCCACCTACACCCTTATACACATCCGACCTTCTGTATGCGGCTGTGATTGGGAATTTTCCGATACCAAAATCCCCTTCTATATACGTACGTATACCTATATACCTCCCTCGTGGCAAACAACTTTTTGCACCCGCGATCTTTCCCTTTTGCTGGAGCCTCGTCACCGCGGAATGATAGATCTGCCATTTCGCGTGAATAACAGATCGAAAGCGGCACGGGCATCCCAGTGCAGACTTTAAGGTATGATCTCTACTGTACGAAAGATTTGCTAATCGTCGCATGATCTCTCGCCGAAATTATTCACAAGATTATACGCATGCATGTATTTACACATACGAGTGTGGATTATAGCTAGAAGCTAAAAGTCGCTGGCGCGCGCGCAGGTGTGCTTTTTTGTACGAAGCATTAAAAGATTAGAAGAAAAAGTTTTTTTTTTTCTCCGCGCTTCCTACTTTTTCGCGCCTCATTCGGAATCCGGATGATAAATTGGGCTCGTTTATTAAGAAGCTAGCCGAGGCGTCGAGTTTTCATGATGCGAATTACGTCTAGGTCTACGCAGCTACATGATACAGCTACACGAGTTCGGTAGCTGTTCGCATATGTATTCGTTTATCAACGAAATATTGACACGATCGCGGCGAGGCAATGATTTTTAGTCACTCGTATAAAGCCGGATTTTTACGACGCCTTGGAGTGCCTTTGAAAGTTCCATGGGTAGAAAAAGTTTCGAAGCTAAACCGTCGAGCGAAACTCTTCTTCGGTCGTCTGCGATTCTTGCACCAGCCATCACTTGCACATATGTACGTTATACAAGTCGACTTTTCGCGATGCCTAATTCACAGCCCCACCATCACACGTGCGGATATTGGAGTGAACCGAGACATTCAACGACACGTGACAGTCGAGATTCGATGGGACAGGCGGCGAGGAATCGAAAAGTCGAGAATGCATCCTGGCCGGGGTCTAGTGCGTGGCTAGAATTTATACGAGGATAGGAATATGTCGCGGGCTATATTTTCCTAGGGTATAAAAGTTGCCCGAGTCGGGTACGTGATATCAATCAAAAATGCATCGTCTATGGCGCCAATCTTTCCGCTATTATTGCCCCTGCGGACGCCAACTGAGATGTTTACTCCGATCGAACGACCGTCCTCCTTTTCACGCGCGGAAACTTCTTCTCTTTTTCTTTTCATCTTTTCACTCTACGCTAGCCGAGCAGCAGAGCGATGACTGTCTACAATTTCCATACCCGCGTGTCGTTTGCTGAACATTGATAAGCTTTTGGGTATAACCAGTCGTTCGAATTTTTACGGGAGACAAAAATGCAACCGGTAACGCATATCTGCGGGGCAAAAGCGACACTTTCCAACATCTGACAATATCCGGTTCTGTCCACTCACATCCGCCGGATATTTCCGGCATCGTCCCGCGCGCGATATGGTAGAAGAGTAAAGACGGAGGACAGGCTTCGAGGGGGTAGAAAAGGTGAAGGTAATATGGGAGAAGAGGTAAGGAGCTAAGTAGCGAAGGGGAGAGAGAGGAGAAGGTCAGAGATCGTCGGAAAGCAAAGAGCCGAAAAGCACGGCGAGAAGTAAAACAGGAAGGAAGGTTGCAGCACGGGGTAGTTTTTCCTGCAGGCTTGACAGTAATGTGTTTCCAGGGTGGCAAGGAAGGACCGGGAAGCGTCAGAGGGTAGTGTGGGTCCGTATACGTCCGTACGTCCATCACCACTATCCTGCCAGCCAGAGCTGACCGCCACACTGATTGATTGTACCTGGGCGTCAAGCGGTGTAGCCATTTTCCGCACGCATCCATCCACTCTGTGATATATATCTTTCCTGCCTTCGTTTGTTTCTTACTTCCTCTAGTTCCGGCCCGTGCCCGTATTTTCATCCTCCCAAGGCCGGAGATATACCCGCACGCGATCAAACGGGGCCAAAGAATGAAGAAACCAATCGATACGCGATACGCTGTGTTATTAATTTCGGGGAAATTTCAAGCCGCGGTTTTCGGGGCTTGTGTGCTATCACTACCACCGAGGCGCGAGTGTTTTCCTTTTTTTCATCGGCTAATGGCCTCCGGCTTTGTGCCAATTGTATTTGCGCCTCGCTCACCCGCCGCGTTATATGTGGGAAGCGAACGCGTGATTTTAAAAAGCCGAGGGAGGAGAGGCTAGTTCTTTTTCTCGCATTCTTTACAATCGCATCTATGCGTGATAAAGTTCGGAGACGCGTCGCCGTTTCGAGGCAGGTTAGGGTAGGCACTGCACACATGGGTCTGAGATATCGGAATAAGGACCAGTGACTAAAGTTTCGTCCAGGATCGCGGGTCCAGAGGAGAAAATCGTTACGCGCGAGTCCTTGGCGGCTGATTATCATCCGTCAGGCGGCCCGGACCTATCGATTGGTGCAATTTTAATAAATCAATTCGTCACTGTTACCCTCCCGCGGAACCCTCGCCCTGAGCCATCGTCCCGCTCCACCCTGGCTCTAGTAATTAACACGGAACGCTTGCCGAAAGATATCGAGCCCTCTTCTCTTCTCTTCTTTTCTTTCATCCCTTATACGCTTTCTCAAGCCGTTCACTGCAGTACTGTTCGAGCTCATTTCCCGACATACCTTTTTTTTGTTGCAATTTTGTTTTTAAAAATCGAATTATCTATGGAATTGATTGTCAAGAAAAAGCGTTTTTTTCGCAAAATTCTACCCGAGTACCTACACCACTATTCTGCAGTATTCCTACCTGATATAAGGTATATATTAAACCGGGGTTTAAGCTGTAATATCCGGCAATAAATAGGAGGGTCCGACGTGTATGTGTAACACAAGTATGTGTGCATATAGATACGTGTGTATATATATATATATATATATATTATCGCTCAACTTCCCTTATGAGACGGCGTTTCCCCCGATCCCCGATCCCCGTCTCTATCCCTATCCACATCCCCATCCCCCGGTTTCTGGCCTTGTCCTTGTCCTTGCCCTCAGCCGGCTTCGACAGGAATGAAAATATCCCGGAATTTCGGGTCGACGAATGTCTGGCGCGAGTGGTCGTTAAAATTGCCCAACACGTCGCGTACGTCGCGATACGTACCGGGTCGTTTGCAAACGTTCAAACTCTGATTCCCAGCGATACTCTTGAAATTTCTACTCTTGAAATTGTTCAATCGTCGTTTGACTCTCTCAGATTCGATCGCCTTGCAAGCCGCAAGTTTCCTGAAGCAAATCGTTGAGCTAATATTTGTGACGAGAAAGTAAAGGGGTCCGATTCTCGGATTTTATTGGTTATTTGTTGAGCCTGTTTAAATCCTCGTTTCATTTCCCCGTCTCCCTACTCTCTGGCACCTGTAATAATGACGATAACAACGATTTGAATATTAAAGGGTCACGCTTTATACGCGGGCTGGATGAAACCCGGCAATCTTCTAACGCTGGTCATTTCGAACGCGTCAATGACATATATAAGGTATACCCGTTAAAAATCACAGTCACAAAGTTTTCGGCGTTCGTTCGAGCCGCCGACGCCGTATAGCTGAACGCGTTGCATTGATTTTTCTCGCCCGCTCGCATCTTGAAAGCCGAAGGAACTCCGCCGCGTGTTTAAACATGGAGGTATATACGCGTGGCTCCTCCGCGCCACCCAAGATGGCGGCAATCATTCTTTTCTCAACAATCCCCCCCCCCTTACGTCTTACCTCTCACGTCTCATGTCCACCGTGCGGCAGGCTGCGGCATTTCAATCTCTGCCGAATCGCGCGAATCCACGATAATGTAACAATACTTGATATAAGAACGGGGGTGCCAATAAATTCATCGGGAGAAATTATACCGATTGTCAGAGAGTGTGGCGGGTAGAGAGTTGCAGAGGGTCGAGGGTGGAAGGTAGATGTATTTCCCGGCACGTCTAGGGCGGATATTTGCTGTGCGGATGCATCAGCACTAACTAATCCAATTAACTAGTTTCGATGCTTACAGGGGGCGAAACCTGGTTGAACTGTCGCGGAGTAAGAAACCCACCGGTAATCCTATACACGGAGCGTTTCGAAAGTCCAAGAACATAAATATATATATGTATATACATTTGTATATATATATATACAGGAAAGGGGATTCATCCGTCTCCTTGGGGCGAATATCATCCCTCCAGGATCTCGATTTACCGACGTGTTTCTACTTTCTACATTCAGTTTCTTATCTCGCCGCGAAGCGTCTCGCGTTATAATACCCTCCCACGCCAGTGTGTGTCTGTGGGTGGATATACCTATGTATATGTACATACTTTGTATAGGTATACAGCGCGGCTATACGCATCCGTTAAAAACTTATTTCCGTGGGTTCCCTCGGCCTAACCTATTCTATACAGAATTGAGAAGAGGACGAGTCGCAGGGATCGCGATAATTTGCGAGTCTGAACATCCGAGGACGAAAATCGGTGAGAAAAATTCAAGTCTTTGCGAATGGAAGCCATCGAGTCACTCTCGACGTTTTATACGCTCGTGGCTCGCGTGGCTCGTGTCTCCGTCCTTTTTTTTTTTTCGACTCTCTTATCTCGCGGCAATAAAAATTTACGAACCTTCGAAGCGGCGTTAGCTTGACGTAGAAAAATGATCGTAACATACGCTCTGCCTTCGTCCTATTTCCCTCGCCTCTTCACTCCTCGTATAAACACACTTCTATCCGTGAATAAAGGCTACGAGGGCCCGACGCGCCCGAAGTACGCGCGGCTATATTTCCTTGCTCATTTTTACCTGCAGAATATAAGCGCCGGTTCGCGTAGGTACCTCCTCAGACAGAAGAGGAGATATCTTTTTCATAGATACCTATCTTCAGTGCAATTTAATTTATACCTCTTCACGACAGAGTTAAAAGCTTCTTTGACACTATTCTAGGAGTACGGAGCAAAAGGAGGGCTGCCAGCTTTGAAATCGTCATTCCTGATAGAATATGACGAATTCAAGTGCCGAACGAATAGAAACATCAGAAAATAATTACCGAGGGTCTAATTACTAGACTGGGAAATCATCAACATGCTTAAAGTAACGACCGAACAAAGAATGTCGTTCGTAAATAGTATCATGGCCATTATGGTGTTTTGGCACACAGTTTTATAGAACGAGGTGACGAATCCTTTCCTTCTTTATTCGCCATCACGAATCCCTCCCAGTACCCCGGGACTAGGCTCTATAGATAGCCAATCGCATAGCCGTCGAAGCACTCTCTGATTGAACTGAAACGAGCGTAGAAGAAGCAGAAGCAACTAGATAGCGCGATACAGGCTCGACAGTGTATAGATCTACGATATATAGCATAGCTCGTAAAGATATACGGAAGTTGGATCTGCCGCGGCGTTGAAGGGACGTTTTGCGTCGCGTGTTTCTTTACCACTTCCTCAGGGTAATGGTTGAAAGCTGCGCGTGAGTATCACAAGTGTCCATTTGCCCGTGGATTGTATGGCACATGACGTGGCAACGAAACCCACGGTCAAAGTATCCCAAGACACGAGCTTGCCAGGGTTAATGAGAACGGGATGGGATCTCCGGACAAGAAAAAAATTAAAAAAAAAAGTCAATGCCCCGCGATGAGGCGAATGATGAATCAAATTCCCGTCTCGATCTATGAGTATCATTTTTTAACGCCCTAGAGTTCCGGAACTCTCGCTTCCTACACCTGACTCGTGATCTGAACACATATAGTTCCCGGGGACACGGGACGAAGGATAAAGGGTTGAGACTGGATCATCGCTCATCCCGGCTATCCGCGCCGTCATCATCCGCACGGGCATGTTCGCTTCATTTCGTCTTCGTCTCAGTCTCAGTCTCTGTCTTTGTCATTGTCTCGGTCTTTGTCTTTGTCTCTTATAGCCAGTCCCAGTCTTCGTTGCTTTGTGGGCCGCGTTTCACCCTCTTTGATCTCTTCTTAATCTTCCGCATCTACGGTATGTTTGTTCTTCCGGTTTCCTAGCTGGAGCTTTGTACTCCGTTGCACAGATCAAAGACGGCCTTAATACGCATAGAAATTGATCATAATTTCTCGAGAGGTATAATTGATACTCTCCGACTTTTCTACCGACTCAAATGTACGCGTACTAGTGAGCAAAGGTCGTCGCCCTTATCTTATACATATACATATACCTACGTCCACCAACCCGATCATGCGTGGTCCTTCCCAGATTCGAGTCTCTTCGGAATAACGATTACTTTGATCTTGTGTCGTATTTGTATCATGGTTCTAAAATCCGGAAGGGTCTCAAGGAATTTGTGTAAAATCTGTATCCGAAGATGATCAATCTATAAACGCGTACATATAATTATATTGTCAAGTACCAGAGGCTGGAGGGTAGCTAAGGGAGGGTTGACCCGGCGGCTACCACGTCACGCAACAGAGTTTATATTTGGCTTAGTTGTTAGACGTCGAATAGATTTTTCCCCGAGTATATTTGCCATCCCGAGTTTCTTTGCCCCGCTCAAATCGTTCGCACTCCAAGTTTCTCGTTTGCCCTTTCGGAAGCCGGGGGGGAAGGGGAAGGGGAATCCCCTAGCGTACGCTGAATCGTATCTCTCGCCTCCTCAGCGGGATGGGCGATACACGGTCGTTCGATCAATTCTAAAACCGGATACATGCCGCGGGAAGTCGTCAAGATTTTCAGTCTCGTCATTATGATCGAGAGATTCGATTGTGTCGCGAGTACATAGTACGGAAGAAGAGAAACTTTTCTAAATTGGTCAATGCAACCTCCCCATAAATATACATATAAGTACACTACCCTTATCCAGCCTGGCTCAACCGCAGCTACTGTATCGGCGTGGTAATTTTTGTCGAACCTCCCTTATTCCGCTGCCAGCCGGCACCACCAGACTTTCATCGGATTTCAGCGTATTAGAATTAATTAGCTTAACTTAACTTTTTCTTTCCTCTTTTTTTCCTTCTCTTTCTCCTCGACTATTTCTCTCCCTTTTTGCGCCTATGCCGAAACACTTGAAAACGCGATAATTTCTGGAGTCAGAATATAGATACTCGTCGAGGATCGCCGAATCCCGATCTGATCTGCGAGTGATAATCGCTAGACGAGATAACGAGGGAATTGAAAATATCGCACAGGTCTCTCGTTTACATAGCGATGCATTAGAAACTATATCCGAAGCATATTCGCCTCGGTACGGACCGCGGCTAATATTGTATCATTAAAGTTTGACACTGCGAGGGGTGAGTGGCGCAGGTAGAGGTTGGAGCGAGTCCTCTTCAGTTAATAGCAGGCAATGTAGGGGGTTTGACTATGCAGATGTGGTGTCATGGCGGGGCGGATAAGAGATCGAGAGAATCTAGTCTGCGGGGTACGGGAAGGGCCTGAAGGACGCGAGGTTGGTAACTATAGCTGTACGTGAGCTAGTCTGCTCCCCAGTAGTCTGCAGCATCGTTATAGTCGGGTAGTCGGGCTAGACTAAACCCTGAGCCAGCGAGAGAGCGAGGATTCCCCGAGCTAGGGCTTTCCAAAGTCACTCGATATTGCCTGAACCGGGGCTCTCAATCCTTCGCAGGACGTTTACTCGTCCTGGCAGTCGTCTGCCTAGCGTGGGAGATAAATATCCGCGATTTTACCGAAGAACTATTCGTTTAAACAAGAAAATTGAAAATCCTGTTCATGAAGAGAGACAAGGAGAGAAATAAAGGGAAAAAAAAATCATCGAGATTTTGCCTGATTTTATCAACAGACGGGAAAACTTATCTAGAAAAATTGATGGGGACGGATTACTAAGCTGTAGAAATAAATTGGCCTATGCAGAGCTTGAGAATTGCTGCCTTATATTCGTGTACACAACTACGAGCAATGCATACACGATTTCTACACACTCGCAAGCGATCAAACAGACAAACACATCCTGTTCTGTATATTACTGTTCACTTCTATACGGTAGGCACATCTGTACATTACGTTATAATTTATGGCACAGCTGGCGTTGCTGTAACGCGGTGTGTGATGCCGAATTCGACAGCGCCTAACTCGAGTCTAATTTCCATAGTGTGAGGGACGAAGTGGAGAAAAAAGATAGTCAACAAAATTACGAGATAACTTTCTACAGTCATTCTATCGAGCTTCTCACTCGCGAAATAATTGGTTCAGTTAATTCCTCGATTCCTTACTTCTCCACTTCCTTGAGATTTTTTTTATCGCCGTAGGCTATACATCGGTCAATTTCACCCGGTACCAATTCAAACCTCGACTCGATTTACTAGTTGGTTGTTCACCTGCGACCTTCCCATTTATTATGAATTTTATCTGGCAGCAAGCCAGTGAGGAAAGAAGAAAAAAGGAAACCGGAATTGGTACGGTTTCCCGTACCAAGTTGGTTACATCCCATACCGGTGTTCACAGCTGCAGGTCTCTTGCTACTTTTTTTCTTCACTCCTACGAGCTCGATAATCGCGTGTAAAACAGATTAGGCTAGCTGTTAAACCGTAACGCGAACGTAGATCCTGGCCCCCTCGGGCTATGACATCTGGGACGCTTGCCAGACGTACTTTTTTCAGCTTTGACGATAATAATAATACAGCAGATTCTAGAGAAACGAAATAATATCGATGATAGCCTGCGCGGACCATGTTAGAGTGGGATATTACAGATAGGAATTGCATGTGGGCTGGGGGGTGTTTTCAGGGAAGCACTGGGACGCCCAGGCAAGGCGGGGAAACAGATACGAGGTAACCAGGTCACCAGGGCATTGCTTTGCAACCCCCGGACCTCCGGCCTTCAGCCCCTGTAACGACACACAAACGACAGCCCGTACCTACACGCATATTACTACCGCCGACCTAGAAATCGGCACGAAATTCATGCCACGGAAAATTGTAAAACCGAGCCCAGGTGCATTGTACCCGGTGCCTATAGAACGGACGGGATTCGTTCTACTTTGCGGGCGTTTCTTCGTTTCATCTTTTTCACTCCTTTTTCTTCTTCTTCTTCTTCTCTATATCTACTTCCGAAGAGACTTGTGGCATTGTAGCTAAACTAGGAAACGCGACATCGCGGATCTGAAAATCCGTCGATTGACACGTCGATATACTCTATCGGGGCTGAGTGCCGTTTGATTGGTCGTAGGAAATCGGTGACAGCTGGGAGCGCGGATATCCGGAAATAAACGACGCGGTACGACGACAGTGTGTCGTTATAAAAATACACTCGTATGTATGTCTGTACCTGGATACACGATGCATCCAGGTATAGGTGCGACGACGACGCGATGGTTCGTATAGATCGAAGTTTCGTCTTTAACGAGCTCCTCAAATCTCGCGATTACAATCAATTTATTGTCTGTCACGACGCCACGTCGCGGCCCGTAGTTAATCTATCTTCGAAGCGATCGAGTGCCGACCTAGGCGACCCGCGAGTTCAGGATGAGATCGGAGGAGAGGGGACAATCGGAAGAATCGGAACAAACGGATGAATTTAATATCGGAAATAGGCCATCGCACGATTGAAAAACTTGAGACAGCGAGAAGACGCGAGAGAGTTTATAAGTCCCGACGTTTTGTCTCCCGTTGCAGACCTGCGATCCTCGCGTCGCGATTCAATTCATCTCGCAGTATATTATTTTCGACGGAAGGTCAAGTTTTCGAAAAATTATTAACCGACTGGCAACAGCATACATCTTTGCATCCCTCTCCCTCTCGTCGAATCTCCTGCACCGCGAACCTCTTAGCTGAGCAAAGAACAACTAATTTCTTAACTAAATTTCATTCGAAAAAATGCGAGAGAGCAGAGATGCGAGTGGGAGGAATCCCGAGGTTCTCCGCTGCTGCACGGGATAGGGAAAAGTGGACTCGTCCAGTTATCGCGAAATTTTCTACCGGGTGAAATTCACGCGGGACTTGTTCGGATTTGGAAAGATTAATTACGCCGAAATAAGGAGTCGAGTGGTACATGCATTAATAATTATACTATCAAACGAGGAATGAATGCAGCCGTTATACAGTCTTTTTCCCAAAGAAACTTGGACAAATGTATTGCACACGTAGAAGTTGGCCGCATGCTGCTTCGCCTTCCGCCCCTTCAGCCCGTGCAGAACTGCACTGCCTATTCTTGACGAGTGAAAAGACGTTCCGCAGAAGAATTATTTCGCGAAATATATTCCCGTCCGTGGCTGCAGGTTGAATCGGACGACAGAAGCTACACGGGCCTCGGCGAGATGAGGAAATGATGTATTGTTTGAGATTTCATATACCTGCACGCCAGGGTATAAAAAGATGGAGAGTTATACGGCGGAGGAATGAGACGACGAGCTCCAGGGGTTGGGGGATGGGGGGATTCGCGTCTGCGGGGGTCGGTGAAGCTAAGTTGCAGAGGCATGCACGGCGGTGGGGCATCTGCCTAGTTCTCTAGTTTAGTGGATAGAAAGGAAGAGAGCGGGGAATTGGGTCAGCCAGCTTCGAGGATGCTTCAGGTGTACGAGCCTAGCTATCCCTCACACCATTCTGCAACGCGGCCTGCACATGCACAGGCATCAGGGGGCATGAATACGCCGTCGTGAAGCGAGTATAGGTATACGAGTCCGCCCTCGCATCCCAGAAACGGAAACGGAATAGGAATCGGAATTACAATCCCGTAGTCCCACGAATCGGACTTTCTACTCCGAACTATTCCGACTCGTAGAAACTAGAGCCGAAAGTTTGGCCATGGCACGGGCGCCTTTTCCCCCCACAGTTTCCTTCGCGTTCGTCCTTAGCTGCTCAACGACGCGGGGCCTACGCAGAAAACATATTTCACCCACCAGCGGGCGAGAATGCGATAGTTTGACGGGTCGCTGTAAGAAGGGTAAGACTTTTCGGCGCAAGGGTGTTCCTTGAGATTTTCGGTGCTTCAGGTGCTCGAGTTAGACCCGCGCGGATGAATTATATCGTTCAAAGGGATGTACATGTGATATATAAATATATAGACATAGATATATACGCAGGGGTTGTATTATACAGGCAGTGGACGCAGAGGAGAAGACTAGCGGGGAAAATGAACAGCCCCGTAATTAAATTGCGTAATACACGTCACGTAATGCAGCAGCCGAGCTGATATTCTACTGTATGCAGAATTATACACGCCCGACGATTACTCATTCTGACAAACGATTTGGGTAATAAATATGATTGCTATGGATACAACGGCGAAAGGGGTTTCACCTGTGTGCCAAACTCACTCCATATCCAACGGCGATAGCATAGGTAGATAATTGATAACCAGTCGGATTAAACGAGCAGTCAGTATCAGGGCTGACGATGAGCTTTTCTTCTCAGAATTCTGATTATTACCCAGAGATATCGAGTCTAACAACAAGGCTGGGCATAGCTTCGTCCGTGTAGAATTATACATTGACGAGTTGGTATCGATGACTGAAAGGTAAAAACCAGGAGTATAACGGGCGAAAAAAAAATTAAAAAAAAACGCGGGTAAAAAAAATGAGGGAGTGAGTGGAATTTCGCGATGGAGATTCCGAGGGTGGGAAACGCGGAAGTATATATGTATGTACAGGTATAGGTGGAGGTAGAGGAACCGAAGGAACAATACGGTGGAACTAGACCGTGTGAAGTGCAATATTTCCACTAGCAGATATCCGTCTATATAATATCATCGTATATGCTACACGATATTCTCTCCTCTCGCAGCGTTACTGTTTATATCGCGTTATGCATCACGGTAGACGGTGTAACGTGAATCTCGTCGATCGTTATACTCTCCCTGGTTGTACACCTTTTTGGGACTCTGATCGTACAGCCATACGAGACGGGGGCAACAATCCTTCGCCTTCGTGCCTTGTCTAACGAACACCCTCGCGAGAAGGTATAGAGGGTTGAAAAAAGAGTGAGAAAAAAAAAGAAAGAGAGAGAGAAAAAAAGAAAAAAAATACTCTGAGAACGGGGGCTGTTAACAATATAAGTATGGGATATATTCTGAAAAGTTGAAGGCTTGAACACGCGCTATACCATTCTTCGTGTTCTGTACCCTGCCTATACTTAGCGAAAATTTTGTAAAGCGATAAAATGAGCTGGCTTCCAAAGTTCCACACTCTTTAAGCTCATTAATTACTCGTCAACCAGAACTAACGGCCTGTAGCTCTGCGTCTCTTAACATTTTGTATTCAGACTAAACTAGGTACACCATGACAGCAGAGTCGGGATTGGGTTATGGAAAAATCGTTTCTTTCTGTAGGATAGGATGGAAAAGTTTGTCGTCTCGGAGGTTTGATGATTTTTTGTCAGGAAAAGATGCGAGTTTTTGGTGCAGGGGAACCGAGAGACCTGTCGATTTTCCTTCAGGGCTTCGTGTAAGAAGAGAGCGATTCGAAAGATTTTTTCCGAATTATCGAATGCCTCCTTTGTGTCGTTCGACTTTTGTCTCGAGCACTTTCTTTTCTACGCGTTGAATAGCAAGTAAAATATTTCGAGTACTCGTATAGCGGAGACGAGGCTCTTCCTCGCTGTACTATTTCCCCGGCCTACATTATATCCCCCGATGAATGCGATTCTCTCCGCGAAATTGTAAAAGCATATTCAGAATTAATATCGAGAGGCTCGCGGTGCCGAGTCACTTCCGGCTCGGCAAGATATTGTCAGAAAATAGTTACAAAGGCGGAAAATCCGGGTGAAAAACCGCGCCATTATACCGGAATGGATATCGCCTTCGATACGACCGGTTATTTTTCTAACCGCATAAAACTCGGCCCTGAATTTCGTCAATTAAACGCAAAGATTCGTTAAAGGACCGTCGATCGATTTGTGAAAAAGTTCGATCGCTTTACCCTAGACCTAGGATAAACAGCTGAAGGCAAAGAAGAAGAAGAAGAAGAAGAAGAAGAAGAGGGAGAGACAGAAGTGAGACAGCGAATGGCTTGGTTATTAATCCGGCAATTATTTGCAGCGACGTTTCTCAGCTCGTTCAGTAAGCGGGGAGAAATATTGAATTATTAAACCGCTGCTAAACGTTGCCTCGACTCGTCGACTTGATCTCTCCCGTACTTTTCTCCTATCTAAAGCATAACGAGTGTAAGGGTATAATGTCTGTCTCCCAGTACCCAGTCTGGCACTCGCTCATTGTCAGCCAATCTCGTCTTCCCGTTAAACGGCAGAGCCAACAAGCCGGCATGGCAGCATCAGTCCCGCGCTTCTTCGCGCTGCTTAATAATTCAACGGGCATAAAAGCCCCCCTCGGAAGTGGAAACGCCCAAGAGAATTTTAGCCCCGGAATACGATCGCCTCTATACTATGAGATAAACGCCTAGATACACCCCGACACATGCTACACATCGCTGTATATCCTTTGGGCTTTTTCTTCCCAATTTCTGCTGATCGTCTATTCCCTCGAATCTGATCTCTTTGCTCTTCTTTCCATTATGAACTTGGCCAGCTTGCAGTTCCGATCTTGAGACTCTCCCGTTCCACATTATGAAATGTCATAGTTGTAAAGTTTTGCACATGTTCTATAGGTGATAATTACCCAAATGTGAACAAAATGTTACAGGAGGCGTATAGAAGATGGGTGTGCAGCTCTCTGGTGCCTTACTTTGCTCACGATGATCAGCCGCGTCAGAAGAATCAGGAATTAGCCGATCCCTGGATGGGAATTGGGATGCGGATACGACCTTGTCGTTCCTTCTGTCAAACGGTAGAGCAGCGCTGCCCCTATCTACTTCCTGGTGACCGCGCCCCGGCCTACCCCACGCAGTATGCGGGAGAACCAACATTTCTCTGCAGAGGTGAATAGCAGCTGCCGGCTTTCCACGTTTATTCTTTATTTTCATTATCTCGATTGATCCCGAAATCATTAAAATCCGAACGCAATTTCAGACCCCAATATTCCGGAGACCGGAGAACAGGCGTCGAGAGCCTTGCACGCCGACGAGGAGTGCTGCTTCCACGTTTGTTCCGACGATGATCCGGGTCTCGGGGTTTGTGCAAACTGCACGGAGCCCCAGGTCGAGATCGGTATTCGCGGAGGAAGCGCTCAGAGAGACCCACCCACGGCGCCTCAGTGCGAACTCAATTCAGCATCTTCTACTTCAGGTAGAAATTATTCAATTTCCTATTCCCAGATGCCTGGACTTATAATTTCACAAAAAAAAAAAAAGAAGGAGGATCGACAGTTTGAACGTATTTCAGGTTACTATCAATCCACAACAAGCGGTACATGGTCGGAGACAAGCAGTACAACGGAGCCTGGCGATAGTTTGGTCCATCATCCCGGATCCCAGGACGGAGTCGAGACCTTGGACGTGTCGGGTGTAACGAGTCACCATCAGTCGTCATCTGGTTCGGGTACATCTTTCTGCGGAAGTGGTGGCGTAGGCTCAATGTCATCCGGAGCTTCTTCGCCCCGTGTCACACCCCTGTCGATAAAAATTTGTGCGTTTTGTGCGTGGGGTGCCCTTATAGGGTTGTGCACAATAAAAGTCGCGACATCATGGACGACGAGCGAATCGTCGCTACAGTTTACCTGGCACTCGGCGTGCGCCGAATTCATCAGAGGCATAAACAGTCATCTATGTCCTCGTCCTATCGGTCCTCTCGGTCCTCTCGGTCCTCTCGTTCGTTCGCCTCCCGCAAAGACGATATACCCGGTGATATTCAGTTGTTCTATAATAAGATCGTTACTGGTCGGTGTATACGAGTTAGTTCTTGACGAACTATCGTACGCCTGGTACGTATTACGTGAGATAATGTTAAAGAAATGGAGGTATAATAATAATAATAATTGCATAAGGGATATGGATCTGATACTAATCGATGAATACATAGAGGATCGAGATCAGCTTACGACATTGAATTCAACGCGTCTAAGACGTCGACGTAGACGTCGTCGTGGCACCAAACGCCGGCGTAAAAAGAAACGCATACGAGCCTCATAGCGTAGCCTTAAACGCGGTCTGCCCGGATCGGATCAATGCTCACTATTGCCACTTCCCGGTTCCCTTACGACAGTCGACAGCCGCCCTCGCGCCAATAATAACGCGGATGATGACGATGATGATGATGATGATGATGATGATAAAAGCATCAATATTAATGATACTAATAATAACAATAATAATAATAATAATAATAATAATTATAATAATAATAATAATAATGATAACAAATAACAAATAAATGAATAATTAATGATGAATAATTAATAATTAATTAAAAGAGAAGAGAAAAAAAAAATGATGATGATGAATAATACTAGTAAATAATAATAATAATAATAATAATAATAATGATATTAATAATGATAATATGGAAATAAATTGGCGTCGTTGGTGTGGCTGCGGCAGCTCGGTCCAGACAGCATCCTCGTATATATAAACATATATATATATATATATATAGGCTGACCCTGAATCGCTCGTTCGCGAATTTGACAACGGCCACAACGGCGATGACCTGCGAAAGGTTTACTTATACACCAGGTCCCGGGTAAATTTCCTTCCACCCTTTCCAACTTCCGTTGCGTCGTCGTCCAAATTTCCAGCCTGCCTGTATACCTTCACCTACACATCCATATACCTGCATACCTATATACCTATATACATAACTATATCTATTATAAAACATGTACGAAAGAGAAAGAGGCATATATAGAAATACTTATACGGCGAAAGTGAACATTGACCAACGTCAGAAACCGCGACCCGCGAAAGGCTCGCCCCCCCCTCCCCCCCTCCCCCCCCTGAAGATATGTAATTGATAATAATTGATATACATAAATAATTAATAATAATAATATTAATAATAATAATAATAATAATAATAATAATGATAATGATGATAATGATATTTGAATAATAATGAATAACAATAACGATAACGGTAATGATAATTAATGATAAATAAATAAATGAATAATAGTAGGTAACAATAATGAATAATGAGAGAAAAAAAAAAAAGAAAAGAAAAAAAACAATTATTATGTACTACCATAAATGTGTAGAGGGTGTTTTCGACGAGGCATCGCGGGCGAGTTGGATTGCCTGGAATTCTTCTGGTCTCACAGATTTCGGCAACGTGAATCGCGAAGAAATTGTGTCAATCTGCTATATATAGAATCCGAGTTAATCCGATCAAATAAAAAAAAAAAAAAAAATGAAAAATGAAAAATGAATAAATGAAAAATGAAAAGACAGGGAGACGTGTAATTAAGGTCGTGATTGGCGAAATCGGTGAGGGTGGAAGATGGGATAGGCTGGGCCAACTTACCGCGACGTGTATTTGAAAATAGCCTTGTACTACGTACGAGAGATAAATAATAAATAATTAATAAAACCATGAGTATAGGTAGGTAGAAAACACGAAGACGGATATATTGTTATCGAGGTATAATATGTGTTCGTTTAGACATATTAAATATACACACGTGTATACATCTCTACACGTATTGCCGCAGTCGTCTGTACTTCTGCACAGGTGTATACATATATATTATATATACATATATCTATCTATATATATATATATGTATATGTATATATATATATAAATATATAAAATACTGAATATGTAAATGTAGGATATTATATTCATGCGCGCGTATATTATTATATATGTAGATAATATTATAATAGTAATAATAAACGGAGGGAAAAAGAAGAAAGAAAAAAAAACCAAAATACAAAAAGGAACCTATACACCATACACGTTTGTATACACACGCGCACACACACGCATACACAAACTCACGCGAATATATATATATATATATATAGATATGGATATGGATGTATGGATATATATATATATCTATATATATGTATACGACGATGGGAGAATTAAGCTTCGGGTGGAATTTTCTTTGAAATTTGACACACATATGCACATACACCTATAAAGGGGGTTGTGTAATTTTTGAAAAACCACAACCCTATATTATATGCATTTATTACTGCAGAATTTAATAATTAAATAGGTAGGTACATACATATTACATATATACATTATACATACATAGATAATAATATATAGACGTGTTAGATCAGCATTGAAACCCGAAAGGAAGTTAAATTGCGAACCCATGATAACGATCACGCTTTAGATTGTCACGCGTTAAGTATATTATTCGTATACCTATATACCTATAGAAACATTGAACCTAAATATAACATTACATACAATTTTTTATGGACGAAATATTTGATCGTCCCACGTGCGAATGCGAATGCGAATGTGAATGCGAATGCGAATGCGAATGCGAATGCGTATATATTACTTACGTACGTCGGATGAGATGAAATATAATGAAAACGTGTGTATTAGCGATTGAAATTTGAGGAAATTGGGACACGCACGTACATATTTTCGCAATTCCTCCGCCCGCGACACTCCGAATCCATGAATAATTTTATCTATATATATATATATATATACCTATGTATAGATCTATAATATATATATTTATGTATATATATATATATATATATAGAGAGAGAGAGAGAGAGAGAGAGAGAGAAAAAGAGAGAGAGAGAGAGAAAATCTAAAATCTACAATATATTGAATCTCACCGCCGATCCCTGATCTCACGAAACGCACAATTTCGCCCCGCCTAAGGATTAATCGTGTTTTTGTACATTGACGAGCGTATTATATCGATGCCCTATGTATACCTATACGCTGCAACGATTTAGTTGCCGTGCAACGTGACAGAAATTTTTGGGAAATCGCAAAGTCGAGTTATTATCGTCTTATTCATATATTAATAACCCCGTGAATCGGGGCGCAGATGTATACATATACATACATACATGCATATATATACACGTATACACGAATTCAGAGAAGGTAGTTGTCGATGATTGAATAATTCATTTAAAGAAAAAAAAATAAAAGACACACGGTAATATTGTACCATATAGCGAAATAGATTAGGTGATATTTCAACTATCGAAGTAACCGAAGGATATCGTCGGGGGCGCCACGAAGCCGAGCCTGGATTCTGGCGCGATAAGATACCGAAATTGATAGAGAAAAAAAAGAAAAAAAAAAAAAGAATTAGAAAATAAGAAAAGCTGCTGACAAGATATATTATGTACTTTGAGTTTTCCACAAATCATGTAACGCTGCTTATATATGATTTCCATAATTGTAGATATTAAAGTTATACACAATTTTCAAAGCCATTGACGTCCCGCAGATGAAATTTTGCAAATTTTACTTGCAGTCGTTTAATATTCCGTTTTCGTTCATTTTTTTTTTTTTTTTTTTTTTTTTTGTTTGCCAAGTACCTACGTCGGTTTGCTCGCGGCGTCTCGCCGATAATCCACGACACAGAATGACACAGACAGCAGCGAGTGTTACTGTATTGTTAAATATTGTCCACACACAATTGTTACTAAGTATTATAAATATTATATATATATATATATATATATAAATGATAAAGAAAACTAAATAAATAGAAAAAAAATTAATAAAAAATGAAAAAAAAATGTAAAAAAAAAACCAAAAAATTTGCAAAAAGAATTGTATGACACGGGTCATTATTTAAGATATATAGGTAACGGTGATACGAGGAGAATTTGAAAACGACGACTAATATACGATCACCGCGAGAATTAGTAAAGAAAGAAAGAAAGAAAGAAAGAATAAAGAAATCGACTACCACATAATACTATATATATATAATATTACGCATGATGTATTAAATTTTGACGAGAATGAAAGGTGGAGAAAGAAGAAGAAAAAAAAAAAAAAAAAGAAGACAAAAGAGTACTTTTTAAATGTTGGTTTTTCTAGTAGCGATGAAAATATAGCGGTGAAGGGCTGCCCCGTTTCTATAAATTAAGTTTTTGATTTGCCAACAGATACGATATCCGTCATTATGAAATGATATACATAGACTGCACCTATATACTATATGCGTATAATTGACGTGTATGTATGCCAATTTATTGCATTGCACCTGCGAAACACTTCGTTCGTTTACCTACCTATATATATATATGTTTCTTTGACTTATATGCCATATTCTTTCGATTCACAGTTCTCGAGTCGTTTCAATATCAATATCAATATCAATATCAATATCAATTTCAATTTCCATTTCAATTTCAATTTCAATTACAATTTATTGATATATTTATATATATATATATCTATATATTATCGCCAATAGGCGATCACAATATATATGTATATATATACATACCTGTGTATTGAAAGAAACGTACGAATTTTAGCGCTTGTTAATTTCTAGCTAGGTGCTAGGCTCAAACGGGGAAGTAAATATTTTTGAAAAATAAAGTCGAAGAGAAAACGAAGAAAAAAAAAAGAAAAAAAAAAAAAAAAAGGAAAGAAAATAATGAGAGTAAAAATAAAAAAAATAAAAAATAAAGAAAAACCATGGCTGGCGGAAATTTATCGGGCCGATTTCCGGCGTGAAGTAAAAGTGATTAAACAATGGCACTGCACGACCGGAAGCCAATGTAAAATGCAACCTATATTACCGATACAATATATGCCTTATTGCGCCTATACTATACGCTCGTTGACTGCAATTATTGTTGAAACTGTACACATATAATATATTCGTGATACGATAACAAGATTACGTGATGAGTTTTTGTAAAGATTACGGGATTGGCGAAGGTGAATTGAAATGGAATAAATTTCGCGGATGTGAGATGGATCCGAACCCGTTTGACTCTAGCGCACGATATACCTGGTATATAGGAATTAAGCGATGAGGAATATTGAATTGTAACGGTGATCGGCAGGAGGCAGGAGGCAGGAGGCAGGAGCGGCGCGTAGGTACGATAAATTAAGAACGTGAATATATATACGTGAATATGTACGCGAATAATAAGAACGTGAATTAGTATTCGCCTTTAAGTAAATGATAAGCAATGTTCTCGGACCATAAGATACCTATACCCTACGGATATAACGCTACGTTAAAGTCGCGGCGTCATGTCAGGTTGCGGATTACCCGCAGCGCAAAGGCGTGTCGCGATAAACTATATAATTTCATAGTTTTCCTCGTCAGCCGGGGCTGCAGAATGTATGATGAGGTCAATGCTATACCTACGACGAATATGTGAGAGGGGGAGGTCGACGATTTAGAAATTTTTGAATACAGGGTCTATTCACTGTCATTTTGTACGTCTTCTCAGTGCAGTTATATGTATATGTATGCCTTAAACTATAAGTTCTTCGCGTGTAGTTATCTACTACCCGTCATTATCATCGTACATATATAATATACGTGTACACGTGATCGTGGCTCGAGTGATGGATTTTACACACCCAGTGCACCGTTGATAACCCTAACCCAACCCGTTCATCCGATGCTAGAAGAAGGAAGAGAGAAAAATGAAAAATGAAAAATAAAAAATGAAAAGAAAATCGGAAAATTTTCACACGCGTCAATTTCCATTCGATCGATTATTTCACAATTCCATGATAAGTCTATACATATACTATACCAAGTGGCAAATCAAAAATTCGGACTACTATAGGGCAGCTCAATTTGTAAAATCGTTCAAACTTTAAATGCACCAAATACAATGGCCACCATGTGCGAGAATAATACAAATAATAATATTAATAATATTAATGATAATACTAACGCTAATAATAGTAATGATTACGATATTGTATAATGATAATATTTATGTTAATACCGATGACAATGATAATCAAACCGGGGGATGCATACATACGTGCGACACCAGTATCTCTATACCTTTACCTTTACCCTTACCCTTACCTTTACCTATACAATAAATCTAATAATATAACTCGTCATATGTCTAAGACCTAAGACTTGAACTGTAACTCCAACTGTATCTGAATGTCACTCTTGTATGCACGGTGAGACTATATTGGAAGATAATTATAATGAGTATCGAGGCAACGTTTTCCTTATAATTGTCAATTTTTTTAAAGTTCAGGCTGGACACGTTCGTCTACAATATCCATACACTTGAAGCCCTGATTAGTCAGAAATATGGGGCGGAGGTAAAGGTCAATTTGCTTGTGTATAAAATCGCCCTAAAAAATATTGGGGTTAGAGATATTAATCCGAATAGATCAAGCATTAAGCGATGATCCAGCAGGTAATTGGAAATATTGAGACCGAGACATTCTTGGGGGATGAAAAATTCATAGATCTATAGGTATACGAAGCGGTCAAGCCCGGCTTTGGTCGTTACTATATGCACGATATATTTGAAGAGAACCAAAGTCAAGTATACCAGGGTGAAAAATGACACACATATGTATATAGAGTTTGAATTTCGCGTCGGTAATACTTGGCTGAGGTTTCATTATTATCAGCGTTTGAACCTGCCCCATTCGTACAGATGTATAGCTTCTGTACCTAAATACATACACCTGCGTATATACACAAACACACAGTTAAAACGCAGGATCAATATTAGCCGGCAGTTAACCGCCAGATTCATTTTCTTCTTCTTCTTCTTCTTCTCAAAATCAAATATACCCAGCTAGCTCACCCCTGGACCTAGCCATACAAATATCCTTCGTCCACATCTACGAGGTTCTTTTTTCTCATATCTATCTATATACTATCTATATGCCCGCCTAATCTCTGCGCCTAGTTAACGTCCAAGCCGGACCCCTGCCGTTCCGAATTCGCCGGTGCATTTCCTTTGGCGTTATAATTTCTCTAGATAAACTAAGAAATCATTGAACGAGGGTTAAAATAATAATGATGATAAATCCGCGAGTGGATTGAACGGGGATTCGCGAACGGCAGGGTAAAGTCTCGAGGCGAGGGGTGAGTGGGTATTGATCCCCGCGACACGGCAGCAAAGTGAAGTTTTACCCCTGGGTTCCGATCCTGGAGTGACTCGGGAATATCTTGGGCAGATATTGCGAATAGAATATATATACGGGCGGGAAGGTTGAACAGAAGCGACGTCGAGTACTCGTGAAAATTTTTCTTCGCGGAATATAAGCAGGCGAGTGGAGTTTGAAATTCGAGTATCTATACCCGGCGTGGAAAAGACGACATTGTCGATCATTACCGCCCCTATCATCGATAATTAACTCGTCCGAGGTCGATCCGCGAACGAAATATGATACACCGTAACGGGGTTACTCGCGGACTTAATTGAAAAGAAAAAAAAAAAAAATCGAAAGACGAATATACCCTCGGGAAATTGTTCGCAGCAAGAATAAACCCGAACTTTTTCGAATATTTAGCGAACAGTTACGGATTTCCTGCCGCGTATATCAGTAGCTGTAAGTTCCTCGTATTCCGATCTCGCGGTTATTATTATCGGAAATTCGCGAGAAAAGTATACAGGTAGAATAGGTATTACGATTCAGCCGGCTTTGAATATCATCGTACTCGACTGTTTAGCGATTTTCTATTTTTTTATTCTTCTTTTGCCGCGGCGAACGACTGGTTTGCAAGAAAGCAAAAATGAGAAAGTGAAAACTGAAAGAGGAAAAAAAAAAAAAAAAAAAGAAAGAAAAGTAAGGAAAATATTCGAAACTATAATAGGTATATATTTCCACTGCCCTATAGCGACAGCAACACCAGCGTTGAACAAGGCCTTAGAAGTATAACAAAGAAGAAACATAACTAGCTTGTAAGAGGTAATAATTGTTATCAAAGTGTAGTATGAAGTTATTGAAATAATATGGTATCTAGGCATTTGTAAAATATCGACAATTGTTTTATAATAGATTTGACGGTTATTGTATTTAAAACGAGTATGTTATAGCTGTTATAGAGATACGCTTAAATATCGCTGAAGAATTTATTCTAAAAAAATGCCGCAGGTTGCGTTGCGGAAGTCGCTTATATGAACGTACTGTATATATATACCTATATATGTATACCTGTCCACCCACCCTCACAAATTATACTCTACACTTAGTCCACATCATATACGTATGTATGTATGTATGCAGGTACGTGTCTACCGCGTGTGAATACTTTCGCGGATCCTGAAACTTGAAAATTCGCAAAACTCATCCATAGATTCGATATAGACATAATAATCATGTCCTCATCCCACGTCACTATGTCCCGATTATCGTGCACACATATCTATTCCTCGCGGGACTATTCGCACGATTATTTCCCTATCGATATCCCAGTCATTCGGGTTCGTTAAATCGATCATAATTCTTGAAAAATTGGCTAAAAAGTCCTTGCGCATCATGAAGGTATAGGTGAGAGACGAGGGGATGCGAGAAGACGCGTGAGCATACAAGGTTCGATTCGTATATACGTACATACGAACATGCGTGTATACCTACATGTTTGCGAAGGCGAAATTGACGGTCAACTGTGTGGCATAGGGGTGGTTAGAGATCGAGGAAAGATAGGGGTTGGCGCGGGCGTAGGGTTAGAGAGTACTCCTGTGGTCGTTGGGCGACGTATGGGTTGGGGAAGGGATTTTAGGGGTTAGAAAATTTCTGTACCGCGCGTAAATCGCTGGGATTCGTTGGGAAAACTTTTGAACATGTTTACCACCGCGGTATACGTATACCTATACATATATATATATATATATATATATATATATATATACCAATGCAATAGGTGGATGAATGAAGGGATATTCTGTTGAGGAATTGCGCGCCCGATCCATGGTATATGTATCTATATATATGTATATATGTATACCTATACACGGTGAAAATTTGCGAGAGACGAGAACTCGCCGCGCGTATACCGCAGCTATTTCATGAAATTCTCCCGATTCATACAGAATTCAAAGAGAGATATTTTCGGCTTCGTTATGTTTTACGCTTTGGTTTCCAACATCTATATACTTACAGATATATCCACCTATAGATTCCGTACGAAACAATTTTCGGAAACATCGCAATAAAATAGCACAATGAATATCATTTCTATTTGATGAGATGTCAATTTTGTCACGGGGAAGAAAAAAAAGAAAAAAAAAGAAATTAAAAATTAGAACAAATAAAAAAGATGGGGTATGGGCGTGGGGCGAGATTTTCGAACGGAAGAAAGAAAAACTGGATGATATATATACCTACCTATATATTCCTATACTCAGGTGCATCGTATGTATGCATCATCCTCGAGTCGTCGATAGCTCAGCCGTATCAGACCTAGAACAAAAAAAAAAAAAAACAATTAATAAGAAAACCAAAAAAAAAAAAAGAAGGAAAATCAATGGCTCATTGAAATTGGTGGCTACTGAAACAGATATGGTGTGCCCCGTGTGTTAAGAAAATTACATAGAGAAAATTACACTGTAGAAAGATTGTGAGAGTGAGAGTATGAGAGATTGAGAGAAAGAGAGAGAGAGAGAGAGAGAGAGAGCGAAAAATGGAGAATAAAGATATTGTAGAATTAACGTGAAAAAAAAAAATGAGAAAAAAAAAACGAATGAAAAAAAAAATGAAAAAATAAAATAGTGTTGTGAATACCGGACCTTGTGAATGCGAGTGTGTGATAGAGGAACGTTATAATTATATTATACCAACTATTATTATTATTATATACATATAAAACTAGGTTATAGTAGAGAAAGATTGAGGGTAGCAACAAATTAAAAAAAAATATATTATTCAGATGCTTGCTACTGGTTCGAAAAGCAACTGAAAAACTATAGGTATATGTGTAAGAAAGGAAAAGAGGAATGGAAATGGAAATGGAAATGGAAATGGAAAGGAAAAGGAAAAGGAATGGACGAAGAGGAGTTTCGAAAATGACACCGGGCGTACCGAGGATGTAACGCGAACGATATAATATAAATTGTATAATTAGCGTATGTCTATATAGAGATTTATTACCCTAGACGTGAAACTAGGAGGTCGTGGTGCGGAGAAGACGAGGAGATATTAATTAATATTCGAGTAATCGCGTCGCCTCCTCGGTACTCCGGTTTTATACAATAATGATGAAATTTTTTTCATACCACACGCACGATACAGTGTCGTTTGAACATTTATACATATACACATATATATATATTATTATTGCATTAATTATTTATTATTAACTAATACGTCGCACGCGCAAACAGTTTTCACATTTCGTCGTCGTACGTAACATACGCTGATCGCAAATATTCTAAATACCGTGATTTTCTCTGGATGCGGAACACCACGGATACCAAGCCAAAACTCACGCGTTCAGTGGATTGCGTCCAACCGTACCCTGTCCAAGCTAACTCCATTGATCTAAATCATTTACCTTACCCGGTCCAATGTTCCCGCAACTCCACTTCGTCGCACAATTTACTGATTTATTTCAAATTAAGCGCCTAACTTGCAAATGCTACGCGCGCTGTTTTTGAATTCGAACAGAATGGAATTAGCACGAACAGGGTATGGTTGGCGCAATCCACTAGACGCGTGAGTTTTGGCTTGGTATCCGTGGTGTTCCGCATCCACAGAAAGTCACGGTATACGTACTTAGCGTATCCGCGTATATCTGTTATATCGTACATCACGTGTTTAAAACGCGATAACAAATTGCCTCGTATCGAGTATCAGATACGATGCATATGTAGTAGAGAATTCGCGGGATAATAGGACGCGGGTAGTGCAAAACGGGAAAGCTGATGACCGCTTTTTAAATCTTAAGATCGAAGGTCCGGGGTGCCCTGTGTCGCGAGCCAACCAGCCCACAGTAGAGTCATAAAGTGTTACCAGAAGGAGGCCCGGGCCTGAACGTTTTATTGTTCGCAAGTCAATCTGGACATGGATGAGATGAGAGAAGGAGAAGGAAAGTAAAGAGAAAAGCATTTATGCACCGGTGTAAAAATTATCCGAAAGTATGTCGATGTATCAAGTCAGTCTATACAGAATTTCGATACTCGACTCGACGATTATATTATACCTGGTACGAAAGGAAAATGATATGAACTCCGCAACTAAGGGATGTATATGATAGACCGAGAAAACGAGTAGAATGGATCTTTTAGAAATTATACTATACGTATAATATTGTACCATAATGAATAATTACTAAACTACTACTACTACTACTACTACTGCTACTCATACTACTACTACTACTACTACTACTACACTACCACGAACATATGTATATGGTATACGGTACATTCAACAGTACAATATGTTATATGATAAAATGATATGATATGTAATATCGTGTAGCGGTGAATACGGGGTTGGGAAGGGGAGTTATTTATTATTATATCGTTATAGCTGATAATTCGTTGGATTCGTAGAATATTCGGAATAATATTTCTCGCGAATTGCAGCTGATTATTATACCTACGTATATACATATATATATATATACATAAAGGTGTGTATATATGTATATACATACATACCTTTAGCCGAAGATTATTGTGTTAGTTGAAAAAAAAAAAAAATAAAGAAATAAATAAAGAAAGAAGGAAAAATGGGGTGAAAAAAGAGAATTAAAACTGTACCCGCAGCTAATGATCGTCGATATATATATATACATCTTTTTAGCAAAATCATCCTTGTATTAACGATCTAATCATATAATGCCTATATATATATCTAATTGAGATGCGTTACCTTGATACGAGCGAGATTATCGCGTGAAGAAAGAAGAGAAACTATAAATGAATGATTATGAATAAATGAATGATAATTAGAAACGCAATTATATCGAGGTGAACGAGGAAGATCGGTGTAGGTCCCATACCTGTTATATATTACATTCACCCGCAAAACGACAATTGATTAGGGTTTAACGATCGTTACCTAAATTACGAATCTATTCGAGACGACGCGACGATAGGGATACATTAGAAGCTGGTGTCAAATGTAGGTATATATTATACATAAATATGTAATGTAAATAAGAAATTACGTACGATACAAGTATGTGAGGGTAGTAGAGTATGTACGACAGATGACGACAGATGACGCGAGATACAGTTATTATAATATTCATGTCGAGTGTTGGATACTTACACGAAAGATTAGATTGGAGATGAGTGGGTAGAAACGGGACGAAACGAAATATGAAGAGTGTATTGACTGCGACGAAGAATGGACTTGGAGCAGAGCATATACATACAATTGTAATATGAAAATACGTTAATTAAGGGTTAAATAGGGTTCTCGAACCAAGCCTGCATCGTAATTGATAACTCGCAGAAATGAGCACACGTGTGCGAATATTAATTAATGATAATGATTATTAACAAACGTTGCGGTGATGACGTTATTTTTTTTTCTTTTTCTTCTTTTTTTTTTTTTTACTTTCCTTTTCTTTTCTTTTCTCATCTTTTTCTCCGACCGAATCTTACGGTCTTTTTAGAGGCCTGAATTTTCACACCAATTATCTAGGTAATACCTTTTTAACCCTACTATTCTATACTATACGTATACCTATAATATACGTGTAACGAGTCGACCTTTGTTACGTGAATTCATATGTTATTATTATTATTATTATTATTATTATTATTAATTACCATAACTAATACTACTAATAATGATACTACTACTATTACTATTATTACTACTACTACTAACTACTACTAACTACTACTACTACTACTATACTACTACCGATACTATTACCACTACTACTTCTATTACTACTACCATTATTATTATTATTGTGCGATGTATTGTGAAACTATAGCCGCAGCCAGCGTTACGAACGGTTAATTAATACATATATAACAAATTGTTATATATATATATATATATCGCGATTGATCGCGCAGTGCTCCGATTAGTTAATCAATTTCTTGAATATGGGTATATATATCGCTGGGTATGGATGAATATATACTTATTACCGTTGGTGGAGGACTGTCCGATTCTATCGTCTACACAGACAATTTCCAAATGTATCTATCATCGATATACATATATAGGGTATTATATACATACATACTTACTCACTTATTTACTCACAGAGCCGAGTAAAGGGAAGAAACAATATCCATGGAAAGTTTCGAGTTCGTTTCGCGGTTGTTGCGTTCTATTATACTTGGATCTATGTTTCTATGTATATATGATTAGTATTATTATTATTATCATTATTATTATTATTATTATTGTCAATGGGTATAGCGAGGAATTTCGTTTCGTCTGTTCTATTTTCCCAGATTTCAATTTTCATTTTCAATATCCTATTCTTTGACGGAGAGATTGCCGTCTATATGAAGATCGTGAATTAGGTACTTCGTTAACATTATACCTGTAGATATACCAATTGTGTATTAAACGGTTGTATAGAGACTTCCCACGCGTGATCATTCAGGCCTCCGTGTAGTTTTAGCGTGCAGTATATAGTAGCGTGCGTGCTGCCGTATATTCATTTCGACACAATTCACGATATCCGAACTCCCACGTCCTACGATTATATTAATGAATAAAATAAAAATCCAAGAATACAGGAGGAAAGAAAGAAAGGAAGAAAGAAAGAAAGGAAGACGGAAGAGAATTCCGCGTCTGACGGGGCGTATATTGAATAAGAATAAAAATAATTTAAAAGAAGAAAAAAAAAAAAAAACCAAGAGAGAGAGAAGAGAGAAAAAATAAATAAATAAATAAATAAATAAAAATAAATAAAATAAACCACCCCCGATCGAACGAATCGTGTTCGTTATTCATTTGTACCGTAATTTATTCGTTTCAAGTTAAGTGTCAGATAATACTGTACGAATAATAGTATTATTATTATATTATTATGGAGGAAAAAAAAAAAAATTGAAAAAAAATTAAAAAACACTTAAAAAAACAAAAAAGAAAAAAAAAAAAAAAACATTAATAATAATTAAACCAAAAACCAAGAAAAAGAAAATCCAAAAAAAAAAAAAAAAAAAGAAAAAAAAATATATACTATGTAATCATTTGTAAGAAGAATTGATTAGTTTCGTTTCGAGTGTTGAGACTATTCATTTGTAATTGTTTAAATCTAATGAGAAATGTACTGTAAAACTAGAGGAGGCAAGAACTCACTGTATAGGCACTAAAAATATATCATTTGTTGACATGAACGCACATCTTTTCACCTATATCCAATTCAATCGATGTATGCATGGTATACAGTACCTATACGGTATAGGTACGTGTGTATAATCCTCATAAGTAATAAACAATATCGGTTCGTGATCTGATCCGGAAAATCATCTGCAATTAGAAATAATAAAAGATATGGGTTTAAAAGATACGGAAATAGATCTGTCGTCGGAAGTAGGTACATAAATTCGTCCAGAAAGATATCAATTTTATTCATCATCGTAGTCATCAATCGGCCCAGAATCATTGGCACAAGGTAGGTAGGTAGGTATAATATAATATAATATAATATATATAAGTGATATTTTCTACAATTGTCAGAATGATAATTACTATGATAATTGTATATAGGTGTGATGAAAAGAAGCTGATGAATAAATCCTGCCACTCTTCGTTTCGAAAAGATGAAACTTATCGAAAGACTGCAGATCGTAGTCGTCTACCTGTCGGACGATTTTTTTAACAACGAAATAGAAGCAGATCCACAGCTTTGTTTCATCCACACCATAAAGCCAATTTCTACTGCAACTCGTTGACATCTTAAAAATAGCTATATAATTATTTCTAAATTTCATCCCGCGGTATCAGGGCAAAGGATGAAAATTTACATCGAAATATATTCCTCGATTGAACATCTTTCGATCTGGTTTTAGCTGCATTTGTGGATTACTTTCAAAAATATATTCGCAAACCATACATGGAATTTTTTCCTGCTATACATAGAACCTTGAATCACAGACGCTGGTTCACAAACTTTTCAACTAAATTCACATACACCTAATTAACATATATCTCACTCGAGTAATTAATACGCAGATGCGAAGGCTAATTAATTAACACATAATAATATATAAGTCATCAGCTCTCGTCGTAGATTCCCAAAACTCGTATGCAAGCAATACTGCTCGAATTAAGGTACTCCTTTCATCGACTTTATTCATTAAAAATTCACTATAAGTTTATAATTACCGAGTCTTTGAATATTTCATCTAAGGAGAATCGAGAAGATAGAAGAATTATCGACTCTGGAATCTTCAACTTCCCGAGTGTCTTGCTATCCGCTAAATACCGCAAAATCTCTTTCGCAGGAATCGCACTTTCGCGCTGTTCGTATAGACACGCGAATCTGCACAGGTATGTATTAATTATCGTATTTATAATATAAGGTGAGGTCAGAGTTCAGACTTCGCAGGCTCCATAAGCCGTGACGTTTACGGTACCGCGATAGTCCGTAACCTCAGTCTCCCAATCAACGCTGTTCTTCACGCCACCGGCGGACCTAGAATTCGCGTAGTGTTGAGCCTTTTCCCTCATGTTGTCCCCGTGGTCTAGGCTTCTCTCTGCGGTTAAAAGCAGAATTTTTTAAACCCGAAGAAGTTTCTTCGCCGTTTTTATCCCCGAATGAAAAAAAAACGGCGGAAAGAAAAACGCAGTAATCTTACGCAATTGCGAGTTATCCTCGTCCCGCGGCTGTGTGACCTCGCTTCCAGAACACGAGAATGATCCGGAGGTCTGAATCCCGCTGTCCTTAGAAGTGCTGTTGCAGCTCATTCGGCTCCGTACACCGCGATGAAGAGAGAAGAAAATCGTGGTAATAACAGCCAAGGAGAAACTCAGGCCTGCCATCACGGTGGAACACGTCCGAAATCCGTATCGCTGTAAAATCAGACCACCGAGACTAGGTCCGACGACTTCCCTGGTAAAGGAATAAATAACCAATGAAGAATGTCTTCCTGGATAAGCATGCGAGTTATCACTTTCCGTAAATCAAGTCATTGGGTAAATGCTGGATATTAATCCTGCAGGCGATAAGAGACGTCGTTATTCTCTCAACACCGTGAAAACATTTCCCAGATAACCGCGTCGACTGTCTTGAGAATAATTATCGCCTAAAATTAGTCCCTTCAATCGTGAGAATTAATGGATACGTTCTGCTCACCCCAGAGAATAAGCGCAGGACCAGAGACCGGCGACCATACTGTAGGTTGACAGTTCGTCGGCGAGACCTCCGCGGCTGTGGAATAGGCAAATGTGAGAAAGGAAGCATTGTGTAATCTCTCGAGGAGAATAAATCGCGAACTCACATAGCACTGGCCAAGATACTCTGAAAGGTAGGCAGCAGAGTGAGAGAAACGGAGACACCCAGGGTGCACAGAGCGACGATGTTTAGCCACAGAGTGCTGAAAACACGATACGTTAGTCAAATATTGGCGAAGACTTGTCCATCGTTTCTCCGCACCCTCATACCTACTTTGGCAGGAAGGGAAGCAGAGACGTTGGTCCTAGCAGTGCTAATCCTGCTGAGGACACGGCTAATCCAACCGACATCATGGACCAGTGAGAGTTTGTCTTATCGGCCAAACGGCCCCAGAAAGGACTGCTGATACCGTAGAGTGCGGAGAACAGGAGAAACACGAGACCAACCTGTTTCGTGCTCAGGTTATACTGCGGTGAGATTAGAAAAACGTTTAGCTTTTATACATCGATTGGTTTTTTCTGAGGAAAAGATACGAACCTGGCGGAGATGTGGCTCCAAAGTTGGATCCAGGAAGGACCAAGTATTTGAGGCGACGATGACTACAGTTCCGCTAACCAGGACAGCCGGGAGTTTGAGAAATTTCAGCAAAGAACCTCGCCTCGGTGGTCTTCTGTAATCTGTTTTAGAAAATAATTAACTTGTACATGTAATAAGTATGAAGAATCCTTACCATCGGCTGAGGGAATCAAGCAGAAATTTATGGGAGTTATGGCGACGAGTAGACCACCGAGAACGTAGAAAGGTAATCCGAATCCACCGACCTGTAGAAACGGGGTGATAATGATCGTCTTTTGATGAAATAAGAAATACCGATTCAGCGCGAAATCTCACCGAGTACAGCAGCCCCCCGATCGCCGGTCCAATGCTCATCCCAAGTCCGACGAAGGTCTCGAGAATTCCCTGTCAAGATGGTGTGATTTTATAAAGATAATCAACGAACGATGAGCACTAATCAGGGACAAGATGAATCATCTCACCAAAACTGCGCCGATATTATCCGGAAAGATATCAACCACGAATACGTAGCTGGCGGTTGAAAAAGCGCTGGCTCCCAGAGCCTCGAGTCCTCGTATCAGGAAGCAAAACGATACGAAGGTCGTGTAGCTGGCAATCGCATCTAGAAACCTGATCGCAGGGGGAGAAAGATTGCAGGATATAATCGCGGTGATAATAATGGACTGGGTGCAGGATGGAGAGGTCTTACCCAAATAAGACATTGCACACGCCGGCTACCATCAGTCCGGAAATGAAGAGGAATTTAGCGCCGATCCTCGGAAGCTGTAATACGCTGAAATATAGTCACTCTATATAGACGTATAGACGTAGTTGTAAGCCTTGCGGAAAACGCCTGATACTTGCTATGATTCCGAATACTGGAGCGGAAAGGAACATGACTACCGCGTAAAAGCTGAACACGAAGCCAGATACGGACTCCGGCATGCCTCTGACTTCCGCCTGTAACAGGAAATTGTTTCAGAACCATAGGAGGACGCGTGGGACGAAGGTGTAGCATTTAGGTGTACAAGTACCTCCTTGGGGAAAAACGGCGCCATTATACTCATCGAGCAAAAGCTGACGAAGTCAACGAGCGAGAGGGAGAGAAGGGCTAATTTTTGACGTCGATTAAAATTCCCTATGGTAGAGGGACGAGGCGGTCTCTGCGTCCTCAACAGACGCTCACGTATCCTTTGAATTTCGCCGGGTGTCACGTTCCCCGCACATATGCTAGACGAACGAGGATACGCGCCTCCGTTTCTGTTCGATGTTGCCGGGGTCGCGGTTTCCCCGTTAGGGATTAACCGCGACCTGACAGAATCCTCCTCCGGATTCATTCTCCTGTTTGGATAAACAAAACTTCCGTTCGATTAGACTTCCAGAGATACGCGCGCGTGGATGTGGTTGCATAACGGCGGGCGCGGGATGTTATCGTTCGCTTACCACGTGGAGAAGATAAAAGTAAAACCTGTTCAATGAATCGTATTAAATAATTCTAAAACCTATCGATTGGACCTTGACCTTTTCAACGAACTCGGCAGTGATTGAGACGGCCGCGATAGACATGCAAGAATTTCTCGAAGACTATAGCTACGCAGCCTTCTACATCAGCCTCGAAATTCTGTCAATTCAGAGAACGACGCTGCGACGACTGTCCCTAATGCAACTAATACCTTTGATTAGTTACTGGCCATAATCATACGCGAGGAATTAGCGTCGTTGCCAATATTGCACGATAAATCTGTGTGTTCCACGTGCTCTATGTACCGAACAATAATTTTCGTGTAATAATAGCTGCAGAGAAAAATAGAATATAATAGAATTTTCTTCTTGGCACAGGGTGGTTTTCGTGCATGCAATTCGCACGTGAAGGAATTAGGTTATGGACGCTAGGTATGAGAATTGACAGATAAACGAATATCCGGATGATTATACGCGAGGGTAATATGCTGATGGACAGGTGCTACACGTGTGGTAAATTCATATTTAAATCACTGCCGGTATTGATCCCGATTCAATATTCACTGACCACTTACCTCGACAGTGCTCCGTAAATACAGTTGAAAAACTGTTAGCCACTCTCGTCCGTCGAAACGCCGGGCTATTAATCGATTGGATTATCCCAAGACGCCGAAAGTTCTGCGCACGTATTTATGCAGCGACGCAATTTAACGCAGCCAAGGAAACTCGCCGGGTGATTGAGATTCGGCTGAATACGATCGGTGCAGAAATAGATTTTCGAAATATCTTTAGGTATATGCCGAACTGGGTAGAAGGGGTTGAATTTTACCTCCCTTTCAAATATTATCGAATTTTTGTTCAAACCGCAGTGCCACTGCATCTGTGTGTTCGTCCCTCGAATGCCCACGGGGAGATAGCATGTTGCATTAAAGATCGAGGGGGCATGTAGGATAAGTTATGTCCGTGAGGGAGATTATCGTGCGGTTGATAAGTCGCAGACGGTTTGTTGAGAGCTGGAAAACAGTAATCGCGTGAATAAAAAAGATGAAAAAAAAGAAGGATATTTACAAATCGTGTTTGTACGAAACCTCGTTGCTTGTTGATGGAAAAATTGTCAACAGATAAACACTATCGTCTATCTTGAGCGTGAATTGCATCTAAATCCAAGTTAGTGTAGGTGTACTACGTTTGAAGAAGATTAATGCATGTTTGACTACCCCGCGATAAGTCCTATCGTTTGATAAGTCGGTAGTATTTTTCTATCGTAGAAAACTTTACCTACGAATTTATTCAGAAGAAATCGACGACGGCTAGTTTCTCCCGCACTTACATCCATTTCGAAGATCTGAAAAATTCTTGAAGAAATAATTCATGGGTATACATAATATGTTACAGTCATTAATCGATAGGTGATATTTATTGCAAAGATTTCATATAATATATGTGATGTTACAAGTATGATAAATGATTACTACAGGTGACAGCATGATCAATATAATGTTCTTTCGTAAAATAAAATTTGTTATATTAAAATAAAATAAAATTCAAGTGCAAATTTTGCGTTATGTATATACGTATGTAAACGTTATAATTAATATGTAGTATATATATATTTGGTATATGAAAAGAAAAAAATATATCTATTTTCACGAAATGTAAGAGTGCTTATATATATAATATATATATGTATGGTAATACACAATAAGATCTAGAGAAGTTACTTTGCGCTATAAGTTATGTAAAAATAATAAACTAAACTACTAATTATACTATATCAAAGCTGCCAGACGAATTTTTTGCGCACTGCACGCAGAATATACAAGAAATTTTCGTTTGCCTAGAGATATGAGCCTCTCATTTTTCAACGACCGAAACCCGATCTGGTATCATTACGAGACGTGATATGTAGTACCTGTATTTCTCATTGCACTAAAGAATGAAATAAAACTTAAAACATCGTACGATGAATAAATGCATTTTTTTAACAACCTCAGATTCTTTGCTAGAAATTAAATAAAAACATTAAAGGACATTCACATAAATTTACACAATTTTAATTTCATGATTACCATCCTTTATCTGTACGACCAAATGAACGTTGATTGGCGAAGTTTTGATTGGTATATGTGTCCGAAAATCCTTGAATATTCCGGGCAATAAACTCCCTGTAATTAATAATCTCTCTCTCTCTTTTTTTCTCTCTATATATATATATATATGTATGTGTATATGTATAATAACTGTTTAACTCTATATATGCATAAATAATAAATCATTCAAATATCGTTACATATATTTAAATCAAACTCAACAATAGAAGATAAACTTGAAATGCGGTAAACTTTCGGTATAAAATGGATTTTATTAAAAAATTGTCCTACCGCTTTAGGACTGATCATGTTTCTACGTTTTTCTTTCTATAATCGTTTACCTTCTCTTCGAGACAAGCTATAGTGCTCGGCGTGAAATTGTCCCGAAATTTGACACGACCAATTATCATTAATAATCTATTTCTAAAAAAAAGTCGAAATTCCCTCATTCTCTCGAAGTTATATATATGATTGCGTGAGATGAGAGGCAAGAATTAGTAAGAGGAGGTGAAAAATGCCAATGAAAAATTATTGTCTTTTTTAAGACACGACCTAAACTAAATACATATACATTTATTACTATTCGTTAAAATTGGTCCAATATATTGATAAAATTATTTAATCGATATACCCATCTCATTGTATCGCTAGCAATCAGCTAGCAACTATTTATCATAGCTACGAATAATTTTATTTACAATTCCTGATCCCTCGTGAACGAATAATCGATAAATGATTTCCTCGTCCTCGCGAGATTCTCGGCGAATATGAAATCCGTTATACCTGGAATCGACGGTTTCAATACAACGCGGAAAAAGTGATTGAATTAGAAATGAGAAATCGTATTACAATTATTATAACAATTATATAAAAAAGGAGTACGTCATTCCTATTGCAGCATCCAACTTTTAACCGATTAATTAGACTTTCGTAATCTTCAATTTCACTCGTCAGTAATTAAGGCAAGAGATTTGATTTTTCAAACGCCATACGAATAACGCCTGTATATGTTTTATAGATTTGGGGGATACCGCGGTAGCTGCAGGTTCATCATTTGGCGTCAGCTCATCAGATCCAATAGTCGAAAATAAAGATCTAAAAAAATCTCGTTCTGCTTAAAAAAATGCGATGAATTTTTAACGAATTGCATCGATTTCCTTCTTCCCATCATCCCTTGTCTCGTACCCGACAAGTTTCAATAATGATCGTCTTTCTGTGTGAAACTAATCGGTACATGACTCTGCTGAGTCGCGCTTCTGATGACTTCTATCCATCTGTAAATTAGAATACTTGAAATGAAAAAAAAAAAAGAAAAGAAAAAAAACTTGGACGATTTATAGGCAGGCTTTGGGAGAAAGAATTAAAGTACATCACCAAGTACACATACCTTCCGAAAGTATAATCGCTCTCGGCCCTGAAGAAGTATACGTGATTTTTGAACTGTAACTTGAAAACGAAGTCTTTATTGATACCGTCCTTCTCCGTGGGTGTCGACACAGTGTATCCTAGCAATGGCAAACTAGCTAGCGGGAAATCGTCTTGATGGGATTTGTAGAAGAATAGGCAAAAGTTGGTGAACACGACCCACAGCTTTTGCCAACCGTTACAGTTCTTGAATTTTCTCAGCAGAAAACCGCTGAGCTGGTTCTGTAAAATGAATCGTTATCTCTCCCTCGATTATCCATATTTTTATAAATTTACCAGCGAATTTCGTCAGATTTTATCATCGATTCAATTACCTGAAACGCTCTCAGCTGATCGCTGTAACTTATGCTGGTGTTCCGATGCCAGCATACGTGGACCGTAGTGTTGCTACGCTGCGAGGCCTTCGCACCTCCGCAATTGGATCTTTCGACCTCTAATCCTGCATCATCTGTAACTTCGTCGGCCGAGCCTAAGACTATGCATAATAAACGTGAACACATAGCGATGCGAGGCGATTATGAAAAGGCGACAAATATCTGACTCTGCCTCGCGATTATCAATGAACGTTAATTATAAATTATTTACGAAATCCACTCACTGCACGACTTCAACGATAAATAGGGATGTTTCCCGTCTGACGAATCGTTGGCTTGTAAAATCGTCATGTTCAAATCTTCCAGCCACCGTTCTTTCTCCTCTTCGCTACTAGCCGCGACAGTCAGAGGCCTGGCGAGGGACGAAAATCTCCAGTTAATAAAACGGAAGAGAATAGAGAGAAATACGTGGAAAATTGTGCAAACTTGGCAATACCGAGAATCAACAAACTCCATTTTCGCTGTATCCTGTAGCTGGATTAAAACGACTATAGAACGTCTCGCTTGTAGCGAAATAAATTCCGACTCGAACAACGCCGGAGTGAATCTAACGTAGTGCAAAAGATCAAACGCGTCCAATTGACCCTTTAATAAGTATATTTTTCATGGTCTAATTTCGCCTCGTTAAACTCGTTATAGTTTTTCATTTATCCGAGGTAAGAACTGAGGATAGAAAACTTGATGGTATCGCATTGAACTGTGCTCTAATTCGGAGAGAAATGGTACATTGATACGAAAGAGTAAAAGGCTCGTATCTTTTTTCGCGCAATACTCACGGGTTTCCTTGCTGGAAAATAACAAAGGCAAAATCAGTCCCAGTCTTGTTATCTCCGTCCTGAATTTTGACTCCTTTTAACGGCAGCTGGCCATGAACTCGAAAACATTGCGTTGGTTGTTGGGTACGATACGTGTAGAGCAAGATATCAGAAAACTGAAATCAAACAGACCGGCTCAATACTCTCGCGACTTTTTGATTAAATTTTTTTCACAACGTCTAAATCCTTTTCCTACCAAAAAAAACATCCTCTGTTGGTACCCCTTGTTGCTGTACTTCTGCAAGCAACCTTGTCTAATAAATCTCCTCCCATCCTGCACCAAGTTATCAAACCCGCTCATATCCTTCTGTAATTCGCACAGCTGGACCAAGTTTTCCTAAAAAAAAAAAGGAAATATTCGAAACCCGATATTCACCCGACTTCCCATTACCGATCCCGGGAATAAGAATAATTTACCGCTTGGTTCAACACGGTGAGACCTTCCAACAATGTTTCACCCAATCGATCCCTGGCTGCTAAACAATCCTCGAAATCCGTATGGTCCTTGGGATAATGATCCAATAGTCCTGAAAATAACGTTCAATTTTTTTACTCAAGAAGAGAGATCGAGGCATTTTTTCGTATCGCTGTGAACTCACTGTCGATAATACTGTTGTAATGGAGTAACCGCTGCAGCGGTTTCAACAGGAAAGAGCTAAGCGGTAAATAGCAGTGTTTCTGCGCTTCAAAGTCTCGGCAGAGCTGGTCAAACCGCCTCGAAGTCCTCATGGAATATTCCATTTTTTCAAGAGCCGGTATGAGGTGTTCTAAATATTGGTCGTAGAGCGGTAGCACGTTCAACAACGTGTTGTACAAAAAGTCGCCGATATTGTGACGCGTGTTTCCTTCCCACCGGGCGAGTCTCGCCTCCATCTCTTGCAGGCAGGGTCCGTGTGCGTCTGCCAAAAGTTCTATCAAACCTACAGCCGTCTCACCTTCGAGTTCTGCCTCCCTCGATACTTCCTCTCGGAACCACTAGACAGAAAATTCCCTATTCTCAACGAGACGAGATCGCGGAAGATAAGATCGTTGAAATTTCACTTACGACGTTAATCACGTCCAAATCCTTTTTGTAGGTTCGTTCAGTCATCAACAATTCTTTCGCGATGTAGTACGCCTTGTCGGTTGGCCATCTCTGGAAACGAAATAATGTTCCCAATTGAAACGAGGAAGTCTTTCGGATCGTAGCGGAATTTTTTAAATTATTTTACCTTGGTCTTTCTATCCTCGACTTGACCGTTCTTCACTTGTTTGACGGGGCTCAGGTCCGGCATATCTTCCACGCTCGCAGTGCTGACGGGGGTAATGCCATTGGAACACTTATCGCTTTGCGAAGACGTGTAGAAAGAGTTATTGTTCTCCTGCGTCGGTATCGGATGCTGGGACTCGGATTCCGTATCTGTAGACAGACTCTTGTTAGCGAAACGTCGTTGTACAAGGTTCGAGAATAGTTTTTAATCTATTCGTGATTAAGCACATAGAGAAATTTTGCAATAAAGGTATATACATGCTCTAGTGCGTGAAATAAATGAATTTTAACATCAGAATGAGAAGGAACCTTTCCGTGGTTTCAGACAATTATTCAACTTATACGTTATGGCTTTGAACTCGATATGCCAATGCTCGTTAATATCGGCATTCAAACATTCGAAGAAAAATATTGATCAGAAAAAAACTAACTAAGGTATTCCAATGTATTAAATAAGGGATAAGAACCAGATCAAAAACCTCGCCGTTTCCGTTTTTACAAATATAGTATAGACGTGATAATTCTATCCATCTGGGATTTGGACTAACCGATCGTCCGCCGCGGTATCCAGTAGAGTTCTTTATCGATACTATGCATATAGGAACATCCCTATCTCGACGCGTATAACGGGTACACGAGATCGTCGATTCGTGCAATGAACGAAAAACAAAAAGTCTGTACATCAAAAGCTACGGCATGCGTTGGATAAGTCAACTCGCTAATTAGGCAAAGAATAATGGGGAGAATAATTATCTTTCCTTTCCCTATGCGGAAGTGGTAGAAACAACAGCGATAACAACAACGATAACGATACAAGGATGCAGGACAATACAGAACGTCGAGGTATATAATAATTAATAATATACTGACAATCTTCGAACGTGTGAAATAAAATAATAATTACAACAGGGTGAAAGGTCTAATCAATGGTGACGACTGATTCAGTTTTTTTTTTTTCTCTCTGTACGTATTATGCATTTCTTTGAGTGTATAATTAATATTCTTAAACTTGCAGCAATTACTGTCATACTCTTAATGTGATATTTTTATCCGATTGATCCCTGAGCCGTTGTCAAACGAGCTGCTCACCATTGCCTAGATCGTTATTGCGGCCTACAATATTGCAACAATAAATCTGACGACAGTTTAGATATAAGCTTGGGGCTTACTCACACATGGTATTCTCATCATATCCAGTAGACCAACAATTCCAGGAGTGCGATAAAAGTATATAACGAAATGAGAGACAGAGAGAGGATAGAGAAAGAAAGAGAAGTGAATAAATGAATGAATGAATAAATAAATAAATAAATGAAAGAAAGAAGAAGTGGGGGGATTGAAGTATCAACTGAACGAGCGTATAGAGGCGAGAGAGTATAATGTAATATACGGTGGTATTTAAAAACCGAAGAATAATAAATCAACAAACTTAACAGAGATTCGACAAGGTCTATAGCAATTAAGTTTGTATATAATTTATTATTATCATTATTATGTATCAATAATCAATGTACAATAGATTTCCTACGTTTGAATATCATTTTTCCTTGCTTCCCAAATAACGCCTAGGGTAAGCTCTAACGAATAATTTAACAAGTAAGGTAGAATAATCCGAAATACACACACACACATTTAAACGAAACAAAATAAGAAAAAAAAAAAAAAAATTTGGCATCACATCGTATTGAAATTTTTATACCAATTAATTGAATCATCAGTCGGACTTTTCTTCTCGATCTTAATGAAAAATCTTAATGAAAATCTGAATGAAAAATACTATATATATATATAATATAATAAATAAGAAATTCAGACCACTATATATTGTGTAGCGGGACAAATCTTTCCGAAATTGTATGAGACACTCGGATGCAGAGTTTTGTCGAAAAATTAACCCAAAATTTCACCCCCCCAATTTTTTTTTACATCTCGAGATTCGTTACATACGACAATTATCATTCAATATTATACTCGCGTGATAATGTTAAATTTCTCATAACGACAAAATGATACGCCGTATATATCACGTCTGCATATCAAGTTCTCACACACATGTAAGAGAAATTTGTATCATGTTTCACATAAATAAGAAAATCACCACGTCGATGTCTAAAATAATTCTCGAATAACAATGAGAAGACGTTGACGAGCGTAAAACAGATGTTAAAATTCGCCTTGTTTCAAACAGTGTGTATATGTACGATGTTTGGTACGCTGCAGCTCTTCGATGTACTATAGATCCGTTCGTTTAGTGAATTTTCGAAAAAATTTGCTCCTCGTCTTAGCCTTGCAGGTAGAGAGCGACGGAGTATCGGTTCAAGTCATGCAAATTTTTGGTGAAAAAAATTCAAATCTCGTTTCCGCTAAGAGAATTAGGTATATACTTTAGAGTTTAGACGATAGCTACAAGATTATCAACTTGCAACAATGGGCAGGTGGTGATTACTGTGTCCAAATATAAGCAGATCAGCTATCGAAATGAAATCGCGCGATTATTATCAATAAAATTCGAAAACGCACGTGGAGTTCCAGTCTGTTGGAAGACGTTTGCAGTCGGAAATAAGATTAATTCAAGTCTAATCTCGATCGAAAAAGTTCCCACAACGAATCGCATTTCTCTCCTCATTCTCATAAAAACTGATCATCCCTCTCTCATTCTCCGCACGAGAAAGTAAAAATTAAAGCTACGCTATTCGTTAGATCTTTAACTATAAATCAGCGAATTTCAACAATTTAGGAAGACTATAGGAGCAGAGGTTACCCGTACTTCGCGTGATCATTTCCTACGCTGGCTTATATTTGGACAATGCACATCATGCGGTGAAGCATGTGTAAATAAAACGTGTGATACGAGGTTGTATAAAATTGCCGCATAATTAGCGGATACGTTAAACTGTCACAAGGTTAATATTACATGAAACGATGAGAATAATTGACAATATTGAGAAAGTGATTTCGTGATATGGTATGGCATTCGATCAAGTGTTACGTTGCAGAGGATTTGTGACGTTAAACGGTGCCGGATTTTCGGGTAAACTGACATCATATCATCTCGAGCCAAGTTTTACTTCATGCTTGCGTTAATAAGGCTGCTTTGTTGGATGTTAAAAAATATCGCTTCGTACGTAGAGACAAATATCTCGCGTATCAACGTATAGGCATGAGCCAGTAATATTTCTTCAAATTTCGTACGTAAGACGTAGGTGCAGTATATGCATACGGTATACGGTATACGAGGCACTGTAAAGTTTATAAGATAATGGGATGACGAATCGATGAAATTAGAAATTTTTTTTTATAGAGAATAAGTGTGAGATGAAATAGTGACAGATAATATATATATGGCAGTGATCGGCAATGATGTAAAATTGTGAGGGATCGCTACGCAATGGTTCACAAGTAACAATAAGTTGGAGATATATATCGAGTCGTATCGTAATCTATACCTGTATAATAGGTATATACGTTATAGGTATAACATGTGAAGATGCGGGAAGCTTAGTACCAGACAACACAGGAGTTAGGAGGTAATATATACGTATATATCTATACGAAAGAATATGAGATAACTAAAACACATCTAAGCACATCGGGATTGATACACACGTTACAAATATAAAGCTATAAGCTACTGCAACTAAACGAGCGTATAAAATTGTAAATTAAAAGTACGAATATTAACCCTGTTTATCCGAAAAACGAATCCTTATCTTTTTTTTTTTTTCTTGTCTTTCTTTTTTCTTCTTCTCTGGCTAAGAAAATCAATCGCGGATTTGAGCAAAGAACGGAATAGCTTTTAGGGGTTAAATGTTGTAGAAAAATGAGACCCGCGTTTGCGAAACTGTAAGAGTCTCTCAAGTACAAGTTTGTCAAAATTTTCAACAGTCAGATAGATTCTCCTGATACTATAAGGATGTTCAAACATAACAATAGATAGATAATCTCTGGGCTCCGTAAAACATTCTATTATATTACTACAACGATTTTGATAAACATTAATAATTGCTCAATGGATTATCGCGAATCACGGCGATTCTCATATACCTAAATATTCTGTACAAATCGCGGATTGAAGTGATCGAGAGATTCCGATCTTTATCCCCGCTTACCCTGCATCGTATATTCAAAGACCAAAGACCCTTCCCCGTAACATTACGTCTATCTATATCCTCTTTCCTCTAAGATCTAAAAACAAGCACTAACATGATATAATAGTATACAAATAGTATATATAATATATACCTATGATAAAGAAAACATGAGCAGCTAAGCGGTGTATGAAAGGAATTGTCTAACGAAAGGTAAAAACGTCTAATGAGCGATAATCAGTAGATGTATATATGCGTTCTCGCGAATTTGTCGAGACATTAAATTGCATATTTGCATCCTGTGTCGTGGTACTCAGCTCTATAAATCCCACCACCTCTGAATGGCTCATTGTGGATAAGCCGGTACGAATCTGTTGGCGATAGAGCAGGGCGTTGCGTGAACCATTGCGCTACGCACCTGGCACACCTGATATGGCACATGCCATGCCGGTGAATTGGCATAGCCATTCGAATATGTCCAACGGTTGTAATCACCACCTGTCAAAAGCGTTACGTTGGTCAAAACGATTGCTGCTACGGGCAGGCAGGAATAGAGAGATAGAGAGATAGAGAGATAGAGAGAAAAACAGATAGATAGATAGATAGATGGGTAATCGTCAGCACATCCTTCGTACACTGAATATCTCCACCCTTGCAGAGCAGCTCTCGTGTAATATCTCGTACAGAGATCAAAACTGCGTAGGTACGATCTTCTAATGAAACGAGAATCCGTAATATTTGGGAAGAAAATTAGACGTGGAGAGGTGTACGTATATAAATACATTCGAATGAGGAATCGAGGCAAGAGCTTTTAATTTTGACCGCATTTCAACCGTGAATTGATGTAATCGTGACGATTGGAATTTATAGGTAAACTAGGTAAACTATTTTTTAGGTGAGCTTCCTGCCGATGGATGGAGATATGAATCAACAAGTAGTTAGGTAAGGCACTTTCACCTCGAAATTCTTATGGATGGTGGATTTTCCATCGTGGGTTATCGTAAGGTGGTATAGACTGCGTTTGCTACGAGACCGTAAATAACAACAGTGCCACTTGTCACTTCTACTTGTCAAATATAATATGCATCTTCCTTTTACCGTTAAATAGTACATATACCTACGTGACACAAGAATAAATTGTCAATATCTATTATCCAACTAATCAATCATCGTCTAAACCTCTTGTGCGAATCTCTCACCGCAATTGACTAGAATCTTACGTATTACAAATCAAACAGTATATTGGCAGCAGATTGTTCTCGGTTCTTTTTTTTTTTTGTTCTATTTTTGTCTTCGATTTTTGATTATACATAGATATGGGTATATAGATATAGCGTATGAATTATGTTTTACGTTTGTTACAAATTCTCAGCGGATGAGCCGCTACTAAGAGCGGTAGATAGATGCGTGTGAGTATGACGACGAGTTTAAATTTCAGGATCATTGCCAAGTTTTTGTGGGAAATTCGTTATTTCATGATTCACATGCCGATACATTCTTCCCCGCTAGCAAATTAGCGCACTTTTACGCATATACGTATACGCGTAGCACGTGTATATGCATATACCACGTCTACGCCGATACGTATATTCTCGTTTTATTAAATATAATACACAATATTCAGTCGTTGGATAATACTGAAGAACGAGACCGGCTAGACTTGCCTGTTTACTGGATTCGACGTTGTAATTAAAATCTGAGATTCTCGCGAGATTGGACAAAAGTTACGTACCTAATTTGGCACTACGACATTATATTGTTAAACATACGGGGGGACACATCAGATCCAGTAAACAGTTGCGATTTTTTATATCGGCGATAGGTACAACGATATAAATGTTAAGTAAATAAAAAAAAAAAAAAATGTCAGATATGGCGGATATAAATTGTTCGATAAAAAATAACGTAATTGTGCGTAAAATGTGTGCGAAAATGAGGTTGGTATATATATATATATATCGAATGATGCAGAAATACGAGGGAATGTTTAATAGCAGAAAAAAGAAGAAGAAAAGAAACGAAAATCAACGGGGAATTAGAGTCTATAATACGTAACGATGCGTGATAGATTCGAGGCTATAATATATTATGGATATTGTAAGAATGAAGTCTCATGCGTTTTGAGAAACGAAAAACCATATAATAATTATGTATGGTAGGGAAGACGGCACAGTTTTAACAGAGGTTTATCTCAACCTTCAAAACGGTGTCAACGATACTTTAACAATTTTATGACTAGATTCATTCAAACACTTAATGATTGTAGTTCAATCGTCGAGATAATACGGAAAAGATGTATACCCAAACGGTGTCAATCCACGTTCGATTCGTGTAGGTATATTCGTTCAATTCAATGCTGCACCTCTAGCCGATGGGTATAGATATTTTCCGTCCTATCCCTAAACTACCGCATACGAATCAGTACATAGTTTTAAACACATCATTTTATAGTAATCAATGTATACTGTGAAAATGATGCGTTATCAATACCGTTATGCGTTCAAAAGAATTAAAGAACTCTTGGGACTGACGAACGTTTTCGATATATAACTTTTTTCCTTTCTTTTTCATCGACGCCCAAGAAGTTTCTTCAATCCTTTGAGACCGCACTGCGACGGTACGTCAAGAAACTGATTATTAATTATGTATTTAGGTATGTAATGTATGTATATTATCAATATTATGGGGTATACATTGAAAATGGAAAAACTAGAAACCACCTAATCTAATGTGAAATGCTAACAATCAATTAGTGTACATGAAAGTATATTCAATACGAATGTAGAATATGGTGCAATTAAGTATATATCCATGATGCATTATAATCGCTACGCGTTATTAATATTAATTATAATATAATGTAACATGGCGTATATTATGCAGACATCTGACATTCGATGATGTAAACTTAATTGTATATTGCATCTTTTTTTTTTTTTTTTATTTATTTTTAATTTTTTTTCTTATCCGTTCCCTTCGTCTTCATTTAATTATTCACAAATCTTTCCATATATAGCTAGCGGAATCCCCCCCCATTTCATTTTACTTATTCGATCAGATTACATAATGATATTATATCTCATTGACGAATTCATCCATACTCACTGACAATCCCATTATTTATTGTGCGACGTCTATAATATATAGGAACGCGAATAATAATTAATTGAGTATTAATTCTCGCACCATTTGATGAGTGATTAAAAAATAACTCATCGATTATATAATATGTACACATTATGCGATCATTTTAATTATTGACCGCCTCTGCGATACAGTTATCATTTCTCTTTTCATTTATCTAATTCAATCCTTCGATTCAATAAATTGCGAGAGAAACGCGTCGTCTCGATTCAACATTTGACGATAAGATCTTCTCGTGAATAATGAACAATTATATCATATATGTTTCGGTAAGAAGATTCGCCCCTCTTTTAATAATCTTCTCCTTAAATTTCTTAGAAATTCTTAAACAACGCGTTTGCGCGAGCGACGTTTATATATGGGGAAAAATAAAATGATAGTCTACGCTCCTACACCGACCGACTGACTATGGTAATACCCTAAAGCAATAATTATATTAACGAATTAAAATTGCGATCACTGCATGTCGCAGTGTAACTTCCTCGATAACTTCTAAACGGTACGATGCGAATTCTGCAATCAATTGGGATATTTCTAGCGTCAATTTTCCAATTCCAAAACAACCCTTCAATCCCTACACGTACAGGTATATCCCCGGCAGCACCAAATCAATTCATGCGATTCACGTACATATCAAAAGATTATGGTGAAAATTGTATAAAAACTAGGCACCATCCAAGCTGAACGCAATGTGACTTTTGATTCTCTCGTTTTTTTTTTTTTTGGTTTTTCAAGTTTTTTTGTTTCTAAGTTTTAGGATCCCTTTGTTTTTCTTTTTTTTTTTTCCCCCCTTTGAGTTTGAGTTCGGGCTGAATAAACTTATTACCCCAAAGTCTTGTGCGTGTCACCCTATAGGGTTATCGAAAATCTGTCGGGGTACGTGTGAAAAAGTAGGAGAACTAGAGAAGCTGATTATTTCTAACGACTATACGTGTCCTTAGTTTCGTTCAATGGTATATTCATATATTGGAAGAATGACCTGCAAGTGTGATAAAACGAGACTCTTTAACCCCGTGAGAAATCTACTTTGAGCAATGTTCTTCCTACGATAGTAATTGGGCTGGATAAAAAAAAAAAATGAGAAACTTAATCATTGTTAATCATTGTTTCCGAATATGTAAATTATTTTTCAATCCTTACGGTTTTAGCTGTAGTTAATCAAGGTCAGCGATGATTGTCGTTCTCATAAAACTGTATAATCAAATGATAGAATCAAATCGCTTTGTGGATAGTATAAGGTACCTAATCAAAGATTCTAAAATTACTGTATAAGTATTATACAAATTGATTACCATTTATCCCAGAAACCTACTGTTAATTCCGTATTAATCCTAATGTAACATTCACCTAATAACTTTAATTATTAATAAAGCATTGCCACAAGTCTTCTTTGTTGGTAGGAATGTTAATCTACCGTCAAATAATATCAGGTATATATCATCTATATTGTATATAATTATGTAATATGTATTATGTATATATGTATGTGTGTACGTGCTATTATTTGAATATTCGATCGATATTAATCCTATTGTTAATACTTCTGGATTTACCTCGTCGGATTATTTATTCATTTATGTAATAATATTTTCTAATTCCACGGGCATATTATGAGCACACGATCGTATAACAATATTTAAATAACATCACCGTTATTTAATAATCGTAATTGATATTAAGTTTCAAACAATAAATTAGCATCGTTTATCGTATAGTGAAATTTGAAAAAGATATCTATACAGATTAAGGCATACCATGCTGTACAAGGATGCTTAATTCCTGTCTGATTTCGAAAAAAGAAGAAAAAAAAAACAACAACTTTGCTTTCGCGTTTTGATATTTCTCAATATTTGTCCTTTTGTCAATTCCGATTGACTATACAAATGCAACTTCGCCCGAACCTCTACCCGTATACAGGTAATAGAGACACTCGACCGTCGAATAAGAAGAAAAACGGATTCTCCCTCATACCTGCGACCCACCTAATTATCTTGATGCCTGTTATTCCTCGTGACAAACAAGTCCTCGTCGTCGATGTCTATGCTTTGTTCGGGCAATAGCGGAGGCGGTATATTAGCCACGTCGAAACTAGAATCGGTGCTAGATACGATTTGCCCATCTTTAACTTCGAGATCAACGACCACCCTGTGTCTTCGTTTGATATTCTGCTGTCGTTTCCGCCTAAAAGCTCTGGCTCCACGTTCCGGCGTATGCCCAGGGCTGTCCATACTCGACGAAGTGTCACCCTCGCTCTGGGGACTCCTACTCGACGAGTAGGTCATAGTTTTCGTTCTGATTTGCGCCTTCATCTGCATCGGAGGACTAGACGTGGTTGACTCGCCGCTCAAGCTAGTCGTCGAATAATAAGGAGTCGATTTAGCTCTGATTGGAACGATGACAGGTCTCTCGGTAGATTTCGTACCGTGTCTAAGATCGAATCCCGGCTCCGAATAGCCTCGTTCGAATCGGTTGAATGGTTTCTCTTGGAAACGTTTCTGTAGTTTTTCTTCAAGCGTTAATTTCTCCTCGTCGATCGACCGGTCATATTCATACCTCGTCCGGGAGGCGAGGCTAGCATATCTCTCGTGCATATCCTCGGAGCTATCGCCTCTGGTAACTTCCATGCGAACTTGATCGCTGCTCGAATACTTCATCGCTGGTACATTGTCGTATAATTGTTCCTCGTCTTCCTCGGGTATAGGCCCGGGGATCTCGGGGATCTCAGCCAAGTCTGCAATGTCCTGAAAGTCGCCTATGGTCTCGTCGTATTCGTTCTGAAAGGTAATCTGTGGCGGGGAGATATCGGTAAAAATCGGCCGCGGTATTTGCGACTCGTCAAACTTCGACTCGTCGAATTGATGCTTGTCGAATTGGCTCTCGACGAATTTTCTAGCCTCGTCGAATTGTGCCGCCTCGTAATTCCTGGCCTCGTCGTAGTGCATGGATTCGTCAAATTCCATCGTATCGTCGTAAGCTCCGTCGGGAAATTGGCACTCGTCATATTCCTCGGATTCATATTGGCTCTGCTGCCTGTGTTGAAGTTTTTTCGCGAATCTACGCTCATCTACGTCCGTACAATCATCGCCCTTCTCCGTCGCGCTATCCTCCACGTACTGGCACTTAGAATTAGGTCTCATGCTAGTCACGCTTTTCTCCGAGGTGGTAGTATCGCTGAGGCTTTTATCAGCTGTATTACCCGAGTAATACTGTTGCGGTACGACCGTCGTGCTACCCGACCAATCGGATATCGAAGCCCCCAATTCGGCCAACGAATTATCGTCCGACTTAGTCCCCGAATACTGGCAAAACTGCCTAACAGTATTATTAGAACTCGACCATTCCGACATAGACAAACCCATGGAGGTGTCTTCGCTATGCGAGGACCCGGTTATATAAGAATTCGACTTTGGTTTGACGGCTATTTTGACGGTACCGTCGACCGTGGTAGCAGACACAGAGCTCTGCCCGTCCTCGAGCAAGGTGGAATGCAAATCGTCGTGCAGAGTCCTGTTCTCGTCGCTAGAGTCGCTATCGTTTCCAACGTTCTCAGGTGTGTCGGTGCTGTCTGTGACCGTAACCTTGATCGCTTCTTCGGGTTTTATTTCCATATAAAATGTTTCGACGTGGCTAACGACGGGAGTATAAAACAGCGGTGAGCTGGGAGGCGAAGGCCAATCCTCAGAGGCTTGAAGCTGCAGCCTGGACTTTAGCTTCGGTGATTTTCCCTCGTCCTCCGGATTGCTGACTATGTCTATAGGTATGTCAGGCAGTTCCGACGACGTTCTACGATCGTCGGAAACAGAGGGTAAGGCTGTGCCCGACGGCGGATCGGAGGACAAGGAAGGCTGGTGATCGCTAGAAATTAAGGACTCGTCCTCCAGGCTAGGAGACCGCGAACTAGGCTTGAAGGAATCTTCCATGTCGCTTTTGTCCTGTTCCGAGGTAGTGGAGCGTTCTGAAATTCTCGACAAAGTTCGGGATAGAGAAAAGGCGCCACCGTAATTAGCCAATATGTCCGGTCCAATCGGATAGCCAAAGCCGGCTGGAAAGTCCATCAAATCTTCCTGAAAACTGTCCTCATTCTGACCGTTGCTGTCCTCCGAATGAGACAGATGATGGTTATTGTCATCGGGCGGAAACCAGCCGTCTTCCAAGCTCGAACTGCCGGAACTCTCCAAGGGAAAGGGCTTCCAGGTTGAGCTCAATTCCATTTTCGGTATAGGAAGCGAACTGCTGCTGCTCTCCTCCTCCTGAGATCCTTCCCTCCGAGTCTCTTTCATCACGGCTATTTCTTTTCTATCTATAATAGGCTGTATCCTTCCTATTCCCAGAGGACGTGCTATGGAACAGGAGCTAGAATCTGGATCTTCCCTGTCCGGTGTCCACGTGTTAGTTTCTTCGCTACCTGAACGCTCGGTGCTCAGCCTCAATTTCTTCTCGGTTTGAACACGGTGCGAATCTGTCGACTCTTTGCTTTCAGTTTGGGCCGGCTCGTCCTCCGGCAGTTCTTCGGTAGCCTCGTCGTCGTCCTTCTTCATGTCGAGATATTCCGGGGTCAATTCTACCTCTACTAAAGTTTTTTCGTCCATTTTTTCAACGCCGTAATCAGGCGAGCTTAACTCACTGTCGCCGCCTTGTACCTGAGAGTCCAAGGCGTCTAGGGTATCCTCGCTCGTGTCCCCAGAGTCGAGACGAGGCTTCCGGCGATTCTGATTATCCGTTTCGATTATTGCTTCGTTTTCATAGTCGACTACGATCTCCTCGTCGGAACATTCTTCGATTGAGATTTGTATCGGCGATCTGACCATCTCGGTGTTCGGATCGCGAGAAATTTTCAGTCCCTCGGGTAAATTGTCATTGCCCGTACATTTCACGCTCTGATTATCAAAACCCGCGTCCGTACGCGATGGACTTTTGATAGCCGGTCGCGTTTTAATTGACGTCTCGTTGCTCCGTTCCTCTTTCTCATTATTTCGAGCCAAAACTTCGGCGTGTTGAAGCGACGCCTTTTTCCTGCGGTTCAAATCCTTCCCGCCAGCGTCCGAGCTGTCGGTTTCACTGGAAAATTCTGTTCTAGATTTAACTTCGAAACTAGAACCGGGGCTCTTCTCAATACTAGGAATCTTCCCCGCCAAGAGATCGTTGTTAGACGAATATACCTTCGGCTTCGAGTCTTCTTGCAAAGCTTCCAACTCGGCACCGGACTCTACCGAACTTTGGTCAATAAATTTCGTCGTCGAACCCAACTTGTCTATTCTACTATCGGCGAGGCCTGTTTCTTTCAAATTATAACGCGAGGCAGATTGAACGTGACCTTCGTGTTCGTACGGAATCAAATCAGGACACGTAACAATCTCGTTGCATTCGGTCAACGGCGATTCCAAATATTGCGCGGAAGTTTCCGTAACCGATAACGAGTCTGTAAACATTTCCGGAATCGTTGTATGATCTGTACTGTCGGATTTGTGATTAGGAGATGCTTCCATCTGCATGGATTGCGGCTTAAAAACTTGATGACCGTCCAAGTCGGAAATAATCTCATGCTCCTCCATTATACCCTCCGCCATATCCACCGTGTCATCTTTACTGGAGAATGCATTTGCCGGAGGTAGTCTATGAACAGATATAACAGGGGCATCCAACGACTTAGCTCTCCTCTGAGCAGTTGGAGATTGCGTCGCTCCCTGTCTCTGCAAGGTGCCGAGTCCACTTCCTTCTGAAAGTCCGAGGCGTGCGCGAGCGAATAAGATAGGAATTTGGCCAGGTTTACGTAAAACGGTGGAACCTTGTCCGAGATCTTGGTTGCCGGATTTCTTGCCCTCTTTATTCTTGTCCAATTGATTAGTGAGATTTTCCGAAGTTTTCGCAGAGGCAGAGTCCTTGCTTTCCTCCGTTTCACCGTCAGATTTCGTTTCAATTTTACTCGCGTAAATTTTCGCCTCGTTGTTGTTTACTGTGATCGCGGTTTTCCCAGTCTCCGATTTTCCAGACCCTCCCACTAGCGTGGCGTACTCATTTTTCATCGTGCTCTTCACGCTGCCGGCTCTTTTCGGCGATACTTTTTCAACGTAGTCTTTTTTCTCTGTACTCCCCAGGCTCTTCGAAATACCAAGAGACTTTGGTCTCGGTTTATCGATCTTCAGATTACCCGGACCTTTGATCAGCTCGTCGTCAACGGACGTGGATTTCAATCGGGATTTTTTAAACTCGTCCTTGTCATCTCTCGACGCCGAAAACGACCTGTCCGACAATCTGGTCACCGATTTCGATCTACCTTTTTGCACAATGCTTATTTCCGGCTCAACATCCGTTGAGTCTATTATTATTATTTCCTGCGGCATTTCTCCAATCTTAAGTTTAGACTTGTCGATCTTCGAGTTGGCCGGCGAAGTCTTCAACTCCTTCGAAGCAGTCTTTTTCAACGGCGGTTTGTCCCCCTCAAGAGACTTGGATTGTTTTTTGAAATCCTTCTTCGCGTCGGACCTAAGCGTCTTCGATCTTTTCGGCGATATATCCTGCACGAAAGATTTGTTCTCTAATTCGGGAGATAGCAAAGTATCTATGGGAGCTTTCTCCTCGGCTAGGGACAAAGATTTACACCTAAGAGGTTCGGCATGAGGTCTTAGCATGAACGGAGTGAATTCTGGAACCTTGAGACTGTCGAATTCCAGGGCAGGTTTAACGGGCACCTCGTCCAACGGTAAATCCGCAACGGGATCAACGAAATCGTCGAAGCCTGTGTCGATTATTTTAGGCTTCGACACCTTCGACGGTGAATTTTTATTTATTTCCGTAAATCTCGATTCGATTTTGTCCAATATACGCTTCGTCTTCTCTGGTATACTCGGTTTTTCCAAAAGCCTAGACTTATCAGACTTCGGTAATGATTTCTCGCCAATCGTTGGCTTAGCAATCTTCTCAGAATCAACACCGCTAACTTTATCCGTTATCTGCAGGGGTTGTTCAACGCCGACGTTTTTGCTCGCTAAATTTTGCTTCGGTGGTAACGGCGGTTTTTCAGGAAGACTCGGCTTCTCTCCGTCAAATTGTCTCTCCCCCAATCTTTGTTTGACCGGCAAGGGAGGCTTGTCAGACGGCAAAACCTTCGAGGGTATTTCCGGCAACGGTACGTTCTCGATACTATCCTGTTTTTCTAAACTATCATCGGGTATATTCAGCTTCTCTTTTTCCCTACGTTCCAATTTCTGTTTTATCTGTATCCCGACAATATCCGTCAACCTGGCGTTCAACTGTTCCTTGAACTCTGTTTTACTAGACAATTTACCGGAATTCGGACTCCTCGGACTACGTTCGGAAGATTTCTTCTTCTCGATAGCGGAAACGATAACTAAGCTAGGCTCGGTCGGTGAAAGTTTGTAAGACTTCTTATCAACGGCGGAAATAATTGTTACGTTAGATTCGGTCGGCGATGATTTGGAAGACTTTTTATCCAGGCTAGTGGATTTGGTATTTAATCTATCGTTAGAAGATGATTTCGTCGCGGGTCTATCAAGCGACAAAGACTTCGGGGGGACTTTATAGTTAGGTGACGCAGACTTCTGGCTTTTATCCATAGTCGGCGACGAATTAGTGACTAAAATAAATTTCTGATCTGTTGGCGAGAGTTTCGACACAGGGCTCAATATGCTCTTAGGTTTCTCGCCGGGACTCGAGCTAGGCTTAATTCTATCAGGGCTTATAAGTATGCTCTTTGGTTTTTCGGGGGACAAGGCGGCCGCTTTATCAGGTGAAGTTAACTTCGTTAAATCTAAGCATGAAACATCGGTCACCGTCTTCAACGGCAACTTGAGCAAATCTTTGGCTAAATCTTTGGCTAAATCTTTGGCTAAATTTTTCACACCATTTTTGGAAGCCTTCCCGCTATCAGACTCCGACTTCTCGTCGGACGCGGTGCCATTCATAACGTGTCGTTTGTGCAAAGTGTAAGGAATATCGACGTTGCATTTCTGGGCTGTAACACCCTCAAGAAAGGCGTCCTCGTCCCCTGAATCAGCCGGAGTTAAGTCTATAGATTTCTGGTGAGTAAGCATGTGGCGTTTGCTGTTCGACCCTAGCCTCTGCCTAGCCGGATTTGGATCGCTCTTCGTACGCTCAACCGGATTATGGATCGACACGAGGCCTTCGTCGAAGCCTAGAACAACGCCGGCGATGATCATCGGGTCATATTCCGTGAATACAGAAGCCTTACTCTTCTCGTTAGGAATGCCTATCACAGTCTCGCCACGCAACTCGGAAGACAATCTATTCAGCCTTTCTTTTTCCCGCCTCTCATTATCCTTCCGCGCCTTTTCCAAACTCTTCCAATCGTCCCTCTCCCGCGGTTTATCCTCGGACTTACCCCTCTCGGGTTTTCGGTCAACGTTCACCCTGCCCTTCTTCGATTCCCGGGAATCTATTCGCTCGATACTTTTCTTCAGATCGCTACACTGCCTGTCTATACGTTCCAAACTCTTTCTATCCCTGGCGTCCAGACGCTCCAGACTCCGTCTTTCCCGCGAATCTATCCTCTCCAGACTCTTTCTCTCAACGCACCGCCGCTCCTTGGAGTTCAATCGCTCCAAACTCTTCCGTTCGCTCTCCCTATCCTTAGAGTCAACACGTTCCGGGCCCGCGCCCCTGTCCCGTGAGCTCAAACTCTCTATGGCTCTAATGTCAAAATCGAACGTCAGCTGATCCTGGAGATCGAGTCTCTCCACGCTCTTACCTCTAGGTTCCCTACACGCGAGTCTTTCGAATGGGCTTCTATTTCCCGAGTCAAATCGCTCCAGGGTGTGTCTTTGATCGTAGTCGATCGTATTTCTAGAACGGATCTGATACGCTTCGCGATTCGGAAACGCGGTTTGTTTCTCCTTCGGACTGCGCGAGTAGGTGTTATCCAAATATTCTATAGTTCGCTGTAGATCGTGAAAGTCTAATCGCTCTATACTCCGGCATCTCGATTCTCGCGATTCCTGAACGTGAGGCGCGTTGTTTCTCTCGGTCGGATCCACGCGCTCGTAGCTTCTCTCGCGTAGATCCAATCGCTCTAAACTCTTACGCGATTCCCTCGAATCGTTTCTATCCACGCTGCTTCGCCTGCGATTATTCTCCCGCGAATCGAGCCTCTCCATGCTTCTGCGTTCTCGCGAATCTAGCCTATCCATCGACCTGCGTTCCCGCGAATCGGCCTTCTCCAATCTCCTAGCTTCCCGCGAGTTTTCCCGCTCGACTCTCTTCCTCTCCTCCCTTTCTAAACTCCTTCGTTCCCTCTCCTGCATCTTGGACAAAATTTTATCCATCTTAGCCTCGGTCTCCCGCGTCTTTCTCTCCCTTGACCTATGCCCCCGGCCCAAACTACCTGTTTCTACATGCGGCCGCGGCGGCCTTTCGTCAAGACTCGCGATGCTTTTCGCCCTTGTCGTCCTGCGCATACCCTGGTCGGAAATATTCCTGTCGGTATCAACAGGGCTTAGATCGTCGTCGATCCTGGACTTGGGTCGCATGATACCCTCGTCCCTCAATACCTCCGAATCTACATGAGTGATTTTAGTCTTCTGCTTCAAGGTTTTCAATTCATTCATCAAGTTAACCTTCTGCTTCTGTACCTGTGCAACCAACGAGTCCTTTCTCTCCGTGTCGTTATGATGCGCGGCGATAGAATTTTTCGCCTGTTGATCAACGGGATCGGGATACCTTGGCTCTAACTTTCTCTCAATTTGCGTGTTGGATCTTTGAATTCTCGACTCAGTAGGAATAAACTCGTTGTCTGGCTTAGTCGCCGCGGGATACCAGTCTATCGACTTTGTCTTTAAACTCTTGATGTCGGCGAGCACGGACTTGAAATGTTGCTTGTCCGAGGATTTGACAGACTTGTGTTTAACAAAGGCATCGGTCTCCGAGTCCATGTGAAATAATTCATGGTCTATACCCTCGTCGGAATTCTCCGACGCGGGTTCGTCCTGAGGACTCGAGTACGACTCGGGATACTCAAATTCGTGCTCGCGTTCCAAAAGTTCGTAAGAATCGTGGGATAGATCGTCGTGCGACAGATCCCCGGCGGGGCCTGACTCCTCGTGTCCCGATTCAGTGGAGAGCGAGGAGGTGCCGGGATAAGAACTGCTGTAAACTTTATCTGGTATCGGGTCGTGATCGAGGGATGGTAATTTCGAGCTAGCCGCGCTGTATGATCGATTTGTCTCGTCGTATCGCGTGACAGGCTTGTCAAGTTCACCTTGAGAAGGTAATTGAAATGGTTCTAGAGGTAATTTAGTGGAATTGTTGTCATTTTTGGAACGCGCTTTGCCAGAATCTTCGAAGCTAGAAGCGTAAAGATCGCGACAGCTGGCCGAGCGCTGCCATGGATGTCGGGGCAAAGGTCGCGGCGGTGGGAATTCAGGGGGACTGCTGTTAGAGGGGCTGATACGACCTGTTGATGAAATCCGCTGCTGACTGCTGGCATGATGTCGCGACGCCGCTGGTACCAGGCTGGGGGTAGCTGGCGAGTGGACGTCGATAGAGGTGAGCGTCCGAAAGGACGTAGCTGTGTCTTCGCGACGGTGACCCGTCGTCCCTCCCATCGATACACTCGTCGCAGTCGTCGGAGAATCCAGTGTCATCGAGCCGCATGATAGAGACAGAGCTGGTGTTCCCAGAGCTGCCGAACGAACGAACCATTTTTCTCTCTTTCCACTCTCTTTCCATTCTCTTTCTTTTCTTTTCTTTTTCTCTTTTCAGAAACAATATCACTTCGCCGAATCGAGCCGCGTATTTTCTCATCAAACTTCAATTCGGGTATACAGGTATATATTATATACATACATATATGTATATGTAAATTCAGAAAGCGTCCTAAGCATGATACACTAAGCTACTCTACGATATGATAGGACGACGGCGGTATAAGTCAAGTATAGGTAGCACTTACGATATACTCGAACGAAAATCGAATGTGAAGAAAGCAAAATCGAATTTGAGAAACAAGAGAATGGAAAACGATGAGTTGATTAAGAGTAAAGAAACGAGAATAGAGTAGAATGGATAACGGATAATGGATGATGGAGTAGAATAAACGAGAGAGAGAGAGAGCAAAAGAAAGAAGAAAAAAAAAAGGAAACGAAAATTTGTAATACAGAGAAATTAAGGAGTAAAGCGTTTCTGTGATGGTTTTTTTGTTGGTGTTGGTGGTGGTACGTACCAGGGTCGCCAAGGGGCAGGAGGGGGTGGGCAGAGATGCTGGAGCTGCCCATAAGGGAGCTGCTTGGAGTCGCCCCACGATAGCCTCCCCCCTCCGAGCCCTGCAATGCCCTACCACCGCTAGTCTGCCGGAACGAATTGGACCTGTGAGCAAGAGAGAGTCAAGGTTCAGCATCAGACCTACGATTGGAAATCCCCGTTCGGAACCAACATGTTCGATCCGACTCGTCGTTAGACTTGAATTTTTACAATAGTAACGTGTAATCGCCGAGAGGCCAAAGCAAAGCGAAAACGAATCCGTTATCAATTAGTAGCTCTTTAAATTTCGCGTATTTCTTCAGCAGAGAAACACGCAAGCTTTTGGTTCCGAACTGGTGAGTTCAGTCTGTGACTTCACTGCCACCCCACTATCCTAATCTAAGATGACAAAGTTGTCTTTCTTCGATAATTCGTCTACCAATTAATTGTTTGATTAGATTCAATGTGTCGAATCCCCGATGTTTATTGATATGTCTTTGAGTCGGTAACAAGTTCTGCATTTATCGTATGAAAATGAAAATGAAAATGAAAATGGAAACGGAGGTGAGAATGAAGTGAAATGTGCCCGCGGGGGAAAATAGGTATACGAATTTATGAATTCTATCCGTTAATAAAAATTTCAAGTCAAGAAAACGACATTGAAATATCATTTGATGGAGTCGATTTAGGCAGAGAACAATCGAGGTCAGTCACCCTCGCTTTAGTCTTTACGGTTGAGTCTTTCAGCCCTGTTCGAGCCATACTTTGGCAATGAAAAAAATAGATCAAATAATGACGGAAGCAGCGTTAAATATTTGTATAAACGGGTAAAATGTGAGAAAAAACCTGCGTGGAATAGAAGAAGAAAGAATAGAAAATGAATAGAGATTAAAAAAAGTATTTTGACTAATCATCGAGGATCCTATCTAACACGATACGATTCTGTTCGATTAGATTCGATTTCGTCTATCTGTAGATAAAGATCGGTGGTTGAGGTAGTGAAGTGTATTACTTTATAAAGTGTTGATAAAACGGGTGTATTAGCCAAGTTATTCATTAATAAACTATTTATTATAAGAGGGTACAATGATCATTCAGGTCTAATCGTGCCTGATGATGAGCCTGACTCCCCGCAACCCTTGTCCGTGCAGGCAACACTGATAGACAGTGACGGGATCGAGAAATAAAGTGCACAAACAAACACAACAGATATATCGGAGCCGGAGGATAATCGATTTAAATAACGGACCTCATCCCTAATCCGCCCGCCCCGTTATTCTAAGAAATGAAAATATCCATTGGAAAATCGATCACAGGAATAAGCTATAAGTACAATGTTAAATGTATTCAAATGTGTGCGAAGAAATCAATGGCATATAATGTACTTTGATATATCGATCGTTTAAAACAGCTTGAACGGTCAATTCACAGGTCAGGGATATCAGCCAAATACGAATAAGAATAAGAATAAGAAGAAGAAGAAGAAGGAGAGTAAGATCATTGCCTGAGATGTGGAGCTCGATCGATTGGATCAAACCGAAAGAAATGTGGATAGAGAAGAAGAAAGAAAATAATCGAGACGAAAAAAGTAAAAGAAAAAGAAAATAAACAACGAAAGGAAAACTATCGGGTATAGTAACGTCGCATACGAGATAATTGAATCCCTACCGGGTCCAAATAGCTACCTCAGCGTGTGCCATGCTTCGTCTTATCAGTCATATAATATCATTACGTGTTATAAATCACGAGGTCCGTATGCACATTTATTCAAATCTTATCGGGTCAAACCAACGTCATATGCCATGGGTGTGGTGTGGGGTAGGGGGTACATATACGCAATTTCATACATGCACTACCTACAGAATAGACTTACGCATTTCGATTTTTCACTAACAATATGTATCGATAAATTCTAACGAATCGACGGTAGCTCACCTATGGAACGTCTGTCGCTTCACGTAGTTGTCTCGGACAAACTCTACGATCTGTTTCTGCGTCTTGCCGCTGTACCTAGGGGCCAGAGAATGAAAATAATGCGTATTTAAATCGGAGAAAAGGGCATTTTCGAGATTGGTATTCGGCCTTTGGTAATTCATAATCGCGTACCGATTTATATAAACTGGCTAAATACCTGAACGACGAGCCCCGGCTGAGTACCCTGGTCTTCTGTCTGACGACATGTTTCACAGTTGAGCATCTGAAGAATCCGTGATTTTCAACGCACTTTTTCCAAAAGTTTTTGCACTCGTTGCGTCCCTCGAAAAAGAACTCTACGGTATCCTTGTAATACCCCTGTGCCGGGAATAAATCGAAATATATATATAATCTGGCATTCAGAGAGCTAAGCGTCTCTGGAAATTTACAAAGTACTTACATAGCCTTCCGGGTGTAATTTGATAAGAAATCGTTTTCGTTTGAAGCTAATTTTCCTTATTTTTGCCCAACTAAATGTGTTTATTTTAGTGTAATTCTGGAAGACGACGATACCCATATGCGCCACGGCAAGATTCAACGGCACTCCCTCGTGGTCCTGATGAAAATAGGGAAAAAATTTTTTAAGACTACTTTCTCTCAACGAGCGATACTTGCATCCTAAACAAGTCCTTCGTCCTTGTCTCTGACGATATTTAACGTAATACTACTCGCCTTTGCTGGGTGCATTTTCATTCCGTACAATTCACATCTTCGGGCTGTTTCCAAAAGGTTTAAATCCGCCTCCGCAGGAGACTGACCACTGTTTGACAAAATATAGATATACGTATTTTTAATCCAGTCGCTATGCCTCGTTACATTATAGAACAGAATAAATGAGCCGAATTTTCTTACGCGTGTTTTTTATGATTCTCCATGATTCGTCGTTCCAATTCCATGTCCTGATGTGGTACGAATTTATAAGTAGACAGGTAAGTGTGATCGGGATAATCTTCTATCACATAATCCCCGCACTCGGCTGTAAAGTATATATAATATAAAAATAAAACGCGAACTTTAATATCAAGACGTGGTACGAAATTTTGTCGTCGCAATAAACGAGCGTGTGCAGTATGCGTATATTGTATAACAGGTAAAAAGGTCGCGCATGATAATCTCTGATAATCTCCGTAGCAACGAAGCAATTGTCCTTAAATTAACTTGAATTAACACATAATCAATGCTTCCGCGCCACGGTTGGTATCTACATACGCATATAATCTATATACCACCTTTGTGTCGCATGCATTATAATAAATGGAATGGAAGGACAGACCGGGGATGAAACTGGAGACAATAAAGGGAAACGAGGTGAACGCAATAAACGCGTATGAAGTATCTGGTTGTCTATTCCTGGGCGATGAATTAGGCAAGTGATTAACATACCTTGTACTATGTAGCTGGCCATTAGCGCGGCTGTGTTATCGTTGCATTGCAACGATCCCTGAGCCAAGTCCCGTTTTATTTGCAAACAGTATAAATATCTGGTGAATTCTTCCTCCAATTGCGCGGGATCTGGGGTGTAAAATTTCACGCAAAACCTGAGTAGCGGATCGACCAAGGTAAGCCCTACTTGTCGGCAGACTGGCTTCTCCAAATCCAGCCAATACTAGATAAAAAGGGAAAGAAATTCAACGACGAGTCTCGAACTAGCGATGGAGCTTAGGATGAACTCTTCTTTCTCGTTAGAAGTGATTACAGGTACGTATGTGTTACCTTGGTCCCGTTCGGTTCCTGATATTCCAATCCAAAGTAATCTGCTTCCAAGAGATTCAACTGTTTGCAAACCTGGTCGAATAATACCCTGCCCAATGCCTTTGCCTGTGAAATGAACGAATTTTTGTATGCTTGTATCAGTTTCCGCGGTTATAGTTTAAGCGATTAGATACTGTCTCGGGAAAACGACATCTTGTAGGCTTGAAGCGGCCACTCAAACCACCCACGACTCTTGACCCGAATAGGTTAAACGGAAAGTGTCTTGCACAGCAAGTTTTACATGTAGGGAAAAAAACAAAAGGTCTTCGATCTACTCGAAAATAAGGAAAAGAAAAATAACCACAATGAATCAGTCGTTGCATGTCGATAAAGCGTTGCAGTGCAATTCAATTCGCTCTAATATTCAGGATATTGTGCGTTGAATAAATAATCAAACCAATTACTACTATAACAAATATCCTATTATCATTTTCAAAGAAGTAAAACAATCCGAGATTAGAAGAAGAAGTACGTGGGTAGGTGTGCGGGTAACCCGAGAGCGTATGCGGTCGTGATTTCATTGTCAGTCCCGTAATTTAACTGCATACTATTTCATAATGTATTTAAATTAGGCTCGGCCCGTAATTCGTCTGTAAAAAGGTGACGGCGCCCTTGGAATAACGACGCGAGGGGATCGCCGATTATGTTCCGTAGCTGGATAAGACCTCGCGATAGAATTCCGGCAAACCGGAGAAAGAAAAGAAAAAAAAAAAAAAAAAAGATTCGGTCGAAAGATCGGGGGAGGAAAAAATTAGACCGCGATTAAGAAATTTCCATCGATATCTTGAGTAAATGATGAACGAAGAAAGATGTATTATTTTTCTGGCCTCGCAATTGCATGGCAAGGCTTTGACACGATGAAACGACTCTGATACGTAGGTACGCCTAATTGCGATTATATTCAAGCACAGCAGTGCGCGCTGCTGGTAGTTCTAGTCGACGGGGAATTATTCAATCGGCAATATCAGCCAAGGCATCAATTTAAACACTGCGGTTCCTTTCAGCGACAATTCAACTCTGGGAATTAAGAGGACGACGAACAAGCCGTTAACGGCTCGTTTATGCCGGGAGTAATACCTACCCAAATCACGAATACCTGCCTACCTACGTCCCGTAAATCGCGTGCTAATGATACCTTCGAGGGTTCGAACCCTTCACACGGATTTTGAGCAGATTTCAAACTGTAGAAGACACGATTACGATTTACTCCGAGACAGATCTCTCGATCTATGATTAATTATTATATCATAGTCTCGTTTTTCTTCTTTACCTGTACTTGAAACATTGTGACCGTGTCGTCGAGCATCTGTACGCGAACGGCCAGCATCTTCCCAGCTTTCCTCGGTGTAGCTGGCGGAGTTCTACTGCCACCGTCAACGCCAGCCGGCGTCGAATGGCTATGAGGCATTTTGGAGCCAATACCACCGGCGGAATTCATGCCCAAATTTTCAATGTCATTCATCTTGTCTCGTTTATCATTTATACTCCGACGTGGATATTCCTTATGCTCGAATCTTATCGTTCGCAATTATAATATACGCGTCGAGAGTATGACGATCGACGATATTTCCGGTTATGTGGTCATCTGTAAATGGAAATTATCACAATCTTACTATCATGACGGATGGGTCGTCACTCAAAGACATCAAGCGGTTCAATGCGATTTAGTATTCAAGTCATACGACCGAGGAGGAAGCCAATGTTAATCAATAATTAATAACAACGTATAGAGATGCCTATTCACCAGGGCGTGATGACTATAACGGTGAAAATTACTCACTTAAATTATTCAACGATCTTTTCATACACCCGCGCGAAAAATTTCATCAAGTTCATTCAAATTTTCAATACTACACGTATATATCTGACTATACCTAGTCCTATGCACGATTAGAGATCTAAACTCTGACATTGGTCGGACGGTTGCATATCATGTTTACTGCGTACGGTATATAGACGTATAGCTATATGTGTATTGCACAGATATATATACGTTTCGGCCGCAGCCCTGCATCGGATAATATTGACAAGGACATTATTTTCATCTATTTGAAAAGAAGTTAAGAATCTCGTCCCCTATCTCTCGTCCACAGTCCACTTGACACGAGTGATTCTCGCTTTTTGAGTTGAAGGGTTTTAAAAAATCAATGTCTCCTTCGCGTATACTATAATCGCGTGGGAGCCGAAATTCCTCAGGAATGACCGCGTACACGAATTGGCTCCTGCAGTCGAAGGTTGGCTGCAGGCGGTGTGCAGCCGTAGGGCAGCCAGGTAGACACGCACGACTCCGATATTAATATATATATATATGCTTATTTCTGTTGCACGAATATGCGATTATTGTCTGTCAGATATTTGAAAATCTATCGAACGACGGTTCAAATTATTGATTGATGAGTAGGAAAGTGGGTCACGTTAGTATTTACGATGGGAATAAACGTGACGAGGTCGTATAGGACGTCGGGGAACACGACGCCGAGGAATATCGAGACAAAAGGCGAACTACGAGCGAAGGGAGACAGTCGACGACGATCTCTACCGTTCGGCGTTCGCACGCCCCAAAACACATACGCGGGTTCATTGATCACAACCTTTAACGGACACTTTTTTCCCGATATTCAATAAGCCCGTAGCTCCTCACGAACGAGATCCGTATCACTTACGTTTCCGCTCTTCTCTAGGTGCACTTTTCACCCGTAACTTAGTCAAACCTTTAACAAACGGCGACAAATTCATCGACTGAACACCGCAGACACCCACGGAGCAAAATTTAACCCCCCACCACATCGACTAGCAGCGGTACATGGAGGACAGTGGTACTCAACCAGACTCGTGTGGGGAATTTTTAACCTCGATTACACTTTTACTTGTTTCACACATTTTTCACTATATCCGCGATATTGTTCCGTGTCCGATTTCGCCAATCATTACGGACTCCAAACGCTACTGTATTTTTAATAGAACTTTCGAGCGATTTTTTACACGCGTACGGTCGTCAACTGGACGACGAATTCATGTTATGCCACGACGTCCGAGTGCAGGAAAAAGAAATCGATCTAATCTATACGGCTGGAGTCTGTCGTCTATCGTCTATCATAAATCATAGCTGATCGGAGAAACGGTAAAAAATCAACGTCGAATGTTTGGCGACAAAAAGCCACATGGCACTGTGGATTTTGACGTTGGAAAATTATAATCAAGGATTGAATAATGGTGAAACGTATTGTCGCAGGTCACTTTATCGACGAGACTGTATTATACGTGTACGTATTTTCGCGCCATAAAATCGATGCACTCTGGCTACGTATCTCGAGATTCGACTCTATATCGAAGTACATTTTTATACAGGAATCGCGCGAGTCGAAGAGAATCGACGTCGAATTCGAGATTTTGAAACACGTAAATGTACCGACACGACGAATTTACAACAAGAACTGCGGACAGATTCACCAAACTATGAATAGCTTCACATGTAACGGAGTAAAATCAATTACTCTCGACCTGAACGCCGGGGGATGGATAATACAATTTACAATCAATGGGGATAACGAGAATCCAATCGCTTTGAACCGATTCATTGCTGAAAAGTAGGCGATAAATTGCAAGTATGGTATGAAAATTTGGTATATAACTTCCGATTGGCCCCCTTTCGTAAATAATCTCGTAATGATCTTAGTATACAATTTATACCATCAAATTAATAATTACTATCAACTACTAGAGAATCTATAACATTGGAGTGGATTAGTGGATTAGGAAGTTATGTATCATGTTTTTTTTCATTTTGTAATCATTTACTAGGATTTTACCTATAAGATTTCCACAGGAGATTCCATTATTATGCCAGCTTTAGATCAATTGCTGGTTTTGCCAGTTCGAACTTTGGGATTGATTTTTTATTTTTTATTTTATTGATAATTTCCCTCGTAATTTCCCTAAAAAAAATAAAAATTATGAATCCTGAATTACTATGTGGCCTAATTATGAGACCGCTGTGGTCTTGAAGAGCTGAAACATACAATGATCTATTGAAAATTCTGTATCATTATTGTATGTGTAATTAACAGAAACTTAAAATTAATGATAAACATTGGTTAAGATTATTTTTCGTAGCTCTGAAACAGAGAAATATGATTAAGGCTGAAACAGAAAAGATGATAGGTAATTAGTATATGTATAAGACATCGTTTAAAAAAGAGAAAGACAAATTTAAAGATTCAAGAATTGAAAGAGAGAAGAAGAAAGGAAATGAAAGGAAAATCATTAAGCATAGAATTGGTGGGATAGCGGTCGGCGTCCTCTTCGGCACGACGTCTTCAGGCGCAGCTTTACCCTTGTCTCTGTGCCCCACGTTAGCACAGAGAACAAGGGCTGCATTTTGCCCAGTCGAGGGATTGCAGATTTGTTTCGGACATTTATCAGATTGCATGAATTTACTTTACATATTTCTCATTTCAAAGAATCGCGTTTGTTCCCAGTCGAATTATTTTTATCATATCTATTAATGGATTCTACGTAGCTTAGTTTATATATTTTTCAGGTTGCACGAATTTACTTTACATAATTCTCAGTTCAAAGATCTGCTCTTGTTTCTGGTCAAATTATTTCTATCATGATTATTTTTGGACTCTATAAAGATTCTGGTCATCTTTTCTCAATAATGGATTTGAATTTAGTCAGACTCGAGAGAATTAAATCTCTGCAACCACTCGACGCTGTAAACGGTAAGGACTACTCGCGGCTTAATTGAGATATCGCGAATCCTGCCTACCCCCGCCTCGAGAAGACGATCACCACCCAGAATTAAAACTAATAAAACTATCGCGTACAAACACACATACCTACACCGGAAATCCACGGCCCACCCACCCTACCTATCCACCTATATTTAAAACGGACCTAAAAATTCACCTATATTTAAACGATCCCCATTCAGCCCAACACATTCATTCACCCTCAATCACACCGTGGTCGTTTGCTTACTCATTTTCACTGTAGGGAAGAGAACGGGTTAGTTACATCCTGGGCTAACTTCTGTACATGTTTATTAACACTCTTTCAAATATTTATTAAACTGAAATAAAATTTACTGAGATTCAAACTAGTTAAATTAAAGAAATGCAAAAATGAGAACAAGAACAAAAAATCAAAGGAATTCAAAATTTTCAATGTATTTAAATAAATTTAAGATTCAATGAAGCTGATGAAGTTCAATAATCAATTTAAGAAAAAGACTGAACCTTGTATGCAATTGCTGTAGCTATCGCTGCTCCGCAACGGAAAATATAAAAAAATCTTACGGAAATCTAAGAGTTAAATCATTGAAATTGAAATATTATTCAATTATCAACAAATGCAAGACTAATAGTAAGGTCAAGATTAAAGCTCCGTTGCGAACGCAGGAAAGCCCCTGAATTATTATAAAAATCGATTTTTCAATCACAAATGGTACCGCCATCCCACGCGAAAGATAGAACAGGTGAAAGATAGACAGCAAAATGAAATCGTTTCACTCACCCTACCGCTATCCCTGCAAACGATTCTTCGAAGCCGCCCCGTCTGGATTTGGTATCCGAAAATTGTCCATCGTCAATGCAGTAGCTCCAGGTTATATCCAATTAAGTATCACCAAATTATATGTATCCAAGTGGGCACTTTTTAACTGCACTTTTTTTTATATCTCCAATAGGATTCATGTAGATTTTAGCACAATGATCGTAGTATTTTCCAATTGAAGGGTAAACACTTCATGATACGCGAGAAACGAGCCGAGAATCAACATTTCGGTAGCTATCGTGAAAGAGGTACACCTAGATACGCGTAAATTTCAAGCTAATTTTTATTCTATTTATGACATGAAAAACTATTCGATAATCATAAGTCGAAAGACAGCTATAACTCGTATTTATTATATAATTAACTTAGAATTTAATTGTCAAGCTGCTAGTGATTGAAAATCATGAGAATTGTGGAAAAAGTTAAGAGAATCGGCTAATATCTGTAGCGAAAATGAAATGATAGTAAAATCGGTAGATAAAGAACGCGTCATAAATGCTCGTATACCGCGATCGTATTAATTGAGAATTGAAGCTAGACTTACGCTCTGAATTCACCATAAATGTGTTTTTTTCTGATTCCACTCACTGTCCGCACACTTTTCGCGTATTACCGGCGAATGAGGACGCGAATATAACACCATTATCCCGGAAAACACTGAGCCGACAGATTCGAACTGGAACAATTATCACAATGGCGTATATCACGCGTCAATTGTTTTTACGAACCGCCGTTAGCAAAAAATGCCGATCACGTGACGTCACGATATCATGCCCGCACTATTTTTATAGAAAAAATTGCATCAATATAACGAAATATCAGTCAAGGGTGAGTATCCAATCGAAATAACTACAACGGTGTCGATCACTGGTCGATAATTATTTTCACCAACTGCCAAGACGAAGGCGGCGAAGATCTGACGAAAGCCGACCGTCTGAACTCACTTATCACGTATAGTCCGGACTATATTATTGACAGGAAATTGTTTCTGATTAACAATATGACAGTTTTTCCACAGGTTTTATGGGGATTCGCGAGATATCAGGACGTTAATTCACTGCATAAAAGATTTGTCAACAAAAAGTCCGTTGCTCTACCCCTCGCGTCAGTACTTTGACTATAAAATCGCGACTCCGACCGGAAAACGAATGTTTTTCGACTTAAAGTCCCGTCACTTCGCATAAGACAGTTGGATTCATGTTTTAGTCCATAGTTTAAGTCGACGGGGCACTTATTTTATCATATTTACAAGTTTAGTAGAAACAAATTAGCGAGCGTTAAAAATCCTGCAATAGCGTCGGTCCGAACGTTGCAGTAATGAACCGTACTTTCGACTAGCTGAAAATTTCAAACATTTGAATGTCAACACACTTCATGTCACTCAACGCCGTACCTAGTAAACATGGCGCCCGGTGCGAGTTACGAAATAAAATTCACCCAAAATATTATACCATAATGTCTCGATCGGGAAATTCAAAAATTCGACTATAATTTAAAAAAAAAATAGGCTTAATAAAGATTCTGTACTTTTTCTATCTGATCTGAATATGTATATTACGGTTTTAATTCAACGGCCTCATCGTTGGGCCTGCGCCAATCTTGACACGGCCCTGAGACTATTTATTTTCCAAGCTCAAGCGCGAAAAAATGCGTTTAAAAGTTAAAAGATGAAATATACTATTAGAAAAATTGTTAAAATTGACTGATTTATGTTTTCCAGATTCTTAGGATCGATTGATTTTCATTATTTAAAAACTATATCTAATGTTTGGAGATTTCTTAATTATTTTCGACAAAAGAGATGAAAAATAAATTACATTGTTCCAACAATGTAAAATTGTCTGAATTTTTAGTCTATAAATTTGTGTTAATTGATAATTAAATTTAATGTTATAAGATTTCTTAGGAAAATCTTGGGAAGTATAAAAATGATGTCTGGGAGACATAATTTTTAGTTTAAATTGCCATTATTTTCCTTTATTATTTGAATTTCCTTATCGTACAACATAAACATATCTTTAGAATTAAATTTCTTAATCAAATCGTAACACAGACTAGTAAGAAAAATGATTTTTACACTGGTAAAAAGCTTCAGAAAGAATACTCAATTAGTAGTTATTCGGATACTTTGGGAAGTTGTTTCTTCTTTGGAACAGACTTTTGCTTCGATATAATTGGGCTTACTTCGGTACTATTGTCAGCCGCAAACAGTCTTTTATGTCTAGTCAAATGGGAAACCGGAGTACTTGTACCGAATTCATGACTTTTCAACGAAGTTACATTCGCCTTTGGTATTCTCCTCGCGGTGCTCCTGCCAGCAGATGCAGCCAGTTTCTCAGATACGGGCGTATCCTTGTTCAATCTCTCAGCAATCACCGGTCTTGGTTTTTCAGTTGGAAATTCCAGCAAACTTTGCCTCAAAGTTGTCTTGGATGCATTTGCACCGGGTTCTACAGTTTCCTTTCGCTTCATGTTCGGTTTTGATTTCTTATTCGAAGGCTTAGCTGTCTGGATAGATTTTTTCTTCAAAGCTCGACGTCTACTTTTATCCTCTAGAGATTTCTCACTCTGCTGCGGATCCGTTTGTTGTGAGTCCGAATCGTCTGAATCCTGTTCTCGGCTTCCTGACTCATTATTCTGCGAAGGAACTCCCTTCGACTTGCGCTTCAACCCACGACGGCTTGATTTTTCTTTACCTCTCTTTCCCTTAGTTAAGAAATTTGATTCAGAGCTTGAGGCACCGCTGTCCTGTAAATTGAATAGGATACCATGATTGTAGTATGTATTATGATTGTGTGCTTTGAAAGAACAACAAAAATCTAGAGCAATAGATACAGTCTTGAGTGAACAGCATCATTTTCATATTTAATAGATGAAAGTTATAATTTTTCACAAGTAAAAGTTACGTTAACTGAAACCCGTTCTACCTGCATGTGAAAAGTCTCTTACATTTAAACTCAGAATATCCGAATCCTCTCTTCTTTCCCATACAATTCGAGAATCCTCTGCATCGACAGTTTCCTCGAAAGCTTTTTTCAAATCGTAGCATTTGAAATATTTGAAGTAACTTTTAAGCTTATCGACCAAAGGCTTGGCCAGGGTTTTCGAAGGGAATGGATCAATTTTAATCTTATGTGGCCGAACTCTGTTTGACTCGTATATCAAATATAGTATTGCGTTGTGTGATTCCTTCGAGTCCAGATCTTGTATATTGATAAATCTCAAAGTGATTACGGTGTGTCCTATTCTCGAATCTAACCAGCAGCCCGATAGGTCGTCCAAGATATGCTGAAAAGTAGATTTTACGCTTAGAATTCCAGTTTCCAGACCTACAGCTCCCTACTATTTCTCCAAACATATGAAACAGGCAACAAGACACAGCTTTAGGTTGGCCCTTATTTTCATATACTTAAAGCGAAGCTATAAACTTGTTGATTGAAATATTTCATTGAATATTTGACTCGTTGCATATTATCGTTGAAAAAACAGGCTAGTTATACCTGCAATTCATTGTATTGCTGTCTTCTATTAATATAACAATCAATGTGGTGTTTGCAGTTAGCTAAAAATAATTTCAAATCCATGGTAGTGTCCAGCGGAGTTTCTAGAAGAATGCTGTTCATGTCTACAGACTTAGGCATCACCCATTTGCCAATCTTTGGCTTTTCCGAGGTGTTTATAATCTGCACAGCGTAAGCGTCCTTGCTGACAGAATCCCCTGGCGAAGAGAAACCGAAGACGTGTTCGTTTTCAATAAATTTCGTACAGTGCATTCCGCCCAGTTTGAACAACTGATCCATGTATTCAGTTTCTACGTCGGGAATCCTTTTGGAAGGCAATTGCAAAACCGGCTCCGGACATTTGAGCAAATGTTGGATCTCCCCGAACTTGGAAATATTCAGGCAGCATTCTATTTGGAAATTGAGCTCCTTCAGCTCTTGAATCTCCTTTTTCAGCTTCATCTTTTCCTCCTTTAGCACCTCTGGAAATCATTGATTTTTCATTATAGAAAATTGACATACTGGCGATACAAAAAACTGCTTTTATCCTCAACTTGGAAAATTTGTTTCTCAAGCATGAGAAAGTAATTTAAAAATAAAACATTGTATATTGCTGAATAATTGTTATCAGTATATTCCTATAAAATATTCTGCAAATTAATTCTCTCCTGTCGAGAGGCTCGATATTTAATTCTACACTGAATTCGTTATTTAATTCTCATACTTAAGTTATTAGTTTTTTTCTAGTAGTCGTCGAGCGAAGAAATAATATTTAACAATTCTTGTTCTCGATGCATCGCAGATTGGCGAAACCGAGGCAATAAAAATTCCGGAAGATTAAGAGTTCAGAATTTAATTTTCGATCATTATAATCACGAAATCGGTGGGCGATTTCAGCTTGGATACATGTATACATAGTGACAGACGTTTTGGCAAGGGTTAAGTTTTTATTTCAAATACATCGAAAATGCGTCGAACAGGGTATTAAACAAGAGTCAATATTTTACTTACGAGCAGGTGTTTTCGCCGTATTTTCATCAGATTTTGTATGATCTTCGCTATTTGAGGATGCCATAGTCAACTTTTAGACAGCCTAAGTAGAGCTTTGCCGGCTCCGAGTAATCTGCATGAAAATAAACAACCTGTTCAATGACTCTTTACCTCGGTTAGATCAATCTAAGATGCTAGAAGCGTCGTTCATTTTCACCTTTCACTATTTCACGGCAAAGGCAAAGTAGTACGACTCTATTATGTGTTTGAAATTCCATGTAAACAATGCGGCGTAAAAGGGCGTGCTTTATCCCGCCAAAAGGTAACAAGTGACAATCAGCTGCTCAGTCGCGATAGATGCCGACCGCAAGATGGCGGCACGTTGGAATTCGAACTTGTCTGAACAGGATATTTTTATTTCGACGTTTGAGACGTCGCGACGCATTGACTCTTCCGAAATTATACAGAATACGAAGTAATTAATTGATCTACGATTAGTATAAACTCAGAAGTGCATAAAATCTGCGTTATAAAGTCATATTGTCGTGTTGTCGGTTGGTGTGTTTACCGGGACAAGATTAGACAAGATGGCCGCCGCATCGTGGAAGTTGAAGTTACGACTGCGTGTTTTCGCGAATAATTTTGATATCATTGACTCTAACCGTCGCAAAGTATGAAGAAACAACGAATAAGGGTTTATAACGAAGTCGTTTATCACCCACGCGTCAAAGTTTCTAATAAACAAAGTGTTCGATGGCATTTTCTGCGACTGACGCCAAGACTGGTCGAACGAATGAATGTTCAGAAATTGTATCGTGAACAACAGCTGATGGGTCTAATTCTTACTTGTTGGTGAATATTACGCGTTATTAAAATTACATTTTCATTATTGCCATGTTAATTCGAACGATTTCCCGTCCGCAAACTTTTGTGGATTTTACTCGACGATTTTTCCGGCTAGTAATTACCGATGAAAATAATATTCACACGCCAGAGAATGAAAGCTATCCATAGTAGGCAATTTTTTGATAATTTCGGATAGAGATTCTAAACTTCTCTTGCACACAATTTTTGCCGTCTATTTTCACCTTACAAATTAAGACTGTGCCTAAATTGATACAGTCTTGAAACTGTAGGTCACCCTGTTCGGGAAATTAGGGCTGCCGGAGGGCTGGAACCAGAAAAATCCCTGGCAGAAAAGCACAGATGTAGATAGAAGCAGAGCGCAGCCAGAGAGTCCGAGGAATCAGTCAATTATTTGCAGCGATATCTCGGTGAGTCGTGAGGTTTGATTTGCTGTCTTTCTTTTCCTCAATCTGTTTCTTTGTGTGGGATAGCGGTAAAAATTGTCACCTGAATAATTGCTTGTCTCTTTTTAAACTGTGTATATTTTTCTGCCTTTAATTAGAAAGTATTTTCCTTTCTTTGAACTGGTTAAAAATCTCTTATTAATCGCTTTGTTGAAATTGACATTTCTCTGATTTTCACTAATATGAATTAATTTGGTAAAAATTCTGATTAATATTTGTTCAAACAGCTAAGTTCTAGTATATTTGAAATTTAAGAAAGTCTCTACTCTTTGGTAGAAGTTTTTAGACGCAGGATGCAACTAACCCGTTCTCTTCCCTACAGTGAAAATGAGTAAGCAAACGACCACGGTGTGATTGAGGGTGAATGAATGTGTTGGGCTGAATGGGAATTGTTTAAATATAGGTGGATTTTTAGGTCCGTTTTAAATATAGGTAGATAGGTAGGGCGGGTGGGCCGTGGATTTCCGGTGTAGGTATGTGTGTTTGTATGCGATAGTTCTATGAGTTTTAATTCTGGGTGGTAATGGTATTCTCGAGACGGGGGTAGGCAGGATTTGCGATATCTCAATTAAGCCGCGAGTAGTCCTTACCGTTTACAGCGTCGAGTGGTTGCAGAGATTTAATTCTCTCGAGTCTGACTAAATTCAAATCCATTATTGAGAAAAGGTTACCAGAACCTTTATAGAGTCCAAAAATAATCATGATAGAAATAATTTGACTAGAAACAAGAGCAGATCTTTGAACTGAGAATTATGTAAAGTAAATTCGTGCAACCTGAAAAATATATAAACTAAGCTTCATAGAATCCATCAATAGATATGATAAAAATAATTCGACTGGGAACAAACGCGATTCTTTGAAATGAGAAATATGTAAAGTAAATTCATGCAATCTGATATAAATGTCCGAAACAAATCTGCAATCCCTCGACTGGGCAAAATGCTGCCCTTGTTCTCTGTGCTAACGTGGGGTACAGAGACAAGGGTAAAGCTGCGCCTGAAGACGTCATTCCGAAGAGGATGCTGACCGCTATCCCACCAATTCTATGTTTAATTTCTTTCCTTTCATTGCCTCTTCTTTCTTCTTCTCTTTTGACTTATCAAATCTTTCCATCTGTCTTTCCCTTTTTTTTTTTTTTTACATTCTATTAGTTGAGATTTACTGCAATGCAAAACACTCCGAGAGACTCTCCGCTCTGTTACTTCTTTTTGAACCTTCATCATTTCTCTGGCCTGATTTGCAACCGACTTCTATAATTGGCTTAACTGCTATTTTAATTTAGTTGCAAGAGGAAGCCAAAAATCCAGTAAAGTAATCTTCAAATTATAGTCACTCAGAAGTCTGATATAAAAACAATCAGCTAACATATTATCATATTATATATTTATTGCATTAAATTTGATGTATTTTGTTTATAATTTTTTGCACACATATCGGTTTCTCTACGGGAATTTTCAGGTCTTCATACTTTTCACATAAAGTTAGGAACACGTGTTCCATAGATGTTTGGCTGACAGAGCTATCGGATATTTCAGGATGTTTTGCTTTGAGTTTCTCAAGCTTTTCAAATATTTTGCTATACCTTGTTTCACTTGCATCGATTTCATATTTCAATATACCCTGAAAATTCAGACGATCGTGACACGCCATCAAAAATTGTAATCTAGATAAACTTGAGTTATCTCCAGTCACATTTCTATATTATTCACATTCAACGGGTGAACACTTACGACATGTAAGCTCTTGAAACTAAAACCTGTGAACATATTCTCAACAGATTTTTTAACTTCTTCAATCTTCTCGAGACCGACCGTAGCTAGCAATCCAATATTCAACATAAAATAATCTCCGTGTTGATGCTTCAGCTGTTCGCTGCTTCCAAAGGCCACAAATTGTCCTTTCACTAATACACCTATCCTTAAACAAAGAGTCTCGGCGTCTTCCATACTGAAAATTAACCGGTCAATGGTTTTTCTTCAGTTAGAATTTATCCGTATTGATAACAATTGAATGAAAAATGAAAAATGAAAAATCTTACCTCTGCGTCGTGACCAACAAAGACCTGCCCATTTCGCGTACAAAGTGTAGCGTGTCGCAAACAACTTGTCTAGCTATTGCATCTAATCCCGAAGTCGGTTCATCCAATAAAACGATTGGCAAATCGCCGATTAAACTTTGTAAAATACAAATTTTCCTCTTAATTCCCCAGGGACAATACCTCACTTGTATATTTTCATAATCCAAGAGATCTAGAAGTGAATTTGTAACTTACAGATGAATACTCTATATTTATTTTACTCAAAAAACCTTCGTCGACTTACCAAATACATCTAGCCATTTGTCTACTTCGTCTCGAACTCGGTCCAGAGGTATACCACGAAGTGTCGCATGTAGTCGTAAGTTCTGTCTTGCTGTCATAAATTTATTCAAGCCTCCGATTTGAGGACAGTAACCAACCATGCCTGAAAACTTCGTAATTTTCGTAATCGTTAATTAAGGCTTGATGGTCTTCCGAATTTAATTATCTTGCAAAATTTTATAAGACTTGCCAAGTGGTTGTCCTTCGTTAAGTCGTAATTTTGGATAACTGCCCTGCCGCTTGTGGGCAGTTCTTCTCTGCTTAAGATTTTGAAAATCGTCGACTTTCCAGCTCCATTCACTCCGAGTAATCCCAAACATTCATTTTTATAAACCTGTTAGTGTTTTAAATCGTAAATTAATTGCTTGTCATTTTGGAGATACGAATTGCTCACGTTAAAATAAACTCCCCGCACTGCGGCCTTGCCCCCAAATTTCTTAGATAGATTTTGAACTGATAGCATTACGTTTCTTGACATACTTTCACTTGATTGACATTCTACAAAATTTAGTACAATTTATTCAATATATCTAACTGGTTTATAATTCAGTGCTGAATAACGTTTGTTTGCCCTGTTATTTTACCTTTCATAAAATCATCCACACGTTCTTTTTCAAACAAAACGTACGGTTCTGTTATAGATTCGTTTATTTCACCTGGATAGATTCGCTTTCGAAAGTATCTTCCGATTCTCTTTCTGTATCGCGACTCAATGAGCATTATAATTATTAAAAATACCAAAGTTTCTGTCAAAAATATTACTAAATCAGCCATTATCGAATGATGAAACTTGTGCGTCACACGTTTGGTCCACATAATATTAAGCGGTTGGTAGCAGCCGCTGTTTCCACACGCATCTAAATACGATAATAATGATATTTTGTCGTATAAACTATGATAGAAGTATTGCAGTTGTATATTGTTGAATACCAGGTTTAGGCAATCTATTTTTTTTTTGTTTTTTCAATATTTCTAACATCTAGCTTACGGCAGCACGGATCTTCCTCCCAGAATGGAGATTGACAGCCTTCAAGTCTTCTACATTGCTCATTGTAAATGTATAAGGAAAAGTAGCTGCTGATTGCACAGGCTAATGTATATTGAGGAAACACGTGGAGTATTGTATCGCCAATATCTCTCCCCGAAGGTGGGATAAGCCGCATTAATAAAGGATGTTTTAAACTTCCGTTTACAATAATGACTGCAAACAAGGAAATGTCAACAAAGCAAGAACTGTTCTTCTTCAAAAACGATATTACAGTTTTCATCGAACCTGTTATAATTCTGATACGCAAAATGAGCTGCTTACCAGTGATTACATTCAACGTTAATACGATTATACAAGTGATTTCTATTCTCCGCACAAAGAAATGGAGAATATATCCCATGGGTAATGCTGCTATTCCATAGAGTAGAAAAATTACTAGCATTTCGACTGAAACAGAACATTTTTTTATAGAAAATTCATAACGCGATTTTTCTGAAGACTCGAAAACTCACGAAATTCAATTCCTGTGATATCAGATGCCACATTGTAGAAAATGGGAATAGGAGAAGCAATCAATAGCAGGGATAAGAGATAGATCAGAATATCCACGATGTAATTTGGGACCCAATACTTTATCACCGACATTCCGATTGTATTTAATTGTAACTGTTTAGAGCTAGATCTAAGCTCCTTTGTCACTAAATGGATACTCGGCAAGAGTAAAAACAGCGTCACAACAATGGACAAATTTTGCCAGTTTCTAATCCCAGGTGTGTGAATGATCCGGCTTTGCCACTGAAAAAATCTCCCTTGAGCAATAAATTTTGGTAAACTGAACCGTTGTCCGTCTATAAACTCTTACTTGTGCGGGATTTAAAATCGGCTCTGTTTCTAGCTTAATCGCACAGTCTTCGCAGCCGTTATATCTTAGCAGTGCATTGTGTAGGGTAGTGATAGAAATTGGTCCGCTGTGAGTCGCCGTTACGGAATACAATAGATTTATTTCATTTCTATCCGACACATCGATTCCCATGAAGTAACGTTGTCTAATCTGAAATTGTGTTGAATTTACGGATATAAAGATATTTAATATTCTGTTGAATAATTTCTGGGAAACTTATAGTTCTGAAAAAACTATCCACTTACCTCCATAGAATTCCAAGTTGGCTTTGAAATAAGTTCTGTGGCGCTGATGTCATTCGAGATGTAGTAACTATTCGCTCTTTCATCAGAATCATACATCTTGATAGTATCGATCAAAGTATTGAGTAGCGTGTTCGACTTTGCATCATTGTGAAGTAAGATACCAAGTCCCGATGCAGTGTATTTTGATATATTCACTTGATTTGCCCTATCAACAGAAAAAAGATTATTTTACTGAGAAAAATTCCTCTCACAATTAACTGTGATTCTCTTAGTTACCAGCCACTGTTTTTAGATAGATAAATATCGTATTAATCACCTGGTTGTTGCTATACTGAGTTTTACGTGCTGTGCCATTTCCAGACACGCAATAAGCCCCAAGAATGAGAATAGTAGCTGAAAAGTATGGAGAAAAAGAAAGGATAATTATATACAAGAACATTTCAAAATATTAATAGCAACTTACCGAATGAGCATAGACATCCCACAAGGTTAATATATGCAAAAACTTTTTATAGAACATTATACCAATCTGTTGGGTAAAAAGATTATGGCCCCTCCTCCGTGTCCATGGTTTGGCTGAAATAAAGTAGTAATTACCAATAGCAAATTTATTTCATAATCACTTATGGTATGGAACAAAGTTGTATCAAATCATATTAACGATGGCATGAAATTATGCGGCACCTTTAATTAGGAGATCGTTCCGCCGATTTCTAATCATCATTTCGAATTCGCGATCATTATAAAAGGCGTTTATGCCACTTCGCAACTTTATGTGAGTCATAAATCCTATTCTGAATCATATCAATGTCTCAGTTATCTGGCGCATTTTTCTTCATACGGTTATTATGAAAATTTTTATTAAGCATATTTTGGTTTGCTACTTATTTTTTTTCTTTTCACCTCCGAAATTGCTCCTCGATACTTGTGGTGTTCAATCCTATAGACTTTATTCGCAACATGCGAAAGTTATTCTCCAGATGTTGTAATAGCTTTGCAAAAGCCGTTCTCCTCGGTAAATCATACTTTATAACATGTCCTAGCCTAGTTCGTAATTTAATCTGATCCGAAGAAAAGTTCTGTATTACAGACGTAAGGAAGTTCAGGTTGCAGTCTTCCTCTATGACTATACTCAGCAGATAAGCAACGCCTGACAATTATTGAGTTATTCATTATTCTCTCTTACTTTATTCTGACTTTGATAACAATTTTTGAAAATTAATTCTCACAGTTCTGTCGCAATGTAACTAACCGAAGCGTCGATTCAGGTACATCTTCGTTCCATAACATTCAACTTTGCCATTAGCAATTATAGCAATTCTGTCTGGTAATATATCTGCTGCTTCCATTGAATTAGTCGTCATTATTATGGTTCGCTGTTCTTTAAGAGCCTAAACAGTTCAAAGACTTAATTAGTCAGTGTTACAGTGGAAGATTTTTCCCTGTTTGAACAGTTATACTAACTAGTAACGTGTCCCAAATCTTTCTTCTATTTTGTGGATCAACGCCGTACCCTGGTTCATCTAAAACAAGGATCTGGAAGTGATCCGGTCGCAGAGTAATCCATCAATGATATACATATCTTTTTGAATTTAAAATCGATTTATAAAGAGCAAGCTTTTAGCTTTTACCTTAGCATTTCCAATCAAAGCCATGCTCAAGCTGACCCGTCTTTTCATGCCCAAGGAAAAATATTTGACCTTTTTATTTTGGTCCGTGCCCAATCCTAGCTGGATTAACATCACTTCAGCCTTTTCTAATGCATCTTTGTAGGACATTCCCTTAATCTGATGTGCATACAAGACACATTGAAATTATTTGTATAAAGTTGGTGGAAAATTTTCGATTTTTGATAAAAAAAAAAAAAAAACTGGACTTTCTCACCATTCCAAATAAGTATACATGCTCTATGGCAGTTAGATCGTTGACTAGGATATTATCTTGCGGACAATACCCTATAAGGTTTTTTTCTGAGTCCTTCTGTCTGTTATAATCCCTTCCTAGGATGTAGATATTGCCTTGAGATGGTTTATACATTCCTGTTGCATTCAAGAGGAGTTCTTAGCTTTGCTGTATATATTCTTCAAAACACTTATGCAATTTATAATCAATCGTTGCGAGAAAGAAACTATCAGTACCTACGATCATTTTCAACAGAGTGCTTTTTCCAGCACCATTGTGACCGAGGATAATATGAAATTCTCCCTCGTAGAAATCAATAGTCATGCGGTCAATTGCGATCACTCGATTTTTCGGGGTACCAAACTTTTTTGTTATCTGTCTGATCGTGATTACCGGCTATGGAATTATATTGACGATTAACTCGGCCCTTTAGATGCGACTGAGTGCTTGAAAAAAAAAAAAAGCCCCACTCTATAATAGACACTCACAGTTAGGCCTGTTGGTGTTTTTTCAACCATTGACCACTTTGTTGTACCCCTGTAATCTACGTCTAGTTCTAACGGTCTGGAAACACAATTCTGTGAAAATATTATTTGTCGGAATAATGACTCGTTCATAAAAGAAAATACAATGGATATTTGACGATTTTATTGTATGCCAAAATAAGTTACCTGACAGAGATAATACCATGGCCTTGCAGCTCCATGCTTTCCTCGTCTTAGTGTGTCAAAATAACGTGTTAGTAGTGTCCAAAAAATGATGTGCAAGACCCAAAAGAATAAAATTATAACCAGAGGCATTTGGTGCCTTTTATATATCAAATTACTCGCCTCTTCTATCTGTTTAGCTCTGGTTAAATTCATGGAATCTAATTTCGAATCCAATTTTGTATTTGTATTGTTTAGAATTGATGCAGCATCCTCGATAACTGGCTGCACTGTAATAACAAAAACACGTTCATCTGCTTTACTGGAATTGTGTTTGTCAAGCTTAGTCGAATGGCTCAATTTTTCTGTTATTCAAATCTTTCCATACTCAGTATTATTAAATTTTTTACAGAATTGACTCACTCGTATTTTGCATTGCAGCAAAATTCAATAAACCGTAGAGTAATCCGTTGTGTGGTAAGCAGAGGGTTGCAATTTGTATTGTATAGCTCATATTTTCTGTGTACTCACTTAATATTATCGATAGATAACTCAATAGCAACCACAAAATAGTGCTTATTAGACTGGCTTTCAATGCTTAAAAATGAAAAAAAGATTTGTAGAGACAAACTAATTTGCTTTGGAAAGTTAAGTATTTTCTAATTTGTTTGGTAGAAATGATAGAATTTTACTGACGTAAATTTTTTCTGAAATTAATTACCTGTTTACCGTATACTTACAATTATTGAAGAATGCTCCCACAAAAAACATGAAGCACGTCGACATTGTCAAATATAATAGAATAAAAAAGCAGATCGTTATAGCATAGGCATTTACCAATATGGGATTCAATATAATTGAGCAAATTATAGACACAGGAATGGCTACTATTAGCATGTACAATATCCAACCGGCGTACAGCATCGTCAAAGACATTCCCATAATATGCACCAATTCCTAATTCATTTTTAGAGAAGAAGAAAGTTTCAAGTATCTCATTTATATACATTACGCACACTGTACTTACCCGAAATCCTTTGTCCTTGTGATGCACGACCTTGTGTAATACCTCGGCAGGTATTAATATAAACGCCACAATCATTAGACAATATGCTATGATCACCGACGGCTCCAAGGGCACGGGCATAACTAACAAGTTTAGCGTGTAATACGGGAAACGTCTGAGCCAGATCTATAATATTTTCAGTTATATAATCGTTTTGTATTTCAGTCTGAGAAATCAAATTCCCTTCTGGCAATAAACTAGCATAATGAATAAAAAATAAAACAGACATAAGTTTCTATCAGGATACTAATTTTGCATAAAAGTTAAAGACTGTTGTTGTATTCATTATTACTCTATTCAGCAAATAAGACAATTGACCACTTTGCCACATGTTGAGGAAAGAAATATCAATTGCAATTTGTAATGGGATGAAACCAGTTGTAATGTAAGGATCTGAAAGAAAATTGTACAAACATTTCTATCAGGGTTCTAAGCGTGCTTAATTTTCTTTTAAAGATTTTTATTTCTTGATAGTTTGAGTGGGGAGTGATTATTATTAATGCTAACCGTCCGCTGATGACTCCTCGTTATTCCAGATAGCGGAAACACTCTGGCTGTCATCGTAAGATCGAATTTTGTATTCCAGTACCTTTGGCTTATCATTTTGTTCGTCATTTAGTTTAAAAATTGCCCACAGTGACTTGGCACGAGAATTTTTATCGTTCGTTTGATTCGCAGCAGCTGGAGTAACTGTTCGTGTAAAATCAAGCAAATCGAATAAGTAATGTAAACCCGATAAAGAAAAAAGGAAAATCCAATGTTCTTGATGCAACTTTCTTTACGGACTAAGAACAATCTTACTTTTGATATGTAACAACCTTGCAGCCTTTGACATTAGTTCATCTACAAAACGGTCACTCGGCATGTATCGACAAATCACATTCTTTGGCATCTGTTTCAAAATTTCTGACATTTTGGTATCTCCGTGGTGCTGAAATATTTCATTTTTACTTTACCCCATGAATACTATACTGACACTCTCTCATTACCTAAGTTATATCAATGTTCGTTTCTCACTTGTAAGCGAAGTGCTCCTGGCTCGAAAATCAAACGGATTTGTAACGTGAATATTATCGCTACTAAAAATTGCAGTATTGTCACTATATACACATGCTTTCTTATCAGGACAGCTTTCCGCAATAGCAACAACAGTTTTCTACAAATTTCTCTGATTCTCTCCTTTTTACTCATTTTTATCCACAATGTATCGATACTTCAAGCAGAATTGGCCGCTCTACCCAAATACGTTGAAGATTTCCATTTTAAATCACTGGCCTTTGCATGAACATGTGTACACCTTGTTTTTTTTTTAACAGAAATAGTCGCCGTCTGTTCTATTGCCTTCTGATGTCATCTAAAGTCATAGCGACGCTACAACCAGTGTCATTTGTTTAATTAACAGTTGTCAAATCCTCTAATGCTATTCAGACACCTGGCAGAGTCGCTTCAATAATATATTTAACCCTGAACTACTCGTCCTTTGATTTATTGATAAAAACTAATCAAAGACCTCTTACCTCTCGGTCAGTCATTCATTTGCAAATAATGAATGTATGCAAATATATTGCTTGCAGACTTCCAAATGTTAAAAATATATCGATGCTATTTGGGTTCCCATATCTCGCTTACGACCTCATTATTTTGTCTGTCAAAATATCTTTCGCTATGTTAACTGCTGCTTGTAGACTCGCGATTTCACCATCGATGAAGAATTTATCAAACGATACCATTCTTGTGAGTAATATATACGAACTAAATTAGGCAGCAAGTTCTTCCAGCTAATATTATACTTAGTTACGTTCGAAAATTAGATTTGATTTTCATTCCGCGAGATATTTCAGTATAAATGAATTTTTGTTGTATTCAGATTCATATACATTTCATGTGATACACTTCTTCCTTATAGATAACTGGCACAGGTCGTGGAGTGGGAAAAGAACTAGCTATACAGTTATCGGCTTTAGGCTGCACTATTGTTTGTTGGGACAGTGACAGGCATGCTAATCGTGCGACTATGAATACTATACTGGAAAATGGGGGAAAAGTAAATGAACGAATTGTTGTATTTCAGCCACATCAAATATTCAACTCCTGCAATGTCTTAAAAAATAGACTTGACTTCATTGTCATCTGTATTATAATGTATATAAATTTACTTTATTCACACCTAGGTCTATGGATTTGTCGTCGACGTTTCAAACAGACAGGAAGTTTGTGAAACAGCAGTGATGATGCAGACCGCCGGGATACCCGATGTTACAATTTTAATAAACAATCAAGCTGTGGCACTGCATCAGCCTTTCTTCAGGCACGACTCATATCAATTGGAGGAGACTTTCAGGGTCAACGTTATGTCTAACTTTTGGGTAATTGAAAACAATATTACCACACTTTTTTTAGTGCTTCGTTGCAAATCCCTGTATGAAAACTTTAGATTCTTATAGATTTTAGCAAACTAGTAGCGCTTAGACGATCTTCCCTTTTTACTTATTTTCTATAAACAGACTATCGAAGCTTTTCTGCCGGCAATGATTGAAAATAACAACGGGCATATTGTGTCCGTATCAGGTATATGTGGGATATATGGCATGGCCAACAAAGTGCCCTACTTCGCATCACGCTTTGCCGTCGCAGGTAATCATTTCTAGTTGTTTCCAATCTGTGCCTAGAGCGTGCAATTTTATCCATTATTTTACGCAAAATAATAGTTTGCAATAAAATGTTGAAGGTCTAATGGAGGCTCTGCAGGAGGAGTTGAGATTTTATGACAAGAAGCCAGAGATCAGTTTCACTACTGTCTATCCATTTTACGTTGATAGTGGATTAGCCAAAGATCCTAGGCCCAGGTGATCGTTATAGAAAATTAACTTAGAGTTTAGATCGCAATAAACCGGTTATTGCGACATGAATATTCAGTAGGTAAACCTGAGATGTTTTCCAGATATTTCTCTGCTATTCAATGATAAATCATTAATTCCAATAGATTTCCATATCTATTTGGGGCCGTGTGTCCTAAGTATGCTGGACAGGAAATTATCAAAGCAATAAGACGAAACTACTCTGAACATTCAATTCCACGTGGTTTTATGACATTAAATTCCATCAATAGGTAATAATTATTACTTCGATTCTGTGTGTCCAGAACTGATTAGATTTTAAACCTTAGGATCCTTCCCGAGAGTGTTCGATGGCTGATACTAGATTTTTTGAAAAATGCTAAATGAAAGTAACGAGCAGAATTCGAGATGTATCCTCAGTCTGGACCTTATGATTAGTATCTTTATAATTTAAATAACATGTATTATCATATAAATACCCAATTATGAGTATGTGTATTTATTTCTGATGTGAAAATTCAGTTTTCGTTTTATTATACTCGTGAGATGCCAGTGTTTCCAGTCCATTTTGCATTAAATCTAATTTCGCGAAATGTAGTGAATAATTCAGATCACAATTTGCACGAGAGATTTTGTTAACAAGAGGTAATATGAAAGTTGAGTACTTGAATTCAGATCACTGAATATTGAGCATCCAGAATTTTATTAAAAACCCTATCTCAACAGTGACGTGGCTCTTTCACTATAGAGTTATAAAATCAGTGAAAGCCTGCATATAACAGGGAACTACATAATCCTTTATAAAGTTTGTCCAGGTCTCCTATAAGTATACCAATATTACATAACTTTGCCATGCTCTATAAATTGAAATACACTTCCTATTTCTTTGTTCGTTCAATCTTGGGCTGCAGCATTTGCTCACGTTTATTTACCACAAGTATAAATGGTAGCTGGCTTATAACCACTGGATTATATAATTTACAAAAGTAATGGGGAAACTTTTTGCTTTTATAAATCAAACTTACCTTCTAGTAGTACATATTCCAATTTGTATGTAGCTTACACTGCTCTCAATATTTACTTTTTTTAAGACTTGAAAAGAAAAAATCATCGTTTACACTCACCGGTTAAATTGCGGCTCCTTCCTCTATCTATCTCTCTCTATTGTCTAGTCTCCAACTCCACCATCTCTCTCTATCTTGGTTTTCCTTTCTCTCTTGCACTCAGTATCTCCACCTATTCATCTCTATTCAGAAGTAATGTATAATCATTGACTTGGTAGTATCCTTGAAGTAAATTAAATACCTTCAACATATGATTTTTTTCAACAATTTGTCTAGTTCTTATCGAATGTCCACTCCGTTAGTTTTTCAATGATTGCCTTTACTTTTACGTTCACGTATTAGTTTTGACTTCTGTTTCAAATTTTCGTCATAAATCATCATCTCCATAATATCATAAAATTATAATGGATGTACTAATTCTTCGCAAACTTCCTTAGATCGGGGAGGGAAGAATGACGAAGGCACGGTGACCTTGCCTTTGGCTGGGAACAGGTTTTAGACACGGTTGCCTAGGAGTGACTCCCAACTGTTTACTCATGACAGTCTAGTATCGTGGAATCGTTACATGGCAGTGGATGCTCGGAGTGACTGTTATAAGTGACTAGTTCAGGCCTTTATTAACGTGGTAAGGGAATATATTGTGTGTCTGAATAAGAGTTCTCCTCTATTCAATGAATATTAATTATCACAAATAATAGATTTACTCTGAAGCATCTTGTGCATAAAACTTTCATCAGGTGCAGATTCAGTTCTTATTATCAACAGAATAAATGCATCATTTTAAATGTGCACAATCTTGCTGAAAATTAAGCTTGCTTCAAACTACTCAATTCTAGGAAAGAATTCGGCCGAAAAATGTGCATCTTGCTTACATGCATGTAATGATTTCTGGTTGAAACAAGTACAGGTGTATAGTGCTTAATTAAAGAATTTTTGACATTGTCTCATTGTGACTGTGGGTGAAATTGGAGTACTTTTTCAAGGCTAGATATTTCACAAATCAGGAATAATATACATAGTATATTATACTGTATATATAAGAAATTAGAATATTGCTAACTGAATTACAGGATGCATTTGCTCAACATTGCAATTAGCCTGATGTGCTTTATGAGCAACAAAATTATTCCCTTCTAGATTAAGTATGCATACATGCATTTTTTACTTTCTTATTCTTTGCTCTGAAAGTTATAAACCCTGCAATCATTCGATTCAACGAAGAAACAAATTTTTTCAAATGCAAATCATTCGTGAAAACGAATATTCAAGATGAGATTATTTCTTCATTTGATAAAAAAAAAAAATAACAAACATATAAAAATAACTCCAGTGAAATCAACTCGTCTTGTCAATTGAAACTGATTTGTTGTATCGGAAAGTTTTCTGTGGCCAAATATTTTATTGGAAATATTTAAAAAATCACAAAATTATCGACATAAGTAGCATTTGTAGCAGCAGCCCCATAGGTCCAAGTTCAATGTAAATAGTATAGTTAACATAAAAATGAAAGGTAGCAGTGGTTAGCCTTGAGAATATCCCAAATAGCAACTACATTATCTCTTTTAATTCACCCACAGACAAAACTATGCCAAATACATCTATAATATATATTTGTCTTCGAACATTAATCTACGGATGAATTAATTGTCCTACATTCATCTTCATCTCGACTAACCGAATCCTTTTATCCGTCTTGTTTCAAGTCAAGAATAATCAAGCATTATGTCACACAACAGATTAGTACTGGTATTTGAACCTGGTTCCTTATACGGCCAGATCATGATTGAGTTGGATAATAGAGAAATTGAAGATTTCCGGGAGAAGACATTCACCTTTGAGATAGCCTTGAACTATTCTTGAAAAGTTACTGTTATTCGTAAATGATGATGACAGACTTCAGCATTTAAACTCCAGAGTTTCCGTAGACAAAGTGCAAATACTTAGCTATGCAAATATTTGTCGAGGATATACTCAGCTGCAATACGTTTATTAAATATAATAATGAGAAATGTTAGTTGGCCTAATGAGATGGTCGCATCTTACCTCGTAGAGTCAATGAACCTTTCAGTAAAGACTCTGTTTATAAAACGGTTTTTGGAGCTGTGGATAGTTTATTCTTTACCAATTGCTGAAATCGAGTTTTTTTTTTTAATGTAACATTTTGGTGTTGCACATTATGTTGATCAAACTGACATTTAAACCCACTCCAAAAAAATTTATTTATTTTTACTGAATCAAAAATTACATTTCAAGTTTCTCCAAGGGCAGCTACTTTCTAAGGATGGACTAATAGTCTTATCTGATTTAAATTACATTCAATTTTAGATAGTATCTTGTCGATTCAACCACACATTCGTATTATATATTTTTGCCCATGTTCGCTATTGTTGAAATTAGGTTTCACCTTACTCCAAGGCCGGCTATTTCCCATGGAGAGACCATTAGTTTCGCATGGCTAAAAATGACCTCAATCTCACATGGGTATTAATTTGAGGACGTTGAGCTACAAAAACTTTTTTATACAGTTGACCATGAACCAATTTTTCTCCATTAATTGATCAATCCACACTTGTATCATATTTGAGATATTCATAGTTCAGTTTGTTAACAGTTTCACAATCGAAATAAACATCAGCAAGAAGATAACGTGATATTTATTTCACAGTTGAGACCTACTAAAATCTATATTTTGTAATACAATTATTGAGTAATGAATTAAGCAAGGCTAATTGAATTTTGGATACATTTTGGTGAAATTCTCCTCATGCCGTAAACTCGCCTTAAGTCTTTCCAAATGAAACAGCTCATTTCAATTTACGCTTCTACTGCAGGGTATGGCATTTTATCTAATGAAATTCTTTGTCTTCCTTTATTCATTCAGATCTTGGTAAAGGATGTTCTCGCATCGTGACCATGCATCAAATCCTAATGCTCGAGATGCTAGTCTACCGACCAAAGTCTTTTTGTATCTTGGGGCGGAGGTTTTTATCACGGCGTTAATAGGTCTGTTATTAGCCACACTAGCTCTCATACGACGTATGCTGCCAAAACCACCAAGAGACTTGAAAAATGATACGGTTGTGGTGAGATTTTAAGGAAGCTAACAATACGATCTCAGAATCTAATAGAATTTTATTTTTCGATGCTAATCCCAGCAATTCGCAACTGAAATTTAATCGATAACACCATAAGCTCTGCCAATTCATTTCTATCAAACAGGTAACTGGGGCTGGATCAGGCTTGGGTAAAGCTGTGGCCGAGGAATTTTCCAAAGCTGGATGCATCGTTGCATGTGTCGACCAGAATTTGAATTTCAATCAGGAAAGAGTTACCGACTTTGCCTCGCAGTACCAAAGAATTGAAAATCTCGAGCCTGATAATGATTTTTACCAAGTGTCAACACGGCGGAAATTATTTGCTTACAAATGCAACTCTGCCAGCAGAGGGGAGATAATTGGTGTGGCAGAAAAAATTCACAGAGACATTGGACACGTCGATGTACTAATCACCTGTGCAGGAGATTCTCGTCAAAGTATTTTAGACGCTGTTACCACGAATCTTATGAGTCATTACTGGGTTAGAATAATTAATTAACTCCTTGTCACAGTCTGATTATATGAATATATATATCAGAGTTTCCGGCCAGCATTATGAAAACTTGTCACTCACCGGACATATTATGGTTTGCAAATTTTTTCCTCAACAAGCAGCAGTTTATTGCAATCAGATCAGAAGATTTGTTCGATAAGTGGAAATGTTATGGCTCGACAATATTCTCTTAACGTTAATATTTTTCAAAATGTTTCAGACAATGTTAGCATTCATGCCTTCCATGATACAGTGCAAGCACAGTCATATTGTCACAATAATCCCTGGAACATCCACAGAGGATGCTTACATGGTATCGAAAGCGGCTGTTGCCGGTTCGTAGAAACTTGCATAATGTTTATTGTGCCTTATTTTAGGAACAAATATTGCGAAAAGCAATTTCCCACGTGTTTAAAACACACCAGATAGTAGATCTCGTATTTTGCAACATACCGACTCCTTTAGGGAGTCCAATATCTAAGCTGCTCTAGCAGAGGATAAGCTGTCGAATCTGACGGACGTAAAAACCGAAGTTTTCACGATTACCATGTTTTGTCAACTAGCTTTATGAATATATTATATTTTATTTAGGTATTATTGAAGCAATAGGCCGGCAATTTAGCAACTGTAACCAGCTGACCTTTACCGCAGTGGCCCCAAAGATAGAATCAAGGTACGTCGAGACGCAATCTAAATGTGAAAACGTTCTATAGCCAATTGGGACTATTTGGCTGAAGTATTAAGCGTTGCGTGATCTTTCAATTAATCAGGTTATCCCGGCAAAGTGAACAGCAAACGGCACGGGATATAGTTGAGGCGGTTAGGAGGGATCAACGCACTCTTACCACAAGCTGGGCATCATATATCTTCTATCCTGTTTGGTAGGGTTTCAATCTTTCTTAGAATCTGACGAGTTCAATGGCCATGAAAATATTACCTTAGAACCGGCTCACAGCCATCTATTAGCGAATATGTAGCTCGGATTACGTGTGTTAAGGAAATATGCAAAAACTTGACCATGTAAATACTGTCGCATTGAATACTCGCCATTATTGTTATTAATATTATTCATATTATTATTTTCATCATTGTTATTATAGACAATTAATCTTGTAAGGTGATATCACAGACTCCTGCGTCATTGCCTACCAACAAATTATGGCGAGAGTTGCAAGGCCACTTTCAAGCGAATTTTTTTTTTTCTACTGAATTTACCTTGTTGCAATGTTTCTGTTTTTTTTTCAGCTGCATGGTTTATGAAGCAATAACCAGTTTCACCGAATGGCTCTATAGACCAGGCTGCGATGATCTGACTTAATTATTTTTTATAATTATAATAATCACATTCAAGCTTTACGTCATCCTGACTGAATTTTATACCGACGTTTATAAGATGTGGATTAGAATAAGAGTTTCTCGAGGACAGGATACAATTCATATTTGATCACTGGAATATTTCAGCTTTTTAATCTTTCTCTCTTGTACGATGGAAGTTAATTTAAATAGACTAGGTCGAAAATATCTCGTTCGCGTAAAACTGCTCATTCTAAGTTGGTAAAATATAAGAAATAAACATCACAGCTACTGATCTTTCGCAGTAACTTGTAAGCTAATATTAAAGCAATCAAATAAGCATCACCAAATCATAAATGACTCAATTTCAAAGACTAGTGAAGTCATTCATCTAATACATCATTTATTCTGTGGGTTCGTGGACATTTACAGTAAACAATTCTCATTTGTTTTTGTATTTTTCATTAGTTTGAACAAATTGAAGATACTAAAATCATAATATTTTACTTATTCATAATTCTTTGTAAAAACATATTGCCAGAAAATGATTACATGTATGGTACAATAAAACCTGACAATAATAATCTATCTGATGAATCAGACTTTGAAATATGTTTAAATAAGAATTACAATGAAAAAGTGTTTATATTCTAATCTGGAATCAATACGTCGTAGTGACCGCTTTCAGTTCTTCCACTGAACAGTAATCTTGCCGTACGATAATTTCTGTTCACTCGATTGTGAAATATTCGCTCCAAATTACCCGTCTCTTCGATCTCTCGATAGATTGACAAATTCATGTGATATAACTTCGTCGCTACTACACATTCCAGTTCTGTGGCATAGGTGCCATTGGCGATCATAAAATCGTAGTACTCCTGTCTGCTGGAAATATTCCATTCAGCCATCACAAAGGCGTTGTAGTCCCACCAATTATCTTTTATATGCTCTACTACCTGTCCAGGAAATCAAGCATCAAACTGTTAAAGTCTTTGATTTTTCTGGCCAGAACTAGCCAAGTAATAAAGTCCACAATCAGTTATTTAATACCATGGTTCTAAGCGATCTGTGCTCATCTTCGTCACCCCATATTATGTAGCTCACCGAACGATACATGCAGTTGCCATCCCCGAATATTTTGTGCACATGGAAACTGCCTTCGGGAGATTTTAGGCGACCCGTATCTCCTGGAAATTGGAGAGGATTTATACTCCAATTTTGAAGCTGTTTGCAGCGTTTTGAATAAAAGAAATTTACCTCTGACGGAGCGAAATGAATTTCTACTCCTCAGGGAAGTTAGTTTTCGATGAAACTTGGCTTTGGACTTGTTCGAGTGCTCGGTATGACCCTCGTAGATAGGATCAGATTCTAACAAGGAGATCGATGCCCTTGGGTTATTTTCTACGGTAGAAGACAGACCGATACTGTCACCTCTGTCGCGATAGCTATGTGAAGAATTGTCGGGGGATCGGATCTTTCTTTCTTTTCTTAACCACCAGTCTAGATGACTATCTGATGAATTGAAATCGACTATGTGGTAAATTCGGGTGAAGTATATCTGTTTAAATATAGTAAAAGCATTTCATGTACAGATTTACCATCGGCTCGTATCTGGGCATATAAGTTGGTGCACCAAATGCAGGGTGAACAAAGAGTGCTCAAGAGAGCCAATGATTGGGAACTTCGATCGTCCAGTTTAATTTCTCAAGTTTTTAAAGCTTGAGGAGCATTCTGTGCGGAGAATATCTCGACAAGGGTTTGTCATTATTTGGGAAAGAAATATTGATAATTATCCGTTTAATGAATTTCAAACTCTGCCCTGTTCTACTTGGTTGGATATTGTGAATTTAGAATTAACATTTTCGTCCTGGTTTGGCACATAGACGCGGAATTCATCTGAAATTGGCAACAGGCTATGAGAACCGCGTCATTATTAGAATCATAATATATGGCGTGATTTCATAATTTAGTATTCTGTAACAAATGTCTTGCAGTCAAGTTAGTATATCCCATCTGACTCGTGAAATCCTGTCGGAGTTTATCTTAGAAGTTGACTACGCTTCGACGAATCAGATAGCATATCATGATCCAGGAATTGCTCGAAACAATATACTTTATAAATATGAAATCGTGTCGCTCGAATATTTGAATTCGAAGAAATAGCGGGCATTTCCCATGATTCTCCGTATCGAGAGAGCCGAGCACATGGTTTCCGGTCAGCTGACCAACGATGACATTTGACAAGCGTTCGGTGACGTGCTCGCGCGCCACCATCTTATCTGTCAGATAGCGTAAGGAGAAAAACAGTTTATTCATATTCGAAGGAAAATTACGTAGGCTTGCACAGGCGTGCAGTCGGGGCACCGATAAAAATATTCCCGTGTCTCATAAGCAGCAGGAGACGCGCATTAGTCGTTTGTCTTTTGGATTGATGGCCGCTAGCTGCACAGCAATAACGTATTATTTAAGGTTATAAAATTGTAGGTTAGGGGGGAAATGATTTCAAGTTTTTACGAAAAGATTGTCGGTACGTCGCCCCCACCCGAGCCAAATGAACCAAAAATACTTTGTGTCGGTTTAATTTGCCTCGACATTGTACAAGTTTGTAAACAATTCCCACTTGAGGATAGCGACCAAAGGTATGTAAAGGTATTCCCAGCAAATTACATCTGCAACATTTTTATGTCCACGTATTCATTCGCGTGCTCGCAATTCCCCGTTACATTTCATTATTATTTATTTAATCAAATTTATATTCAACAACGAAACAACACCTTTTTCTATATAATTAAATTAGTCAGACTTTAACCTCTGCAAATGTAAATCATCTCCACAATCTGACAGTAAATTCATACCAGGCGCGGATTGTTTTTCTCCATTTTTTATCGCTCCTAGATATCTCGTATCGCTTTGATAAGATACTTTATTTATTCCGAAGTATTAATCTTTTACTAATCAGTCTGATAGCAAGGAATTTTTACTCAGAAATTATCGTCCGCCTAATTATTTGTGACATTTATAATGGATCATCTTGTCCATGTCGAAGCTGGTCACGAAAAAAATGATTTTCACCGATGGGATTAGAATGTCTTTGATTTTCTAAGATTTTAACTCCCCGATGGACCCTTTTTCATCCTTGGATAATTTCTCTTTCAAAGATGCATCGAGCACAGGTGGCAGCGCGGGGGAAACGCCTCCAACAATTGCACGGTTCTTTCTCAAGCAGGAAAGTCGTGCGAGTTCTTTGGGACTTTGAGCTCAGAACAACATTTAACTTTTCTACAAGATGACATGAGGAAATACAAGATAAACTTTTCACATTGTCCGACCGTCGATGGGAAAGGCTGCCCTACTTCAACCGTTATTTTGAGTTTGAATTCGGGAAGTCGTACTATACTACACCATAATCCAAGTCTGCCAGAACTGAGCTTGGAGGACTTTGAGAAATTAAATTTGGAAGAATATAGCTGGATTCATTTCGAGGTGAATTCCAGTAACAATTTTACATAACTCTGCGTATTCATATGCACATATCTTGCATATCGCATAATTTATCTTCTGAAATGCTGCCAAGACAAATCCCATGAACAGGAATAGCAGAGCTAACAGAGCCGCTGTTCAAAGTTTCTTTCACTCGAAACTGGACCTCTTCATCTTGAATTCAATTTTTTATTACTTTCACCTTTAGCTAGTGTTGAAATTCAACTCGCTATAGCTTTTTCGACCATTGTCTGATTTTTGAAAACCGTTATAACGACCGAGTAATATTTACTATTTATAAACCGTAGCAGTCAACTTACGACGAATGTCTCGTGAATATAAGCTAACGGAAATTTTCAGGTGTGATTATACAGAGCTGAGGTCAGAACGATTTGTATTCAGATTATTATCGTATTTATAGGCATATGAATTTTGTTTTCAAACTTGGATGACGTAAATAGAGAATGACCAGTATTCTGCTGACATTCCAAGTCACTTAATCACTACTTATACTCGCAGTTGTTAGTCCATTGCCCTTAATTTATTCGTGATTAATATACCCGGAATTTGATACAAGCTACTCCTCCCTTAGGGAAGAAATGTCGCCGCAGTTTTATCCATGATGAAGCACATCGAGGCGTTCAACAACTCGTTAAAAACTTACTCCCAAGATGACCAGATATCTGATCCAGTTCCAACGCCTATAACTATCAGCGTCGAATTAGAAAAGCCCAATGAACAACTTCTAGATTTACTTCCTTACGTGGATGTCGCTTTTGTCGGTAGAACATTCGCTGAGTTTAAGGGGTTCGATAATATGAGCGAAACTTTGAGAAGTATATCCCAGGAAGCAAAGTCTGGGTGAGTTTCAAGCCTTAGAATAGCCTGGATTGTAAAAAATTGAAGATCAACTATCTGATAGGGATCAGTGGATTTATAGTCTCTAAAATTTCCAGAGCTACTGTAATTTGTGCCTGGGGAGACAGGGGTGCAATGGCCCGGACCCCGGACGGGACAATTGTTCAGTCACCTGCCTTTCCTCCGCATAAAATAATCGACAGTTTGGGAGCAGGGGACACATTCACTGCAGCTATACTGTTTTATCTGAACAAAACCAAGCTGTTGTTTAGTAAAGGAGATCTCGATGCTCGGGGGAGTATCGGCAAGGATTTGTTGCCCAATCAAGATGACGAGCTTAAGTCAAACGAGGCGAAACGCGAGATAATACAGAATCAGAACATCGAAAGCCTCGAAGAAAGTCATACAGAGTTCATAGACAGCGCAGTTCTACAAAGCGCCGTTACTTTTGCCTGCAGAGTAGCGGGTGCAAAGATCGGACTTAAGGGCTACAACGGATTGGAGAAAATCTTCAAAGATCTCTAAAGAAATTAGCTAGGTACCAAAGTTGATAACGGTATTTTAAAATGCCGTGTCAATACTCGCGTTTTATTTATCCTCGCTTCGGAGATTCAATACCGATAAGGTTTCGATGGAAATGAACATAATTCTTGGATGTATTTTCTTTACTTTTTTGTTTTTTTATTAAATAGATAATATTTTTATAAATGAATTGAAAACAAAATTACTCTTCATTCTGTGTAATTCGCCTCTCTTGTCACGACGGTATCCCCTGATTTAAATTGGACAGACTTTTAGGAAATTTGAGATGGGAGAATGGGAATGGGAACGGGATGGGATTTTCAATCAGGAAACAATCCATTCGAGATAGATAACAAGACGATATTTAATCCTATACATTATATACAAGAAACTATAAAAAAGAAACTTTGATTAACAATTACAGCCTAAATTACGCTGCAGTTTGATACGAGGAATAAGAAAGGTATGAGAGTCGATGTATGAGTTTTAATGATAACTAAGACTAATTAAACCAGAAGGCTAAAAATCCCAGTCAATAGTAACAATACGATCTAATGAATCGTGCCAATACGTGATTTGGCAAGACGTGGGCCGGAGATCTGCGAATTTGTCTAATTACCTCTAACATGTGTATGTACAAACTACTTGATCGAGAAGCGCGTCGACGTTTCTTTTCCTAACTCTGTAGATTATTCAGCTTCAACACCACTGTCCAGAAAGTCCCCTATCAGTAGCGCAACCTTGTTAGGGAAATTTCTGTGTAACGAAAAAAAATATATATGTATTAAACGATTGTTTATATTACCCCCGAAATAATTTGCGGTAGTTGCGAATTTTTCCGTCGTCATTATCTCACCTGAATACGTTGTTCATGTGGAAGAATATACCGGGAATCGTAGCTTCCCTCACGTTGCGACGTTGCGCACGGACTATCTCGGCCGCAGTCTCCTTCGGAGAGAGGAGAGCCATCACGTTTGGGAATCTGAAATTTTTTTTTTTTTTTTTTTTACGATTTAAGGTAAACTTTTCGGCGTCTTCTTTTTTTTTTCGTCGACAGCCCTCGAGGCTCGGATTTTACTCACCTAGACTTCGGCTTCTTGCAAAGCCCAGTGTCCACCATGTACGGATAGATACAAGTGAAATTGATATTCATCTGCTTTGGTGCTATCAACGTTCTCAATTCCAGATACGTAGCTTCCATTAATCCTGTGGGGTATAAAAATTATTGCTTAGATTTCTTTTTTTTTTATATACAAACCTTAATGTGAAATTGAGGTTTTTTTTGTTTTTTTTTTTCAATAATTATAATGCTCAGGCTCGGGGCACACCTCTGACGGCAAATTTCGACCCGCAATATGGTACTAGATTTGGAAGTCCGGTTATCCCAGCCATAGAAGACAGGGCCACGACGTGGCCGTGGTTTTTCTCAATCATGCTCGGCAAAAAGACTTGCAGTGTCTGCACGCGGAAGGATGAGAAAGACAATGTTGTTTAGAATATATGTATCTGACTGTATATATATTATATTCCATGAGTAAATGATAAAAACTGTGGAATTGCGTAGCTTTCGCGTGTCCTCGCATCCGTCTCTAATCTTATACAGTTTCGACTTTGAAACGAATTATCTTACCCAGAAATGGGCGAGCACGTTCACGTCAAATATCTTCCTTATCTCCTGCGGCGTGTGATCCAGTAGAGTGTGGCATGGCATTATACCAGCGTTATTCACAAGGATTGTCACGTCGCCTACGTCTTTTCGCACATTTTCAGCTACTCGAAATACCTCCTCCCTGTCCGTTACGTCACATCTGCAAGATAATAGATGTTAAACATTATATTACCATGTTTAGTAACAGGATATTATATGCCTAACGTTATACGTATGTATCTCGTAGAGCAGAAGCCAAGGGAACAAGTTTTAGCTTTGTACTTTGACTTTATATACGTTAGTATAATCAGCGTGATTAGTTTGGCCAACGGAAAAAAAACTTTTCGGTCGTGTCTAATTAATTATTCACCACAGACCACAGCTGCGTGACCTTTTGCATTATTAGCAATGAACGAAACAATAATCAGGTGTTTTGACTGATTGGTTGTTCGTTAAATTAGTCAAGTTTTTTTTTTTTTTTGCTGGTAGGATTGAAAATTCATATCTTCGTTGTCGTCATTATTAATAGCCCTTAGTCTATTATAAAGGCAGATTCTGTGGCTGGTGAAATATTAACAAGAATATTCAATCGCGAATAAATCCTGGAATGACCTCGTCTTCGGAATAGAAATTCGCGAGTTTCCCGCTGCCTGATATACGACAGTTTGAATCTCATTTGCACGTATGTCGTATAGTATAAAAATGTGTTTAAGTTACTCGTTAACATCGTGTGGTCAAAAACTTGTTTCTATATATCTACGTAACAGCACATGACACAGACCTCCACGTGGAGATTTGAGAATGCGGTTTAAATTTCAAGTTCGCTACCAGCTAGCGACATTGCGTCATCCCACTGTGATAAATATTAGTATTTGTATGTACAGATCAACATGTTATGTACATTATTCATCACATGATACACTTATTGATTAATAGTTGGAACTTGATCAGACGTTAATTGTCCACTTGACCATTAGCGCAGGTGTTTGTTTTCAGTAAGTCTTTGGGAATATGGAAATTAGATTCATAGAGCTAATACATAAGCTATGAAAATCCACTTGCCCAGGCACAAGGACAAGCTCGCGTATAAGGTACGTTACTATGATTTATCATACGCACTTGTAGGCGTAGACCGATGCTGGGCTTATTCTTCTAATTTCTTCGGCCGTCTCTTTGTTGCTCTTCTCATTCAGATCCCAGCAAACGATCTTGGCCCCTAGCGACGCGTATTTGAGAGCCAATTCTCTGCCGATTCCATGCCCAGCGCCGGTTATCTGAAAGTGAAACGAATCGTGATAATCATGCTGCAAAGTTACGAGTAAAAACTATTATGCCCCTAGATAGATGAAATCATTCCGAAACGGTTTAGAACTCGCAGATTCACAGTTATTCTATATGTTTATCGAGTTTCGAATAACTCTATCCCTATTCCGTACCGATATACATATCACGCGTATACCTATACCAGGAAATGAATATCGATCAATGAAAAAAGTTGTTAGCCTTGTTTCTTGCAAATCATTATTTGGTCAATAATAAAAGCGGCGATTAGGAGATCACAGCAGCTGACATGTGATATCGAAATTCATGACTCTTACTGCTAGTTCTAGTTATTATCTTGCATATTACGTGTACTGTGATTACATAGTGGTTCGATTACCGATTCCATAGCATATACCTATAATTATGAGACAGCGAAAGGTTAATTGATGCTTTTAATCCGAATGAGTTTTTTTTTTTTTTTTTTTCTGACACATCTGCAATGTTGAAAAACATCTTTGTTAAGGTCATCGCGGAATCCCTGAGGCGAGAAAAAATCGAGGTTAGCTCTCGCTATCGACCCTCAGGAAGGTGGAAGAGCATCAGGTTGTCGGAAAATGAAAAATTTCCTCATTTCACTCGCGAATTATTTTCAACCATCCCGCAATATCTCATTGTAGTCGAGTTAGAACGAGAGAGTACCCCATACGCGGGGAATGTTCAATTCTCAAACACAGTGCACTTATTAGGGATTCAATTGGCTCGAATTAGCCTCGAAGTGAATTCCTTCACGTGCAGTAATCGTCCGTACAGTTTATGAACTTTGCAATGAAAGATAATCGTGATGATTATAGATGCGGTGAACCGTCGAAGAATAAATACAAATATGTTTTTCTTTTTCTTTTTCTTTTTTTTCTTTTTCTTTTTCATCGTACCAGAACTATTTCGCCGGAAACGTTCTTCTCCTCGACAGGGCAGATGAATCTGAAGGTGCTTTCGCAGACGTAGTAAATTATCTTCAAAATAGCGAGAAGAACGTCCGCGAAGATCGCGATCCCTGCGTATGCCGTAACCATGATTGCACAAGCGACTGTCCTGAAACAGAGTTTGAACGGTTTTTAAACTCCACTCTTTCTGCTCGGCCCCCACCATCTCTGGGTGTGGATTCTCCCGCAGTTTCCTGGTCACCGCGAAGGTCGCGGAAGCATGACATCGGATCTTTGCCGCGGGTAGGGGGAAATGAAACAGAAAAAGTACCAAGAGGAACGAAAAAAATTCGCTACGGGGGGAAAAGAGAGAACAATTTTGTTGCTTTGATTTTATACACTAGACAATATTTAGAGAAATAAAGTTTTTTTAGTATACATACATATATTCGAAATGTTAATTTGGAAATACTCTCAAGTTTTATTCAAGATCATCAGGTCCGATGGCGTGTGCGTCATGGGTCAAGTAGCATCACGATCGAATTACATTATGTACATCGTTAACATATCGGATCGTAATGATTGATTTGTTTCCAATTTCCCGATTAGTCTTAGTTAGGCGGTCTATTCATTATACTGGAATCCAGCTAATGTCTTCGTTATGCAATCGTTTTTTCACCTACCGTTTTGTGCCATGCAATTAACAGCGGCACATATCTGCATCCATTTCAGACAAATAAGATAATCACATCGATTTGGTCATCGTTGACAAATTAAAGCGTACTGTTTTCATTTCCACTGCGGCATGGCCGTTGGCGTGTACTCAGTCTCTAATTGTATTTCGACAATTGAGCCTCTGGGTAGAATTATTCTGAATTGAAACCGAAAATCTTTACACCTAAATCGAAACTACGACCTCATACTATTTGCTATAGTATAGAACGATGTTAATATGTCATGTCGCGAATGCTTAATGTTCGTGGAATTAATGTATATTTGAAAAAAAAAGTTTCTTGAAACCCTGGGAAGACTTGTATACCGTCAAGGCTGTATGGTCACCATCAATTTCTCGAGGAAAAGAACGCGCGAATTGGCCAGTTTCACTCACGCATCGATAATACCCGCTTTAATCAACTAAAGCCTGACGTATATCGTGGAAAATTTCAGTCCCTGTTTCCTCTAATTACCCATTCAATTGGCTGGCGGTATATTGGCTCGTTACTCTCTTCAATTTTACGCGTTTATGTTTCTTGTGTTTAGCCAACGGCAAATATCGCGTGTTTCAGTATTTCCGTATCTTACAAATATTACCATATATAATACCAAGTAGATTTTATTTTTACACAATGCCCAATAAAGGTGAAAAACATTGTTATATCTTCGCCACTTATAATTGGAGTCGAATCTTTTAACGGAAATAACATACACGAGCGTAATGCAAAATGCCCACGCTTTTGGGTGTAGGTCAAACACGATTTAATATGTTGATCTCTTTGACGATTTCGCGTATACTTTATAACACACAAATTTTCACGTGAAATTCACTTTGCAAGAATACAAAAAATTAAAGTAAATAAATCAGACTTGGGTTCGATGATCCATAGGTGAAAAAGTTCGAAAGATTGATATCATTCGGCGACCACGAGTCACCCGGAATATGTGCATGTCTTAGGGGGTATCTAGGTGAGTTTTTATCAGTTGAATCAATGCTTTTTTACAGGTGGATAGTTGTACGTGGGTATAGGTATGCAGGAAGTTGAGAATGCGAATTTAGCGAGAGATTTTATCGCACAGGAAACGAAGAATAAAAAAATTGTATAAAAGTATCTCGAAAATGGATAATAATCAGCGGTCGACCTTCGCGTATGCCGACTACCTCACGAAACATTTCGGTATTGGTTATTCGCGAGAATCTAACTTGCCTTGAATTTGAACAGACCTACAATTTGGTATAATAAATGTAATATACATAATAAAGATAGCAAAGGTCTGATTATCCAAGGAACTTGCAGCCAGTTTGTTCCCCATTATTTTATAGAAAAAAAAAGGAAACGAATGGGAAATAGATATGAAAAAAAAAAACTAGGGATAAAAAAATTAGGGATTTCCAGCTCGTTGACAGATTTTGAGAATCTTTGAGGGTTCTTAGCGCGAGTTATACAGACCTTTTAAAATCGTTGTCAATTATCGAGGAGGACCACGTGGCGGGTATAATATATATTTAGAACTCAACGAGTTGCACCCACTTTAAACAGTCCGCAGCTGTTCGCGTCCAAAAGTCAACTAAAACCGCGCACGACTATCTTCGTGGTTAGAAGCGTGCCGTACATGCTACATACAATGTCCATAAGTATACGTACATACATACGAGCTAATAATATACATAGTTATATCGGATGTGGACAACGAATGCCGACATACACTCTGCAGTTCTCGTCATTTTCTTTATCGTTCGAAAGTTCAGGGTGTCCAAGATTTCGACGGGATTCGTTTTCCCCCGTTTAGGAATAATTTTCCGACAAAATTTCCTCGATTATTGGAATATATTTATAGGATATCCGAGTTATGCGTATGCCACCTTAAAATAGCATGGCGAGATTGCAGCGCCGGCTAAGAGGGGATTTCCGGCCTTGAATTTCGCATCGAGTTCTCGAGGTCGTCGTGATATATATATATATTTTTTTTTTTTTTTTACCGAACCCTGCGTCTTGTTAATCAGATTTTCTTTATCCCGTACGTCAACGTTCAAAGGCCCCATGCCATAGGCTCTTCGCCTTGAACAAACAACGAGACGAGCAGAGGTGGAATTTGGGTTTTGTCGATTCGACGAGAATTGAACTGAGTCATGGCAATCATATCTGCCATACGATGATTTGATACATCGAATATTCATGCACCTATACGCACTCAATATGCATGAGGAGCAGTCGCGGAGACTCGGATAATAATTTGCTTTTCTTCAGGCAAGTAAACAGTTCTATTTTGTACCGAGCTGTAGTGTCGTGATATAATGTACAAGTTTTATTATGCACAACAAGCTGGTTCGGATAAAAGAATCGCGAGATGATTAAATTTATTTTGAACTCAAGTTAATGAAATACGGCGAGGAGTAGTCATTTGATATTTAATACTAAGCGACTGAGATAAATTTACTCAATTTTTCAATACCGCGCGACGTACATACATATACGTAATTTTTCATTTTATTCTTTCCCAAGCCATTATTCTCCGCCCTGTAGAATATGAATGGATAAAACGTCCGCTCCGGATACCTCGAAGGTCAGTAACCTACGAGTTTGATACGCGTATTATCAGATATCGTTGGCCTTTTCAATACCGAAAGACGTCTAAGTAGAACTGCTGAAACATGCCATACAGTTTGGCATACAGTTCTATTTGAATAAGAAAGAAACCGCGATTCAAAGCTATTATATCTCGCTCGAAACGCTTACGTTGTCACAAATTTTCCTCTCTACTACAATTTACGGACCGCGATGGGTTAAGGTCAGAACCAAACGACGGGTTAATTTTCCAGACCGCCTTGAAAATTTTTTTTCTTTTATAAATTGCGAGGCCTTGATTCGTACATCGCACTATCGACTGCAGTGAGTTCTTCTATACGATCAAATCTTGCAACAAGAAGAGACTCTGTACTCACGACAAAATCCGAAATCCGTTACGGACGTTATGCGGATCGCGAAATAATTTTAGATTATTAAAACCTTTTGGGAATCTGTTTTTCTTTTTATTCGCAACAAGTTAACTCTGCCCTAGTTTCAAGTGGGGTTAGCGAGTGATCAGTCTCGTGATATTTCAGCCGAGAATAACCTTTGAATTATGCAAAGTACGAATTGATTTTAATCTCATGGACGCAGGAAAAAATCGCGAGCGGTAGAAATACACTCGAACGTTAGTTAAATCGCGTTATTTTCGAATGCTCGCCGGCGAATATTTGACAAATTTCCGTCATTTCTTTCTCCACTGAAAATTGGAAATGCAGATATGAATAATAGTAGGAATAATAGTAATGCGTAAACTCACTTGAGCTCTTGTAAGTTCATTTCGTGCTGTGCAGGACGGAGTCTTCTTCAGTTAACACTCCCGAGTTTAGTAAATCTGGCGCGGTTGTTGGTCGAGCAGGGAAAAATATGACTCGAATACTACAGTTTTATGAAAAATAACGATAAGATATATCGAATCCCCGCCACATCTCGCAACGCTAGTGTTCTTATCAGAAATCCACGGCGTCTACGTCGTAAAAAGAGAACGACGCTGCACTGGGCGCGTTATCACGAGCAATACGCTCGTAGTTAGTATCGAACTATTCGCCACGTAAAGCTTGAATTATTTGCAATATCGAATGAGAGAGGACTGTGGGAAACTGCGAGCTAATCTATTCATACATATGCCTATATCCGACTACGTAGCTGTGCATGACTAAAAAACTAATCATTTGTTAAAGAATTAACGCGTATACTGATTACGGATTTTGAATTATTTCTCGACCTCTCAACGCGTTGTATGGTAATCAATCGACTGGTCAATTTATTGATATGGTAATGCGTTCTATCCTCAAGCTCGATATATTATGTCTGGCTGTTGTGGCTTACGGAACTCCCCCGAAACCAGGAATACATGTCATCGATTTCCTTTCTATGTTCCTATAAGAGTGTATGGCTTCTTGTTTTCCTCTGTGTTGGTACAATCAGTCAAGAATACCCGGGCTAATTGCTCCTTCTGGGAATTGAGCGAACTTACAAAATTCCACTTCCAAAACGAATCGATCCACGTAAAATCGTCAAATTAATCGTACGATAAACTCGTTCTGGTTTTTATATTACATAAGAGGTAGTCCGATCAATTTTATACGTCAGAATAGACATGCGATGAAAAAAAAAAAAGAAAAAATAACAGATCTGCTGTTTATGTAATGAATAATTCAGTGGATAGTTATAGATCAGATATATACTTTGCGAATAGGTTCTTCGCTCGCGTTTGCGTTGGCGTTTGTGAAACGAGTAATGCGGCTAGTTTAGGATTTAATTATCCACCGGAAATCGCTTGACCTTAAAAACAACAAACCTTCGTTCAACACATAGATATACGGCCAGGAATCTATAAACGAATCTCCTAACTTTCGGTCTTTGGTTCATCGCATATCGGAGACAAGATATTTAAATCGGAAAGGATCCAACAATGGAAAGATGATCGAATCGCGACGAACTATGGAAAGGAATAATAGCCCTCGTACGTACCTCGTCGTGCCCCAACTATCTTCTTTTATCTCATCGTATACCATTACGTATAGTTATTGTTGTACAGGTTAAAATTAGCATTCTTGACTTATCGCTGGCTCGAAAGGTCTCGGACATACTTCTGTAGGTGGATGGCGATATGAATAAGAAATATCAATTGTTGAGTGGCCTGATCTGGTTCTGAATGAATTTGGATGTTCGTTGTTTATCCTGTGGGTGAAAAGCGATATAGGTGCAGAGTTCACGAGCTTTGGCTTGAAATGAAAGCTGAGCGTATAATATATTTAAAGAACACGGCTTCGACATTCGTCATACGTATTCGCCGAAGTTGAATGCAATACGACGTATGGCTCACAGTCTATGGAATTCTAAAAATATAAATTCCCAAAGTTCAAGGCTCCTAATCATAGAATCTTGACCGTCGGCACAGTTACTTTTCTCGCTAACGAGTCAGACCACTTTTTAACTCATCAAACCAAATGTTAAATTCGAATCAAATCGTATCTATCCCGCGCCCATGCGTATTCGGTTGCCTATTTCCAGGCGCAGAGTTGATATCGCGATTCCCTGTAGCTGACGATAAATGCGGAGGCATGGCTCCGTCAGCTTTGGACGGTTGATGACAAATTGCATTCCAATATGTACCTACTACCTACACGTTCGCAATTATTCTCAAGTTATTCATTCTTCATCATTTTTTCTTTTACCTAACTTTTTTTATCTTACATCTTGCTCCTCTATTTTTGATTACACAGTTATATGTATCGCCGACTGATTCACAGCGACGTTGCCACATCTCTGACATTATTTTCTTTTATCGCGAACGATACCCGCAGATATTTCTATAGGCAGTTATTATCCAAAGTTAACCGTGAAAAGTTCAACTCCGATCGTATATCTCAATCGCACTCAACTTTTGGGCTGTCCCAAAGGTATAACGTGCCTCGAACAGAGGTCTATTTCTATGCTTTTCTAATTGAAGTGTAAATATCGATCAGAACAAGTCCCAAGCGCGTCTCAATTTTCCCAACGTCAATCGCAGTCTTACACTTGTATCGCCGTTAAAGAAGCCGCGTGACTCGGTACGTATGTAATTGTCGAAAAGCGCCGAGACTCTTTCAACAGGCTTGTGGCGTCCTATTATTCACCTATTATTGCCCTGAAACTCTTACGTTAACGACGATTGTGTAATAAGAGCCGATGATATTTAGGTGATTTCTTTAACAGATAATCAGATAGATTACCGGGATGCCGAGAGGCGATTGTCACTCTGATAGCGACAGCGATTCGGATTGGAACGAAGAGCTGATCAATGCTATTAGAAAGAAGCAGGGAAAATCGGAAACCATTAGCGAGGAGGACAGGATCAAACGGATACAGGAATGCTTGGACGAGGGTGCAGACGTCGATGCAATTGACAAGAATAATAATACAGGTTTGCATTTTGCGGTGAAAAAAGGCTTCGTAAAAGTGGTTCAATTCCTCGTCGGGAAAAGAGCGAAGACTGATATTCCTGACCGGAATGGTAAAACGGCGTTGAATCTGGCCGAAGCTCCTGGCAAAGAAGACATTCTCAGAGCCCTCAAAGGGCTAACTGATTACGGAAATCCAAGAGCTTCTACTTCGCGAGATGATAATAAACTGGCTAACCAGATTTTAGTCAAAGATTCGGACGAAGGTTTGAAGAGAAATCACTCTGCCGATTATGAAGACCAGGATAATGGCAAGAGACGACGGCTTCGTACCGTAGGGGTCGACGCCGAAGAACAAGAGATAGAGGATATTAATTCTGGAGAAGATTCTGATATCGAAGACGAGGAAATCGTTAGTCAAGGAACGTCGCCGTTTGGTGGAAACGATAGGCACGCGGCATCGGGTCTCAAGCAGACGTTGCACGGAAATATATACCAGCTTAAGCTGTTGATGCTTTTTTTGAAACGGGGGCTGCGGGAGGGTTACGCTTTTCGTTTGGCAACGGAAATGGACGCGGCCGAAAAATTTGACGACCTTGTTTTTCAGTACGAGAATAAGACTGGGAGCGAAACGGTCTATCGGTTTCTTCAGGCCAAACATAAACAGGATGAAACCAAGACGATCGGTGTTCGAGATCTTCTTACCGAAAGAGACGACGAGTTTAGCCTGCAAAAGTATTTCATTTCTTACTGTAAAATAAAGAAGAATTCTGACCTCAGCAAAAGCGCGCTCAAGGACTTCATCCTCTGTACCAATATTGACTTCGATTTCGATGGGCTAGAGTTGGCAAAGATTCGGCTCAAAGAAGTCAACGAACCAGATTCGTTTCTGGACGTCAAAAGCACGGCTAAAAAAACGGCGCGATACAAGTTCATCGTTGACGAAAAATCCGAGCTACACGAAATATTGGAACGAACAGCCGAAGCCTACACGCTGGCAAAGATGCTCGTCGAACATGTCTACGAATCTAAGGATATCACCTTGAGGAATGATAGTTTTAGGCTTTATCATACCGCGCTGGCGGAGGAGGTTATCGATGTAGAGAAGAAACAATTTTCCGACAATTTTATTGGAGGTAAGAATTTGTCCGAGAGAGGGAAAAAGTTTCGCAAGATCTTTTACGCCGAAGCTTTGAAACAAAAAAAATTATCCGACAAGGATATCTCCGAAGATTGTATGTGGAAGGAGATGGGAAAAAATCCGCTCAAGGTATCCTCCAGTTTTGGTCAACGCTTCAAATTAATTCTTGACCCTAGGCTGACCCCCATTAAGCAATTCACCGATGAGCTGGTGAATCTCATAAAAAACGCTGACGTTAACAATTTGGTTAAAGTGAACAGGAGAATATACAGGAAAAACGCCAGGGAAGGTTCGAACGAAAAAGTATTCGCAGAAAACATCGACAAGCTCGCGGGACACGTGCTGATAATTGAAGACGAGAAAATCAAATTTCGCTCCCAGTTTTTTGATGACAATATCAAACCACCAGGCAACATCGGAGAGCTGAGAGACTTGCTGAAGACTCAGCTGGGAAACACGTTGTATAACGACCTCGTACGATATCAATTCGAGATAAATAATTTTAAAACTTGCGAGGAGGAACAGCTGTTCTCTAAGACCGAGTTGCCCGGGGACGAGGTCGATAGCAAGGAGATCGCCGAATTCTTCGACAAGTTGATCTTCGCGGTTAACCAACCGAACGAGATCGAACTCGGAGATGTAATAACTAGCGAAATAGCTGGGGACAGTCAGTTTAATCTATTGAATGCCGATTTGGTCGGGGATTCTTTTCAGAAAGAGATGTTGGACTGGTTCAAGGAAAAAGGCAGGGATAAAGGCAAAGAGGGGAGATTCTTCTCGGCCGAGGATGGCAGAGTGTTTTTTGATTCGGCAGAACGAAAAGTCAACACCCTCGTATCTTCGGGACTGAGCTTGTCGTACCCGGAGGAGCTCGAAGAATACGGTGTAGAGTTTTCCGACGAGAATGAAGAATTGAGAGATTTTCTGACCCCGGATTCTGGCTACGGGGCAAGGCCAGCCTTGAATTTAATTGCAACAGGTGAGACCTTGCCAACAGCCATCAGGGTTCACCGAGCTATCCGTCAGACAGGAAGATACAAGGAAAATGACAGCCTGATGTTTTTGCGTCTAAGCACGTTGCGGTTGCCTGGTATCAAAAGGCGAGTCATTCGGGCCTTTGAATCGCGGAAAAGCCACCATTTGTTGGTAATAGATTGCGAATCAGCGGGAAAGCAAGTGTTGCAGGGATTGTATAAGCGGTTGTGCAAAATTATGGAAAAAAATATTGGCAAAAAGTTGATTCTCGTCACCCGGGGAAACGATCCTTCGGCCAATCGGTTAAAGATACGTTTCGAAAAATGTTACGAGACGTACGACGACGTCAGCTTCAACAATCTCACGACTGAATCGCGGTACAAACTCATGGCGAAATTGGTAATCAATTTTCAGGAACATCCGGCGAGAATGAGCTTCGGAAAATTACTGGGAATCCATGGCTGCAGTAATCACGTCCCATCGCAAGAACTAACTAGTTTTGGAAACTTCGTGGAAACAAGTACCTTGGTGAAACTTATTCGAGGCGAGGAAATTAGAGTAGGCAGTGACTTGAAAGGGTTGGGCGAGATCGAAAATTATTATATAAATCGTACGATCAATCGACAAGTTTTTATCAAAAATGATATTTTCAAATCCAAGTCTAATTCGGATCTCTTCGCTATCAGCGGCGATATCGGCGTCGACGGAGGAGCTCTGACGAGCCTGGTCGTCGACGGGAGGACAATTCGATCTTTCGATGAAATTGACTTGCGGGAAAAACGTCCGAACGAATTAATAATCTTGAATAGCCAACGAGAGGCTGATCAGTTTAAGACTCTGTGTGAGAATTCATTCGTGAACGTTCATTGGCTGAAAATGGAATGGGGTAAATTATTGTGGAAAAAATCTCTAGGCAATATCGCTGCTCTCGTTGAACATAGAGACGTGAGCGAAAGTCGAAGTATACATGACGAAGAATTGGATAGAATAACTACTGACATTTTGACAGAGGATCAATTGATCGATCATGACGAGGGGCAAAGAGTTGTGATTATTTCTGACAGGGCAGGAATGGGAAAATCTACGGTGTTCACTTATTTGGCAAAAAAAATGAAAGATAGAAAACCGGGCCGCTGGGTAATTAGGATCGATTTGAACGACTTCACGGATGTGCTGAGCGAGGAGCTGAAGAGACAGAGTTTGAAGGGAGGCGATGTTGACGCAGCGGTTGAATTTTTTGTCGAAAAACTCTCAGATCTTAAAACCGATTTGGAAAAAAATGTTCTGAAAACAATGATAAAAGACCGGGGTGGGGTAGCGCTACTGTTCGATGGATTTGACGAGATCAGTCCAGACTATAAAGATACGGTGATCGACTTGCTGCTAGCGTTCGAGAAAACACGTGTAGAGAAATTATACGTCGCTACAAGGCCGAACATGCGAGAATCGTTGGAGATGAAATTGGGGATATTTTCTTACACAATTAAGCCATTTTCCGAGGAAAATCAAATAGAATTTTTGGTCAGGTTCTGGAAGACGGGGTTAGGCCTGGTTGGCATTGAACAACGTATCGAAGAGCGGTTGAAAACTTACGCCAAAGCATTGACGCTGAAAATAGTGAAGTCGATCGATGATTGGGTGAAAGAATTCGCTGGTATTCCACTGCAGACTCGAATGATTGCCGAGATTTTTCAAGACGATAGAGAGGGGAATGTGGGATTGCAGGGTTCGGAAGCTTGCGAAGAATTCCTGCGTTCGGAAGCCGCCGAGCCTAGGCTGTCGGGAAAAATGAAGATAGTTGATTTGTACAGAAGTTTTGTCGACAAGAAATATTACGTGTATCGTACAGAGAAGAAAAAAGTGATCGCCACAAACCTAGGGGAGAAACACGACAGCAGGGATTTGCGTGAGATATTTTTAAAATGGCATCAAAAATTAGCGTTGCATACTATGTTCAACGACGAAGGCTTAGGCAATTTTCTCGGACCTCCAGTCCTCCCAGTGCTACTTGATCAACGGGAAATCGAAAGCATAAACGCATACGTGAGTGAGATAATCGAGGGCGAGGAGAGAACCGGCATCATAACACAAGTCGTAAACGGTAAGCCGCAGTTCATTCATCGCACTTTTGCCGAGTATTTTTCGGCGACTTATTTAATTAATTCCCTAAAACAAGCCGATCACAATTCACAGTTGCGAGAATTCGTGGTCAGAAAGATTCTCGCCGAGTCAAAGTATAAAATAATTCGTGCTTTTTTGAACGGCCTATTGCTAGAGTCTTCGTCATCGGATCGGCAGGACGTGGCTGTTAACGCGTCCGTAACCGAGTCGTGGAAATTAGACTTGTGCGGGTTTCGCACAATGTTTGCTGGTACTGTTTTTCACATATCTGTTGACGAAGGTAATTATCAGATCCTCAAATTTCTTCTCAATCGTTTCGACAAGCACGACAATACGCGTAAGGATCTGATCAATGCCAAGAATTCTTTCGGCGATACAATACCGCACATAGTGGCAACCCAGCAGCACTGGGACGAGCTGATATGGCTGGTGCAGGACGAAGGAGCCGAAATAAATTCTTTAAACGATAATGGGAGGTCTGCGCTTCACGCTGCTGCATCTTGGGGTAATTTGCGAATGGTAAAATGGTTGGTAGAAAACGGAGCCGACGCCAACGCTATAACAAACAATGGCACAACGCCGCTGTACGAAGCAGTGCGTTCCGGAATATCGCCCCTATTAGAATGGCTGATAAACGAGACAAGAACTAACGTAAATTCGCGAAATAAGTACGGGAAAACGGTGCTGCACTTTGCCGCATCCATCGGTCAATTAGACGTTGTAAAATGGTTGGTAGATGTCAGAAACGCGGATCCAAACGCAAAGATGAACGACGGAAAAACCGTCCTACACGAAGCTGCTGACAAGGGTCAGTGGCACGTCGTCAAATGGTTGATCGAGGAGGGAAAGGTCCACGTCGACTCCGAAGGCCAGAGACACGGGACGGTCCTGCAAATCGCTGCTTCATTCGGTGATTTGGACATGGTAAAATGGCTCGTGGAAAGAGGTGCCAATGTAGATGCCAAGTCCTTGGATGGAAATACGATTCTACATGTGGCCGTTGCGGACAGACGATGGGCCGTCTTCAGATGGCTCGTGGAACAAGGCGCCGATGTCAATGTTAAATCCTGGATTGGAAATACCGTATTGCACGAGGCTGCTGCCCGGCAAAAATGGGATGTGGTAAAATGGCTTGTGGAGGAAAAGAACGCCGATGTTAACGCCAAGGGTGTCGCCGATGTGACGGTGCTGCACTCGCTAGCTCGCGGAAGACAATGGGATTTAGTCGAGTCTCTATTAGAGAATAGAAACGCCGATGTTAATGCAGTAGCCCCGGCTGAAGGGCCGGTGTTGTACCACGCCGCGTCCCAGGAAAAATGGGACACTGTGAAATGGCTAATCGAAGAAAAAAACGCCGATGTTAACGTTAAATCGTTGGACGGAAAGACCGTGCTGCAAGTAGCAGCTGTGAAAGAGAAATGGGATTTAGTGAACTGGCTCGTGCTGGACAAGGGTGCCGATGTTAACATTCGAGCCAACGATGGAAAAACCTTGCTGCACCATGCAGCTGATCTTGGCCAGTTCGATCTGGCCAAATCGTTAATAGAAGAGAGAGGCGTGGATATCAATGTTAAAACCAACGATGGCATGACTGTGTTGCACTGTGCTGCTGCCTCTGGTTCATTAAGTTTAATAAAATGGCTTGTGGAAGAAAAACACATGGATGTCGAGGCCAGAACTTACAAAGGTGAAACACCGCTGCACGTGGCTGCTTCTAGGATGCGGTGGGACGTAGTGGAGTGGCTAGTCGAAAAGAAGGGTGCCGATGTACAGGCCGAAGACAATGACGGGTTGACAGTGCTGCATAGTGCGGCCTGTTTTCGTCGATGGGACCTGGTAAGAATCTTGGCTAATTCGAATAACGTGGATGTTAACTCCGAAACTAGGAACGGATCTACGGTACTGCAATACGTCGTTGAATCAGCCGATCTCGACATTGTCAAATGGATGATAGAGGACAAAGGAATCGATGTAAATTTCAAATACAGAAATGGAAAAACTATTCTACACTATGCTGTCGCGTCGGGGAATTTTCAAGTCGTAGAATGGCTGGTAGATAATAAAAACGCTGATATTAACGCAGCGGACATAAATGACAAGACGTTATTGCACGTGGCTGCTGCGGCCGGGAAATGCGAAATATTTAGATGGCTGGTGGATGAACGAGGCGCAAACATCGAGGCTCAGGATAAAGATGGACGGACAGTTCTGCACGAGGCTGCAGTTGTTGGCAATTTCGATATGATTCAGTTACTCGTAGTAACGTATAACGTCGACGTCGTTGTTACTGATAATTCTTACGATACGGCCTTGGCATTGTACTGCGATACCCATAGACGTAGGGGCGAAGAGATTATGCAATTGCTACAGCGAGGCAATTGCAATTTACAATCGGTATTGAGTAGGCGGAGATTTGATCGTCGTAGACCTTCGCTTATGATTAGATCGAGGAACTACAGGAGAGAAGGAATCGCGCGAAGGAAGATGATGAGGGATTATCGTTGAAATAAATAAAAACAAGATGTAATATTGAACTTTTTCAAAAGCCCATGTAATTACTGGAAACAATATCAAGTCTGAGGTTTAGAATTTAGATTGTCGGTCGAAAATTATAAGTCGAATCTTTTTACCGGTAGGAGCAGACGTTAGTATTGAACGACGTATGGCAATTTTCCAAATCCATGTTCTACAGAATTTAAAGTCCTGTGAATTTCAGACTTTTTTCAACCAGCTGTTTGCGAGATAATTCAGTGAACTAGATTTATGAATTAGAAAAAATCGATATTAATTATCCTACGATCGGAAGACCTATTCGAGACTTTAATCTTAAATTCAAGAAAGAATAATGTTTTATTTGAAAATAGAAAGGAAGGTTCCCAATACAAAAATTCGCTCTAATTTTTATTCTAATTCGAGGCCCTGTGACGAAAAACTAAACGAAACTCATCATATGGAAATCTGGAGACTGTTATAAATTATTTAAAGAACTACTAATGACAGAAAATAATAATCACATTAAAATCAAATAATATTTATTAATCATCGACAATCCATTCATTCTTGTTCGACTCTGTTGGTATTTAAACGTGTCGGGATTTAAATGGGATTTAAATAACGCCGGGGCAGAGACGGCGCGTGACGTAGTGCATCGTATGACTGAGAGTAGCGCCACTGTCTAGCCGACGCCTTGCATCCAAGCCTCCCTCGGTTGACCGTGGCAGCCTTCGCTACGGGCGGTGTTGGGCGATGTTCTGTGATGTGTCAACGGCCTTCGGTGGGATATCGCCTTCCCTTCCTTTTCCCCCTGCCATCTAGCCGTTCTCCGTGAGCGCATCGCGATTGTGAACGGCCTCCCGGCTGATCACGGGACTCTAGTTGAATTGGCAACGGGTCAATAGACGGAAGGCGAATAGTGTGAGCGCGACTGCGGGCGAGAGCGCGAGGCCGAGGTGTAGTTAAAGGCCTTAGCGAACATAATGGCATAAGTAGCAGGATAAAGCAAGTGTCATAATGGGTCGGTTGATCATTGTTGGCTGTGTAAAGCGAGCGAGTTGAAGTGAATCTCAATACAAATCGAATACCTGACGAAATGTGGATTTTATTATCTGAAGTCACGCGTTGAATAGTGAAGTAGGATAATAGGCTATCAAACTCGACAATAGTTGTTGGCAGCAGAAGCCGATACGAGACAAAATGGCTTCTGGGGATAATGTGGACATGATCGAGGTTGTTGAAACCAGTTTCACAGCGCCTGAACGCGAGACTGAGGAACGCATTAGATTCGGTGATACTACAGACGACGAAAGTGAGTTCTATGCGTTTTACTATCGAGTCGATAATGCTCTGAACATAACCTATACGGCACGCCGTCCTTGGAAAAATTTCTCATCCTGTTTCCGGGGGGAACTCCCATCTTTTTTTATTTACATCTGAATCTTTCCCCATTCTCCTGCTGTCGAGATCCCCAAACTGAGTTTACTTATTATATCATATTACCGATCAACGATCTTCGATATTTCCCGTTCGTCCGATGGAAGCCTTCAACGAAATACCCTTTACCTACGCTCTTTAATCGAATTACACACCCACTTTTGACAGCTGATTCGTGACTCAGGATTAGTCATTTAAAAGTCGTTTTTTTCTTCTTTTTCACGCAGACAAGTCGGCCAGGGAGAAAGTCGCAGCCTTGGACGTGAGTATTTAATGTTAGAAAAAAATATAATATCCGTTTTTCTGATATATGTTCTTTTATACTCGTAAAATTTCACGAAATATCACCAAAATCATTCATTTACCAAAGTAGGCCAATTCACAGTTAAATTTACCATCCAACTTTGTATCCGTCATTTGTTGTTCAATCATACTACGTAACGCGAGCATCGGAACTTGTTTGCTATCTGTCTGTTAGTTTAAAGGCTTGTTGTCTTTATTCAGTGAATTTGCCTTATCAAGCTCACATGCGCAGACACGCAATCATGAGTCATTTAAAGAATGCGGCTCGTATAGATAATTCCAATGGTAATTATCAATCACGGATGAATTAGCACCGGGCTGTAAAAGTTCTTAGTTTTGGAGTAATATTTAATACGAAGAATAGGATAGAAAATTGCCAATGCATTTTCATGCATTTATTCAGAGTTTCGTGTCAAAATGAATATCCGATTAATGTGAAATTAAAGTTATGAAACTATATCTTATCCAAATTTAGAAATAATCTTATCGATCGTTATCAAACCTTACGTTATTCTCCGGAGTATAATTTACACTGCTGATGTGATCTAGATTCAAGTGCACTGTGAAATCTATGCTACTTCAAGATGCACAACTTCCAGGTTGAAAAAAAAAAAAATAATGGGTTTTTCAAAATTGTCTTATTTATTAACAGAAGTGTAATCTCGAGATTTTTCACTTGGTTTAATATTTCCGTAATTATCACACGACAAAAGTTTTCCGAGCATTCTCTATACTTTATACATCTTTCTTATGTCTTTTCCTTTTTAATTTTTATTGCCTTTTTTTTTTATATATTAGGTGATAATATCTGCTCACTGTTGTCTAATTTTCAATAATAATCACCTCAGGCTCAAACTTTTCTTTCATTTCTCACTTTTTACTCTGTACTTTATTCTAGGATGAAATGATAATGTTTGATTGTCTACCTACTAGGTTTCCACTGCTCATCATGGCTCTGCCGGACCCAAAACCCCTTCGGGGGTATCCCGGAACAAATCGGAAAGGGAACGAAAGATTGGCCATCGGAGAGTCGGGGTCGGGGGTGAAATCACGTATAAAAAGGTAAGCTGCCGGTCTCTGTAATATTTAATGTAAACCAGTCTCTGTAAGTTGGGGAGATAAGAATTAAAGAGGCAATATTATTTCCTGGGTGGAATTATTTTCATAGCTGAAAACAGAACGAGAAAAATGTATTTTTCACACAATTCAGAACAGACAATTGCTTTAGTGATACCAATTGCTTGTTTATGATATTTAATCGGACCATGTTATCCAAAGGCTTGTCAGTAACGGAGAATTTTCCATTCCTTAGTTATTAAATGTGGATATTCTACAGTTGAGAACTGCTGCAATCGGCGATGGTTCACTATTGCGTTAAGTAGTCCGGCAAATAATTAAATTGCTAAAAATAAAAATAGCATCAACAAAAAACTATTTACTCAAATTCTTACCACTATTAAAATCCTGCTGTTTTGCGAATGCCAAATCTGGTAGGTAAATTTTACTCGGCTTTCAGGGCTTCTGTAATATTTATTCCAAGTTCAGAACCTCAGATTGTATTCAGTTCACCTATGATCAGACATCGAGCCACTTTTTTCATTTTAACACATCTCAAAATAGAACGTACCTTGCTAATTGTTAATGTCAAGTGAAATATGCCTTGGACAGTGGTGCTGATGGATGTCTTAAGATATGTAGAATGGGTATGATGGATATTTTAAGAATCGATTGTCTTTCAAAAATTCTCTGTTGTGTAGATTATTCTGAAATTGATGTTAAAAACTATCGTTTGACATTTTTCATGACTATTAAGATATTTTTGTGCTCGTAAATTATTGAACAAAGATGAGGGGATAGAACTGTAAATATTCCTGGTACAGATATTTGCTTGAGAATAAATTTTCTCCTTACCCTTTGTCCTATAATTAGATTCAATCGACACAAATCATGGGTTCCATTCAACTTGGAATTCAGCATGCTGTCGGAGGGCTTGCCAGTAAACCTGAGCGAGATCTTCTGATGCAGGATTTTATGACTGTGGAGACAACTAACTTCCCCAGCGAAGGATCCAACCACACGCCTGCCCACCATTTCTCTGAATTCAAGTTCAAAAACTACGCTCCAATTGCTTTTCGATATTTCAGAGATCTCTTTGGCATTCAGCCCGACGACTTTTTGGTAAGCTGCCTTCTACTTAGATTTCATTTCACAATTTCATCACAAGAACAATTCGCGACATCTATTGAATGGATTTTTCGTTATTATTACAGATGTCAATGTGTAGCTCACCGCTTAGGGAATTGTCTAACCCTGGAGCGAGTGGTAGTATATTTTATCTGACTGAGGATGACGAGTTTATCATCAAAACGGTTCAGCATAAAGAAGGAGAATTCTTGCAAAAGTTGTTGCCTGGCTATTACATGGTGAGTGGGGGAACAAAGAGAATTGATTTATTGTAGAACCACATTCAACTCCCCACATAATGACCTTGCGATTTCAGTATAACGTTGTTAAAATGTATTTTTTATCCTTTTTTTTTTTACAGAATTTGAACCAGAATCCTCGAACATTACTTCCAAAGTTTTTTGGCTTGTATTGTTATCAGTGCAATAGTAAAAATGTAAGATTAATAGCTATGAATAATCTGCTTCCGTCGGCAGTCAAGTTACATCAAAAATATGACTTGAAAGGTTCGACGTATAAAAGAAAAGTGAGTATGGCTTTTTCATTAAAGATAAAAATAATAATAATAATAATAATTCGTCTGTTAGAACTGGGACCAAGTTTGTTCGCATAATATTTTTGTTCATTCTTATGTTTCTATTCATAGGCTTCTAAATCCGAGAGATCTAAGTCATCGCCAACTTACAAAGATTTAGATTTCATGGAGCATCATACCGAAGGTATTTTCTTGGAGGCTGACACCTACGGTGCTCTGGTTAAAACAATTCAACGAGATTGCAGAGTGTTGGAAAGTTTCAAAATCATGGACTACTCTCTATTGGTAGGAATTCATAATCTGGATCAGGCATCGAGAGAAAAATCTGTGAGTTTCATCATGACCTTTACAACTGATAAGAAATAATACTGGGCAAACTTCACTCGGAGTGATTTATAGCAACTCCGCAATGTCTTGACGTAACTCTAAAGAAAACAATCCACTATCACACGGAGGCCCATTTTTGAAGCTAGCATTAATTTCACAACTAGTATTTTCAAGACAATTCCATCCTCGTCCTCATCCTTATCCTGATATTCCCCTTTTTTTTCCCCCACAGCTGTACAAGTTACATTGCGAATGCCTGAACAAATCTAAATCCATCGATTATCTAATGGTATGGTAAATATTTTGTCGAGGGATATTAGAATTCGATGAGGCATGTTTATGCAATCCTAAATGGATTTAGCATTCGTTATTATCCAGGAACAAAGGCTGTCGGCGAGCGCGGATGAGGAAACTGGTGAGGCAGGATTTGAGACTGGTACTGGGCTCCTTCAGGCCGAAAGAGAAAGGGAGAGGGAGGACAGGATAGGAGCGGCTGCATTGAATCGATCTCGAAGTATAAATCGGCAGAGGCTCGTCGCCCATAGTACTGCTATGGAAAGTATTCAGGCTGAGAGCGAACCCATTGATGAGGAAGACGATGTACCGTGAGTATATTCAAATAGATATTTACAAAGAAGGAACTTTTTATTCTAACTTTATTAATAATCTTTATCAAATGACCAATCTCTTTTCTGACAATAATTTAACTAGAAAACTCGAGGTTCTTTCTAGCGAGTAAAAAATTACTTCGAAAACCGCTTATATATTCCTAATGCTATTGTAATCGATTTCTAACGCTGTGTCGGTAGCAGTCCGGGTGGTATTCCTGCCAGGAACGCGAGGGGTGAACGTCTTCTACTATTTCTTGGTATTATTGATATACTTCAGAGTTATAGACTCAAGAAAAAGCTGGAACACACATGGAAGTCCATGATTCATGATGGGGTGAGTCGTTCTTTCTTATAAATCTCTCACACTTTGTTAATATTTGATATTAGAATATCACGAATATATGTTGAAAATCTGAAATTTCCGCGTCAAATTGAAAATAGTCCTGCAAACAAAGTTAAATAAATGTTCTTCTGTTAATATCGATTCAACGAATTGAATGATTTATCAAATTTCTGATCATTCAATCCCTTGTAGGATACAGTTTCCGTGCACAGACCCGGCTTCTACGCTCAACGCTTTCAGGATTTCATGGCTAAGACTGTTTTCAAGAAGATTCCATCACGTAAGTACCACCCCAATCAGCCTCTCCTTACCAATCTCACCTCCATGCTCGCCCTGAACAAAACCAATCACTGATTTCAACGATCCTACTACTTCTGTCACTTATCATTGCTCATTGATTATGGTTGAGACGTGACTCGATATCCAAGTGTTCAATTTCTATTGAGCAGACAATCTTTCTAGAATAAGAAATAGACGTTTCCTTATGGAAGATTTAATAGTCTTTAGAAATTAAATAGCCCGTTCTTAGCAATGCGCTAATTCTCCAGTATTCCAAGCATTCGATACACGATATCAAACACGCCATGGCTCAACTACGAAACATTAAGCATTGGGGTGAAAATTGTCATTCCAAAATCCATAACGGTCTAATTATTACGCTTTTGGACTGAATTAATTGAACTTTACGAGGTTTAACCATTCTCGCAAGGGTATAACATTGTACAATTTATTTATATATACATAAAATATAGAATCTGGACTGACTCTCCATGGATTGTTTCACGTCCTTTTAATGATAAAAAAAAAATGTTGAATCGTTGAAAATAGTTATTATACTTGTTGCGTATGGTAACATTCGACGGATGATAATTAAATGGATTGAAAAATCAAATTCAAGCTTTAAATTGGTCGATAAGCTTGAGATATTCAGCAGGCCAAACTTGTCTGCCTTAGTTCAAAATACTTACTGTATTTGAGTATGAAAGTCAAAAGTCTTTTGTAATTAGCACACTTCTGATATATGCTTAGGGTAATTTTAGTTATTTAATCAAATAAGACTAGGTATAACGAGCTTTTGGTATTTTAAATTCCATCGCCGAACCTATCTTACATTATCATTTACCTCAAGAAAGAAGGTAGCGCTTAACTTGTCTAAAGAATCTGTACGATGATAGGAATGTTTTAAAACTAACACTATATGTGTGTCAGGAATTTTCGAATTGAATAGGCAATTATTCTAACTGTATTGCGCTCATTTTCTCATACCTATACGATATCCAGCTACTTAAACCTCAGAGCATTCAACAGAGTAGCGGGTCTGTAATATTATGGAAAATATTGAATAAGTCGTCTCTGGTGTACTGCCATTTCGCTGCGATGCTTTGTGTTCGAATTCTCTGAATTTTAACTAGACGGTTTGAACAGGCTTATTAGTTATGTAACGGATTTCTAACACAGTATTTGCCTTACTTGTGTTTTTGTATTTGTATCTAATATTCCTCTCTCAATCTTCGGTCGGTTAGTTTATTAGTCAGTGTTCATAATTTTTTTTTTTTTTTTTTAGAATCGTTATACTTTCTTCGCCTCGTTTTTCTTCACTGTACTGATTTTCATATTGTATTCATCGTGTATTTATCATGTATTCTAGTTTCTTTTCATAGCAATTGTGAACAAGCAAGTTTCTTTTTTAACACTTTTGATTAAAAATGTTTATCTGGTGTCCACAGAAATAGCTGAGTTAATGTCTGATAAATATCGAACAGTAGAATTTCCTTCCAATGTAAGACGAGGTATTCGTGAAAGATACCTCACTTGTGATAAACACAGTATTATATTTCGATGCGGCATCTCAAATTCGGATGATCCTATGGCATTGATATTGTCAGTTTTGCTACAGGAACTAGATATCGGCTTAGAAATAGTTTATAAATAGAGAAAATATAGTTGATAAGATTTTTAGTCTGGTTTCAATCGTTTAATTAGGAATTAGCTTGGATATGAATATTTTTCTGCAATGAGGGCGAGGGGGGGAAATCGTATTTTTTTATCAATCTACAAAGGGGAAAAGGGATAAAGAAGATACAGGTGAATGTTAGACAAATTAGCGCAGCGCTAGGCATATACCATAGTATATCTAGTAGCAAATTGTTATTAGAAAAATATTTTATGAAGTATCAATATACACTGATAAATACAATAAATATATTTTGTAATTGATCACTTGTTATGCGCATGCCTGTGTTAAATATAGCGAGAAAATCATCAGAGAGATAAAGTATAATTAGATTTCATCGAATAGAATATGTACATCTCACTTATTATACTACTGACTGGTTTATCCAGTTCAAACGATGTATATTGCCGATGGAAGTCAATTAGTTTGGTTTTTTCATTTTTATTTTTTTTTTTATACAAAATTACCATACTCAGCTATTGAAATAATGTGGACACCGTGTACGTGAACATCTTACAATAAATGTATTTACTGTTAGTAATCCCATTTCATTTAAAAATCCTTTCCACACTTTGTCTCTGATATATATTATTATAGTTCTAGATTCACAATTGACTTTTAGTTTTTATTCATTTCTCATTCATCAAACATCTGGCTTCCATAGAATATATTTTTGATTTTATTGCTTTCTCCTCTGCTTTGGTGTTGTAGTTACTTCTTAATCATTTAATTGAAACATCATTTAATTGAAAATGTGAGCTAGTAAGTTTATATTATTTAATCTTGTTGTTGATCGCTAAGTTTAAAATTTTTACTCGCCTCATTTATTAACACACTTGTAAAAATATTTTAGAACTATACTTGGTAACTGTCAAGAAATTAATTCCAAATCTATTGCACATTGAAAACAATAACGTCTTTCGGAAAAAAAAAACGTCGCAGAAAGCTATTCTACAAGTGTAGTAATATTTCTTCTTAAATCAAATTGACGGTGTTTAGATCTTGAAAGTCTGTTCAATATTTATTATTAATCGGAAACATTTCAGACAATGTAGTCTTATGATCATGAATCTTTCAACTAGCTTTCTCTGATCAATAGACTATCCAGTTCCAGTTAATATTGATTATTAAAGTACATGCATTATCATAGCCAAAGCTGGAGCACAATATGCATTTATTTATTTATTGATCAAAGTGATGTGGAGGCGGGCAGATACTGTGTTAGTATTTATTGTTTTTCAAACAGTGAATAACATATCATTGATTTGTGAATAGGAGTAGTAAATTGTATTCAATTCAACATTATGTCTGTAATATGTCAGAACACTGATTTTATCCGATGGAATTGTAAGGCGAGTTGAAGCCCCGCTTTCCCCCCCATATACCTAAATGAAAATTCGGTATGATTGAAAAATCTAGATTTTAATGAGAGAAGAATCCATACGTCAAGTAACTCTCTCTCTCTCTCTAATGTTTTAATGAAAAATATCAGTCAATTATTTTTAAATATTGTGTTAACAAGGAATGAAATACTTTGCTGGAGACTCCCACATGATACAATTGACCTATCATATTATACATATACATTAGTCGATATCATTAATGGCCTCCGTGTTATATACGTTCAGGAATGTTTATAAAACATTTATTACTGATTGTTAATAGTGAAATGAATTAATATTGGTAATCACGTTGGGTGTTGGGTTAGCTAAATGTTGTTGTTTCTGTGTCTGTGCACCCTTTGTCACCCCCCCTGACACGCATCACCTGCTACCATTCGAACCGAAATCAAAAGTGGACCTGCCTGAGATTAAGGGAAACCATCGCAAGTTCCGTAACTTGGTCACCAGCTACATAGGTAACTCTGTCTGTCTGTTGTTCGCCCGTATGTATGTCTGTGTATCCAGCGTTTTCTTTGCACTCCTGCTCCTGTTTCTTTTCATCTTTTCAAATATCTCTCGCCCTCTGTCACACTATCACTGGCCTGTGACTCATCCGTTTCTCATGCTTTTAATTTACACCATAGCTAAGGTGTTTATCCTTCCAAATCACAACCTGTTTGAATATTTTTACACACCACATATGGGTCTTGCATTTTTTCTAGCAATATACAATCACTTTTCTCTCCACTACCTTGCGCAAACATCAGACGTCTTCATTCTTCGACTAGTCATTATTATAAGGTATAATGGAAGCCTGGTTATGATTTTTCTCCTCGATATACTTGGGACATGAATTGGGCAATAATACTCACTACTTTTCTCTAATCTTATCAAAACCACAATTAACAATTAAAGACTGATTGTAGAGTATGACTCTAAAAGATTGAAGATTAGTTCTTTTTTATTACACGAGGGTGGCATGTCTTTGAATTTAGTTATAGTACAAAGCCTGGACTTGGATCTGATTTAATTTCATAAGCTTTGCTAACGACAGAATTAATTTACAATCAGAGATTAAAGTGACGAGTAATTTTCTACATCATCCTTACACCTGTACTGTTAAGTGGTCGTATAGAAATATATTAGTCATAGAATTTTTATCACAATTCATAGTTTTTAACGAATGCCTATCCTTTCATCTTCTCTGCTCAATCTTGCTTGGCTTTTACGCTGTTGACGGAGTCTTGTAAATCTGTCGTAATGAAATAAAGTTTCATTCTGAAGCTTGAACATACAGTTCAATATTTTGTAACTCTTTATGTCTATTCACATGCAAACTTGTGTTATGATGTTCATAAAATACGATAAATTTGTTTAAAGTAACACATATTTGGCAATGAAGATTGAAATGAATTTTATTTTACTGTAAAAAATGATAAAAATTATTTATAGTTTGACTTATAGTTTTAAAAAAAATTCTTTCCTCTATTGAAAATCTGAATGGATTATTATCTGACTATCACACATTAATTGAGTGAAATTTGAAAACGCATCGGATACATATGCTAATGGTATTTATTGACATGTGTTACAGCTCTGAAACATTCCCCCTCGAAGAGAAAAAGTATTACAAGGCCACTGAGACCGTTGGAAGGAGACTTTGATTCCACCGGTGAGTTATTACTTCGATTACATTCATATATCACACTGTAATTGTTCATTGTTATCACGGGTTCCAGTATTTCAATCATTTCTCACTGTCGGTCGTTCCTCATGAGGGCAGAACCGATCCGAATGCTCTAGTCTAGTTAATTCACTCGCAATAACTCCAGCATACATCCGAGTCATCCGAAGCAAAGGAACTTGATTTCATTTGCTGTTTGTTTTGACTACACTAGAACTTTGAATGTTCAATCAAATTGTTGGTATATTGTTCACCTGATTTTCACCATTATGAAAAAAGCTGATGCCAGAGAAAAACCTTGCGGTAAACCCAAAGATGTAATTGCCCCATTTCCCTCGTCAAAAGGCTTCACAAGCATTCCCAACCACGCAGCCATCGAACATCATCTGTGATTTCGTTGCTGATCTTATAATATTGTCTCCAAACCCGTAATACAGGTGTCAAACCTAATGAAACTTGAATATATTGACGTGTATGTGTGTAGGTAAATAATATATTTTTCTTGAATTGAGAACCACTTCTTTTCTTAAAGATTTGATGCATTTTGGATGGTATAGAAATAAATTAATTCGAATTATGATACAAATAATAGTTTCACCATATCAGAAGCAATCCAGAGTAGCTTCTTTCGTTTTAAATCTCATTCAGCTTTGAACGTCTTTGATGTTCAATGCATAAAACTTTGCTGAGATAGTGTTTTTACTTGGCTTATAAAAACTGTGGTCTTGGATCCGGGATATTTTGAAAGAATTTTACAAATTCTATGTGTATTCCGGTGGACATTGCCCTGGGAAACCAGAGCTAAGAGAAAAACTCAAATTTTGTGTAATATATTTATTGAAACTCCATAATAGACAAATAAGACGAAACGTAAAAGGAGAAATCTTCTATTGTACAGTGCATTAGTCATACGTCGTAGATAGTCTAATTTTTAGTCGAGTAGCAAGCGCCGAGATACATTTGATAAGTTGAAAGAGTTAGTGAGACAAAATGTTGTTAAAAATACGGGTGTAAGAATTTAGTTGCTACTTGAACAAGGTAATAAGATAGAATTCCAACTATCTGCTGACAGTATAACAGTAATATGGTCGTTATATGGTGGTTTAGCGGTGGCAGCATCTGGGAGTTCAGCAGTGCATGTTCCATCACACTCCAAGCCTGGTGAGTCTCTTTGCTTTGGCCATTTTCTACCCGTTGTATCGGACCTCCGACTTGATATTAATTACATGTGATTAAACAATTACAACATTCTGTAACTTCAGTTTTTATCCGTGTTAGCAATTTGACAAGATTTTCACAGAATTAGATTTTGGCTGGAAATAAGAATGAATTTGATTTAAAACCGCAGAAATTTACCATTCGTTCAAATTCAATGCCCAGGAGTCTTAGGATCAATCTTGCCAGCTAATATTGTATTCCAATAAGTTATAAGACTTAAAAAATTAACGTCGCTTCTGAGCGTTCATTTTTTATCTTCATTTTCATACTACATTATTTTTTTTAGATCAATTCATGTGCCTTTGGGGAATCAGTCGACCGTCTTGTCATTACTCATCAATTAGCATATTTATATAACTTTCTGATAACGTACGATGTAGAGTACGAATTGCCAGTAGTCTTCAAAATTTTCTAGTATTCATGAATTTTTATGCTCATTTTTTTTTTTTTTTTACCATAACGACCTAGTGTCATGAAATAATACTTCATTTCATTTCTTCAAAACCCTCGCAGATTAGGTATAACTATACACATTCTAATCTGAAAAAAAAGAAACGAATATTTCGAGCCTGCTGACTTTCTTTGAATTATATTTTCTTTCAACTATAGCTAATTTGTTTATACTTTAAAAACCATTGAGGCAATAACGACAAATAATGCAGAATGCTTGCTGTGATTTTCAATCACAAATATTCGTCTCATTAAATGCATTTAATATTGTCACTAGAAACTCTGATCCTTGGATCATACGAAATTGAAGCTCTGTTTATTTAGCAGACATGTCTTATTGTTTGACTGACGTTACAGTTTAAAAAACTTTGCCTAAACAGAATAACACAGGATAATTGAGATCTTTATCAAGTGATTCTCATGTTGTATAATCGAAAGGTGACAATAGGACGAACAGTTTGAAAATATTACTGAATATGACTTTGAATGAAACATGATTTGATAATTTTCATCTGAAATCGTCCAATTGTTACTTGTGAATCTGTCTTGCAATGTCACGACCCATTCGCACTCACAAAGTTCAATCATTCTAAAGCTTGTTCTTATTTCTCTGTTTGTTCCGCACGCGTCGGCCAATGACTGTGCTTCTTGATGGTTGCTTAGCAAGCCCCACCGAGTTGCCTCCTACCTCATCCATAATCATTTCCTCCGCACCCACAGTGTCCACAACTTCCATTCCAAACGCGACGTCAACTCCGATAAATATGCCCACTGTTGGTGGAGCCGTCAGTCCTCCCCCTCTGATATTCAGCGCTGCGGGTGAAACTACTTCCCGTGAGACTGCAAGCTGTAACAAGTCGAGTTACCCGGCAGTGTTGAAAGGCAGAGGCGGAGCAAGCCCTCCAAATCCAAATCTCATTCCCTCTGGAAAAATTCCCCCACCAGTTCCTCCCAGGGGATCTATTTCGGGGAGAGGTAGAGTCGACGATCACCGGGGCACGTCGACAACTAACGCGAGCAGTTCCAGCCGAGGTGAAGCATTTTCACTGCATGACACTCCGCAGCCATCAAAGCTGCATGCATCCCATTTGCAACAAAACTCTCACGTCAAATCAAAAACGCCTAATTTATCTGTCTACAAAAATTACGATAACGCTTATAGTCCTCCAATTGTTCGAAGGTCTTTGAACAAGAATTCTGACTATTCTAGCTATTGCCAAAACCTTGCTGTGTCTTTAGAGAATGTTAAGATCTCACAGTGGGATACTGTAGCTGTACCAATTTATGACGGTAATTATTCTGAGGCTGACGAATTTGTTAGCATTGAAAAGATCGACGAGTCTTATATCATAAGAACTAGTCCTTGTCCGTTTAAACCCGCCAGACGAAAACGCGCCTCGACTGCATTCGACCAAATTTACAGTAAACCAGAAAATTCTACTCAATCTAGTTCGCATCGGAATAAAACTTATCATTCGACATTCCTTTCTCCGCCAGCTAATCGACACAGGCTTGAAAATTTTTTAAACGATGACACTGCTTTGTTATCTTGTGCAAATAATGCGGAGATTCGTACTAGATCTGCCGAAATATCGGCTTCAACCTCATACTTTGATAACGTGAAGAAATTTCCTAGATTTTTAACCGAATTAAATACCACATCGACTACCACTTCTCAAACGGCTTATAAAATGTCCCGCAAGGACAAGAAATATTCTGAAACTTATAACGAAAGATTGCGTAAGAAGCAAAATCCAATAGCGTCGCCTGATAGATCAGATTTTCATAAAACTCATTTTAAATTTATTCCACCCCAATTTCACGGGACACAAGCTGCTCAAAACAATGATCATGGTCCCTCCACGCGAAACAATACATTTTCTAATGTTCAACTACCTGCCCATACTTCTAATTCTCGTAAAAGCAGTTGTTTTGATGATACAATCGCGGTCAAGAGCAATTTGCGTCACTCCAATGCAAGCAAAATTAGGAGAATAAAGAAAGTTGCCCCTAAGCCTGTAAACTCTGTAAACAGACTGACGCAGGAAAAACCTAAATCTAGCTCGATGACAAGTTCTGAAAGTTTAACAAAGCGGGAATCATCTTTCAAAGTATTTAGAAAATCTAAAAGAGAATCAACAGCAAGGGCTTCTGTCCGACAGAACAAAGTTAATAAATTAAAAATGTCCAGAACGGTTAATCTGTACTTGTCCGATGATGATTACAGAAAACATTTAGACGAACAATCTGTTAATAAAAAGCATGTTGCGACGAAAAATTTATCATTCTTGCATGGCTATGCTGGCACACAAATAGCTAATCGGAAATCCCACACCATCGCACCGGTCAGCCTCAAATAATTCATCATTATATTTCATTTTCAAATCAACCTATCCGAGACACGACTTACAACATTCACTTATTAACTGCAATGATATTAGACTGTGTTTTGTTTTTGTTTGAAGTTCTTTTATTAGCGACTATTTGAAAAGCGTTTACATAAAACATGTGATGTTAATGTTGGGCTGGAAAATGATAAATTTGTGTGAAACACGTCAATAATTCATTGAATTTACATGATTTAGTGAATCAAAGAAATCTGTACTTATGTCAGAATAATATTGAATGAATTGAGGTGTTATTTTAGTTGTAAGCATGCGTTCTTCACGTGTCATAAATACTTGAATAATTTGCTATGTGTTATGCAATGAAAAATCAGTTATCAAACCGGCATATAAAAGTAATATGAGTTTCTCGAGCCGATCGATATTTAATTTAGTAACAGTTTAGCTTGGATTAAAATGAGAATCTTTATCATTCTGCTATTAAATGTTTCTCACTAGAAAAGGCACTGCTTATACACCCGAAGATTAATCCAATAAAAAAAAAACAATAACACGAGTATAGAAAATGTAAATAAATGTAGGACAGCATTTGTGACCTTTGTTAGTATAATTCAATGATATGCAATATTTTTTGAACATATTATAAGCGCATAGAATTTAGATTCAATGCTGAATTTATTTCCTCTCGATTACTCGTGTATATCTGCCCAAATATCAGGTGATACAGGGAGTTTAGAGTTTTCCTTTGAATTTGAATCTGGCTATCTAGTTTTCATGTAATCAACTATCATTATCGAGATATGTACTATAATTTTGATAATATGTTGCAATGCCGATTGTAAATTATCGGCATTTGGCCAACAGTTGATACATGCAACTTTGCTATCCATTCGCAATGTCATTAAACGTGCATGTGCGTATATTTTCCTTTCTTTGAGAAAACAAATAATTTGTATGACTGTGTTTCAATATAATAATAAAGAATTATTCCGCAGTTATTCTTCTAATATCTCAAATGTAGGATGTTGTTCTCATTTCCTAGCTTTGTTAATGTAGAACGCTTGTTAATTGTAGAGTGACGAAACAAATTTTAAAAGCTTTGTGTCATTTAATCTAAGAGACGGAACTGTCGCATTATTGAATCTCTAGAGCCCTAGAGTTATACATTTTTCTGTACAAGCTATAAATGTTTCATTGAAGAATCGTTCATTTTACTGCATTAACGAAATTTAATTGTATTTTGAAAACTTTTTGACTGCACATTTGTTTTACTATGTGAACCACAGTTATTGCAAGAAATACGTATCAAGGTATACAGACACACAAATTCATCTGAATTTTTTTTTTTTTTCTTTTAATTTAGAAAATAGAAACATCAATGTGTATGTAAAATATTCTTTCTGATTGCACAAATACCGTTGATAAGATAATTCTGTAGCAATAAATTTATTGAGATTGTTGTCGCTTCTGATTTCAAATCCAAAACCAGTCCCTGTACAGTATTGTTGCGTGATATTTATATTTGTATAGGAATTATATTTCGTGATGTTTGTGAGCTTTTTGCTTTTCAATTTGCCCTACAAAAGGTTATCATTGATACTTCTGGCAAATTATAACATCATAACTAGTCTGGTTACAAGGAAATACAAGTTTGGCTTATTACCATCGCCGTCATTCCAAATCTTTATTTTCCATCATGTAGAAATAAAAAAATGGCCAAATCAGATCAAGATTCTATTTCAGTGCCAAAGTTGACCAAGTTCAAAAATTCGATTTCATTTAACGCGCATGAGAGCAACTTCTACTTGGTATAAGATCCAACAAGATACATACATGTGTTTCTCATCCTTTTCTGACTCTCCTAAAATCTTGAACTTCTCATTTGGATCTTTCTCCTTCTCTTATCAACTCGAAGTGCACTTGGTCTGCTGGTGCTAAAAATCCCTCATTTCTAAATCGTCGTTAATTCATCAAAGTATTACACAAGGAATAGTTTTTTGTAGTGCAACGTTGAAGAGCGTACATCGCCTTGGTATTATTCAAGTCTCATAATATGCAATCACATAATAGTAGTATGCTTGTTGTAGGTGGCACCCTTCCCTCTACATGTTCCACCCCACCCCCGCCATTTGATGATGCTGTTACATCCAACGACGCAACATTAGCCTCAGGTGGTCACCATCCTCATCATGGAACAACGACAATCCTCACCAGCAGTCTCAGTTCAGCTCATTCAAGGCAGAACAAAGTAGTCCATCACGTAACCCTCACAAAAACCTATCACGACGCTGTTAGGTGAGTAGATGTATAATATTTAATTATTTGAAATGTGAGTGATTAACTCAATTTCATTGAAAATCCATCTCTCTTCAACAATTTTTTATCATATAATCATTTTTCATTTCCCTCTTAGTATATCGGACGTCCATTTAGAAAGCAGTGGCAGTGGTAGCGGTAGCGGTGGCGGACGAGAGACTAAGTCTTCGTTGAGCGTTGAAAGCGGGGGTAGCAGTCGCGGTGGAGGTGGCTTGACGTGGACACCTCCCACCGGAAGCGTTGAAGGTTCTACTCCTACTTGGACAGAGGGTACACCTTCCTTCACTGAAAGTTCCAGTAGTGGAGATATGGGTCGGTTTATTTACTAGTAAATAATAGATACTTGGATGTATATAATTCAAAGATACAACTTCTCTTTATTTACACTTGTTGACCAGAGAGTTTAAATTTGCTTATCTGATTATTGAAAGGCTGCCCAACAACCCCGATAAGAAGTGGTATGAGAGGTGAGGAAAGCGGTCGACTCGTTGCCACAGTTGAGGAAGCTTTGGCCAGTTTAACATCCGAAATGGTAAGATTAAGATTTGATTAATTTTTACTTTCGAAACATCGGTTTCAGTGAAACAAATTCATGCAGAATATGCTGATAAAAAATAAGAAAGGATACGCTTGCCTCCAGGCTCTTGTAAATGACTTTTCAAGGAACATTTTCAATCAGTAAATAATGGTGTGTGAAGTTTAGCTTACATTTTTCACATCACAAATGTAGAAATAAATGACGTGTTGAATCCGGTGTTCAATCTATTTAATACTTTCTATTAGTCTGGAGATTTGGGCTTATGATGTACAGAAATAGTGTTTAGAAATATGATTTCATACCTAAAAGTATGATTTAGCGCACTTCTATGTATCACAGTGGCAAAATTATTCAGCTTTCTGAATATCATTCATTAAAACTTTCATTATTTCTCTCGTTGATTCTGATTACAGTTTACTGTTAAACTTAAAATTGTGATAGTTCAGAAATTCTCTTCCTAGTTTTAATATACTTATTGACATATGCATATTCATACACCAAATCTAAACGCTCTAATATATTTTTTATGCTTGATAAAATGCTTGATAAAAGCTTGATATAATGTTATTAAACGGTTTCAAGAATCAGAGAACTTGAGAAAATATTCACAGAGTTTAATTTCGATCGAAAATAATTGATATTACATCTAGTGCTTGAGAATAATTTTGCCTGGATTTGGTTTGTTTTTTTTTTTATTCATCTACTAACAAATAATAGTTATTAACGAGCTTGCGGCGTTGCTTATGCCGATGTAACATGTCCACGTAAAAATTATCCGAATATTCATATATTATTGATAGTTTACATGCGGTAGACTGTAATCTGCTCAAGGAGTATGACCACATTCTTCAATCATCCGTTCTACCGTTGAAAATAATTAATGAAACGTTTAAGACTCGGTATATTATATTATCTGTCTATTTCCAATATGCGTCTGGTGTTGGTCTGAATGACGAAACATTGTATATTTGTATATGTCAGGAGATTCTGCAGCGGGAGTGAAATGTTACATAGCTTCTGGGCCAGCATTGGACTAATTTTGCAGCACCAATGAATCTCCGAAAAGCACCGTTGCAGATCTATGCAAATGACTCATGTTACAAATCCGACGCATGGGTTTCTCGCGTCACCGTATTAAATCTGAAGTCAATTATTAACTATGGAAGATCCTTATTAGACTGCGGGGTTCTTTTGAAAGTGGCAACAGAGGTTACAGCTCTTTACTTTAAATTCAGATACTAAAATGTATTCTGCTTGAAGAAATTGAATATCAATATTCTGCGATAATGTATGCCTGATAATATTGACATACTCTGGTTCTGGGTTTGCTGCAAGCCTTGTATGCCTTTCTTAGCCCCAGTCGACCAGTAGCATGAGGCCTTTGTCGAACACCGTGGCTTCGCATTACCAGATAAATATCATTGTAATTCTATTTGAAATGCTAGTTAAACATGTATGTTGTAATCTCCGAGGCTGATTCAAAGACATAGATATTATTAATGTATTATCCAGAAACTGTTACCCTTTAACAGAACAGTGAGATGGAATTAATCCAAGTTACTAGAACTCAATATGTATACAAAATATTCGGCATGGTGTAATTATTTTTTACAACTTATAATTTAGATTAAGAAATTATTTAAACAACAGACGGACCAAGGTAAAAAAATATGCCAGTTTCTTTGTAGGATATCTTTTCTAGTTTTAGTATAATCTTCCAAGTCTCATAATCCGTCCTACTTATTTGCTTATGAATTGCTTTTTTTCAATTCGCTTCTTTCAAATACTCTCGCTTTGTAATTATATTTATTATTTATTAATCGTCGCATATAATTATATTCATTGGTTGGAGAAGAAAAATTGTATACGATTCTTTTGTCAACAATAATCAACGAACTTGAATTGTCTCAATAATTGTCGAGGTGAGATTGACCAGAAGAATGTTTGATGCATTGATATTATGTATGCAGGATATTAATTCATTGGGAATATTCGAATGATGAAATTTTGAGCATATTTTTCCGCCTTGTTCCACCATAACTCTGTCATCAATTCAATACTTGAGAACTATGGGATTTGAATAGATTTATAAATATAATTATTTTCAATTCATATACATTTCAATACAGGTGGCATTTGCCGCTATATAATTTGATAAGGCCTCGCAGATGATCTAACGCCTGTGTCAACCTTGAAAATTAGATTATAGTTATTTAATTTGACCTTGCGACAGCTGTCGAGGTCGTTTTTACAGGCTTGAGATTACAGACAATTATTAGCATTGACAAGTCTTAGTGTGAGAACCCTCATACATGTATAACGTGCCGTGAATCTCGAATCTGTAGCTTGTCTGTTTTATTGAAAATATTTCAGCTCAGAGCTGGATCTTATTTCCATGAGTTGACCAACGAGAGTTCTATTTCAAAGAAATTATGAACTTGATTATAAGATTAGAAATGTCATTGCTAATAAATGTGTCTGTGCCCTCTAGGCTATGTATAGTGATAAATGCTGTGCGATAGAAGAAAGAATCACTTTTTTATATCAAGTACTATTGACATCACACCAGCTTAACTCACCATTAGCTTGGAATTCCGACGGATATCTGTTATCGTTATTGTTATAATTTCGGATATGATGTAAATAATTAGTTAATTTAGCCAACTCGATACTTTTGTGTAACTTCAAGTTCTAATATACCATATAGTTACATACGTGTATGTGTGTCTGTTGTGTAGTATAATAACTCTTCGTTATACTTAACGAAATTGTATATTTAAAATAATCTGTACGTATTACCTAATATTAATGGGAGTAGGAAAAAAACACATTCTATGAACGTTTTGAAAGCCAAAATGTTGTTCAACAATTGTTGTTAAGGGCTAACACGCTTGCAGTCAAAATATCAACGAGGTTTTTCCTTTTTTTGTTGTTATTATTCAAAATCAGAGTGTATCTAGCTTTATATAAAAGTAATATTATCATTCTAAGGAATCGCGTAGATACATATATATGTAATATTTTATACAAGAGAATTAGCCACTCTCAAGAGTGATTGCCAAGTATTCATTGATTTTTATTTTGAAAATTTAACTGAATCAGTATTCAATGCAACACGACCTGATTTAATCATTAATAATTGCTCACTGCCAGGTCCTGTGTGTGCGAAATTATCATAACTATTATAAGCATCACTCAATATCCAGTCTCTTTGATTAATATCCATGTAATTGATTCCTCCAAGATTGGGAATACATTGAAACATATGATAAAGTAGCCGCAATTCTTCAGTTCTTTATTCACCATGAGAACGAATGGATTTTCGTGTATAATAAAATTCGTTGATATTTTGCATACATATGATATATATACATATATATATATATAGCTATGCTTGCATCAGATACTATATAGGCTCAGTTAGAAAATAGCTTTGTTGCTTTTGAGGTGTGATTGTTATGTAATTAAGATATTACGTAAGTCATAATGATATTAATAATTGATTCCTTTGGTACACAAAGATACGAGTTTTGCTAGCTTTTCACCTCGGTCTTTGGGAAGGCTAGTAGTTGAAATATATCCGTACCGAAGGGGTCTATAAACAACGGGATTCCCTTATGTCGTTAAAGCGTTTAATTATCATTTTTCATATAACTTGTACCTATGGATTTTGGATTCTCCGTTATCTTTGTACAATGTTTCGAACCAGATTTAAGTATGCATTCAAATTTAGGCAATAGTTGTACTTAAAAAGAAATTCGATATTTGTATCACTAACAATGTCAGTTAAATTATATTTCCTAATCTGTGAATCAGTGACTGTTAGACGTATTTAACAAAAAAATAATAAATACAAATCAATAATTTTATCGTTCTTTGGTCACTAGACAGCGGAATAATAATTATACTAACATTACGGGAGTATATTACGTAGCGTCAGATCAGCTGACAAATATTTTACAATTTTATTGAACAATTTCGTCGTATGATACCACATTCGATTTAGACTGTTTTGACAGTGTTTTGTGGAACTTTTCAAATGGATTTGAAGTAATCGATTAAAATCGCTGGCGTTAAATGGGCATGATTTTTACTGTGAATTTTAATTAATCAAATGACTCTTATTAGGAATTCTGTGTTGGTTTTATGTTTTATGGCTTGTGTTTGTTTGTGAACGTTGCTCGGCTTGAATCACAATTGAGTGCCAATAATCCTTCTTTGGATCTCTGCTAAATGAACATTCTCCATTTTTGCCTGTGATTAAATTGAAATTATAATATCAAATGATCCGCGAACAATGTACAGGGAAAATAATGACATCAAATGGACGAATGATATTTAAAATTCTTTGAGAAAGTCTCCGATCTGATTGGTGCCTTTTGACGGTAAAATTTAGGAAAGTAAATATTGGAGATTGATAGAGATAATTTATAATTTTGGAATTACTCTCTCTTTCCTAGCATTCAATATTGTGCAGTACCCTAAGAGAGTTGTACATTCGGCAGAGTCCGGTCGTTAGTAAATCTGTTGATTCTTTGAAGTAACAATTTGAATGGGTGATCCGGAAACAGATTGCCAATTGTAGCGGGAGTGAATCTCGATACGAGCGTAACACCGTGACCATGTTTCGGGAGTCCAGGACAGGGAACAGAGTTAGTCTGAGCCGCATTGCCCTCGTCACTACCATGCAGAAGGCTCTGGGTCTTGGCGTTAAAAGATCACCGTAAGGCCAACATAGTTTTTCTTCTGTTACCCCCGCAACTAGTCACATGCCAGACTAGAATTAGCGTTTTGTTGTTTACTTATTTGTAAAATTTGTCTTAATCATTACTCGTAGAATTATTTGTACATACAAAGATTGAGATTGAATCATGATACTCACTGTCACCAGTGATTCAGCTAGAGCTTTTGCTGATTCACAATTACCTGGGATTCGGTGGCTTACTGAAACGCGGCTTTTTTCAATCTAAGAATCAATTTTGTCGATTTCACAAATCGAAGGATGCCTTTTTGAGCTTGAACTGTGTCGGCGAGTATCGATTCCTCACATTCAAGTGATTGATAATTACAATTCCTACCAATGGACTGGATTTTGGTATTCCCGTCCATGTACTCAGTCAGCTATGTGAGAAAATATCGTTTCCATGCCTATTTGACCGCCACGCGAATTGTGGTAAATAAATGTAGTTAGACTCACAGGATTACTTTTAGGTTGATTATTGTACACTTATTATTTCACCGGTGGTCTTTTATAACTCCGTTATAACGAATTGTTGTAAAGTTTACATAGCCGTAAGTAAACTCATTGTCGGATAAAATAATACCTGAATACCATTCTATTGATAGTGGGAATTTACCTTACAAAAAAAAAAAAGAAAAGAAATTTGAAAATAATTTTTTTTCTTGTAGCTTTATTAGTTATGCTTGTAAGTTGTGAAACTGTGCGCATCGACGCCACAAGCAAATAAGACCTCTAACAAAGTGGAATAAAAACTTCTAAAAATACCTCTGGATAAAAGTTCTTTTATCACTGTAGATAATTGATCTGAAGATATGGTTTATTGCAATGTTCTAATTTTGTATTTTTGTATCTTTCATTTTTATTTATATCTTCAATACTTGGGGCAAAATAGAAAAAAGCTTTTCCATCATTTGATATATTTTTATTTCAATTAATTTTTCATTGATTGCAATTCTCTGACATATTTATACATAATTCATATTTACAGATGGATAACGGATGATTATATTGAGCCGAATTTTTTCAGCTTTTAGTAATAGAAGAAGCTAAGGTATCTGAGGTATCAGACATGAGTCTAGAATGTTGCGATTGTTCTGATCTTTTTTTTTCTCCAATTCAATCCCTTTTCAATAATAGAATGCTATGAAGATTTTCTCACACCTTTTTTCAAACCAAACATTGTATTAGATAAGCCAAGATGTGTGCTTTCACCTGCCAATTTGAAGATTCTTTTTATTCGCAATTTTTACTTCTACCTCTTCGCTAAAATTCATACCCGTTTTTATTTCAACCCTTTCAGACTCACCTCTAATCTGATGCAGAACTCATAAATTGACAGAGAAGAATTGGCACGAAGATGCATTTAGGAATCTCCAATAAATAAATGAAATAAACCATTCTTACGATAATGTAAGTTGATGTAAGTTGAAACGGTGAAACGTAACAGGGATTTGTACAGCCAGGTGCAGATTATTATGGTATTTATGTGAGTTAGTAAAATAAATTTATTCATAATGACATTTATTAATGTATGGATATAATGTTTAACTGATCATTTCGTTTTTTTTTTTTTTGTTTTTTTTTGTATTGTTTACTATCCTATCAGTCTGCTTCTAAAGCTAATCATTGTTACTCACAAGTAGACCGACTGAAACATCACTTCTTTCAAAGTCTTTTATTTATTAGTTTATATAAATATAATAGATCTCTGAAGGGAATTACATTACATTACATTACATTGAGATGACATGGTTTGGTATTAAATTAACGTCCAAAACTAGAATATATTGTAAACTTCTTTATAACGTAATAAGTAATAACATTTAGTTGAAAATGAAAAGATGAACACTAGTCGATTATTATTAGGAATATAAATAATTTAGTATTGATAAGTTATTTAAAATTGTATATTGGAATTTGCATCTGCATAATATAGGTATAATACCGAATAATACAATAGGGTCAATGCTTTGAATACATGTTTTCATTGGGAGTTGTCGAATACTGTATTTTTATTGTTATCCGTTATCTTCTTTGGGATGCTGACAATGAGTCTTACGTATCTAAAAGTTAATTTTCGAGCATCCGTCAATCAAGGAATAAAAACATATCATATCTGCCCCTCAATCCTGTATCTTGCCGATCAAACTAACGCAAGAAAGTCTTGTTACATGCAATCTCAAGTTAGAATCACATTTATGGCGTCATCACGCGTTCAAATAGAATTTGAAATATTCGAAATATTCGAAATATTCCAATCACTCTTTTACCACAACCATAAATAATTGCGAATTCTCAATGCTTGTTCGTATAACAAGAAGAATTTTGTTGATTCGTTTCATACTGAGAATAGTATCAGACACTTTTTGGGCATATTTTATGTGTCGCTCACTCTGGTGAACGGTCAGCCTGCCATGTGTATTCATATACCATATACATTCATATATTATACCTGTAATATTATAGATTACATCCATTTATATTACTATACACACGCATAGCTATAATTACGTATGCATGTGTATTTAGCGGGTCAAGTTATTAGCAGAATCGAGAAAAAAAAACGCGCGCCTTATTGTATGCAACCTGTGGATCATTTTGGCACCGTTAACTGACCTACGACAACAGCGTGTCCGCCACCCCGCGCCCCGCTAGACGGTAAGCCGTGCAGCTGACGCGATGAGGTTCAATGACCCTCGTGACGTCAATTCCACATGGCCGATGCGTCTAACTTGTAATTGTCAGCCTCCGCGACAGTTCGGAACTTTTGGGGACTTGTCTAGTCTTGTGGCAAATTAACAAACGTGTTTAATAACTCTTTGACTCCGTGAGATTGTTCTCAATCACTTGGGCGAGTGAATTACCGCAGGGCATGACTTTAGGTGTATTCTTTTGACTCTGTGATCAGTTGTTCTGTGATCACTGTGATCAGTAATCACATGTGATCATGATCAGTTGAAAAGAACAACCTAGTTGTGCCTTGAGGTTATATTTCGAAACTATATTTGAAATTTCTTCACTTGGGCGGTCTAAATTGTGATCACTTGGCAAGTGATCCGGTAAAATGTGTGATCACTTCAGATGTGATCATGATCACTTCGTACTCGTGGTGGGGGAAGTGATACGAGTCAAAAGAATAAAAATAAGTGATCATGATCACTTTGATCAGTGATCACAGAGTCAAAAGAATGCACCTTTTGTCTGTATAATTATCCGTCTAGTCCGTCGCCGGTTTGAGCGGGTGCGAAAGAACACTCGTAAAAATGCTTCAACTTTCTCCGAGAGGATCTTCCTTTGCGGTGAGCAGATATTACGAGGGCAATCCCATCATTTCGGATGCCCAGCGCCAGGATAGTCGACAATCGTGCGTTCGAGGAGATCAGAGGAGATTCACGACTCGAGAAAGCTGACATCGACGAAAGTACGCCCGACGCCGGACATATCAGGTGAGTTTCGAATATTCCATTTCGATATTTCAATATTTCGCCCCAACGAATGCATAATTGAGAACAGAGAATCTCGAAAGGTATCTTTTCGATTCGTATCATACCGAACAAATAGTGTCCGAGACTTTTTGGCCATATTTTACTTGTCGCCTATTCCAATCATCAAAGTGAGTAACGATTGGATCCCTACGAGTCGAATTTCATTAGAATCTGATAAAATCGGAGGGATTGTTCATTGTCGATTATATATTCTATCCGTACCCGCGAATCACTGTGCGAAAAACGGAATTTTTCACGAACATAACCTCTCAGCCATGTTTCGAACACAACTATAGTAAGCGAGGGAGTTTCGTTTAATAACCTCGTGATGATTGTCATCCCATTATATTACCAATCATATAATTCCAATTTCCTCGTACTCTAGTATCGTTTGCTCCACAGGCGTATCTTGCGACTCCGATGGTTGACCAATGGTCTTCTGGGAAAATTGTTGTTCCTGGATTTATTCTTTTATTCTATTTTTCAGATGCATGGATCCTGCCTACCAACCGACACTGCGTGGTCGGAGATGCACACCAACTAACACTGTTCAGTTAGTCGTGGAATGATAGTCGAACGACGCAAGGTGAGCTTTATATTTTATCAGCCAAAGATCCTGTGTAACTAAAAATGTATATCGACGAAATGACGAGTGCTGAAACGCATTCATCTAGCGATACTCTGACAGTATCTATCTCTAGCTGCGACAATGTTTGTTCTACTCGCAATTATATTCTGACATTCCAGAATTAGAAAAGGGAAATCAGATTTGGATAGTTACTCTATCACATTTAGCTAATTTATTCGATGTACCCTATGTTCATCTCGTTTTTATCTTCACAGGTGTTGTTCATCGAGGGAAACAAGCTCCTGCCCATCTTCAACAGAACCTCTTCAGAATTCCTCGGAACAATGATTCACACCAGGCAGCGGAGCAGTCCAAGCAACCAGGGAATAACTACTGGACAACTCTGCATCGCGGAGTAATAATAAAGTAGCTTAAGTATCAAGTTTTAGAGAGAGATCTAAGAGATACAATGAATGATTATTGCAAATCATTTGTAAAAGCTATTAGTAGTAATGGATGAACTCTTTACTGAACAGCAAGTTATAATTGAGTAATTCATACGGCAATATTATAATCGTAAAAGGAAAAGACTTGTAATGTTACAGAGTAAATGAGAAGTCGTGATGACATATTATTAACGACATGATCTTTCTTATCCATATATTATATTGTACTCAGCCACTAAGTACTGATCTAAAGGTCTCAATGGTTCTGATTATCTCGACGAATAATTGTTCTTATTCGATTAGACTAGTTGTATTTAGAAAAGAAAAGTAGTAAGAGATTGAAATAATTGGATTAGACATTACCGTATGGAATATTTGCAATATCTATGCATATATGATATATATTCGTAAAGTATACTTTATTTCTTTGTAAAATCGTCCGCCATGAATAGCGAGTAGATAATTTAGAGATCCATGAGTTGAGAAGTGTCATTGGTATCCTTTGACAACAAGTATGAGTATAGTAACTAATTATTTCACTGTTCACGCAAATAGAAAACGTTCTTGAACTATTATTATGAACGAAAACCATTATAAAGATAACGACACTGTTCTCCGTTCGTATTGCGGTCTGAAAAATAAGAATAAACAGCTCGCTGTTCCTTAGCAAGACTAAGAAGATTCTGTAAGACATACTTTCGTATGTATACCTATGTATTGTCGCCGCAAAGATTAGTTTTAAGTATAATAATAGTTTAAGTGCGGCCCAATTACAGTTCTAGCCTATCTTCGAACTTGTAAAATGCCAAATATGTAGTATTCAGTGACATAAGTAATGTATTATACGTATTACGATCGCATCTACAATTGTTCGAATAAAATAATCATGTATACAAATTATTTGTACGAAAAACATGTATTATTATGATGATAACTGGCACATTTTTCAATAAACATCTATTAAATCGCAAATCATCGATTGTTAAATTATTTTCCCCTGTCCTTTACTTGCCTATAAGTCGAAAATCTTGAAAAACGCATTATTTTATAAGTTTGAATTTAAAAAGTTGGCGCACGGGGTGACAAATGCTCTCGCCATCTCGCGGTCAAAGGGACGAACTAATTCATCAAAAAACATAGTGGCGCCTAACCGTATGCAACCTGCATGCCATTCGTGTAACCAATTGCCTAGAATCAGGCGTTTCATTTTGCCGCCGAAATCCCTGTAACTCCGAAAACTGCTAGTATAAGTTAATTATAGGTAAGGAGACGTATAGAGAGACGTATGCATGAATGAATCAATAGACATAGCCTATTTTGAAACACCTCCTTGGGTCAGATGTTCTCCTGATACCAGGGGCAGAAATTTTGCGAGTTAAAATCCTTCTAACTCCGCAAAACGCTAGTATTAATGAATGATAGGTATAGAGAGGCATAGAGAGACGTATGCATGAATGAAGAGATACACATAGCCTATTTTGAAACACCTCCTTGGGTCAGATGTTCTCCTGATACCAGGAGCAGAAATTTTGCGAGTTAAAATACTTCTAACTCTGGAAAACGATAGTATTAATGAACTATAGGTATAGAGATGTATAGAGAGACGTATGCATGAATGAATCAATACACATAGCCTATTTTGAAACACCTCCTTGGGTCAGATGTTCTCCTGATACCAGGGGCAGAAATTGTGCGAGTTAAAATACTTCTAACTCCGGAAAACGATAGTATTAATGAATGATAGGTATAGAGAGGCATAGAGAGACGTATGCATGAATGAATCAATACACATGGCCTATTTTGAAACACCTCCTTGGGTCAGATGTTCTCCTGATACCAGGAGCAGAAATTTTGCGAGTTAAAATACTTCTAACTCCGGAAAACGATAGTATTAATGAACTATAGGTATAGAGATGTATAGAGAGACGTATGCATGAATGAATCAATACACATGGCCTATTTTGAAACACCTCCTTGGGTCAGATGTTCTCCTGATACCAGGAGCAGAAATTTTGCGAGTTAAAATACTTCTAACTCCGGAAAACGCTAGTATTAATGAACTATAGGTATAGAGATGTATAGAGAGACGTATGCATGAATGAATCAATACACATGGCCTATTTTGAAACACCTCCTTGGGTCAGATGTTCTCCTGATACCAGGGGCAGAAATTTTGCGAGTTAAAATACTTCTAACTCCGAAAATCGCTAGTATAAGATAACTATAGGTATAGAGATGTATAGAGAGACGTATGCATGAATGAAGAGATACACATAGCCTATTTTGAAACACCTCCTTGGGTCAGATGTTCTCCTGATACCAGGGGCAGAAATTTTGCGAGTTAAAATACTTCTAACTCCGCAAAACGCTAGTATTAATGAATGATAGGTATAGAGAGGCATAGAGAGACGTATGCATGAATGAAGAGATACACATAGCCTATTTTGAAACACCTCCTTGGGTCAGATGTTCTCCTGATACCAGGAGCAGAAATTTTGCGAGTTAAAATACTTCTAACTCTGGAAAACGATAGTATTAATGAACTATAGGTATAGAGATGTATAGAGAGACGTATGCATGAATGAATCAATACACATAGCCTATTTTGAAACACCTCCTTGGGTCAGATGTTCTCCTGATACCAGGAGCAGAAATTTTGCGAGTTAAAATACTTCTAATTCCGGAAAACGCTAGTATGAATTGTTAAACGTATAGAGACGTGTATGAAGACACGTATGCATGCTTATATGGATACAAGTTTCAAGAATTTTGGCGAGAAAAAGGAACGCCTGATTTTAGGCAATCGGTTACACGAGTGACGTGCGGGTTGCATACGGTTAGGCGCCACTATGTTTTTTGCGAAATTAGTTCGTCCCTTTGACCGCGAGATGGCGAGAGCATTTGTCACCCCGTGCGCCAACTTTTTAAATTCAAACTTATAAAATAATGCGTTTTTCAAGATTTTCGACTTATAGGTAAGTGAAGGGCAGAGGAAAATAATTCAACAATTGATTATTCACGATTACAAGGGATGTTTATTGAAAAATGCGCTCGTTCAACATAATAATACATGTTTTTCGTATAAACAATTTGTATACATGATTATTTCATTCGAACAATTGTAGATGCAATCGTAATACGTATAATACATTACTTTCATCACTGAATACTACATATTTGATATTTTACAAGTACAAAGATTGGCTAGATCTCTTATTGGGCGACACTTAAACTATTAATATACTTAAAACTAATCTTTGCAGCGACAATACATAAGTATACCTACATACGAAAGTATGTCTTACAGAATGACAAGTACAGTTCTTCTATCGTATAATTTTTATATTGGTCTTACTAAGGAACAGCGAGCTGTTTATTTGTATTTACGAATAGAAAACAGAGTCCATTCCAAAGGAACTGTAATTACGAACTCGATATAACACTGCCTAAAACTGTATGCTAGTAGGAACTCTCTTACATCCCTCTCTAAAACTTGATGCTTATGCTACTTTATTATTACTCCGCGATGCAGAGTTGTCCAGTAGTTATTCCCTCGTTGCTTGGACTGCTCCGCTGCCTGGTGTGAATCGTTGTTCCGAGGAATTCTGAAGAGGTTCTGTTGAAGATGGGCAGGAGCTTATTTCCTTCGATGAACAACACCTGTGAAGATAAAAACGAGATGAACATAGGGTACATCGAATAAATTAGCTAAATGTGATAGAGTAACTATCCAAATCTGATTTCCCTTCTCTAATTCTGGAATGTCGGAATATAATTGCGATTGGAACAAACATTGTTGCAGCTAGAGATAGATACTGTCAGAGTATCTCTAAATAAATGTGTTTTAGCACTCGTCATTTTGTTCATGTATATTTTTAGTTACACAGGATCTTTGGCTGATAAAATATAAAGCTCACCGTTGCATTGGTCGACTATTAATTCACGTCTATCTGGACAGTATTGGTTGGCGTACATCTCCGACCAAGTGGCAGGCAGGATCCATGCATCTCAAGTGTCTGCGTCTCTCATTCGGATCTCTGTCAACCAATAATGCTGTCAAAGAATAGAATGAGAAAAAAAATAAGGGAACAAGTATTTTCCCAGAAGATAATGGCTCAACCCTCGGAGTCGTAAGATATGCCGAGATACTAGAGTACGGTGAAGTTGGAATTTATGATTGGTACTAGATTGGACTAGACGGATAATTATACACACACAGGCCTAATTCACACGCACAACTGATCGAGAACAATCTCACGGAGTCGAAGAGTTATCAAACACGTTGGTTAATTCGCCATAAGTCCCAACTAGTTCCTAACTAAAGCAGGAGTTGACAATTACGAGTAGACTCATCGGCCATGTTGAATTTCTGACGTCACAAGGGTCACTGAACCTCGTCGCGTCAGCTGCGCAAAGTCCGTCTAGCGGGTAGCGGGGTGGGGGGACACGCGGTTGTCGTAGGTCAGTTCACGGCGCCAAAATGATTCGCAGGTTGCATGCAATAAGGCGCGAGTTTTTTTCTCGATTCTGCTAATCACACATGCATACGTAATTATAGCTATTCGTGCGTATATTAATATAAATGGATGTATCCCATAATATTATAGGTATATTATATGAATATATACGGTGTATGAATATACATGACAGGCTTATAGCAATCAAACTGTTACTTACTTCGTCGAATGAAATACGCGTTATATAAAATATGACCGAAAAGTATCGAATACAATTTTCAGTTTGAAATAAATCGGCAAGATTTCTCGCGTTTTAAACCAGCTTTAGAGATTCTCGATTATGCATTGTTATGGTGAAATGGTGATTAGAATATTTCAAACTTACTTATTGCCCAACGCGCTTTTGTTCATGGCAGCTTTTTGAGCTGCAAATCTCTTCGAACGCGGATAAAGTGGCTCATGTCTGTGTAGAGATATTAACCTATGCACTGCGATAAATCACTCGAATAACTAGTCAAGAACGAAATTACTCTGCCATGATTTGTTTACCACACCATTAGAAAAGTTCTCGCATGTCGCAGGAGTTTTTACCTAGGCGTCGCACGTGTTCACTCATTGATGCCACGAAGGACAATGACCTTCGCGCGTCAATGATGCTACTATACCGTCGCGCGGAGTGGGGGGCGTAGTAGTCGTAGGTCAGTACACGTCAGTTACGTCATCGGGTAAAAAACGACGGACGGAGTAGATTGTAAGATGATCAATGGTTTGTAGATCACCAGGCCTACTGGTCTCAAAATCGTTCCTACGATTCTAAACGGTTGCGAGAATTGAACGAACGATTACCAGAGCGGGACGAACAAGGATTTCGGGCTATTGGCTAGAAAATGAGGATCATTCGTTCTAACCGTAGAAATAATAAAGTTTATCGCTGAATTATTCGAAAGTTTATTTATTTTAATGCCCTATGCCTCTCCTATGCCTCGTTTAATGTTCTTCATGGGTATTTTCACCGTATCTGGGATCAAATAGTATTAAAAGATCTACGACATCGTTTCGAAAATGCTTTTCAGGTCACTTTGATACGTTAATAAATATTAAATTATTCACCGTATACCTGCGATTAGTTCTACGTGATTCATCTTTCAGGAAAAAAAAAAAATCAAAAATCAAACGACTTGTAGAATTCATACTGATTAGCGATTATTGATCGTTGCGATTTTTTCAAATCTAGAGACTCGTACCCTCCAAATTTTCCCGAGTCCAATCGTCGAAACGTTTAATAATCTCGGGTTTCATGTCTGTTCTCCACTGTTCAGCTTTTCCACTTCGCATGAATACTCCCTCTTGTTTGACCTGCGTAACTTTTTGTACGTCGGCTACATGCTGTTTGTTATTCACAGCTAGATTTTCTTTCATTTTAGAAAAACTCAGGTGTTCAACCAGAGCAGACACGCCATCGTTGGTCAGGTTTTTGCCAAGAAACGCGGCAGTTCTTTTGATAGCTGATCTCAAATCCTAAAAATCAGAATAATTTTACTGGGCGTAGAATTCGTTGCACAACGGACACCAGATACTATCCCAAACTTTTATTAACTTTAACACTTATGCTGGTTATGTAGGTATAACGCAGTATCTATCCTATATCTACGGGATAGAATCGTAGAGCAACTATTAGCTATTGATATTAATGACGAACCTTTTTCATGTCATCGTATTTGAGGAACAGTACATTGTCGTCTCTTTTATTCCAGTAGCCTAGCACATGTTGCCAGAACGGAGCGTAAGTGACTAAATATAAAATCAAAATATCAGGAGAGTCGTTATTTTACATCTCAGCTGAGGAGTAAATTTTGCTAGAGTAGTAATGCAGGTTGAATAGATTTATTTACCTGTATCTCCGAGGTACAGAGCACACAAGTCCTCGAAATCTCCTCTGAACCCGTACATGAGTTTACAATGATGAAAATAGGAAATGCACGTATCTTTAGCATTACGAAAGACGTATATGATCTTCGGATTCTTTTCTCCAGTTCTCAATTGCCGTGGTAATAGATTGAATGGAAGATGCGTCTTGACGAACCGAGGACTAGGAAATCTTTCAACGTAATTGACACTGTTCCTAGTGTGCTCTGGTATCTCGTTTTCAGGGCTGCTTCCTGTGATTCCCGGACTGCCAATTATATAAGACAGCCTATTCGAACAAGAAAACGCATGTGGTGATACAGAAGCAAAGCCAAATCTCGTTTTTGAACTTACTCGAAAAATGGGAATCTGTCTGTCAGGGGTACTTTGGCTCGCTCAAAGTCCAAGTCATTAGCGATACACCAGACCATCTCCTGTGTCCACGTCGTGCCTAAAAAAAATGTACAGATCACTTGCAGATAGTACGATTGAAATTTCGAAAACTAATAACCTTCGGATGCTGGTTCAAAGCGATCTCTCAGAAATGCTACATCGATCCTTACCCGCTTTCGGCAAGCTGCAGACCCAAACATCGTCAGAGCGGATTCTGAAGTCTTCAATCGCAATGGGAAAGGTTTTAAAACTTTCCGGCATAATGACTCCGTCCACTTTTATGTAGCCTTGGCGAGCGCTATTGGTGAGAGTTTTATTCAAGAGATCTGCCAGTTCCCCATTGAGAGGGCTGATCTCATGCGCCATTCTGTTCACTAGGTCTTCGTTTTCAGCAAACTCCACTCAATGGTACATCCAACATCTTAATATTCATTCCACGACTTTATTCTGACGTATGGAGTAAGATCAAGGTATATTTACTTATCATTATCGCACAGAGTTCTTATCTATACCATAGTTATATTTTTAGGCAAATGTAGGTATCCGTTTATTTATAGCGGGTGGAAAATTTTCGCAATAGCTCCCGTCTGTAGAAGCAGCATAAGATTTAATCGTGCTCTAATGCAGAATGGAGAATAGATTGGTAAACTGTTAAGCGATCCCAGTCGTATTGGATAATACAAATAAGCAAGCTACTCTTGAATATCGACTAATAGTTATAGGTATCGTATCGCATAGCTTCGAGAAAGAACTTTAAAAGTTTGTTATATTTATTTCAGAGCGTGCCCCTGGACAGTTGATGCATAATTTATTAGAATCAATAGTTTATACTTGGGCAGCGTTTGGTCGATGTACCCATACAGTTGGTGGTGAAATTTTTAAATGACTAGTTCGTTCGAATTCTGTGCAAAGTTCGTAAATACATTACAACTGCAAGGGTGCGAAATCGTTCGGTAACACCGGAGAAACGTATTTTATACCTTTGGATGAACTTGCGAAACTTTAAGATCTTCTTCCTCGATGAAGTTCTCCTTTAGCAGTTCGTATTTCGCTTCTGTTCGACATGTTGTATTCGCGTGAACGATCACTTTGATTATTACACCCTAAGAAACGTATGTGCTCTTCGACTGCAGTCATGATGCTCAATCTGCACCATTGATATCAGTCAATTTCTGATTCCAGTTGATGGTTCGAGATTATTAATATGTCGCAAATGACTGTTAATTCACTGTATTCAATTTTAGACGCTTCATCGGATGAAGAAGAGCTCATAAGACTAGTGGGATTTGCGCCTTTGGCGAGAATCACCGAGTTCACACGTAGCAAGTATTTATACCTGTAATTTCTTGTCTCGTTTGTTTCCTGAATTTTCATTTCTCGAAACAGCCTTGAATTCCGATCGTCGAAAACGTTGTTATATCTATCTAACGCGCGAATATATTTCACAGGGCCAAATTAGATCTGCATTATCCTACTCAGAATTTAAAAACGCCGTTGACGACGGCGATCAACCGCGGAGATGTCGGGATTCTAGAATCATTGGTGGATAAATACCCAGTCGAACTGGACTCAACTATCACCCAGCCCTGCGGAAAGACTGCGTTGATGCACGCCTCTTATGTGACTAGAAACGTCGACGTTCTTGAAGTCCTGATCAGACGTGGCTCCGACATACGGAAAACTGACGTGTAACGTATCCTCGCCATATTCAATTTTCATTATTTTAGACTGTCGCGGAAAACCTTCTATCGGTTGATCAAACTTTTATTTCAATCATTATTTAGGAGAGGGTGGAATTGTCTTTATTACGCGGTTGTGGGAGAGAGAATAGGGAACGTAAAATACCTCTTGGAATCGGGTGTGAATGTAAACTCGAAAGATTTTCAGGGTCGGACTCCGTTAATGATCGCAGGTACTTCTATTACGATCGATGGTATTTTTCTCCTGTGATAATTGGTAAGACCATCAAGTTTGATATGCTAAATAATTTTCAGTCATCCTTTCGAACTTGGCAATAGCTAAGTTCCTTCTGGACTACGGTGCGAATGCTGGGGCCACAGACAATTTGGGATACAGCGCTCTCAGACTCGCAATACTACGGAAGAAACAAGAACAGGCTGTGCTTCTGGTAGAGAGTGGCAGTGACGTGAATTCTATTTCGTCAACATCCACGCACTCCGATTACGAATTGAGCAAATATCTTATGCCAGATCTCATCCCGGTTGTAATTAAAAAATGATATGAACAAACCGACGAAGACAGAGCTCCGAAAGTTTTTTTTTTTTAAGACATACTCAGAGAGATTTTCTCCAACCAATCACCAATTTAGTTGAAATATGGTGGGCTTGATTTATCACTAGGCACTTATAGCACGAAGAGATATTTAATTTAAGATTACATCTTATCAATCAGGTGTTGCCTTGTATGTAAGTACGTGTAAGTGGATTTTATATCATTGTGATTCTTATCAATTGTTACCGAATGATTTATATAATTATTCTCTAGTATTATGTAATGAATTATACAAGTGGAATTGAGGAATTAGTAGATATTATATGTTATGTAGCGTTATATGTAGACTTAGAGACAATAAATGCGGATTAATTAAACGTATGCCACCTGATGACGTAATTGCCACAAATTATTTGTTAGTTTTCAAAAATACAGACGAGTACCCTTCAAACTTTCCCGAGTCCAATTATCGAACTGCTCAATAATCTCAGGCGACATGTCAGTCTTCCATTGATCGGCTTTCCCACTACGCATGAATTTCCCATCCTCTTTGGAATTGGAAATTAGTTGAGCCTGGGCTATCATGTCTTCGTTATTCACAGCTGGGTTTACCTTCATGCTTGCAAAACTCAAGTGCTCTGTCAGAGCCGAGACTTGATCAGTCGTCAAGTTCTTACCAAGAAAGATAGCGGTCTTCTTTAATATCCAAGGCAAATCCTGTATCAGATTCGATAAAATTGTTAAAAATGAGTTGATTTTTCAACGCCGAGTATGGAGGATTTACATTCTATTATTGAATGAGACTCACCTTTTTCATGTCATCATACTTAATGAACAGCACATTCTCCTCGATTCTCTGCTTCCAATAACCGAGTGCGTGCTTCCAGAACGGCGCGAATGTATCTAGAAATTTGCTTGAAATCAGTATACCTGTTTATCGGAAAATTACTATGAGACATACAACCGATCAACGATTTATACGAACACGCATCTCCTAGGAAGAGGGTGCAGAAGTCTTCAAAAGTTCCGTCGAAAGCTTGGAATAGTTTAGCATGATGAAAATAAGATATGCAAGTGTCCTTAGCGTTGCGAACAACATATACGATTTTAGGTTTCTTTTCGCCCGTTCTAAGCTGTCGTGGAAGAAGATTGAATGGAAGGTGTGACTTGATGAATCTCGGACTAGGTGAGTTCTTGATGAAGTTGATACTCTCCCTCAGGAACTCTGGCATCCCGGATTCAGGGTTCTCTGGCATCCCGGATTCAGAGTTCTCTGGCATGGTCTTCTCGAAGTCAACTATAGCAGATACCCTATTTGTACAAGAAGACGTGGGAAGTGAATCAAGTTCATCGCAATGAAATCTAAAAATTATTTTCAAACTTACTCTAAGAATGGAAACCTTATATTGAGGGAAACTTTGGCTTGCTCAAAGTCCAAATCATTGGCGATGCACCAGACCATCTCCTGCGTCCATGTCGTACCTGAAGAGACACGTATATTCATGATCTGATTTCAATAAAAATTAGTCTGCCAATTTTACCTGTCTTTGGAAAACTGCAGACCCAGATATCGTCATCGCGAACTTCGAAGTTCTCGATATCATCGATAGACCTTTTATAACACGCCGGGAAGACAAAACCATCGACTTTTATGAAACCACCAGTCTCGCTCTTCGAAGTCCTGCTTAAAAGATCTGCGAGATCACCTTCTATCGGTGAAATTTGATGCGCCATTTGGGATATGATTTTTATTCGAAAGACTGTACGGTAAAACTGATATTGAACCGGACGATGATTGTACAATGCGAGAATTGTTTCGCACGTAAAATTGAGAAGAAGTAATTTAATCTCTGTACGTCACGAGCGTCAAGACCGAAACCAGCTTAGAACTGTTGACAAGGCGAGCAGCTTTAATAGACTGCAGAGGAATCAAATGAAATCTTTTTCTACGTGTGTAAACGCCTGAATCATCGTGACGAATTTTGCAGAACACAATATTTACACCTCACGATTAGTGTTTTCGCTCGGCTAATCGCTATTGTAATGATTAGTTATACTTATCTTTGTCAGCTATCTAGGTGCTGGATAATCATCGATAGATTTCTATCGATTCACAGAAAACTTGACGGATATTTTGAACGTGACATTTCAACGTTGGTCAATCTAATCAGAATACGCTGATCGTATGATTGTATGATTGCAGATTTTTCTACGGCAAGGAATCGACATCTGGGAGATTGATAATATTTCTCGTTTACACGTGTAATTCGTGCGGATCGATCTGTGAAGGCTTGGAAAAATCTGCGAAGGGGTTTTCATCTCAAGGAAACAGGCGACCATCGTCATTGTATTAGGATAATTGATGTGGAACATTTATACATAAATGTATGTACATTAGTTTTTAAAATACAGCCGAGTGCCTTTCAAGTTCTCGCGAGTCCAATTGTCGAACTGCTCGATATGCTCAGGTGTCATATCCGTCTTCCATTGTTCCAATTCCCCACTACGCATGAAACTTCCCTCTTCTTCGGAATTTGTAATTAATCTCGCCCCGGCGACAAGGTCTTCGTTATTAACAGCTCGGTTTGTCTTCATCTTAGCAAAACTTAAGTGTTCAGCCAGAGTCGATACTTGATCCGTAGTCAAGTTCTTGCCAAGGAATGTCCCGGTCTTCTTTATCACCCAAGGCAAATCCTGTATCATATATATACGATAAGGTTAATATGCTCCAATAAATTGATAAGTTCGGGGGCGTGGGCAGCAGACTAGCTAGTCACTATATCTATGAGAATGATGCGTCGCACGAATCTTACCCGTTTCATATCCTCGTACTTAATGAACAGCACGTTCTCCTCAATTGTTTTCTTCCAGAAACCAAGTACGTGCTTCCAGAATGGCGCCCAAATGACTGAGAATTCATAAATATTAGGAATTATTCACTAAACAATGACCGTACTTTACAACATTAGCTTCGGGTGTATCGAGCTGCTCCACGAGATACTCGAATACCATCGAATTACGGGATATCATTCATACCTGCATCTCGAAGAAAGAGCCTGCAGAAATCCTCCAAACTCCCCTTGCAACCCTCGAATAGTTTAGAATGATGGAAGTAAGAGATGCAAGTATCCTTCGCGTTGCGAACAACGTATACAATCTTGGGTTTCTTTTCACCCGTTCTCAGCTGTCGTGGTAGAAGGTTGAACGGGAGATGCGTCTTAATGAATCGAGGACTAGGTAAGTTTTCGACGAAACTAAGGCTGTCGATCAGGTACTCTGGAAGCTTCAGGTCAGGATTGCGTTGCAAGGCTTCTGTGATGTCAGCTTGAGGAGACAACCTATTCGAATAAGAGAACACGGATAGTCAATGGCATTCTTTCAGTTGCAGTCAGCGTGAAGTTTACAGCTCAAGCACGACACCGGGACAACGAAATTGGATTGAAAATTTATTACGAACTTACTCAAAGAATGGAAACCTTTCTGGAAGGGGAACTTTGGCTCCGTCAAAGTCCAAGTCATTCGCGATACACCAGACCATCTCCTGCGTCCATGTCGTACCTAAAGAAATACGCAATATATGCGTGAAGTCAAATTGGATGCGTCGAAAATGTGGGGCGATTTATCATCCAAGTCCGATAATAATTATTCTCGTATCTATATCTATACCCGTTTTTGGAAAACTGCAGACCCAGACATCGTCATCGCGGATTTCAAAGTTCTCGATAGCATCGGCAAACTTCTTGTAAAGCTCCGGCATGAAGACGCCATCCACTTTTATAAAACCATTATGTGCCCGGTCAGGTGGATAAATCTTTTCCAGAAGGTCTGCGAGATCATCGTCGATTGGGGTGATTGGATGTATCATTTCTATCGCGATTCCGTCTTGATGTAGAATACGGGAATTATTTTGAATCCAAAATTTAAGAGGGGTGATTCAATCTCTGCGTACTTCGCAGAGCGATTCCAACTTAGAAGTGTTGAGGAGGCGAACAGCTTTAATCGACTGTCGAAAAGTCAGATGAATTCTTCTTTCGCCTATACGAATATATGAATCGTTGAGCCCGATATCGACGAACAGAGTCTCAGGGTTTTGGCTTAACTAATCGCAATCGTGATTATTGTTTATTATCTGGTGAGTTATCTACCTCCAATTGTTAGTTTCCGAAAGGAAAATTTTGGCCCCTAGCTGCTAATATTATAGGTTTGGTTGTTAATATTCCTCTTCGTGTAGATTACCACACAAGCTGTGAAAACAGATCTTGAGCTGATAATAAGCATTGATTAAATTCTACAGACAAGGTGGTGTAAAGGCAAACGCACACCATTGCCGCTATTCTCGGTCCTATATATTATGTCACTAATATAAAACGAATTCGATCACATACTTTTGAGATTTCAAGCTGACAAGCTGAATGGACCATATTAGTTTGCGCCTAACTGCATACTGTCCAGCGATACTGCAGAAATGCTGCCTCGTGCGGCACTGCGCGGCAAAGCCGCGGCGAAATGGTGTGCGTTGGCCTTAAGTTTACAGTTGCCGAAGATTGAAGCGATATGATTTAATATTTCACCATCAATCGACTATTTTAAACGCGTTATCGCTAAGTCTGTAACAGACCATATGTCTCGTGGGCCTTCAGTGTTTTTCAGCTGCTAGCTTTTCGAGCTGTGTCAGTTAATTTCGGCTAGTGACCGATTATAGTCTTTTTACCGCAGAGCTTACGTAAAAATCAGGAAAATGGAACACCTAATTAGCCCAGTTGGATCTGAACTGGCAGATCTCTTGATGAAGACTGCGAATAACTCCTTCCCTGCTGGTTTCATGAAATTGGACGGCGTCGTCCTGCCGAAATGTTATAAGAATTGTATCGATGCTATCGAGAATTTTAAAGTTCGCGACGATGATATCTGGGTCTGCAGCTTCCCGAAGACGGGTAAGGATTTAAAAATACTCCAGAAGAGTTATAGCCGCACAATATTACTACGCTCATAATATCTCATACATTCGTCCAGGCACGACGTGGACACAGGAGATGGTTTGGAGTATCCTTCATCCTTTGGAAGATGAAATTACGGCCAAAATGTCTCTGTCAAAGAGGTTTCCATACATAGAGTGAGCTAGAGAGTCACTTGATTCGTAAATGGAAAAATGATTGGATAGGTTTCATCGACCATATATTATCTAATTACATAATTTTTTCAGATTATCTCCTATGGTCGACATCGCGGGAGTTAAACAGAGCGATCTTGAAATAGATATATCGGAGGATACTTCGGATAGTATTAACTATGTTGCAAAATTGCCCAGTCCGCGATTCATCAAGACACATCTCCCGTTTAATCTGCTTCCACGAATGTTGAGAACTGGCGAAACAGGAGCAAAGATTGTATATATTGTTCGGAATCCCAAGGATACTTGCATCTCTTACTTTCATTTCCATAAACTCGTTGGAGAGTTTTCCGGAACCTTGGAGGAATTGTGCACTCTCTTCGTCGGGGATACAAGTTGGTATAAATCGTGAGCATACGCCGACAAAGTTACCCTGTCAAATTGAATGCTAGAATTCAGTTAAATTGGTTTCAGTCCTTTACGGTCCATTTTGGAAGCATGTGCTTAGTTTCTGGGAAAAGAGGACCGACCAAAACGTCCTATTTCTCAAATTCGAAGACATGAAAGAAGTGAGTCAGTGAAATGAACAGAAAATTGACCGATCCCTTTTTATTCAATGACTGATTCCTTGATTGAATCTGACAGGATCTCTCATCGTCAATAAAGTTGACTGCAGAATTCCTCGGCGTGGAATTGACTACCGATCGATTATCTGCTCTGACTGAGCGCCTAAGTTTCGCTAGCATGAAGAAAAATCCGATGTCTAATAACGAGGACCATGTCGAAGCAGTTAAAAACATAAGGCAGTCAAAGGAAAAAGGGGAATTCATGCGGAGTGGGAATGTCGGTCAGTGGAAAACGGGAATGTCTCCTGAGGATGTCGAACGTTTCGACGAGTGGACTCGGAAGAATTTAAAGGATACTAGTCTGTACTATTGACACTAACTTACAATTATTGCGCTCAATATTTCCACCGTATGGTGTAAATAATCTGTATCAATTTTCTTTCAAACATCAATAAAAATTTGTTCCATAATAATTGATCCCGCACGAGTTTTCAACCGATTATTTCTGATGATAATTATCTGAAATGTAACACTTGACCAGGGTATGCCTGAGATATACATTTATTTGTTAGTATATTATCTAAGTCCGCTCCACTTACGATGAATTGTAAATAAAAAATTAGTTCAACCCATCGACTGTACATATCGATACATTATATTATCAGAAATGATGACCCATTACGTATACATACAATCTTTCTTATAATTAGAAAAGTATAGTTCTAAGATAAGATGTTCAAGTGTTCTACGTACTTGAACTTTACTCATACTGAGAGCTTACTGTCACACCAAATGCATGATAACTGGCCTGGAATATGAGGAATGTATGTACAATATTGCAAGATGTTGTCCAACCTCCTATGGGTAACGATTTCAAGTGGCAGCTAAACGGCCGCTGTATGTATATAGACATCATTTTGAAATTTTTGTTTTTGTAAGAAATTCATTTATCCTTGACGGAAATAAATTGTGATAACATAACTTTGAAACGAGTATAATTCATTTCTTCATTCATTTTTAAAACGAGAGACCGGTACCCTTAGAATGTTTTCGTGACCAATCGTCAAATCTTTGGATAATTTCAGGGGTCATGTCCGTCTTCCACTGCTCAGTCATCCCACTGCGTATAAATACTCCCTCACGTTTGCGCTGCGTTAATTCTTGAGCGGCGGATATAAGCGCGCTGTTGTTTATTGCCGGATTATTTTTCATTTTTGCCAAACTCAAATGCTCGTTCAAAGCCGAGACTTCGTCACTTGTCAAGTTCTTACCAAGGAATTTTGCGGTTTTTCTTATAACCGATGGCAAATCCTGTAAAGCCGAATGTAATTGTATTCATGAAATCTATCATATTTTGCGAATGTGTTCATTGCTCACCCTCTTCATGTCCTCGTATTTAAGAAACAGCACATTGTCGTTGATTCTCTTTTCCCAAAAGCTCAGTGCATTGTCCCAGAACGGGGCGTAATGTACTAAAAATACATTCAAATTAGCACTCTGGGGCGGTCGAATGAAACTTTTGGAAAGAAAAAATATATATAAAAGACCCAAACCTCTGTCTCCAAGGAAGAGGTTGACAAAATCATCGAAATTTCCTTGAAATCCCTCGAGGAGTACAGCATGATGAAAAAAGGAGATGCAAGCATCCTTAGGGTTACGAACAACGTATACGATCTTCGGATTCTTTTCTCTAGTCCTTATCTGGCGTGGAAGTAAATTGAATGGAAGGTGCGTCTTAATGAATCGTGGACGAGGAAGTTTGGCACAGAAGGCTACGCTATCCCGCAAAGATTCTGGTATCTCTACGTCAGGATTGCGCGGTATGGTATCATCAATGTAGAACAGAGACGAAACTCTGTCGAAATGAGAAAACATCTGCATAACATAAACTATATTCTCCCTATAGGCTAGCGCTATTTGTATTGTTATTCTATTTTTACTTAAAATAATAAAAAAAATTATAAAATGACGCGTTAACACACTTACTCGATGAATGGAAATCTCGTTATAATGGGAACTTTCCCTTCCTCGGTGTTTAAGCCATTGGCGATGCACCAAATCATCTCCTGTGTCCATGTAGTACCTATGAAGCCCATAATTAGAACTATACGACGATTCTGTTCCATCTCAATTAATTACTACATTCATACCAGTTTTCGGAAAGCTAGAGATCCACACATCGTCATCGTAAACTTCGAAGTTTTCAACAGCCTCGGCAAAATTCTCATAATGACTCGGTAGGGTGCATCCATCCACTTTTATCCAACCGGGACGATGGGGACCGGTGAATGTTTTATACAATAGATCCACCAGGTCTCCATCGATTGGCTTGATCTCAGGGGCCATTTCGAAATCACCCGTTGTCTAACTGCAGCTTATTCAAACTGATCTCAGTTCGGAGAGGAAGAATCGATTTTGTGAATGTTTGAATCGTAATTAGCCGTCTCCAAACACTGAATTCGAAAAGTTGTTGATTAACCGACTAGCTAGCTAACGTTGACTCAAGAACTCCACAGGTTCTTCCATAATATAGAGGCGATAAGAGTTAGGCAATAAACAAAATGATTAGATAATAAGAACAACGTTTATCATTTCCTCGCTTGTTTGCGTCTTCGCTTATCTAATATCAAAAACCTGATAATCATCACGCAACTTTGGTCGAATATTGTCACGCATGATTATCAGATTTGCAATAAACGAAATCGAATTTCGCCGTACCCAATCATCTCGGAAGAAATTGAAAAACTCATTTTTCTACTGTATGGATTCATTAACTCAAGGAGATTTAATGTGTAAACCCAATAGAAAGTCTTTCTATTGCAGTGAAACGGGTCAGAGTGAACAGTTTGCATTCTGAACTGTCGCGATCCGGAATGAAAGGAGTCACAACATCATGAACATTGTTTGCAGGGTAGGGAAAGCATAAATTATAACAATAAATCTTTATTAAGGGATTATGGATTAAATTCTACAGCAAAAGGCCTGTATTCTTCAAATTTTCGTTGGTCCGATTGTCGAACTGCTCGATATGCTCAGGTGTCTTATCTGTCTTCCATTGATCTAATTCCCCTTTACGCAGCGCCGGCGCTAGCAACACTAGCACCCCGGGCAAGATTTAAACGTGGCGCCCACTTAAGAGCACAAATATCATTCAGCAACTTTCTGCTTGAAGAATCTGAATAGGTGTAAATAAATAAACGCATATGATTATGAGAATTCTGAGTTCTGGGAACTTTCCTTTAGGGGGCGTCCACATATTACGTAACCCGATTTTGGGCCATTTTTGACTCCCCCCTCCCCCATGTAACGGACCGTAACAAACGATCAACTCCCCCCCCCCCCCCCCCCCCCAAACGCGTTACCCAGAGCTAACGACGTGGGCGTAGAAAGTTTTGTAGTTCCTTTGTTTTGTTTTTTTTTGGCCTTTTTTTGTTATTTTTATGTTTTTCATTTATTTATTTTTTATTCGTACTTTACTGCATTTTTTGTATTTGTTCATTTTTACTGGATTTAGATTCAACTATGAAACTAAATAACGTAAGTTTAGTTGAACTTGACTTTTCGGGCCTTTTGGTCCGCAAATACTTCAACCAGGCCAGCAAAATCTAGTTTTTTAACCACGCAGGCAGCAGCGCCCCTAAAAATTTGGCGCCCCGGGCAATCGCCCGGGTCGCCCTACCCTAACGCCGGCACTGCCTTTACGCATGAAACTTCCCTCTGCTTCGGACTTTGTAACTAATCGAGCCCGGGCGAGAATGTCTTCGTTATTGACAGCTCGGTTCGCTTTCATCTTAGCAAAACTTAAGTGTTCAGCCAGAGTCGATACTTGATCCGTAGTCAAGTTCTTGCCAAGGAATGTCCCGGTCTTCTTTATCACCCAAGGCAAATCCTGTATCATATATATACGATAAGGTTAATATGCTCCAATAAATTGATAAGTTCGGGGGCGTAGACAGCAGACTAGCTAGTCATAATCTATCAGAATGATACGTCGAATCTCACCCGTTTCATATCCTCGTACTTAATGAACAGCACGTTCTCTTCAATCGTTTTCTTCCAGAAACCAAGTACGTGCTTCCAGAACGGCGCAAACACGACTGAAAATTCATAAATATTACGAATTATTCACTAAATAATGACCGTACTTTACAACATCAGCTTCAGGTATATCGAGCTGATCCACGAAATACTCGAATACCATTGAATTACGGAATATCATTCATACCTGCATCTCGAAGAAAGAGCCTGCAGAAATCCTCCAAACTCCCCTTGCAACCCTCGAATAGTTTAATATGATGGAAGTAAGAGATGCAAGTATCCTTCGCGTTGCGAACAACGTAGACAATCTTGGGTTTCTTCTCACCCGTTCTCAGCTGTCGTGGTAGAAGGTTGGTCGGGAGATGCGACTTAATGAATCGAGGACTAGGTAAGTTTTCGACGAAACTAATGCTGTCGATCAGGTACTCTGGAAGCTTCAGGTCTGGATTGTGTTGCTAGTTTTCTGTGACGTCAACGTGAGGAGAAAAACTATTCGAATAAGAAAACACGGATAGTCAATGGCATTCTTTCAGCTGCAGTCAGCGTGGAGTTTACAGCTCAAGCACGACACCGGGTCAACGAAATTGGATTAAAAATTTATTACGAACTTACTCAAAGAATGGAAACCTTTCCTGAAGGAGAACTTTGGCTCCGTCAAAGTCCAAGTCATTCGCGATACACCAGACCATCTCCTGCGTCCATGTCGTACCTAAAGAAATACGCAACAGATGCGTAAAACCAAATTGGATGCGTCGAAAATGTGTGGCGATTCATCGTCCAAGTTCGATAATAATTATTCTCGTATCTATATCTTTACCGGTTTTTGAAAAACTGCAGACCCAGACATCGTCATCGCGGATTTCAAAGTTCTCGATAGCATCAGCATACTTCTTGTAATGCTCCGTCATTAAGACGCCATCCACTTTTATAAAACCATTACGTGCCCGGTCAGGTGGATAGATCTTTTCCAGAAGATCTACGAGATCATCTTCGATTGGGGTGATTTGATGTATCATTTCTATCGCGATTTCGACTTGATGTAGAATACGGGAATTATTTTGAATCCAAAATTTGAGAGGGGTGATTCGTACTGCGTACTGCTGCGTACTTCGCAGAGCGATTTCAACTCAGAAGTGTTGACGTGGTGAACAGCTTACGGGCCAACGCACACCATTGCCGCACGGCGCCGCACGGCGCAGCATTTCTGCAGTATCGCTGCACAGTACGCACTTAGGCGAAAGATAGTATGGTCCTATCAGCTTGTCAGTTCTAAATCTCCAAAAATATACTTCTAAGATAAGAGGTTCAAGCGTTCTACGTACTTGAACTTTACTCATATTCAGAGTTCACTGCCAGACGAATTGCAAGACTACTGGCGTAGAATATATGAAATGTACAATAAGTATTGGAAGATGTGGAATCTCCTGGGTAACGATTTCAAGTGGCAGCCATACGGCTGCTATATTTATATAGACAGCATTTCGAAATTTTTCTTTTCGTAAAAAAGTCATTCATCCTCGACGGAAATAAATTGTGATAACATAACTTTGGAACGAGTATAATTCATTTCTTTATTCATGTTTAAAACGAGAGACCGGTGCCCTCAGAATTTTTCCGTGTCCAATCGTCAAATCTTCGGATAATTTCAGGAGTCATGTCCGTCTTCCACTGCTCAGTCGTTCCACTGCGTATAAATACTCCATCACGTTTGCTCTGCGTTAATTCTTGAGCGGCTAATATAAGCGCGCTGTTGTTTATTGCCGGATTGTTTTTCATTTTTGCGAAACTCAAATGCTCGTTCAAAGCCGAGACTTCGTCACTTGTCAAATTCTTACCAAGGAATTTCGCGGTTTTTCTTATAACCGATGGCAAATCCTGTAAAGCCGAATGTAATTGTATTCATGAAATCTATCATATTTTGCGAATGTGTTTATTGCTCACCCTCTTCATGTCCTCATATTTAAGAAACAGCACATTGTCGTTGATTCTCTTTTCCCAAAAGCCCCGTGCATTGTCCCAGAACGGGGCATAAGTTACTGAAAATACATTCAGATTAGCACTCTGAGGGCAGCCGAGTGAAACTTTTGGAAAGAAAAAATATACATAAGAGACACAAACCTCTGTCTCCAAGGAAGAGGTTGACAAAATCATCGAAATTCCCTTGAAATCCCTCGATGAGTACAGCATGATGAAAAAAGGAGATGCAAGTATCCTTAGGGTTACGAACAACGTATACGATCTTCGGGTTCTTTTCTCTAGTCCTTATCTGGCGTGGAAGTAAATTGAATGGAAGGTGCGTCTTAATGAATCGTGGGCGAGGAAGTTTGGCACAGAAACCTACGCTATCCCGCAGAGATTCTGGTATCTCTACGTCAGGATTGCGCGGTATGGTATCATCAATGTAGAACATAGACATAACTCTGTCGAAATGAGAAAACATCTGCATAACAAATTATATTCTCCCTATAGGTTAACAATGTTTGTATTGTTATTCTATTTTCACCTGTAATGATTAAAAAATGATTAAATGACACGCATTAACACACTTACTCGAGGTATGGGAATCTCGTTATAATGGGAACTTTCCCTTCCTCGGAGTCCAAGCCATTGGCGATGCACCAAATCATCTCCTGTGACCATGTAGTACCTATGAAGCCCATAATTAGAACTATGAGACGATGCTGTTCCATCTCAATTAATTACTACATTCATACCAGTTTTCGGAAAGCTCGTGATCCACACATCGTCATCGTAAACTTCGAAGTTTTCAACAGCCTCGGCGAAATTCTCATAATGACTCGGTAGGGTGCATCCGTCCACTTTTATCCAACCGGGACGATGGGGACCGGTGAATGTTTTATACAATAGATCCACCAGGTCTCCATCAATTGGCTTGATCTCAGGGGCCATTTCGAAATCGCCCGTTGTCTAACTGCAGCTTATTCAAACTGATCTCAGTTCGGAAAGGAAGAATCGATTTTGAGAGTGTTTGAATCGTAATTAGCCGTCTCCGAGTACTGAATTCAAAAAGTTGTTGATTAACCGACTAGCTAGCTAACCTTGACTCACAAATCCCACAGGTTCTTCCATAATATAGACGCGATAAGAGTTAGGCAATAAACAAAGAGATTAGATAATAAGAACAATGTTTATCATTTCCTCGCTTGTTTGCGTCTTCGCTTATGTAATATCAAAAACCTGATAATCATCAGGAAACTTTAGTCGAATATTGTCCCACATGATTATTAGATTAGCAATAAACAAAATCGAATTTCGCCGTACCCAATCATCACGGAAGAAATTTAAAAACTCATTTTTCGACTGGATGGATTTATTAATTCAAGGAGATTTAATGTTTAAACTGAATAGAAAGTCTTTCTATTGCAGTGAAACGGGTCAATGTGAACAGTTTGCATTCTGAACTGTCACGATCCGGAATGAAAGGAGTCACAACATCATGAACATTGTTTGCAGGGTAGGGAAAGCATAAATTATAACAATAAGTCTTTATTTAGGGATTTTGGATAAAATTCTATAGCAAAAGGCCTGTGTTCTTTAAATTTTCGTTGGTCCAATCGTCAAACTGCTTTATCACCTCGGAACTCATTTCCCCCTTCCACTGATCGACTTTTCCACTCCGCATGAACGTTCCTTCGTATTCAATCAGCTTCAGTTCTTTGTTGAACTCGATTACCTCTTCGTAATTTACTGCAGGGTTTGCTTTCATGCTGGCGAAGCTTAAATGTTTCGCAAGAGACGCTGCTTGATCGTTAGTCAATTTCTTGCCAAGAAATTTTGCTGTCTTCTCAATAACTGATGGCAAATCCTGTCGGAACGTACAATCGTTTACTTGCGTTCACTTAAACTATATGCTTCTACTCTTATCAAAAAGAACATAAGTTGAAAAATCGAAAAAAAGAAAATGACACACACACACAGAGCGCATACTATTCTCCATTATTGTTACCGATTCACATTACTCACCGCCTTCATGTCCGCGTATCTAAGAAAGAGCAGGTTATCGTCGTTTCTTCGTTCCCAAAAACCTAATACGTGCTTCCAGAACGGGGCGTAATTGACTGAAGAAATACGTTGGACAATGATAGTTAGAAAAACGTGTTAGATAATGAATTATGGAATTATATCGCTCAGGTACCTTTATTCCCGATGAAAAGGGTACAAAAGTCCTCGAAGCTCCCGCGATATCCTTCAAGTAATTTGCAGTGATGGCAATAAGAGACGCAGGTATCCTTCGCGTTACGAGCTACGTATATGATCTTAGGTTTTTTTTCACCAGTTCGTATCTGTCGCGGAAGTATATTCAGGGGAAGGTGGGTCTTGATGAAGCGAGGGCCAGGCAAATTCTTGACAAAATTAATACTGTCCAAGACTAACTCCGGGAGATCGTGGCCAGTGGCACGCTCGACGATTTTTCTGTAGTCGAATAGAGGCGTGAAACTGTTTGGATAATTAAAGATTAATGATCACTGAACTCCTTCTTTTTTTGGACTGGGATGACATCCTTTGGAGACTTACTCGAGGAATGGAAACCTTTCGGAAAGAAGGACTTTGCCTTTCTCGTAGTCCAAGTCATTGGCGATACACCAGACCATTTCCTGTGTCCATGTCGTACCTGAGAAATAAAATACATAAACTAAACTCAAACACTGAACTAAGGATTAACCGGGACAAAGAATTGTCCGTGATCTCATTACCTTGATGATTTTCGAGCGTAACAGATATTTCACGCAAACTAGACCTTGACTAGAATTTTTTACACGCGAGGCGACAGCTATCGTACCGTGAATTGAAGCATTTCCAATTTTCTATCAACGGAAGTGGTTCGACGAATTCACATCTTTGCTTCGCTTTTCGAATTTTTCAGCTCATCCTCAAAAATTAGGAAGAATCTAATAATCTAACGCAATGAGAAAAGGCAGCTCGAATTTTACAGCCTGAAATATTACTCCCGTCGTACGCTTCTCCCGACCAGGTTGCATCATAAAGGCGCAGGTTTAAAGACCAGATGAATAGTTTCGTATGCTTACCAGTCTTGGGGAAGCTGCAAACCCAGACATCGTCGTCTCGGACTTGAAAGTTTTCAACAGCGTCTGAAAATTTTTCATAATACTCCGGCAAGCAGACACCATCCACGGTTACGTAACCGGTGCGAAAATCGTTGGTAAAAGTATTCTTCAAAATCTCTCCCAGATCACCATCGACAGGTGTGATTTGTGGAGTCATTTTATTCGCGCGAATCTATACTTCGAAAATCTTTTTCCCGATCTTAATTAGAGCCAGACCTTGACGATTCTTCTCTGCATTCCAGCTCGGAATTATTTGTCAAAAAACAATAATTCCAAGCTTGCTATTTGTAGTGATCGTTGATCAAAAACGCTAAAACAGATTTGACGGCGAGCGAGAACGAAGTCATTCGCTTTCGGTGCTCGAACTGTGGTGAATCAATAAAATTGACAACGCTATCGATCTTCGGACAGACACTAAACACTGACTCAGACATCGGACAAAATCGGTACATTTATAGGCGTATAATGGCTAAACGTTGGGGTGGGACATCGACAAGTAAATGAATGCTTAGGGTTTTTGCTTTACCACGAGTAATGGCACAAGGCCAATCATTGTCACTTATCTTCGGCAGTTTTTATCACCCTACGACGTGGTCTCAAGTGGATGCAGAGACTCGCTCCGTTCGAATTTCAGAGTTTCATTATTCCGTTGCAGTTTCTCTCGTTTACTTCTAATTTTCTATTACTGCAGTATATTCACCTGCAGCTTCTATCAGATCTTTCTTTCGACAATATTCCTTAGTTCAACTAGTTGAATTCTCACACCATGAGGCATGAATCTAAGGTTGAAATGATTGTGAAGAAAAAAAAAAAAGGATAAGTGGAGTGAAACTACGTCCGAGTATGATATACCGATGGCAAAAAGTTTCGGCCTTCTCTCGAGGCGGTGGTTCAACAAAACCTGCGAGAATATTGAGCTCCTCACATTTTTCTTTTGATCCTCTAATCATGTGATACGTGACTAGCCGCTTGTCCCTGACTCCAAGGATTTCCCAAAGCGCATGTTTCCATACAGCATCAGCATAAGATCTTCGAGCACGGTGATCACACTGATCCTTCCTGTAGTATAAGTCGTGAAGAATAAAGCTTGAACGACTCTTTACATTATATTACCTGGCTGTTAGCTCGAATGCGAAAGAATAAAGATCCGAATTGAATTTTTAGTCTATCCTACTATTCTTTGATATTACACGGTCTACACGCCATTGTGATTCCTTAACGCACGAACGATCTCTAAAAAAGGCGTAAAATTCTGGATCAGTATAAAGCGTGCTGCTGCATTATCACTAGGTTGACAGTATCAAAGAAAGTTCTTGACGTGGAAACTGAGATTTTGTTTTTTAATCTTCTAGGCATAGGTATACAGAGATGATCTGTGGAAAGTTATAAGCCGTGTGGGTATGCAACCGGTGTTTCACTACGAAATGGCAACGTAGTCGATGCGAGAGTCGAATAAGTCGAATGAGTCGAATGAGTCGAATGACCGTATCTACAGACGACGTAACGGCAGCTGTCATTCTGCGGGGTTATAACCTAATAATGTTAGGTTATAACGTAATAATGTTCGAAATAAACCGATATTGACATCCGCAATTACCTGAATAACCCATTACACTTTCTTAAGAAAGAATATTTACCGTTGTATTAAGGAACTGTGATTACAAAATCTAAATCTGACAATTATTTATAACTCTCATTCTAACCTAACAACATGAGAGCCGCAGAATGACAGCTGCCGTTACGTCGTCTGTAGATACGGTCATTCGACTTATTCGACTCTCGCATCGACAGCGTTGCCATTTCGTAGTGTATCACCGGTTGCCTACCCACACGGCTTATAACTTTCCACAGATCATCTCTGTATACAGTGCGATTCTGTGGAAAGTTGTAAGCCGTGTGGGTAGGCAACCCGCATATTTACCGAAACGGCAACGCTGTCGTAGGGACAGTCGAACGTCTGCATCTACAGGTGACATAGCGGCAGCTTTCACGTCATTTGGTCAGAATCAAGTGACAGAGTGACATATTTGAGGTTGTTCATGATATAACTAGTAAGACAAAGGGAATCGATATTAATTCGTAAAGAAGTGGTAACGAATTAGCGAATTAATTGCAGATGTCGATTTCTGTTTATTTGCAACGTTATTTGGGTCTAAACAACCCTCGGGGTGAAATTTACGAATCATTCTAATAAAGGTAACCAACAAATGTCAAACGATAATAATTCGTAATAAAGTCGTGATAAAGTTACGAATTGATCGCAGATTCTGAGTTATGTTTACTTGCGAAATTATTTACAAGCTAGCAGTTCCTCGATGATGGACTGACTCGTCGCATCACTTCGACAACTACGGTCAGGAACACAGCGATGTAAATTCGATTCAACGAGCAATCTACGAGGCATCTCTGACGTAGCAGCAAACCCCAAATTTTTTCACCTCCTAATAATTTGAATGCACAGTTTTGCGGAAATACTGCGCATAGTTCCAGAAGACGGTCAGAAGCTTATCTCGAAAGTTGCTTAAGGGGAGGTACCTGAGTAGACGGCAAGAAAAACAGGTAAACTTCGGGAATTTTTATCTCAAAAACTAATGTTTCGATTGCATCCGGGTTTCTTTTATTGGAAAATATGTACATTGAGGTATCTTGAGGAATTTTTTCAAATTAATTCGCTGAGTGGAAGCGCCGTTGTTGTGGTCAGCGTCAGACGTGTTGTTCGTTGACATGGTTTGCGGTGCAAAGGATTCCGGGCAGTCGGTTGATCTGAAACATGAAAACTCGACGTATTCTTGAAATATAATATACAAAGGAGTCCGCCTGGTAGGATTTTTTTGAAATTTTCATTTTTGACGGAATTGCGACCGTTTGAATTTAAAATTCGTCTTTCGTTCGCAATTTCCGACGATTTTGGTTGCATAAAAAGGCAATGGTTCAATCAAATGAAAAACCTCTACGAGGCGGACTCCTTTGTATATTATATTTCAAGAATCCGTCGAGTTTTTATGTTTCAGATCAACCGACTGCCCGGAATCCTTGGCACCGCAAACCATGTCAACGAACAACACATCTGACGCTGACCACAACAACGGCGCTTCCACTCAACGAATTAATTTGAAAAAATTCCTCAAGATACCTCAATGTACATATTTTCCAATAAAAAAACCCAGATGCAGTCGAAACATTAGTTTTTGAGATAAAAATTCCCGAAGTTTACCTGTTTTTCTTGCCGTCTGCTCAGGTACCTCCCCTTAAGAAGTCGGCATGTCGTCGGCACAACGCATTTAGTTTATTGTTATTGTACTACGTTTAATGAATAAAAAATGTTATTACATGATAGAAACTCATTGTAATGTAATCATTTTTACAAATATGCGACGCTTTATTCCACTCAGCTATCAAAGGCACAATTACGTTTATTTACAGAACAATACTTTCAATTAATTGATTCCTCGCTGAGACTTCTACAAGATTACCGGTAGGCAAACAGGTGATCTTTGATTCGTAAATTTCACCTCGAGGGTTGTTTGGACCTAAATAATGTTGCAAATAAACAGAAATCGACATCTGCAATCAATTCACTAATTCGTTACCACTTCTTTACGAATGAATATCGATTCCCGTTGTCCTACTAGTTATATTACGATCAACCTCAAATATGTCACTCTGTATGTTGATTCTGACCCAACGACGTGACAGCTGTCGCTACGTCATCTATAGGTGCAGACGTTCAACTGTCCCTACGACAGCGTTGCCATTTCGGTAAATATGCGGGTTGCCTACCCACACGGCTTACAACTTTCCACAGAATCTCTCTGTAGATGCAGATACACGTCGTTGCAACAAACTCTATTCAGAATAAAAATGCAGTATTTCTTGGTGACCGAGTTCCTTCGACGTGTGAAAAATCGACCGATATACCTATTTCTTATCATGTATCGAATAAGACGTGCGTAACGGTTTAACAGCTTGATTAGTTACTTATAGAGATTCTTGTTTGAGGGGTGACTGCATAAGGACAGTGAGTGCAGTATTACTTACAAAGAATTCAATGACTGGCAGATGCCTACGACGAAAAATGAACATTCAGCTATGACCATCCTGATAATTTTTCTCAATTTCTACTCCCGTCTAGCTCTCAGATGTCAGCTGGCGTTGAGACTAACACATGCCATGAAAACCGGTCTGTTATATGATTTTCAAAAGTTATACATGGGTATTTATTCCCGTAGTGGTTTAGTCGGGTGTGAATTGTACCTTGGAGGAATATGGTCCACAGGGTTATATCCCAGTTCCTCGTCGTCTTGACGATAACAAAGCCGATCCTACTATACCGTTCTTGATTTTTTCCCAGTTATTATTTTCTACTTAACAGTCACGCACAGCAGATGCTCTGAATTCTTAAGCCTTGGGTATAAGCAAAGGCTCAAATAAGTAAACGACTGAAATTATCATAGAATCTTCACCGAAAGCTGAAGAATTTTTTGAAACGACATATATGAGACGTCGTGCGAAATTAAATGATAATCGATTGAATGGTTTTTGTTGATTGAATGTACAAGCCAGCAGATTCAATTAATCGAGAAATTCATCCACGTTTTAACGCCGAGCTCGTCAGTCATCAAATCGATATTAAGTGTGTAAAAAATTGATTGAACCATACCGGACAAAATGATTATTTTCAAATCTCTGTAATACCTGATCATGTCCCACACGTGATCTTTGCATGATGGGATCACATCCACGTTGGATCTTGGTTTGAAATTACTGTTAGTAATTGCCGTAACATATCGCAGTACGAAATTATCAATTTCTAATAGTCATACTCGTACAGATTACTGCACTATAATTCACACATTGAATGAATTAAAACGAAATCATTGATTATTGTTCAATTTAAAGATTCGTATCATTATCGTCACAGGTAAGATTCGCTGCTAGATTCTTGGCTCTGCGGTTCAATGACCCTATTATAATTTACCAAGTAAATTTCCAGCCTCACATATCTCGTGCGTAATGCTAATACAGATTGCCATTACGCTGCACGTTATAAATGATATGTAAAACCGCGGTAATCAATTAGGTTGAGATCGGATCCAATATTGGATGGAAACAATTCGCAAGACCCGTTACTTCGACTCTTGTTAATCCCGTTCGCGTGACAATAAGGGCAAGATTATCCGATTCTATATTTGACCGGGTGCTTTTACTGCTACGAAAGATTTTCGCAATTCTCTAGTTCACTCTCGCTGGTGTAATAATTGAAGCCAAAAACTTGAGAAGCTGAAGTCCAATGAGTAATTTCGAAAGTGTTCAAATGGGTCATCCATTTAGTCCACAATAAGATCCTGAGGTCTTCATTATGACCTTGAAACTCTCCAGTTTCATAACGAAGAATTTTCCTGTCGAGATACGTAACGGGTTCCCGACACGAATCATTACGAAGAGAAGGTCGAGGGCAACAGCTGGCAGCGAGTGGTATCATGGACTTTCGTATACAGCATAAGAAGGACCTAATCCCCGACTCTTTAGGCAGTCCTGGATGAACAGGATGAGCTGGAATCCGGAAAAAACTGCGTCGTGAATTGGTCGAAAGAAATTTACCGAATCGCGATCAGAACTTTTCTATTCTTGTTCATATCAGAGAAATTTCTTCGGGGGAATTTCTCGTTTTGGAAAGCGCGAACCCGCCGAAAATAAGTTAATATACTTTAGATCTGATTTTTCAATAGACACCTAAACATCGTTAGAATTCTGCAGAGGAACTGTTTCACAAATTGAGTTTTTCCGAAAGACTAATGAGCATTGAAACGTTGAAATTATCGCGTCAAATAGATGACTTCTATAACTCCATCGTCAGGCACCACGTGAAATGGGTACTAAAGAATCTCTGTAGAATTAAGTACACACGATTAGAGATACACTAACGGGTAGTTAGCACTTCTTACGATCGTTTCAGGATTGTAGATCTCTGTTCATAGACGCAAACTACGTCGTCTGACACCAGTTCACCAATTACTGTACCGATGTATGTCTTCACCGTCTTCTCAGTGTGGGTGTAGCTGTTACGTGAAAGCGTAAATTTCGCGTTTCGCGATCCATCGACTATTCATAGACTCGAGAATCCCCACTGAATTCCCTCTGTGTAAAAAATTCCTCTCATTCCATGGATCAGAAATGTCTGCGGATCAATAATCTCCGATCGATAGATCGGGTCGAGGAAAAGAAACGAGACCATGGTAGGCGTATACGAGAGGAATGATTCTCTCATTCTTCGATCTTCATCGGTACAATAATATCTGTCATTGATTTTCACCTCCGATAATTTACACATGTCTTGTTTATACCTCCACGTACGTGGACACGTAGATGTCTTTGTCTACACCCTCGCATTGGAGTGTGAGTGCGTTTACCTGCGGCCAGGTAGAAGTGACCGTTCCCTAATTTTCATCGGGTCAGTGACTCGCCTACGAAGCGAGTCCGAAAGTCGCGACGGACGGTGGTGAGCAGAGTAAGAGGAACGTCAGAGGCCCGAAGACTCGGCTGGTTGGAAGCACCAGGTATGAAGCCCAAGCAGGCGGGTAAGTACCGTTGCTTGAGCCACGTTCAATGTCAGTCTCACCACGGCGGTTGCCTTGCCAGCTTCTAGTGCATCGACATTACTGCTCGTGTTTCGGCTGAGAATATATAAGAAAATCACAAAGTGGTCGTAAATCAATTGCAAGGGGTTAATTCATCTTCGTTCAAGAAGTTTTAGGAAACTCATAGAAACAGAGGTGAGTTCCGGAGATTGAGGTAATTGTAAGAAAGACCGAGGCTCTCGCTGCTGCTGAAGTTTCACATATATAGGTACGAATACGCGCTACTTGCTTCGAAAAAGGGCATCGGAGAAGGAATTTGAGTAAATTTTTTATCGAGCAGACTGCTTCGTCTCTGTTTATAATTCGATACCTGTTCGAGGTAGGAAACCTCGAGCTAATGCCGCGGGTTTAATATTCCTAATCTGTCCCATTCACGGATGGACAAGTGCTTGAGAAGAATTAGAATCAATCTACGAAAGGAATGCGGGATGTCGACCGATCCTAAGCCGATCATTCGGGTTCAACGTCAGTTTTTTTTTCTACTTAGTAATATGTAAATAATTCGATGCTTCATACAGATATGAACTTTTCATCCTTTTCCTCGTATTTACAGAGGATAATCTTATACACTCCTTCCCGATGATAAAACCGAATATGTCGGCTGATAGAGAGTCGTTGAAATTTTTTTCTTTTCTTTCGCCACATTCAAAAGCATGATTCATGTTCGAGCAGCGACTGGCTATCGGATAAATTACTGCGAATTGTAGGACAGGTAGATGTGCCCCGAGGCTATATGCGAACATGTAGGAAATATTCGGCTGTCTAGGCTGTCACAGCTCTTAGGGATCAATAAAAAAACGAAGTTTCGAAGGAATATCAGATCTGAGACTGGATTGACAATAATTATCATAATCGGACAGGGTTTTTTTTCATTTGTCGATCAAATCAGCCTCGAATAGCCAATGTTCATCTAAGCCGTTCGCGAGAAGCGATAGATGACATAGCTAATATCGAATATTGATTGGAAAGCACGTCATATGCTCTGGCATTTTTACAGATGAATAAATATTAACGGTAACGGAGCAAAGATAATACGTCCGCTCATTTTTTGTCATCGATGAAGTATGCACAATATTTGCACGCTTCAAGAAGTTTTTTTTTGTTGAAAAAATTAGAAAACCTATAACGCGTTCATACTCCAAATATAATATTTATTTCATCGTCTGGCTATGGAAATAGCATTGTAGTTGAAGAAGGCTACTAAAAACGTTCGTACGAAGATAATTATTATTTTATGGCCAATATATTTGTTGTAAAAATATGGAAAACCGGTTCTTCAATGATATAATACTGAAAGCCACGAGTTGTTATCGGTAATTATACGTAAGCGATTTCAAGAACGGATAAGAACAATTGTCATATGAGCTAGTGCAGTTGTTATACAAAGCTTATTCAGCAGTTTTTATTTTCTATTTTCATTTTCCACAGTTATTTTCGCGTTCTGTTATTTCAACATCATGTAAATTTCCTAACTGTTCACCTGAATAGATATACCGGAATAACGTTATCTTTGGCCTGCCTGGCAAGAGCCGATAATCATTTTTACGTATCGACATTTTTCATTGACCTAATAAGAATTTGCACTAACGCAATAGTTTCTGCTAGCATTCGATCGATTGAATTGAGAAGAGAATAAATATCATCAGCGAATACATCGAGTACTTGAATGTTAAATCTATTAGCATTAAATTGCCTTGGTCAGTCTTTGAGTGACCTAATCGGCTGACTAAAAAAGGTCGTTAAACTCACCTGCGCCAAATGACTCCGAGACAACCGAGAAAACTGTTACGTCATTTCTTTTTTTATCGGAATCTAGTTATTCGGAGAGAAAAAGTTTTTCCAAACTTATCCCTTATCGCAGCCATCGGCGTGTAAAGCTTTTAGAACTAGAACTAGAAGAGGGCAAGATCCTAGCTTTCAGATCCTTGCTGGTTTTTCATCTTGTCAAATTCCGAAGCTTCGTATAATACATGAATTTTCAATCAATCTATGACTATGTCTTTGATAGTGCAATTGAATCAGTAGAAAAAAGAAAGATAAGAGAAGAGAAGAGAAGAAAAGATAAAGATTTTCTACCTGCGAAGTATCAGGTCATATTTTTCTCTGAATGGGTACTCGAGTCTGTTTTCATAGGGTAAACTTGTCGTAGTTGAGTTTTTGAGCAAATAGCGTATTCCGCTTCTACCTGTTGTGGTCGAAACTAAATGCCACTGGGACTGTTTGTCTACGTAGAGGTATAATTCAAACATCAGTAGATACCGCTATATGGCCAGTTCGCGTTTTATACACCTACCTACCTACAGCCTTCGAAGCTTTATCGGAATGTATGAATAATCGTCATATTATCACGTACGATGCGCATTAAATTTACCATCGCTAGAAAACCGTTACATATACAGCGGGTAAGGACTATAGCCTGTAGTCAGCGGTTGGTGTTTGTGCGTAAATGTCCCTATTCCATATTTGCGAACTGTATAACTTAACCCCGTATTACATAGACTCTCTGTAACAATTATATTCACTTCAATTTAACCCCAAGGCTATTAACAATCAATCGGTAAGCACGATGTCACCGTTCATTTGAGATTATTTATAGTTAGAAGTCAATAAATTTTCCACTTGTGTATTATACTACCGCCTTGATTAAAATCTTCGATAAAATATCCGCGACTGTATCAGAAGATCCTCAGAGTATCAAAACCATCATACGAATTGACTAATTATTGCCCGAATTCGACAGGACGAGCTGACAGGTTTTGGAGGAGAAAAGTGACCGGAACTCCCGTTGCGTTGGTCAGTTTAGGATTAATCTGGGTCTCAAATGACTTGCAATTTTTTTCTCATAATTAACTCTCTACTGACTATACCTATTGCCATCCGATCGTTAAGGCGATAACGTAAATCTTTTAATCGCTTAATTTTATCCCGTTCAACGCAATTTCATAGGTATACATATAATACCCGCGTTTACAGCCTAGGATGTGATATTAATAATAGTCATTTCAATAGAGCGAAAGGTTAACAATAATAGGACAAAAACGAATTCGCTCGGACGGACGGTTTGAGATGACTAATGATATACCGTTGCTTTTTAAAGATGCGCGAATGATTCTTAGAAAAATTTCCAGTTACGTGTCAATCTTGAGATTCGGAAACCAAGAATACGATATCGAAACAAAAATGCCCCGTCTATATTTTCCGCTTATTCGATGAAGCTCATAGAATGATATGGATAATCAGGAATCAGGAGAAGACGCGAAATATTTTTGGACCTTCTACAAGAATCGCCAAAGTGGATAATTCAATGGAATTATCGATATCTTATTAATTAGTATTCTGCACGGCGCCAGTCTGCTCGTTAGTCTTGGTTCATAAACGGCACGGTGGTCACTCCAAGTTCCGTTATCGTCTAACAACGGTACAAGCATTCATCACCGAACCACTTCCTGGGCTGATGAGTTTCGAGTTTGTATTACAGGAAAAGCAAACTTCTGACTTTTTTTCAGACTCACATCATGCGACTGTCAAGGATAGCGATCTTCGTGTTATGCGTGGGGTTCGTCTCCAGCGAGGAAAGTACCGAGGGCGATGCTGCGGCTGCATTCGTCGAGGCTGCCAAGGCGCTCTTCAACGACAAAGAGGCTGTCGGAGGACTGCAGGGCATGGCCAGTGCATTCATGCAATCAAACGCGGGGAAACAGGTGAGAATACCGAAACCTGACCCCGCTTAAAAAAAACTGGCTAAAATCCCACGAACTGACTTTCAAGTTTGACACTTCCGGGTCGCGGCCTTGCTAACGGGATTCACTCGACTCATGTATACCGTCGACTCTTGCATTTGGGTCAATTTCGGCGCGAGGAATCTCGAGGCCCGGAATATGAGTAATAAATTAAATCGCACGACGTGTGCAGGATACGAACGAACATCCGACCCCGGCGGATAAATCCACAGGCATTCATCATTAATCCGGGGAACTTTTAGGTAAACGAAGCGGTATCTGGTAACGAGGCAAATTTAGCCGGTCCAATTTTGTCTGGAATCGGGAGTCTGCTGGCCGGCGGTGGCGGCGGTCGGAATGGGGATAACCCGATGATCGCCAGCATGGTGGACGGCTTATTTCAAACCATGGCAGGCCGTTCAAAGAACAAACGTGAATCTCACGAGGACAGTGCCGGCGGATTTGACTTCGAGACTATGCTCAACATGGCCAGCATGTTCTCCGGGGATAATGCCAACGCCGAAGGCTTTCTCGGACTTCTTCCAATGCTAATGCAGAACTTTGGGGGTGGTTCGCGCGAGGAAAACACCGGGGTTAAGAAGCACGATCATTCCGGACACTCCTGGTTCCTTCCCCCGATATTGGAGAACATTCACATAATGTGGGAACATTTCAGGTAACGCATCGACGATTCTACAAGTATAAAATACGATCGTTCCGTGATGACGACGTGTGCCAATCCCGGTTTCTGATTTTATTATTCCAGTAACTCGGAGCTCGGGCAGACAATTTGGAAGAGTAGCGGCCTGGCTCAAATCGTCGGCACAATGGCGGACGATGAGGGTAATTTGGACTTCGAAAAGGTACTGAACAGCTTCGAAAACCCGACTCTTAGGCGTCGATGGGTCAGAAGTCTTACGAACTTTGTCGCAGAGTGGATTTCCCACGTATCTGACCCGACGATCAGACAACGGTACTTGTCGACGGCTCATTTCGTCGGTAATGGGTTCCTCAAGTCGCAAGGATACCCGAAAACTGCTATGTTCGACGCCGCCAAGCCGGCGGAAAGTCTTTCGAGGTTTGTGAGAAGCGAGATCGTCTCGAGTTCTTCTTTACGCGGTTCACCTGATTTCCGACATTATTCCAGGCTCGTCGACGTCACGGCTAAGCGGTACTTGAACATGAAAATAGACAGTCAGACTTACGTCAGGCCCGCGGTAGCCTACTTCCAGGAGCTCATAGACTTAGCATCGGAAAAGGGATTCATAGTTTCTCACATAAACGCGAACGAGTTGAGCAACAGACTCAGCAGCACACTGAACAACGAGTTGATCGAGCCTCTGCTCAAGGTGAGTTTCGGCTTCGAAAAGCAACGAGCTTTCCTATCTTTCCTCGCCAGGTTAAAACTCGGTGTATCTTTTCAGGTATATCGCGCTTTCAAATGGGGCACGAAGAGAAGCGAGTGCGCGGCTCACATTCTTTGCGTAATTAACGAAAAGGAGTCGGACGAAACCCCAACGCTTCGTCACGGTGTAACGAGACTCGCTAGTTACCCGGCCGCATGGTTCGTCAGCACTAAAACTGGGATCAATTTCTGGACTCTGTACGCAGCCATCAGCGAGAGTGAACGCTGTTTCGTAAGTTCCGTGAAATTAATTTGCGTTAATTGAATGTTTGAAGATTGGTGAAAAAATAATATCTCTCATCTTTCAGGCCAAGCATCCGGTAGACTGCACCGAATTTCACGAGGAGGAAATCAGGGTGACGACAGAAGCGGTTCACAGTGAGCTCTAAGATTGAATGAAATTTAACAAAAGATTACCCTGGTGATATAAAGACTTTTGGTATAATTAATTGCGAGGACGAAACAGGGCGTATGCGTGTGCTTACGTCCGCAGTCTGTACTTTCGTTCGTTAACCTGTTTTACTTTCACAGTCCAGTCTTAGGATTAAAATATCTCACTTGCATCCCGCAGCTAAAGTGTAAAGAAAACGTTATTGAACTTTGTTATACTTTACGATAGGAATTAAGGATACGAGGACCGGGATCCGGTCAATGATAGTATTAGCAATAAAGTAACAAGAGGCATTCCTTTTTGGTTTTTTGTTTTCTCTGCTCTTTCTTATTTCTCTCTCTCTCGTTCTGTATAGTTTTAAGAATTTTCAATAATTTTATTATTCTTCACATCGCGTATGTACGCACGTGTTACATTAATACTATCTTGGTAGCTGCTATATCATACTTTTTAAGTTGTGCAATATAGTAATGATAATATTAATGATTATTGATAAATTCGATGTTTAGGTGATATAGGTTTATTAATTGTTTCATCCCTTCGTCTATTACCGCATCAAATTTGCCTGACAAAGATATACAACGACATGGGAGTGTGAAAAAGGCACTTTTGACCAATATTTTATTTCTGTATAGGCACGAAGTTTCCCTTTCGTATGTGTATCGAGTCTTCGAAAAATGTATATTTAAATAAGAATATTACAAATACGTATACAAGTTAGAAAATTATCTTTTATCCTACCGAAACCGAACGAAAGATGAAATATTAAAACGACTAGATTTTCATATTCGATAATCTTATTACCTTGTCAAGTATTCTCACAACACTTGCTTGAATTTGCTTCCTTTTTTCTCCCCCACTACGACAGAGACACTGTTTAGATCCAGTGTCTAAACGAACGTGTAAATATAAGATAAAATCCTGACAAAAAAAGAAAAGAGACGAAAAAAAAAAAAAAAAAAATGATAAATAAATTTTGTTCTTAGAATACATCCCTCGCGATTTTTTTCATGACTTTTTGTACCTTGATATTCTTGTTACTTCTTTTCACATTTATTTATTCATCAATTTTTCATTTTCCATTTCATTATAGACGCAATAACTCGACAGGAGGTCATTATTTTTTCTTGATGCTTTTACACGCCCACTCCAAACCATCCTAGAATCAATGAAATAACGAAAGACGATTCAGCCGCGAGAAATCATTTCCTAATTACATTATTCAGTTGGGGAAATGAAGTTCCATTAATCGCGGCAATCGGGATCTATCCTCAATTTACCTTGACGCCTTTTCCTTCCGTGGCGATACACGACTGGATCTGCCAGTCTCGATCCTTTATATTATGGAGTCCAAGTCCCTCGGCAATTTCGGCTGCTGTTACAGCCTGAGCAAGATCCTGTTTATTCGCGTATACCAAGAGCGGTACATTTCGGAGTTTATCCTCCATTAATAATTCGGCCAATTCTTGACCAGTCTCTTCTAATCGCTTGACATCCGCACTGTCGACGACGTAAATCTGAAAGACGATCATTAGTCGACCGGATATATGCCTGAGATATCACGAGGTTATTTCGCCCGCGATACTAACCAGGACATCCGTATTTTCGAAATAATTTCGCCAATACGGTCGGATCTTTTTTGCGCCTCCAATGTCCCAGACATTTAGTTTGAACCCTTCGCTCTGTACGCTTTTGATATTGAATCCTTGCGTAGGTGTGACCTTAGGGGGATGAAGATCGAGAATAAATTTTGGGCGATTCTAAACGAGCTACGAATTCTTTTTTTTTAGGTTGAAAGAAATTTCTTGAGGGATTATTGGTCTCGTTTTCTTTCTTTTTTTTTTGATTTTCACCTGCGTGATATCTTCGCTAGCTAGAGATTTCAGGAGTGTTGTCTTGCCAGCATTGTCCAGGCCGAGAAGCAGCAGCCTCAATTCTCTGTCTGGATTAGATCGCAACTTTCGTAGAATAGACAACAGTCCCTGAAAGGTATTCAACTAAGCAAAGAATACAATTAACTTTGATAAAGTACAGTACGGATTAAGTTGTCGTGCGTAATTATTAGAAATTAATAATCTTTGGAGGAAAATTACGTGAACGCGGAAGGCGTGAGATTGGAAACTGCGAAGAGATGGATCGCAAGGAAACTAAAAGAGCGAACTCAGGAATAAAATCTGGTCAGTGTGGAAATTGGCGAAATGGCGCAATGGAGATGAATTTTCTCAGAGGTAAAACCTTGCTGTACTTTATTTGATTTTTTTGACTGAAGATCAAAAACTAAATCGATATGGTTTTGGGTTGTAACAGGTAGTCGGTGATTTTGCGGATGGATTATTTATCAATTCATATAATTTGCAGCGTAGGAAATTGAAGGTATAATTTCCCTTCGAAATGAAATCAAAGACAAAGTCTACGCCAGCAAATCAATAGAATCTAATTTCGTTGGTGAAACTTATTGACGGGCAGATTATCTCCTTCTTTGCGTCTTATCTTGCTATTAATATTTCATTAGCGTAACACGCGATACTGCAAGTATACAGTCGGCTCGAAATTAATTCATAACTTCTCTGCTTTTGTTAATTAATTAGCTTCGCAAAAGTATATAGCTTCAGGATAGTTGAGGACCTTTCGGAGTAAATTTTTTCCTTACAAAAGAAAAAAAATAGAATGTAATAGTTCCTGAATTTTGGAAGGAAACATGAGGACAAATAAAATAAACTAATTTTAGATGATTGTTGATTTGAAAAAAAAAACTCATCTAAATTTTGGTTCTCTAATTTTTTTATTATTTTTTTTAACTTCCTTTTCTGCCAAACTCTGAAAAATGTCGAAAAACAAATAACGAGCCACGTGCGTGGGTGTGAAAAATTGGGATGAAAAAGTTTACGGACACGGGGTATGCATACGGTATATATACTCTGCGAGCGAAAGAACCTCCGTCGCCATTACTAAACAAGTATCAGGTGAAGTGGACAGACAGGTTATGTCAACGTTCGTGATATTTAGCGATAAGCGTATAATTTTGTGCATCTTTTCGTCTAAATAGGTGCGTGAGTATGGCTTTTAATTAGACATTACCATTTCGCAGGTGCTTTTCAGTAGTTAATATCTTTACAAGGGATAATATGTAACATCGATTGCGTTGTAAGCTACGTTGTGTCCACGAGCTCGTGCGCTACCCGGTTGCCTTCTGTTGTTTTTGACCGTATCACTGGTAACTAAGACGGGCTGCGCCATCTCTACGGATTGACACGAATCATACGACGCGCAATTACGGGAAGCCGCGATTCTATCGATTGTTCGAATTTCGTCTAGACCCGACGATGATATAGTTTCAATACTCTATTATCCAATAATTAAGAAATACTTGGGAAATATCAATCAAAATATTATTTTCATTGCTTGCATGATAATAACGCGAAATTGAAAAAGCTCACCGATTAGAAAATCAAGGGGTTTTCCTCATTTCCAATTCCAGAATAATGAGGGTTTATTACACTGGTTTAAATAACAGTAAGCTTTTCCGCGACGAAGATGGAGACGTCGAACCAGTTATTGAGAAATTTACCGAGGTCCCGTTTCCGGGTATTAACGATTTGGAAATAGGCTGGAATTACATGCTTCTATGGCGAGACGAGAGGCTCTTTATTTCTGGCAAATTGAAACTGAACGGTGACGATGATTCCGACGAAGTTTCGGAGCCGTTGGAGTTACCGGAAAAAGTAGCGGCGTAAGAATCAATCCCGATTTGAAAATTGTCGAGATTTTTCATTACCGAAATTCGCAATGACTTCGCATAAACGTCTTACAGATTCAAGCAAGCCATAGCGGGAAAAGAATCGATCACCGCTCTTTCCACGACTAACGAAATCTGGCAGTACAAAATATTTGAAACTAGGTGGAAAAAGGTTCTAAATTTTATCCACACCGACGATGATGCCACCTCGGAACAAGAATACCCTGTAAAAATATTCCAGGGTGGTTGCACGGTGGCGTTAACTAATTTTGGTAATTCAAAGAATATAGGATTATCGCTCTCTCATCCTAACTAGCTGCTGACTCACAGGGGCTTTACAATTTCAGGGAGAATTTACAATATCCCATCTTTAGTCGATATGCCAAAACGAGTGAAATTCACAAACGTCGCCTGCGGCTTTGATCATACGATTATGTTGGCTGAGAACGGAGACGTCTATTCAATGGGAATGGGAACGTTAGTACAGATGATACGATTATATTTATCAGATACTCACCGACCTGCTTTCCATATCAATGCTATAATTTCCGACCCTCTTATTGTTAGCTGGAATCGGCGATAAGATAACTACAACCACGATTCAAGGCCAATTTTCTATCTTACAGACTGTAAATTCTACTAGGAATGAAAAAAAGATCAATCCTTCTATCGCGGAATTAAATTATTTGCCTAAAACTTCAGATCAAACGATGATATTTATTTATTTTTTCTAAATATTCATTCTAGCCGAGGTCAGCTCGGCCACGGTGACCTGGAGGATTGCGATAATCCAAAGATAATCGAGGCATTAGCGGGTCTTAGGGTCGTTCAGATATCTGCGAATGGGTGGCACAGTGCAGTGGTTACAGATCAGGTAAAATTATCGCGAAGTCTAACGATGATTGAACTTTTCAATCACGATTTAATCCCCAATGAAACGCATTCGTTTAGGGCGACTTGTACGCGTGGGGTTGGAACACGAATGGCGAACTAGGAGTCTCGGACAATGACACTAAGATATTTGCTACACCAAAAGTCATAGACTTTACGGACGAAGGCAATCGGTCTTTCAATGCAACCGTGAAGAAAGTTCAATGCGGGAATGTCTTCACGATTTGTATGCTTGGTAATAAAACGATCGCTATTTTACTCGCGGTGATACGAATTTCGTAAATTTTCTAAATCAATTTCTCTCCCATTTCACGGTACAAAGATGACGATTCTATGTGGGGATCTGGATCCAACAAATACGGCCAGTTGGGAATGCCCAGAGACACCTTGAAGAGTTCGAAGACATTTGTAAAGCTAGTTACAGGCATAAATGAGAAGACCATTAAGGATTTTAAATGCCATGAATGGGGCAGCGTCGTGATAACGGAGTAACGGAGTGCAGTTCCTCTTCTGATTTCCCCAAACTCAATAGACGCGGTTTATTATTATTAAAAACCATTTGGAAATTATTGTGCATAACTTGGATCGATGATCCAGAATTTTCTTCATCAATAAACAAGATACGTTATTATAATCAATTGCATCCTTATTTTACCCTTTACTTTCCATCAGTCATTTGGGTTGCATATGGCAAGGCGCATCGGTCTGCAGTTCCACTGCATAAGCAAAAATCATTTTCAAAATAAAACTAAGATATACGCAGAAAAGAACGAATAATAATCAGACGATCGATTATCACTTCACCTCTGTATAAATTCGACATAATTTCAGTCTCGCAGATTCAGCAATGAATCAGGTATACAACAGACAAATACAGCAAATACCATGGGAAATTACGGAGTTTCCCCAATAACATACATCGGCGAGGTCGGATTTGTCAGGATTTCCTCTTCTTAGTCTTCTTCTGCGACTTGGTTTCGTTCAGCAAATTTATACTTGGGGGTTTAGCGAACTGTTCTAGAAGACTAGGTGCCTCGTTAGATTCCATAAGTGGCAAGATCTGGTCACTCATTTGTGGGATCATCTCTTGATCCGTGGCGGATGTAATTGGTGGTGAAATTTCACCGTGATATTTCGACTTTGACTTTTCTTTTACTGCGGAAAGAAAATATCGAGATTGTTTACCCGAACTGATCAACAGTGCAGTTAGTTACCTTTATTTTTGTCTTTTTTCGATCTTTCCTTCCCACGAAGCCCTTCGCTTGTAGCTCCGTTTTTCGCAGAGGGTAAACCGGGCGGTTTAACAACCCTTGGAAAACGCAGGGTGTAGGGAAGTCGGTACGGGCGAATTTCTATCGATTGGGCAAAAGCCGCACTCACAGACTCGTAATGAAAGGCTTTGGCGTACCTGCGAAACCATAATATCCTTACTAAACTGTTCTGACTTTACGCGAATTAGGAGAAAATACTGACACGGCGTAAGTGGATTCCATTATGGCCTCAAGAACTTCCATGGGACTTTCGAAGACCATATAAGATTTTTCACTCATCGTCTCATCGTTCGACGAATCATTGCCGTCAATTTTATCGATCGTATTTCCAAATTTTGCGGGCTCAAAATTATACTCCAGCTCCGAATTTGATTTCGAAGTCATTACTTCCTCCGAGGTTTGCTGCTCCTTTGAAAATGTATCGGCAATTTCTTCCCAGTATATCAGGCGCCCATCTCTACTGAGCTGGTTGGAGACCTTTGCGAAAATCAAAGCCATTTCTTGAAAGAATTCCGCCCGGTTGAACTGATTATCTGCGAATTTGATTAGAGGAAATGTGGCGGGGGGTGTTTCGATATCTTTGCTATTCTCTGCATCGATCTTACCTTGAATGAGTTTCGCCTCTCCTACAATCCAGCTGATCAGTATACCCAGATTTAGAGAATTTAGTCTCTTATTCATCCGCCTAACTTCGAGAGCCGTTGTATCGAGGAGCCAAAAAGTTGTCGGGTTTGATGGATAGTCGACTATTCCAAGCATTTTTCCCAAAATTCTGAACGCAGATAGGTCGTAAGTTAATTTTAATGATCTTCCTTATTCTAACATCTTCAGGATTGAGTTATCGAATAAATTTCACGAACTATACTCACTCGATGAGCTCTTGAGCGTGATCAGTCTCGATATTTATTGATTTACCGATCATACTGTTGAAGCTGTCAGGTAGAGTTTGAATTTTTTCAAACACTGGCATTTCCATTTCTCAGATCGACTCGAAATTCGTTTATTTCATGTAACTTCTAGTCTTCTCGTTACACCGATCAAATCTTCCATTGCACACATCGATCGAGCTCTCGTATGTTTAAGAAAAAAGCACAACACGATTCATGGCTATACAGACAGTGAAATCAAAGGTAAGAAATTTTCACAAAGATTTGTAGGTATTCAGGTATACATGGTGGTTCAAAGCGTGGGATGTACAGGAGATTATAAATTATGACTAGGTTTAGAAAAGTTTAACTATACACTAGCTTTTATTGGGTTGATTGCAGCGAGCAGAAGAAACATAGACAAGGAGGGTAAGTATTTATATTTTTTATTCATCGGTTTTATATATTTTTTTCTTTTTTTCTTCATTTTTTTCCTTTTTTTTTTGTTTTTTTTTCTTTTTTTTTTCTTTGTTTTTTGCATATTTTGTTCAATATTTTCAGAAAATAACACTCCAAAGCGAAAAACCGTATATTCTCACCAATCCCAATACGTTTATATAATATATATATTATATTTTTCACATATAATATATATGTATATATATATAATATAGGTATAAGGTATGTATTTTAATTTTTGTTGGTTTTCTTTCCTTTTTATACTTTATAATATATAGTAATAATTAATCTTATTTATATGTAGAGTAGCGCACACGTTAGACTGTTATGTATCGATACTTTAATGTATATATATATATAGTATAATATATATATATATATATGGTTTTTTTTTCTTGTTATCGATCAGTTACAAATATTGAAAAACATGAAACAGATAGAGTCGTCAGGGGCGAACGTTATTCGATACCAAAGCTCACCAATAATGTACAACTAATTAATACATATACATAATAGGTATACATGTATTAACGATCGATCAATAAACTTTCACCAATCATTGATATCTGATATTATATTATACAATGAAACTGAAATTTCAATCAAAATACACATATATATAGAAATTTATTGTTAACAGCTGGAGTTATTATATATATGTATATATTTAGAGTTGAGTTCTATTTACAAGGAAGTGTTTATTTATTTATCTTATTTATCTTATTTATTTTTTTTTTTCATTTTGAATGTAATGCCTTTCCTTTTTTTTTCAATTTTTTTCTTTTTCTTATTTCTTTTAAACCGATTTGGCGCCTCGAATTTCGAGCCCCCTTTGACCAAAGTACTTATATATATATATTTCACACCAAAGTCCAAAAGGCAATTATGCTTATGACCTTACCTAGAATGTGTGGGTGTTTCTGTGTGTGCGGGTGTTCTTTTTTTTTTTCTAAATCCTATTCGATCATGTATGTATGTATGTTTTTTTCTTTTTTTTTTTTCTTGCCGTTCATAATATTCTAAAATACCTGTACAGCTATAAGAAGAAAAGAAAAACCATTGTTAAATCAAAGGAAATGGAAAAGAACAATTGTATAGGTAAGTTGTGATTTCAAATTATCGAGTTAGTTATATATAATAATATATAATATGGACTTCGCGTATGATAATTAATACAATTGTTATTAGCTTAGGAAAAGTCAGAGCCGTTAGATGCGATATTTCACGTCAATAATATATGTAGATAGATACCTTGATAATTGGTTAGGAAAATAGAAACGAATTTTGATATTATATTCAAAGTTTAAAATCACAACGTATAATAAAGTAAATCATATAAGTGCACCGCGGGCTGAATAAGAATATATATATCAATAATATCGTCTCCGCCTGTAATAATTAATTGTTCAATTAACATCGCCGGAGGTAAAGAAGTTATCCGCGACGTGTGAACCTTTTTTTTGGCAATGTTATGCTTTTTCAGCCCGCAAGGCAAATGAAAACCTGTCCCATTATTTTTAATTGATTTTATTGAAAATAATACAACAAAATGTCTCATATTAATAATTAATAATTATAGATACGTACTGTGTTCTACACACTATCTAAATAATCATGTCTTAAACATCGTTTAAATAATAATGATAATAATAATAATAATAATAATAATAATAATAATAATAATAATGATAATAATCATATAATATAATATTGTTTAATAAACAAACGTAATGAACTAATTATTATCGAATGATCGATAATCTTATCAATCATACTCTTTCTCATTATGGATATAATAATTAAATTACTTGTTGCTTAGATATGCACGTAGAGTTAGAAAGTGAATTTTTGGTCCCACCTAACTGCAAACATTATATTCATACATTTCCTGTTAATTGTTTATATACCTCGCGTGCTTGTAAGCTATTTGATAATATAATGAGTAATTTTGAATTTCATCATTTCACAATCATTTTCATTTTATTTATTCCTATACATATTCCTCGAAAATGATCCGAAACTTTATATGCGTTACTCCGACTGTTTTTCACCCTCTATAATATATATATATATATATCACTGGGACGTATTTTCATTTATTCAATTAACTTCTTTTTATCTTTCTATTTTACTTTTTTTAATCTCTCAACGTCTTATCCATTATCGTTTCCTTTCTTTTTTTTTTCCTCTTACTTTTTCTCCTCACAACTGGCATATTATTGTTTAATCTAAGCGACTTAACATTTACTCTTACTACAGTATACCTATTAGAGCCAATTAATTAATTTTGTTTCCGTCTTGGAGACGAAAGAAACTTGAAATCAGTTTCGTTTTATCTTTCCATTTTTTTTTTTTTTCCTCATAGATCTAATTAAGGCTAGGTAACTTTTTTTTTTTTTTTTTTTCATCACTTTTATGTTTCTTTTTTTCGTTTCTATTCGTGAATACTGGCTTCTCAGTCTCATTTTATCTGATTGTTTCGATACCTCAGGCATTCTCAACTGTACTCTTTTGATTTTTATCTTCTATTACACCTACAACGAGATTATACAATTTTTCTCAATTTTTTTTTACTATTTCTCAACAAATCTCACGAAATCAGATATCGAGTTACGCGACCTGGTCATACCAGATGCAATCGAGAATCAGAATGAAATATAAATCAATCACGTCGTATATCAAATTAAAAATCAGACCTTAACACAGAATAATGCCAGTTGCATGTTTTGCATGGGAAAAATAAAGTCCGAAAAAAATATGCCGCAATTTTTTTTTTCTTTTTTTTTTTTTTAAATTTTCGAAATCGTCCGATCGACATACGAGATGTTACGAAAATATCCTTCGTTATAATAATGAATGATTTTTACCTTGAGGAAGTGATAACAGGCGCATCGTCCTTCCCGATTCACAGTTTTCCCCCGTAACGATAAAACTTTCTTTTTTTTTTTTATTTTTCTCCTCATGCAGATGAAACGGCAGCATATTTTTACCAGCCAAATTATTTCTCATCAACATACATAATATGTACGTGTCTCACAAGTATAACTTCACAACCATCTTGACAACAATCAACCATATCAACAACAGACTGTCTTACGTCAAAAAAAACCTTCAAAAATCTACACGCAATTCAGGGTGATCTCCGGTACGAAACTTTATCGTTTTTTTTTTTTTTTTTCGTTCTTTTTTAACACCAAAAAAAAAAAAAAACGAACCGGAAGTGGCCTTGAGACTCAATGACCTATCACATGCTTTGCAATATATTTTCAATTCGCTAAATTTTATACTAGTGCCAATTATTTTACTTCTCGCCCCGATCATTGTGCGCGGGGTAGAGAAATAGTATTTTCAATAGTTTTTGAACAATTTTCCTAATTTTAATCGTTTCCTCCATATCGTCGGTTTAAAAATACATTTGAACAGTTTTTTTTTTTTTTTTTATCAGTCGATATATATTCTTTTTTTTTTTTGTTTTTTTTTTTTTCTTCGTTTTTTCAAAGTCAGTCCTTATATGCACCATATTTATTTTATCGTCTCGTCGCACGACATTCGTATCGCATGAAAAAATTAAAAACAAGTTAACAAAACAAAAAATTAAAAGACTTAAAAGTATAAACGATATTTTATTTATTTTACAATTGGTTTTTTTTTTTTTTTTCTTTTTTTTTTCTCTTCTTTTCTTTTTCTTTATCCATAAAATGTATCAATATATTAATTTGCAATTATTTTGGTCTAGTATGTTTCTTTTTAATAATTCATAATTACGAAACCGAAAAACACATATTATACATATATGTTTATACTCTGCACTGCACTTAGACGTAGGGCACCAAAACTACAATAACTATATATGTATATGCTTTTAATCATATTGTTGTTTTTTTTTCTTTTTTTTGTTTGTTTGTTTGTTTTTTTTTGTTGTTTTTCATCCTTTCTTTTTAATTATTAAATATCTATAAATTTATAATATAAAAAATATTTGTTAAAATCCTACCTACCTAACCACGCTAGAGATATTATTACATAAACGTATGCATGTTCTTTTTTTTTTTTTTTAATTTTTAATCTTAATTTTTTGTTGTTGTTGTTGTTGTTGTTTCCTTTATTTTACGTACTCCGCGTACGTACAAATATATAAAGTATAATGTCTAAAAATTCACATAATACAAAATATTTCGTGACATTGGTATATTAGTTTAAACTTATGCTTTTTCCTTCCCCCTCTGTTTTTCATTTCCCTTATCATTTCTTTAGTCAATCAATCTATAAATCCGGGGCTCAAATATGCCTCCTGCAGTATTTCGCGCCACGAAAGGACATTGCTGAATTTTACTAAAGCAGTTTCGACTAACTACATAATATATGCTTGCCACGGAATATAATAACCGGCTGACTGAACAGAAATTTCAACCATCCCCCATATAACGTATATGTGTATATATACATATTATAATGTTTGAGCATGCTTGAAATTTCAATTTCAAGTCAACCTAGTAATAACGTATAATTTACTGCTTCGTCCTCCACCAAAAGACATGTTGGGTGAGTGGGGGGGGGGGGAGGGGAGGGGTTGATCCTAATAATTAACAAATTTTTAATAAAGAGTTTAAAAAATAATAATAATTAATAATAATAATAATAATAATAATAATGATAATAAAACATTGTGAACTAACGTCTAATACATGTAATAAAGGTACGTCTCGTCTGCATTGTACTTGACAAAGAAATGAAATAAACTAGAAATGAAGTAAATTAAAGTAAAATATTATATAGATTAAAATAAAATAAAATAAAAAAAATATAACTCTAAGATTTTATTGTATAAAAAACTTAGCGGCTAAAACCTTAAGCGCGATGTTTTCTTTCTCGTACTATATATATATATATATATATATATGTATACAATGAACAATTAATGATATGACGATAATAATGAGAGGTGAAAAGAAAACTATATCGTATAGTTATATATACGCTGATAATATAAATGACGTAAAACTTAATCCACGAATATTAAGAAAATTCTCTAATAATAATGATAATAATTAATAACGCAGAATTAGACTGGCTCTCCTCTGTGTATATAATATATAGGTGAAATAGAAATGATATATGTAAGACTGATCGCGCCCTACGCCAAGTGACATCAGACCGATTTCATAGACCTAGATAGGAATATCATATCTGCAGTTCAAAGTTTCATCAATTATATATTATACACCTATACATATATATAGATCGCAGGTAGTCGAATTCTATCTTCAGTTTACTGCGAATTTTGCTTGAAACGCACATAAAAAAAAAAAAAAAACAAAGAGAAAAAAAAATATCTATTGATTGAAACTGAACGCAAATATATTATAATATGATCATATGATATATTATTCACAGATATATATATATATCATCGGAAACTATCCATCACTACATTCCTCGATCGCATGTGCAGACCGTAAATAATTGTTTAAAAAATACCGCATCAGTATTAATGATAATAATAATAATGATAATAATAATAATAATAATAATAGTATTGATGTGTATAGTTTTATACAGAAAGTGATGACGATATATATTTATATACAGAGGTGATTTTTCTTTTGCGATACGCGCGAATAATAATAAGGAACACTGCGGCCCATATAAGAGTGCTTTTATAGTCTGCACCGCGGTATAATTAATTGGTTTTTTTCTTTTCTTTTCTTTCAATTATTATGTATATGCCCAGATTTGTTTTGTATAGAGTAGAATATAATAATATATAGTATATAAAGGTCAGGTGAACCCGATTTGCGAGTAAACGAGCCTTGCGATATTATACGTATATAATGATTAAAACATTTCATGATCATCTTTAGGTATAATTATTGGTTTCGTGTCGATTTTGGATAACGGGGGCGAAGAAAAAAAAAAGAAGATGGGGAAAAAAAAACAACAACATGTATCACGGAAAGATATTACTTATATAGAATTAGAAAGAAAGGGGTGATTAAAATAAAAATAAAAAATAAAAAAAATGGACCCGTATAATTATAGACAATCTCATATTATACAATAATTCGCAGCCTCGAAGACCTGCAGTAATCGTATAGTACAGCATATATGCCAAATGGTCGCGTGGTACATATATACAATAATTATTATTATCGATAAACAGAAATAGAATTTTTTTTGTTTTTTTTTTTGTTTCAAGAAAATTCACAGAGTGTTTCTCACACTGGGGTATAGAGAAGAAATTACGTGTGTCCAGGATAATATTAATGATGATGATAACAATAATAATAATTAATAATTAATAAAAATAGTAATAATAATAATTTGATTGAATGATATGGCGATATGAATTCCCCTTCAAATCCATAATTCCGTTTTTCCAAGTTAAGTAATCAGACGCTGCTTAGGTATTATTGTAACGTATATACGAACTCGACTATACTGCGATTATTGATTTGAATATACAAAAATGGAAAAGAAAAGGAAAAAAAAAAAAAAGAAATCAAACAAAAGTACAATAATAATCACTCGAAGAAAAAGAAAGAAAAAAAAAAAAAACTAAAAAATTATACACTACAGTAGTCTTTGTATTCCCTCCTAACATGTACAAAATATACGTGGAATGGGTGGCTATAATTTTGTAAAAAAAAAAAAAAAAATCATTTTTTTCAAACGAAACCTGTCTCCTCCTCCCTCTTTCTCACTCTTTTATTCACTCGCAGACGAAAGAGAGATAATATTATAATTTATAGAAAAAATCACAGAATTTCAAAGAAATAAATTGGGCAACGTAGGTGTATAGGTTTTTAATGCTACCTACATATCTAATATATTAAACTGGAATGAGTTTGGAATGAAACTTATCGTCATTGAAGTTATAATAATAATAAGATAAGAAGAAGAAGAAGAAGAAGAAGAAGAAGAAAAAAAGATCGTGAACCCAAAATATTTTTCTTTTTTTTTTTTTCGTTTTTTACCTGGAAATCATCGAAAACTACAGAAGAGGATAATCACTATGTAATATGCTAGTGAAAATGATAGGTGTAGCTACGTGGGAAATAAGAGCTAACCAATTGATGTTTGAGTTGCCTGTAATGCGGGCGTTTTCACTTCCCTATCGATTCCAGATCCACGAGAATATAAGGAAAATTGAAATAATCATCGATCGTTTAGATATATATATCTGCCTGTAAAATTTATCATCCATCAGGTGTTTCGTATAGCTTTTAAACGTGCACCTGTGTATTTTTCGATGGGGGTGTATAATGGGCATGTATACTACGGTATAGAGACTTGGAGAACGTTGCGACACCTCAATGAATCTTTACACAAGTTTCCGATGAAAAAAGAAAAAAGAAAAGAAAAGAAAAGGTAATAAAAATTGATGAAACCTAATAAATGGTCTTAGAAATGAATCAATCAATCCGTCAATTTATTCGCTCGAAAGTTAACCAAGCCTCTCTCCTCCATATGATACGTAATGAACACATTTGCTTTTGATTGTAACGTTATAGGTATACAGGTATACGTATTGTAAGTGCTTGGAAATAATTTCTTTAGCTTTTTTTTCTTCACCATTTTTCTACTCATATTTCTTACAATCACGCTTGCAGCGATGACTGTAAATTCTTAAGAAATTCTTTTTTTTTTTTTTTTCATTTTTCATTTTTCATCCCTTGTGACTATCGTATATTTTATGGGCTGTGTGTGTGTGTGTGATACGTGATTAAAATTTTCGAACTTGATAACCGAAAAATGCGTGGTTACAAAAGAGTTTTCTTTTTTTTTTTCTTCTTTTGTTTGTAGGTTGTAAAAAAAAAAAGAAAAAGAAAAACAAGTAAGAAAATAAAGAGACAAGATAAAAAAAAGGAATCATTTCTCGCACCGTCGAATGTGACGACGACAAGTTGAGGGAATGCTCTATTAAATGGAATAAGTATATAATTTATATATTATACACCCTCGTAAGGTTTTAGTCGTTAACGAATTAAACAATATATACATTAGATATAGAATTATATGTGTGGGTGGTGTGTCTTTGTGTTTCTAAAACAAAAAAAAAAAAAACAATATTTGAATCCGGGCGATTATATCATCTGGCACCTAGATACACGTACGTCGCTTGAAAAAATAACTTTGATTTTTCGGCAATTTTCTTTTTTTTTTTTTATTATTATTATTATACTTTTGCCATTTTTACCTCTAAAATTGGTCTCCGCCATTTGTAACATATGTTTATCCGTATACATTATTATATCGTATTGATTTCTCTTGTATTTTTTCTTCTTTTTTTTTTTTTGTCATTTTTTTCACTTTTTTTTTCCTTTTTCATTTTTTTTTGCAATTATTTCATACATTTTTCAAACGCCCAGATTCATCCTTGATATATATGATATAACGCAACAGCATTTAAGCGAAATATACATATATATATATATATATATATACCGAATGAAGTGTTCAACACCATATTATACATATTATAATATGTCTGCAGTGATTAATTTTTTTTTTTTCGTGTTTTTCTTTTCGTTTTTTTTTTTTTTTTTTTCTAAAAAACCTTCAATAATTCTACAAATTGCACAATCGGTCTCAAGTGTAGACGTAGAAAACTAATATTTAAACAAATATGTACCTATAAATGAATTAATTTGAGAAAATGCTTACACACATTTACAATACTCTTACCAATGATAATAATAATAATAATAATAATAATAATAATGATAATAATGATGATGATGATGGTAATGATATTAGATAATTAATAATAATCGTAATAGTAATGAAGACGAAGAAGAAGAAGAAGAAGAAGAATATTACTTAATAATGCAAATGTGTAGTTCTTATACATATACGTTACATAATAAATGTATAAATATATGTATATTTATACATTTATCATATATCATCAGCACAACGTCATCCGCGCAGCTATCGACGTTATATATTCTATACATATACGCTTTATATGTATTGTAAATTTTTTTTTTTTTTTTTTATCTTTCAATTAATATTTACATACGTAACCCCATTTATTATAATATATATATATGTCCTATTTCGGATCAATCCGCGCACTCACTTCATTACTTTTGTTTTTCTCTCCTCATCTCACTCTTTCTCACACATTGTCGTATTATATATAACAGTGATAATGACAATAGTAATAATAATGATAATGATAATAATCATAATAATAATAATAACAACAATAATAATAATAATAATAATAATAAACTAATTAATAATAATAGTAATCGTGATTAATCATACTTAATATTGTTTCTTTTTATTTTTTATTCAATATAATGAATCGGATTATCATTAAAGATATATACGCAACGTACGTAAATTTAATGATAATTTCTTCAATGGTGTATAGCTCACATATGATATGCTATACAATGGCTATATATATGTATGTAATAATTTATTGTAATTCGACTTTACGATAGTACAGTGAAAAGTATTCCTGCACTATACAGGAATCAGAATAAAGAATAAAGAATAAAGAACTCCAGTATAATAAGACATTTTTTTTTTGTTTCCTTCTTTCCATATTACTATAATAATTGGTACGTGTATGCGTGTGTGTTCTTTTCTCTCCTATATATGCGGTGGGTATATAGGTAGGTATATTATAATGGAATCAAGTATAATATCAATGAATCAACTAATCGTTAAACGTTTATAATTCTTCACCTATATAGTTTATTTCAATTTATTTTTTTATAGTCTATATAGTTTAATGTTTAGTTTAGGTTTTTTTTTTTTTTTTTTTTTTCAATTTATTCGCAGTATAATGTTATATGAATTTTACACGTTTAATTAAGTGATGAACGGTCGCAGCACGCATATTTATTACATAATATACCCCTAATTGTATAAGTAGAATGTGTATTTGTTAATTAAGATCGTTTGAAATTATTTTTTCCTTCTCTTTTTCCTCTCTCTCTCTCTCTCTCTCCGATAGACAATCGCGCGCTGATCGAATTCTATTACCTTATTATCTCGTTTTTATACCTAAATCGTTTGACGTCTGATTTGCCTGTATGCCAGGCGTTCTAACAATAAGATCCCTAGAGATGCTGCGCATCCACGGTAATACATCGCGATAGTATTACTATACATACGATATATTATTCAGATAAGTTCAGATCCCGCGGAACCATATAATATATATGTATGTATTTATTTATTATACCAATTTGAATTGGTGAGGCATTCAATTTTATAATAATGCCCAAAATGTCACGAAGTATTTTTTTCTTTCTTTCTCTCTTCTTTTTTCTCTTAAAAATTAATTATTATTATTATTATTACTATTTATTATTATTATTATTATTATTATTATTATTTATATTATTTATATTATTATTATTATTAATATTATTGAAACCCCAATTAGGATTTCGAGAGTTAGTGCCGTCATCCCCCTGACGACACTATTTTCGTCGGGTAAACGTATTCGCCAACGTTAAATGCTTCGCTATACAATAATTGTGAACGGTACTACATATATATCGTCTTCTGCCATTTTTCGCTTTCTACATTTTGTTTTGATTTTATTTTATTTTTTTTTCTTCTTCTCTTTTGCTTTTTTCGCTAGTTGAATTGGTTTTCACACCGGATATTGGAACAAGATTCTTTCTTTCTGGTTGTCTCCTGGTCTTTGGTCCGTTTTTGACCTTTTTATTTTTTGTTTTTGTTTTTATCAACTGCATGAGAAAACGAAGATAGATATTTTGAGATGATTATACTTATTTATTGATTTATAATTTCTTTTTTTCTTTCTTTTCTTTTTCTCACTGTTCCACAATGATATCCAGTTATGAAAGTTCAACCCCTGCGGTCTACTGCTGCAATACAGGTATAGTCGAAAAATCCCTTAACGATTATAACAGGTGTGTGATATATTAATTGGATTTCAGTAAACGGTCTAACAATATTATTATTTAATTATTTAATTATTGGAATATTGAGTTTTTTTTTTTCATTTTTTTCATTTTTTTTTTTTGTCAAAGTCCGCAGTATACAAACAGAATAAAGAAAATCATCGATGAAAAAGCAACGTATAATATATATGTATTTATAATATAGTATCAGCGCAAAAAGGCAAAAGGAGCTGATGATATAAGTAATACGAGAAAAACAAAAATGCAGTGTGTGTGTATGTGTGTTTCAGTGTTTTTGTGTTCATTTGAAAAATTTCCATTCAACAAATTTCTAACACGCTATTCATATCTATATTTATCGTGTTAAATATAATTTCTGTCTTTTTTTTTTTTTTTTTCGTTTTTTTTTGTGTGTGTGTTTCTTTTTCCTAATTCTTTATTCATTTTCTTTTTACTTCTCGTTACTGTTTTACACCCAACAATTACGATATCGTTTAAGAGAATATAAAAAATTGTGTGGCACATTGACGGTTGGAATGTTATTTTGTTTGTTTTTTTGTGTTTTTTTTTTTTTTGTTTTTTTTTGTTTTTGTGATTTTTTTTTAAAGTTTATTTAATTTTAATAATATAGTAAATTTTTTTATTTTTTATTTATTCTTTATCATTATTATTATATATTTAATATAATATAATTTTTCATGTATGTTAATAATATATGTATATGTTACATATACCTTCTTTTTTTTCCCTATTTGTTTATTATAGTAGTTTGTTTGTTTTTTTGTTTTGTTTTGTTTGTTTCTGCACAATTATTGTTTATTCTGTGCGACTGTAGGTTTTGATTTGAGGGGATTTTCGCCATAATCAAATTATACGTAGCCCGAAACTCGACAACGTATATGTGACACTTTATCGGATGATTTGAATATTGTAGCAAATTATATAGTCAAAATTTGAACATGGAATAATAATTTATATACGTACGACTAAGCTATAATAATCCATAAGTTTTAATTATTAATAAGCAAGAAATTACGAATGGAGAGACAAAACAAAAAGAATTCCTATTGTACACCTATAATAATACGAGAAATATTGTCACGGAGACAAGTTTTCGAGTCTCGAGCCAATTATAATAATTAAGGCGATCCGATTATTTATTCAACTGTCTTATGTTTGGTTTTTTTTTTCATTTTTTTTCTTCAATTCACTGTTGGATATGGATGTAATAGTTATTTGTATTTTAATATAATATATATATATTCATATATCAGACTGTATTAGGGTGTTTTAGCACCGTTTTTTTTCTTCTTCTTTTTTTGTTCCAATAACAATGCCTGTCTATTGTTGATGTGTTATTATATTATTTATATCATTTGTTGCCGGTATATTTGATGATAGTCGGGGGCGAGTCTTCAACCCTCGACTATTTCTTATCTCATAGCCAATGACGTCTGACCATCCTTTATGCCAAGGTGAATCTTTTAACTATATATTATAATATATATATATATAATGAAATTTCGACAGAAAACTGATCACTAAAGAATGATCACATATTATTATAATATAGCGACAGGTACATACAGATTTCGACGCGTGCAGCTAAAAAAACTTGATATAGGTATACATATATACATATATATACGTTAATCAATATAATCAAATCTTTATATGATATGCTGTTTTTATTGGTCATGTTTCGGGTTCGAAACTTAATTGTATACTGCGGCGATACGTCCCTTCGTATAAGTATATTAGAGAGATAAGAAGAAAAAAAAAATCAATTGAACCCTTGGATTGTTCGATTTCAAAAATATGATCAAAAAAGAAAAAAAACCCTATGGAAAGAATGAATGGTCAGAAGCCATTGACTTGAATGTTAACTGTTCGGAATCGACTGAGTTATATGGATGCTGTAGAGCTGAGAGCAGACTGTGTGCGTGCAGTGTGTATTTTATTGAGGGAAGATTGAGGGTGGTTTTGCGATATTGGGGGTGGTTTTTTTTCTCTTGTAATTATATTTATAGTGGAATTATGGGTGACATGGCGATTTGAAGGTCCGGTTTGTAGAATCTATATTATGTATTAATTTCAATCAAGAAGTTTACTTATTATTATTTATTTATCAGTTTTTTTCTTTTAATATATTATATATATATATATATGTAGGAGCCAATCACCTTGCCGGGCGAAGAGGTATACCAATATATTATCCAAATCGTCGTCATTATCGCGCGTAAGGAATAAAAATTAAAAATTAATCAAATTAATTTGTCTTCTTTTTTTTTTTCTTTCATTCATCTTCAAGGATGATGTGTGAATTTTGAAAGAAACTAGCCCCCCGTATTAACGGCTGTAATGATTGATTTTTAATTTTATTGAAAACCTCCCCGTCAACGGCGAGGGCCGGATTTAGTGTTATATATATATAGACTATAGAGTGAACAGTATGTATAGAAAACACGGTACAAACAACTAAAGCGAATTCACTACGAGTCTTGCCGAATTATCGACGCCTCGATCTAAGCTACACAAACTAGGCTGAGATGAAGCCACCGACGAATTTCTTGCCAGATCAATTTTTTTTTTCTTTTTTTTTTCATTTTTCATTTTTTATTTTCTTTCTCATTCAGATATCGAAATTTCATCCAAAGACGTAGTATAGCTAATTTGTTTTTTTTTTTGAAATGTTGGTTCTTCGTTAGATTTGTCATGAAATTTGAAACTTAAAAAAAAAAAAAAAGGGGTGAAGTGATCGATCGGCATACGAAACGCGTCGGCGATGGCTTCGTTATGTTGCCATTCTCGCGCTCAGAAATTTTCGATGTCGCGACACTAATTTGATGATACTTGAAGCACACCTTGCGATTTCGATATAATTTTCATAATGATAACTAATTTAAATTTATAACACTTTTTCTAATTGTTTAATTTTAGAGTCATTGAATGACTAGATCCTAGTTACGATTAAAGCCAATTGGAAGGTACCAAGATTTCAACTAACAAAGAAACGATCAAACGATTTAATTTACTTGTCAAAATTTCAACATAACAGTACGTCTTTCCTATAATAATAATAATAACATTAATAATAGCAATAATTATTATTATAAGATTTCTCATCAAATTTGCGCCGGAAGTGTATATATTTTGGAGAGGCCTGCATTCGATGACCACGAAAATACCAACATTCGAGAGAATGTTAATAAAATTCAAAGTATTGAATTTGAAAAACAGTAAACCTATCCGATAACAGTTCGTTTCTATCTCTGTTTTTTCTTTTCATTTTTAATCTCTTTCTTTCTTCTTCAAGTTTGTAACGTACCTAATTGCACTTATTCGACAAAACGGAAACGATATAATTGAATCCAAGATGGCGCAGCCCGGTGGCCCTGGAATGCAGAGGTATATTTTTTTTTTTTTGTTTTTTTAAACTAAAATTCATTTTCATCGTTCGTTCTATGTATTATGAGTTTAGCAAAACACTTTTTACTTTTAAAACTTAGGCACAATTTGGAACTGCGTAGACCATTTTCCCCCTGCTCTGCTACCAGACTATGATCCACCCAAACTACGCTGTCTGGACTTCAGAATTAGGCATCATTAATCAAGGGTTGTTGCTTTTGTATTAAGTAAAAAAAAATAACATCTAGTAAAAATCTTCGAGAGAATGAAAATACTGGAAAATAAACGAAAAGGATGAAGTTTCATCGTGGGTATAGAATTTTTTGAAATTGTTTAGAAAAATAAAAAAATGATACAGGGTGGATCAAATCTGGCACGGAGCCGTCATGACACTTGAACCATACCAAACATGACGATATTGTGAGGTAGCTGACTTTTGAGCAGTTTCAGGACCAAACAGGCTCTATTATACCCATAATTATATTTCCTTTGCTATTTGTACCTATTTCAGTATATTAAGTCTGTCAAATAAAATGTGAAGAAAATTTCTTGTTGAATTTTGGAATTTTTGAATCTTTGAATTTTTTTTTATTTATTTTCCCTATCCCAAACGCTGGAGAAATTTCGAAAAATCGATCGTAGTTTTTGATAATTATTATTCGCGTATATATGATGTTGTTAACGATAAGCATATAATATATATGTGTATCGCTTATAGATACTGATAATTCAAAATAGATACATATTTTGAGATAACCGGAAATCGAGGCCCGACTATCAACGTTAATCCCGCCATCTTGGTTCCGTTTGACCACCGGCGTGGACCCCCGTCTTGTAATTATTTAATTAGTTTTTTTATATAATAATTACAATATTATCATATATAGTATTCTTATACATATACACTAGCTGGTTATTAATATTTTGTGAAAAATATACATCAAAATTTTGTTACTTTTTTACATCACAGATATTTTAATATAATTTATTTTTCATATAATCTTAAAAAATTTTCTTCTGTTTTTTTTTTTTTTTTTCTTTTTTTTTTTCTTTTTTTTTTTCAACTAACTCATCTCACTCGCGGTTATTTCAATTTCTTTACAAATACGAGGCAGGGGACATTGTTGAAGGAAATTAAATTATCTAAGAGCTGATTAATAATTATCGTAATAAATAGACAAACGGGATTTAATCATCCCTTAAACTTTTTGACGTTTAAAAATATAGAAGCACAATTTAATTGATGTTGCAAGGCTCGAAAAATTTAGTTTAATTTTCTAAATATTTAATTGAAGACATTTCAAACTTTTAATTAATTTTCGAATAAAAATGGGTTTTGGGTGAAGTCCTGGTTCGTTTCTACCGAAATATGAAACGACCGCGAGTGGCTACGATCTCGAATGACTCTGTCTCGCATTTTTGCTTATCGAACACATTCACGAACTCTCTTTCTGCTTTCTAATTAGTGTTAAACTCTGGCTTAAATACAGTTTAGCGATGTTCTCGAATAATTTATTGGAAAGAAATCAAATCCGAAGAATAAATGACCGTTCGCTCTGCCGCCAAAGACAAAGGGGTTTAATTAATAGGAATTATCATAACGAGGAATGTATTTCTATCACCATTAAATTACAGTCAAATCTGCGTACAGTTGAGTTTTCTTAATTTTCAGTCATTTCAAAATGAAAAAAAATGTCTAATTTGTCTTAAATAACGAAATGAACAATCGAAGGAAAGCATATGCGATCGAATTTCGATCTCTCATCGATTCTAACTAATCGTAAGCAATAATGAAACTCACGTCAAAGGAGGCAGTGCAATGGTCGTAGGTATAATAGAATTATTCTAATCTGCAGGCGAAAGTTAACGAAAAATAAAAAAAAAAAAAATAAGATAAAAAACACGTATGCATACGAGTTGGTTTTTGATTTGTAGGCATTAGACTGTGTGTGGTATAGGTATATGTGTGTTGTTGCTTGTGAGCTATTTTGATATATATGAAATAGCTTTGATTGCGTGAGGTGTTCAAAATTATCGTATTATTCGTATCATTATTATAATCAATTATCATATTAGATGATTTTTTTTTTTTTTTTTCACTGGTTCGAAATTGTAATCGGTCTTTTCATTTTTTATTTATCTATATTTTGTTTTTTTCTTGTCTTTTTTCTTATCTTGGTTTTTGTCATTTTAATATAATTTATGCTTAAATAGCGATTAAATTTCACAATACAAACTCACGGACAAGTCCATACATCATCATCGTCATCACTATGCTTTTGACCGTCACAAATACCGTTCAATCATTTCATTAATATAATATAATATTAATAATTTTTTCTTCGTAGGTATTTGTATAATAATATAATTTTCACATCTAACAATAAAATTTTTTTTTTTCTTTCTTTCTTTTTTTTTCTTCTCTTCAAGGGTTAAGTTCGGGGCGTAAAAGGGAGGCGCGAAAATTTATAATTTTTCTCATATTTTTCATGAACATTTAGAATTAAGTTCAAGGTAATAAGAAGTTTTGAGATACACCGAATATGACGTGACGTTTTTTTTTTTTTTTTTTTTCTTTTTGTTTTTCTCTTTTTCTTTTCTTTATACGGTTAGCATACACACAATCATGATTATTAGAACCCTAAGCCTTAATTTTTACATTCAATATACGTTTTTTTTTTTTTTTTTGCTTTTTAATAATTTAGTTTTAGTTCCAAAACACCGAGAGCATAATTGTGTATGTAATTTTTTTTTTGTTTTTCGTTTTTTCTTTCTTAATCAAAGTTAATTTTTATTTATTTTTTTATCTTATTTTTCAACACCGAACATATACATGCGCCTTATGTATATATACAGCCTAGAATTTTTTTTTTTTTCAGTCGTATATAAGAGTCATGTTTGCATGCGGTCTGGGCTACCGTGAAGGAGTACGTGACAAAGAAGTATGGAGTAAAAAATAGGATCTTATGGAAAACCAAGAAAAAAAAAAAAAAAACTGGTAAAAAGACAACAAAAAAAAAAGAACATTTTCTTCTTCAACTGTATAGTTTATCTTCGTCGCCGTATTATTTTATGGTCAGTCGTAGACTGACGTTTACTTGATATATATATATATATTTTTTTTTAATCAATTAATTTTATGTAGATTTTTTATCTTCTTTTAATTAATTAACGTTATGGTCAACGGTTTTAGTTTTAGTTTTAGTTCTATTTTTATTTTCTTATTTTTTTTTTTCTCTCCTCTTTTGGTCCAACGGAAATAAATTCTCACCAACCGGAAATCACGCCAAAGTTTTATATATAGTTATAGGTATATATATATATATAATGTTACGCGTATCATCGCGTGACGGAAATAAATCTAATAACCATCGTTCAACGAAACTAAGTATAGATTAACAAATTTCATTAATTTATATTCACACTATTAAATGCATACGGTGGGGAAATTTCGTCCGCGCAATGATATGAATGCTACAATCGTTTGGTTCGCCCGCAAATCACAGGTTAAAGTACATACATACCTAAATTCTATGAAACGTAAATAGTTTTCTGGAAAAAAAAAAAAAAAATAGAAAAAAAATTCTCTCTTCCCAATTGTAGATTGTAGAAAAAACGAAAAGTTACCAATTCGGTACCGAGTCTATAAACTCTTCGCAACGCAACTGCAACGGTACGATTTTCTACTATACCTATGATCAATCGGTCTCGAAAATATTTAAAATCATTACTAAACCTGACGATCCTCAATTGTTTCTCAAAAATGAAATACGTCTGACGTTTTTTTCCTTTTTTTTTTTTTTTCTTCATATTCTCGTATTCTTAATTATCCCCAAGACGAGACCTGTGTTATAACACATACCCCATACCCCATAAGACATACACACGCTTGTCTTTTGTAGTTCTCATTATTTTCACTTAAAACGAGTATGCGGTATACACATATAGGTATATCGGTAGATCGCCCCGAGAATCGGGCGATATATTTGTAGCATTATAACTTGCGATACCGCATTCCTGCAAATCTCTAAAAACCTACAGACCATACATATATATACGTAGTCTATATAACGTTGCGAACAATATCTCGACATCGAGCCCCGAGGTATATGGGTATACAGGTGGTTACACGGTACAATATTGTTCGTTTGCTTGAGGTTTGATTAAAAGTTTCAACGGTGTAAAATCTACGCGGTGTTATACATTTTTTTAGATTGTGTGTGTGTTTTTTTTTTCTTTTTTTTATTTCTTCATTTTTTTTTTGTCTAATTTATTTCTCATTTCGCACTAAGGTATCTACTACTTTTTATTTATTTATATATATATATATATATATATGTATATATATTTTTATTATTTAATTTTTTGTTTTTTAATTTATTATTTTTCTAACGGTAGAAAAATTGCGATCGTATAAAAAGTTTTATATAGGTTATTATTATTTATTTATTTATTTATTTATTTATTTATTTATTTGTTTTCTTCTTAAATAAGGAATCGACGTGACGGGGCTCGAAGTCGAGATCCGGGCATCTATATTCTATTCACGCACGTATCGATTTCGGGTGAAAGATCGAAATGAACTGTGAAATTTGTCAAACATTGAAATCCTCATCGAAAGCTGTCACGAAATATGGGTAAAAATTATGTTAACGAAATTTCTTTTTTTTTATTCTCCTAAATTTTGATTCGAACAAGCAAAAAGAAAAAGAAAAAGAAAAAAAAAAGGTTGAATCCAAAAATTAACGACAGATCTTCTTTTCTCTTCTCTAGATAACTGCAGGGTGATTAAAATTTTTTGACAAATTTCATACGTAATTGTTTTTCGGTAAATCCCCAAATCTGACGGACACGCGTGCCTAATTCGGCCTGATAATACCGTGTGAATCGGAGAATAATATTGTCGCCGTGTGGAAAAAAAAAGAAATAAAAAAAAGGAAAAAAAAAACGTCCCCCGTGCCAACGAAAATATTTGGCTTCATCATCATTTTCTTAATGACCAAAAATATATATTATTCTTATTTAATAATATGTTGCTCCTTATATAATTAATATATTCAATAATAAGTATATATAGGTATATATATTTTAGGTAGTTATTATTATACATCGATAGAGGAAAAAAAAAATACGTTTTGTTTAATTTTCTGCCTTCGTAATATAATATAGTATATAATATAGGGTATCGTGATCGTAATACGTGTGTGTGTAATGCTGTGTTCATGTAAGTGTGTGGGTGAGATATTACTTTAGTTTTTCATTTTCATACGTTCTTGTTGTAGTTTTTATTTCTTTATTTAATCATTATTTTTCTTCTTCTTTCATTTCGTATTTTTCCTACTTGTCCATTCTCATTAGTTAAATCGCCATAGTCGAAAAATTAAACGCATCGTTTTTGCGTTTTTTTTTTTTTTTTTTTCAATATTTTTATTATTATTATTATTATTATTTATTTATTTATTTTATTTTTTTCATTGTTTTTTTTTTCTTCTTTAAATATTATAACGCGGAAAGGTGTAACGCTGCAAAAACCATTCCGTTATCAACATCATTTTCTCACGTATAAAAACGGTCTGGTTCTTGCGTGACTTTGATTTACAGGTGATTGTGTTTATTAATTCAGGTATAAGTAGTGAGCTGGATATATTTCCTTGAGACGATCATATTTCATAATTCGCATTTGCCCTAAAACCAAAAACTGCAAAAAAAAAAAAAAAAGAAAAAGAAGAAGAAGAAGAATTCTATACGAATACCACGAGAATTAACTCGTTCATCGATTATTTCATATAATCGTGAAAAATTTTCCCTAAAAACGATTTTATCATTTCCCTAAAAATCTCTCCTAAAATTATTCTGCTTCTATCTTCTTCTTTCTTTCTTTTTCTTTTTTTTTTTTTTTGTTTCGTTTTTTTTCTCTCTTCTCCCGGTTAAGGGGTATACATAGATCGTGTCTTTGGGGAGGACCAATGAAGGTTGTGGCGGGTTACTGTACTGTACTGTAACTGTTTAGGTATACACTGTATGATAAACTGTACTGACTTTTCTCTACTGCTCTACCGAGTCTTCAATTTTTAGGACGGTGGCACGTTCAATAATATGATTGCTCTGTGGCTGCTCACCTGTTCTTGTCGTCGGATTATAGCCTCTCTGTAGTTGAGCAACTAGGCCACCGACCGACCCGTACTCAGTTTTTTGTTGCTGTTGTTGCTGTTGTTGTTGCTGTTGCTGTTGTTGCTGTTGCTGTTGCTGTTGAGCTTTTTGGCTCGACTGATCTACTATAAGTTTACTATCACAGGCACTTTTGTCAGTTGATGCGGCGTACATGTTCTGTAAGTCCGGGTAGTGGTTGAGCTGTTGTTGCAGCGTCATAGTCTTTGATCTTTCCCTGTCCCTTTCCCTCTCCCTCTCCCTCTCCCTGTCCCTCTCCCTCTCCCTCTCCCCACGATCCCGTTCCCTCTCCCTGTCCTCGATCCCATTATAGGCGTCCCTCTCTCTGCTGCTCCCGTCGATTCTCGAGTCCCTAGTTTCCTCGTCCCTGCAGCTACCAGCCCTTGATATCGAGGAAGGAGTAGGCGGCGACGTAAGCCGATCACTTCCGTCGTCAGTTCTGCCTCTTTCGGACGGTGACGGACTCAAATCGACGGTCGGTACTCTCTCCGGTCTTTCCGGCAATACTCGGCTTTGCCCCCGGTAATTTTCATCCTCGCTGCTATCCTGCGGGATCCTCGATAACGGCGTCCTCCTAGAATTCCTGCACAACTGATCTATCAAAGCCTTATTACTCATCCCCTCAGGATGATGCGATTGCTGCAGCTGCTGTTGCTGCTGCTGCTGGCTCCTAGCCTCAGCCAAGGCTCTCTGGTCCCTCGGCAGTCCAGTTTCCAAACTCGACCTTATCAAGTTGTCCAAAAAGCTCCCATTCGTTCCCGTACCATCGTACAAGCTCTCGGCCATTTCCCGCGTGCTTTTTCCCAGCCCCGAACCACTTCCCCTAGGATTAGAAGTTCCCGCAGATTCCATCGGCACGTTTATCCCTTCCCTCTCCCTCTCCCTCTGCTGTTGTTGCTGTTGCTGATGCTGTTGATGCGCGATAACGTTTCTCTGCTGTTCCTGAAGCCCCCGCATCCTCTGCGTGGCAAAATATTGCTCAGGTATCATCCCCGGTACGTTCGGACCGCCGGCTATGAACGGCGCGGGCATAAACGGCGTCGGGCTCCAAAAATTGAACGGATGAGCAAAGGGTAGATGAGGCATGCCCTCCATGAACGGTGGCATCTTGAGCCCATTCGGTCCAGGGATTGGTCCCGGCGGTGTGAAAGTCTTCTGTGGTTTAAGCTGAGCTTTTTTATCCTGACCGACTTGTCTGAGGGCTGCGACAGCCGCGGTTTCCTTAGCCTTGTCGTCCTGCGGTTTCTGGTCCCTTTTCCGCGGCCTCATCAGATGTCGTTCCTTAACCTTGTACTCGAGCGTCGAATGCGGCACGCCATAATAACTCCCAGCCCTGTGAACGCTCATCTCTCCCCTCTGCACAGCGCGCACAGCCTCGACGAGACTGTCCCTGTCGTAGTTCCGGTATTTTCCTCTCTTCGGCCGAGTCCCCTTCCCGCCGGTACCCGGCTTAGGTTTGTTATCCTGGGCCGGTTTTGGGGCCTGAGATTGTTGCGGCTGTGGCGGGGTGTATCTCCCCCTTTTGAACGGATTCGAGTCAGCCATCATCTGCGTCTGGGAGACTACGCCCTGGGGCATACCCTCCTGGAACTTGACGCTGATACTTTTGGCTATAACGTCGCGAAAGTTTACCGAGACGCCCTTTCCGGCTAGTGAATTCGTCGGACTGCTCGTACCCGAGAAAGCGGGACTCGCTCTTTCCATAAGACCCGGACTGCCTGCGGCGCTCGAGGCGGCTGCAAAATTTTGTGCAAACGCCGCCGACGACGGTTCACCGTTTTTACTCGATCCCGGAGTATTAGCTGGCTTGTAGGACGGAATTTTCAGGATTGCTCTACCCTGAGCGCTGTCGCTAGCCTCCTCTTCGATACTTGGATTAAAGTCGTCGTTCGTTATCGGATCTCTGTGTTGCTGCTGGTGTTGCTGCTGCTGTTGCTCTCCGTTCATGTCTTTGCTAAGTCGCTTGTCTTCGCTCATCAGCCGTCTCATTACCTCGGGGATACGATAATCCGGAGTTTCCATACCTGAAACATTTCCTAAATAACAACAGCCTCGCTTCTCATTCGGCGGATCACAGCTCGCGGGTTTTTAAAATGGGATAGATTCGGGCGTATTATATAAGAATGAGGAAATGATCGCGAGGCATTCGGAACTGCACATCGACGGGATCGTTGGTTGATACGGAATTCAAAGTTTCGAAGCAAAGTGCAACTCTGTAAGACTTCGGGAATCGATAGAAGCCCGACCCATCCACTTGGCGAACCAGTTAAATTTCATGCCTTTGGAAATGGGACGTTTGAGTGGCTTAGCTAGTTTTATCCGAAATAAATTTCTGGATGGTTTTGGCGAAAGGACGAAGTAAAAGAGACATTAAACCAAGATCCGTTTATCATAGACACGATGTATTTGTATGGATCTGTGAGAGGAGATGAATAATGGGGGTAAAGGAGAAGGAAAGAAATGAAAGTAAGAAGAAGAAAAAAAAAAAAAACTAATTAGAAGCAAACCTTTGAACGGTCTTGCGGCAGCCAGGATCCTTTGAATGTATGGTGTAATTGCCTGTTGTTCGAAGCCGGGCCATTCGGCTCCCGTCTCAGGTCCTCGTTGAAGCAATGCCCTTAGGGAATCCCCACCCCCACCCTCGAAGGCCGAAAACCTGACGAGATCTTCGAGAGAAAGGAGTGGCTTGAGAAGAGCTTTTTCAACTTCCTTTTCTTCCTCTGCTCCGGATAGCTCTTTGTCCTCGCCCTGTGCAAGGAAAACGGACGTGTAAGCAAGGGAAACGGTTAAACTGTACGATTGTGTGCAAAAAGACCTGAAAAATAAAAAAATAAAAAAAAATGAAAAAAAATTTCGTGTGAGTCAAAGTTTATAATTTTCCGTCGATTCTTCAATTTCTTTCACCGATAATTTCTCGTTTTATAATTCGAACGGCTAACGCGCATTTGGATTTGATAAGCTGTTCAACATTGTGCAATATAGCTAGGCAGCAATTTGTACATTTCGTTGATATCGCAGCGTTATAAAACCCGCGATAATATACGTAATGGAATAATTTTCACTCGTTTGTAAAGTTTTGAGGAGAAAAATCCAGATTCTAGATATTATACCCGTCTCGAATATACACTTGCTTTATTCACTCTTCACTAATTATCTAAGATTTATCCCCAATTGACCCAAAGTCGAATGACGATAGCGAATATTTTTCATTGATCTTTTGCACTGTTTCAGAAACTACAGATATAATCTTCGACCTTTCTCTCTCCTCCCGCTCCCCTCCGGCTAGAGGATTATCAAAACGTTTCTGCAAAAGTTAGTAAAATTAAATTTTTTTTTTTCTCCCCTCGTGATATTATATACGTTTACGTATATACGTATCTGTATACGTAATGTGTACCACATTACGTAAAGAGCGTCCAATGTTCGGAAATTGGATTGGTTCGTGGACGGCTTCCGAATGTCTTTCTTAGTTGACCTAACACTATTCGAAATACAGACAATTTCAGTCCGAGAATAAATGAAACAAATGCCAATATTCCGTCTCTTGATTTGCAATGAAATTTTATCAAATATATATCGACCCCCATTCCCATTTCCTTCCATTCGCAATATAATCGACTCGGTGTGATATCTCCGATTAAAATGTCTGGAATTCCATTTTTCAATATATAATATATATCATCTGATGGAATTCAGGATTGAATTTTTCCACAAGGACGAGTAGCACGGGGATGGATTTGGTTCGATTAGATGATGTTAGATGATGGTAGGATCGGAGATGTGCTGATATTTTTACTTTCAGTCTAATCAAGCGTCATGCAGCCGGGCTATAAACTAGTCTTTTGATCTAACGAAGTAATGAGGGGATGATATATGCTTGTAGGATAAAAGAATCACGTGGAAAATATCACCTAGTCTTAGAGTAAGTAGAATTTCATTTTTCCACACACAAATTTCTTCTCTTTCTCACAATCAAGCAATGCCAGATATCTAATTAGATCGAAATTAATTGTCTGGTTGAAATCAGACCGCGATATTCTCGTCACGAATGACCTTGGCAATAGTAAATCAGTGAATTACCACGTGGACTCTATATGAGACGATAAGCTTCTATACGATCAAAAGTCTGCCAGTATTCGTGTAGCGTATTGAATGAAATCCATGCAATCCTATTTACGTGTAGCTGCGCATACGGGATGAAGATCAGATTTATACGCAATAAATACACGCGTACATTCATGTATAAAGGTAACTACTATAGTAACAACGATCTGCACAGTCATGACAATACAATAATTATGATTAGAAGGGTGATAACAAGAGGAGAAATATTGACAATGCAAAATAATTGGAGAAATAACTAATTGCGATATAGGGAGAGAAAATAAATATACACACAGAGGTATGTTTTGAGTTGCATATATCAGTTTCATAATATGATCGGAGTAATTTTTTTTTATCCTTTTTTTTTTTTTATATATGTACGTGAAATAAAATTTGCTCAAGCTTTTGAAAAATAATTAACAAACGAACAGACTAGAGAAAGTAAAGAAATTTACTCCTTATAGTGCGAAAAATAATACTGACTTCCATACGATCTCAATTTTTACCCAAAACTTACCTCGTCATCTTCGTAGATGCCAAGTCGGCGTGTGTTAAACTACAAAAATTGGTGAAAAAAAAAAATATTCATATATCTTTGTATACAAGTTAAATAGCCCACATGCAAAGAACGCTGGATATACTATCTACGTAGCTCACGGCAATTGTGAATTTTATATTTAATGATAAATTGTATAATACACGTTGAATTTTATAGGCGATCTAATATAAGCCTTTGAATGCAGAAATGATTTTTTTTTTTTTCAAAATCAACGAAGCTTTTTCTCGCGAAAAATTATCGATAATTTTATTTCATTTGCAATCTGAAAGCAATGGTTTATTTCAATTCGAAATAAAACAACGATTCGAATCAAAAGAGAGAGAGAGAGAGAAGAAATGAAAAAAACAAAGAAAAGTCGATGTTTCGAATAATAATTCGCAAACAAAGAGCTGTCGAATTGTTCAAGTTTCGCAAAGAATGAGGGAACAAAAAAGTGAATCAAGTAATTTCCGAGAAAGTATAATTAGACCGTATAATCCTGTTTTTTTTTCTTTTTTCTGCCTTGTTGCTTTTTTTGGTTGCCAATTAGTCGAGGTTCGCGATCTGGCATATCGTAGCAACAAATAATAAAAATAATTTCTTTCGATGACCTGTAACGGTGAAAATTACACAAAACTGATATGTACCTTATCGAGCCTCGACACGCGACAATATTTTCTTCGAGAGTAATGAAAAAGCTTCGTTAGATATTATAAGTAGAAATAAGAAGAAAAAAAAAAAGAAAATAATATATAGACGAAGAAAGTATAAATCAGGAGAAAAAAAAAACAAGAATCCAAATTCTATATGCAGTACAAGTCGTAAGAAACAGGAAAAAAAAGAAATGAAAACTCAACAAAAAAATACAAGGCACTACTAACATCTAGATAACAATTTTTTCAAAATTGCCGTGGTGAGGTATGTTTTGGGGAAGCATCTTTCGTTCTTCCTATCCAAAACCACACTTTTATCTTTTTTTTTTTTTTTTTCATCACGCGTATAATATATAAGGTGTATATATATATTATTATAAAATTATTTATACGAAATGAGAAAATTTTTACACGCCTGTATCAAGCAACGAATCGTAAATACGTTTTTGAGTTTGAGACAAAAAAAGAAAAAAAAAAAAATGATTCACGGATAATAGATATATATATATCATGGCGTTAGATATGGATTGACCGATCGAAATTTTAACTTGAAATAAAATGAAAGAATACTTTACGATGTAGTTTAAAAACTTTGTAATATATATATATCTCCTAGTGTTAAATATCGCTTCGCAAATCGAGTCGTCCCCAAAACCTACCTCGTCCGCTTGTGGTGACGGAGTGGCAGTCAGGCAGACGGACGTGGAGACGGATGCGGAGACGATTGGAGACGCATTGGGTGTAGAAGGCACAACACTGGTCTCATGATGGTGATGATGGGTATGCGAAAGCGATATCAGTGAGGTTTCCCGCTCTCTTTCCATCGCTAACTTGTAGACCTTATTTCGAAGGGTGCTCCTAGGTATTCCGTATATCACTGCAGCCCTTCTAGTCCCAAGTTTTCCACTCTGTATGTCCCTCAGTGCAGCCTGCAACTCTTCCTCGGTATATGTTCTCCGTCCGCCACCGGCTCCCACGACACCATGGACACCCCCGACACCTCCGGGTCCAGTCATACGCGGTTTCGCGCGGTAACACGAACTGCTGAAACAGATCAGACCCCGTTCCTAAATTTTCCCGTTTCCTAAATTATTAGCGCCGGTCATCCTCGTCGAAACTAATTATCAAACTTTGATCAGAAATTGACCAGAAATCAAAGTCACGGGATTTCTCTACGGGGTCAAAGGTCCTATGCGCTATGTAGGTCAGGTGTTCGTCATTATGGAGTTTGCACACATATACGCGACTGTATCTTTCCGGTTGTTCCCACTCCCGCATCAAGCCATAGAGACGATGATTCCCGACTCTGTTACAGATTGGCGCGATCTTATTTCACCGAACTGAATTGCGGAATGAATTTCGAAACCGAAGATTGAAAACGAAAAAGAACAGAAACAAAAAAAATTGGGGAAGAAAAAAGGAAGGCCATATCGTACAAGAAGTTAAAAATATCAACGTGCCACGGCACCCCTTTGCTCACCCCTGGCCTAACCCTAACCTAACCATATCCCCACCGCGTCCTGCATCAGGCGGGGTCAACGACCTGCTCCACTCAGACAGAATCCGAGATAAAAGTGCATTTCGTACGCACTGGCAAACCGTCACACACGTTCAACCAACCCCTGCGCTTGTATTGGTCGATGCATGTGCATAGAAGGGGTATACGTCAGTGTGTGTAGACGTACGTCCGTCCGTCTGTATTTAGCTCGTGCGGTAGCCCGCTTATCGCTCTTATTATTTTTTTTTGTAATTATTAATTATTATTTTCATGCGCGTTTCAATTCGCGAATCTTATGTGTCACATTGAGGAGGATGGAAGTGGTCACCTCGTTGCACAAAGGCTGTACAATCTTTTGCCGCGATATCGCTTACAGACTTCCCCTCGAACTTCTTTATTCTGTGCAATAATCCGTACTTCGAGAAAGATCTTTGAACTCTTTAACCAAGCCACCTGTCGATGTACATACGACTGTCATTGAACAGACAAATTTTCTCCACGATAATACGACGTCGGATCAGGAGACGAGGAAGTCTTTCGATCGGAATGAAGGATTCGGCGTTATACATTCATATTTATGAAATATATATTGGGATTTATTGTCCATATGCACAAGATTATATTTCTCGTGCTATAACCGAGCCTGTGGTATTCAGAAACGATTTCCACTCGAGAATTCGTCTTCTGACTTGGTATATCTTATCAGAAACTTGTCTCTATATGTATGTACATACGTTGATACATATAGACGTTAGAGTTTAACGCATGCGCCTATATCCCGGACAAAACACAATACATATTCCCGTCCTCCGGCTCCAGATTCATCTCCACCAAGCAGCACGACGTGTCGAGGTGACGATAGACTAATAATAACACGAAGATAAAAAATTCGACGCGCAAAATCTCTGTCTTGCTGTACTAAGACAGGGGGAGGGAATATTAAAAACAGAAGGGCATCGATCTCCGCGTCGCGGTGTCATCTTCGACTGATATTAAATGGAAATGTTGGAAACGGTTCGTAGTTGGATTAATTTTCAAGGTGTCATAGGTGAAGCGATTTGCATATCGTAGCATAAACCTTGTCGAGGTCAAAGACGTCTGTATTTCGTTCGTTTTCTTCCCAGAATGAGAAGAAATTTTTATCTTCTTCTCCTATTTTATCCCCAAGATCCGCTTAGTATTCAGATTATATTAGAATCGGTTTATCATCGCGTTGGTAAAAACCTTGGAAATTTATATAGTATTCTAATGTTACAGCGCACGAATAACCAAAGATACAGATCACAAGATGTGAATGTTCTCTAAGCTCGATACGAAAATCAATCTGCAAACTAACCATTGAATAATGTATCCCGAACGACGCGTATAACTATCTGCAAGAAAGCGCATCAGGGTTTATGAATTCAGATCGATTCGCGACTCGATGGCATTGAGAGTTCTTGGAAAATGAGGAATTAGTCATACCTAATAATCTTGACGGTTGTATGATTCAGAAAAATTTCCCGCGCTTCGTTAGGTACAATCGACTGATCATTGCGCATAAATCGTACGAGTATATTATACGAGTCGATGAAATGATAATCTTTGGTAAAGTTTCGCGACCTAGTCGATAGGTCAATTATTGAAAGTGTTGTATAAATTTCTATCGTTCGTTGCGTGAAAATATTTCCTGTGGCAGAAATCATTTGGCAAATAATTAATGCGCGATTATCAATTCAATTCGACCCATTCATATTTCGAGGCATCGGCGTAATCACGGCTAAAGAACTCGCGCCTCGAGCCAACCGTGCGACAATTCGACCAATAATAACCGCAAGAACGCGCGTGTCAGGGTCGGAATTCGACCAATCAGATTCGAAATTCTATTCCTACAGCAGTCGTTATACTCGACAAAAAGATGTCTGCTGGTGATAAAAGGCATCGAAAAATGGGAAAATGGAAAGTCAAAAAGTTCAGTGAATCGTAAAAGTAATTTTTTTCTACTCACTTGAAGATGCTCTTCGGGTCTATTCCCGTAGGCATTCTAAGAGGTATTTTTTGTTGCTCCAATAGGGATATGTTGTTGTCCTGTAACACGATAATGAACATAACTTGCAGGGATTATTTATTTCCCGATAACGAGAAACTCTCGGCATAAGAGAAAGTCCGGAAAGCCAGCTTCCCCGTCTACGTCCATACTTTTTCCCATACGATTTCTCAGCAGATAGAAAAAACGGGATAATCCGTCGCGAGTATTACCCCGCGAATAAAAATCCCGCGATTTAACGTACCTGAGAGTTTCTGGGTTTGGCAGAGAGATCGAGTGGCTGATCAACGACCGAGGGTGTTTCTTGGTGGGCAGTTACCCCGACCCGGGGTGCTTCCCTCGGGGGTAAACACCACTGTGGCAAAAGCGTCGGATATCCAGCAGCGCCTCCGGTTGCACCGCTGAGGGCTGCAACCGCCGCCAACGATGCGGCCATGGCCGGATCGACCTGTACCGACATCGGGGATTCTGCTGACCGAAGACTGCTGCTGCTCTCGCTTTGCGGACTCTGTATTTCGCGTAGGAATTCGAGAAAGACATTTTCTAAATGCTCTGCTTTTGGCTTTGCGGATTTTTTTCTTCCGAAATATACGATGCGAGAAATAATCAAGTCATAATTATCATAAACGAGAAAAAAACTTACAAGGGGCGGTTGTTCGTCGTGCGGCAGCTTGCCATCGAGGCAGAGATAGCACTCGTCCAAGGGCTTCCAATCCACTGGTGGAGGACTCGAACGTCTGTTCGCGATTCCGATGCCGAGGTACGGCACGGGTCTGAGGGTGTTTTCTGGGGCGAATCTCGATTCCTCCGTTTCCTTGTTCCCTTCGGGGCAGGTGGGTCCTAAGACTCCAGAAATGGGCGCAGGTCCCTGGAGTTCCTCCTCTTTCTTCACCCTCAGCAGTCCTTGTGTCCCCTGTATTCGCTCCAAGGCGACTTCTTCCGTTTGTTCCTGAAACCGCGTGATTCAAAGTATTTAACTTCCCCTCAAGCTCGTGGAAATCGTTCGAGGAAAGCATGGAAACGATAGCTTCCCACGTCGATCGCGTCTATGCGGTTATACGGGATTTACCGCACGATCATAAACGCGGGTGGGGAAGTTAAAGGAATACAAGGATGCGAAGACCAACCTTGATCCCTTCCGTCTCGATAATGTTCGATGAGTTGATCGTGCGCAGAGGGCTCGTGTCTCTCCTCGTATCTTGGACAATTTTTTGGTCTATTTCCTCCTCGTCTTCGTCCTCCTCCTCCTCTTCCTCCTCCAGGCCCTGGTCCCGATCCGCAGCTTCTATCTTGATCTCTTCTGACCTCAGCCGAATATCTTCGAGCCTTTTCTCTTCCTCGTGGTCCTCGTCCGGGCTGCAGTGATCCCGATTTTGAATATGAATATGGGGCTCTTGTTTCACCCTCAGCTGAACCGTCGCAGCCGCCGACACTGGCTGATGGTGGTTCTGGCTCGCGGGTGGATCTTGGCAGAGAGATGGTGGGTGAAGATGATGGGGTTGCGTTATCGATGCACTTCGACTGCTGCTGTATAGCGTGTCTTGGTAAAGCTTCCATCTCCTACGGCCCATCAATTCTTCCGCTACCCTTTCTAGACCTGCGACACCACCACAACTACATCAAACAACAATGAGCGATGAACTTCCACCGTTAATTTACCCTACATACATTTGCTTTACATCGATTTCAAGCCAGAGGAATAAAAAGCGAGGGGGAATTCGCAAAGTTTATAAAAGATATGAAAATAATGTAAACCATCATTCGCCTCATTCGCTCATATACAGATTACGATTCGCACAGTGAAATAGTCGATATAGGTGCAGATACTGGGAAAGGCGTGAAATTCCGTTGGCAAATTTAATTACCACACGGTCAATAATATGCCGATAGTATAAAGTCTATCCGTCGTTTAATTATTCTCTTCGCGGTATTTAAATGACAGATAAATCATCTGACCTGGCTATATGCTGTTGATGAAAACTTGCGGTAATTAATAGCGAGGATTTGATATACGACGTGATTTGTCTCGTTAGGATATACAGTGTGTATGTTATAATTGGAGGAAATATACGGCCAGTTCTCCTAGGCTTGAGGCTAGAGAAGATTTTATTCCTGCATTATAATATGCGTATGTACGGTTAAATGATACTCGATGCACTGGAGCTTTTTATTGCGATGTTTCAGTGTGGTAATAGCGAACGGAAATCGCAATATCCGTTGATAAAATATAAACTATTCGCCTTTTGGATAAGAACGTGTAAAAAAATGCATGTGAATAAAAATAAAATGAAATAATCTGTTATCAGCGCAGTTTGTCACGAGGTCTGCAGCACTGCGGTGGGCGCGTTCAACAATTGCATAGTGCAATGCATATCACATACGTATATATATATTTATATACATGTGTACGTGTATGTATAATGCATTAGCGCAAAAAAACCCTGGTTATAATTATTATTTTTATATGAAAAAAAAATTTCACCGCTGAATAATAGACAGGGATGAATTATTCTCCATAAATTTTTATAAATTATTATCATCGAAAGGTTTGGCCTGTGTGACACGCACGGGTCGTATAATGTCTATAAAATAGCACCTATACGACTAGTTGTAGAATTGAATATTCCGCCTAAATTTCAGTAATGCATACAGCTAATCTAAATATAATGTCGTGTGAAGAAAATCGTTCATGTCGATAGACAAATCGATGATTATAAATGACTGTACAGACCCTGAAAGAACGACGAGGATTCCGCCTCCGTTTCTGATTTTCTATACATCAACACTTTGTTTGCTCGTTTATTTTCATTCTTTTTATTTTCTCTCTCCTCTCTCTCTCTCTTTCTATCTGTCTATTATTATTATCATTTCTTTTTTTATTCCAAGCATTCGCTGATTTTATTCCGAAGATAAAAACTGAAATACAATAATTAGACTTGCACTAAAAGCCAGTCCGTCGCATGCACGAATGTGCTCAGTGCGAGTAAATATTTCATAGACTGCAGGTAGGTAGGTGCGTTCAATTTTCTTTTTTTTCTTCCTACCCTCCGCTTGACAATAATTTGGCCTACAATACCCAACCCCGCATCTATTCGGTCATTAGGGACGATAAAATGGTTCTAGGAAATCGCGATTCAAAGTGACTGCGACTTTTTTCATTCGTCGAACTGGATTAATTGACTTTAGTCTATTGCAGTCGATGATTCATACGCGTATAGAATGACGAAATATCTCAAACTATCTGACAAAGCTAAGAATTCTCAAGAGAATCGGTTTATATTCGCTGCCGATCAATCGCGGACGGTATAGATATAATTAGCTTCGAATTTCATTTTTCCACTCGAACGACGAAAGTTTTATCGACCAAGTTTCGATCGACTATATTATAGCCGGCTAGAAGGACGAAGGTAATAATTCCAAAGTGCAGTTGTGCGACGTGGTATGTATAGCAGCGGGAAAACAATGTAGCAGTGGGTGCATGTAACTTCTCGATTAATAAATCAGAATTGTGGAAAAGTGGAGCAATACTAGTAGTCAGTTAGGTGTGGGTATGGAACGGTGTAAGTTAAAACCTGCAGACAATGACAAAGTTGGTAAAACAAACCATAGTAGGTACCAACTACGCGCGTGGGTGTACGTGTATGTCTGTACTTTATTTTATAGTATAGGGCGCATCGATGTGCGCTCTAGATAATAAAATTGATCGACACATCAAACCGACTATAATGCAGTTCTGTTATTCGTAGATATAGATACATATACGAAAACAAAACGCTATTCGAACGAAAAAATAAATTGTATAAAATCCGTATGAATTCGTTGAAAAAAAAAAGAAAAAAATTATAATTTCATTATATAGTTAATTAATGCATAATAACGTATCGCCGCGTCATACCGCGAATTACGTAATAAAACTAGTTATTGCGTGGTAATCAGATCCGGAAATATATTTCATTTCATTCCCCTCTACCTCGCTGTATGGCGATTCTGAATAAAATTAGCTTGGAAAAGTCATCGGAGAGTTAGACTTTATATTGCAGATTCAAAAGTCCGCATTATCGTCGTCATAACTAATTTTAGTTTTCTACTACTAGTTCCGTCCTCGTTGAACAAGTTTTACTTTTTTTCCTTTTGCTTAGGTTTATTCCATCAAACTAGATACTTCTATGTATATATGTATATATTTTATAACGTTATTCGCACGATAAAATCAGCAAGTGTCCCCACAGTAAATATAAAACACACCTACGTGCCAATACATCTATAAAATACTACACCCTACTCATAGGCTACACGCTCGCGAATCTATACCTATATACATGTATATAGGAATGTTATTTGTAAATTCGCTAATTATCCACGTGAACAAAACACGAGTCTAAGATATGGTATAATTAATTCTTATCCATTTATACTCGATGAAATAAATTTCATTGAAAATGTTAGATGTTAAAATTATCCCGTATAGCCATAACTCGACTAGACGTATGTATGCATGTATGTGTGAATAATTATTATCGAGGTTTGCGTATTGCATTATCTAAATAAGCACTCGCCTGTCTCTGGGTTAATAAAAAGAAATATAATATAATAGGTTCATGTATTAACACAGCGTGTGCGAAACTGTTTTCGCGTGTGAAAAACATCTGAATAAATTATCCCTGTTTGTCAAATGTTTCAACTAATGGAAATATCTACTGCCTACACGTGTTGTTGAATTGAACATTTGAACATTTATAGATATATGGGTATAAATATTCGTATGCCATCACACACACTTGCCTATCGGTATATATCATACTGTGTAAACCTCGCGGTCTCGACGCACATTTTCTCCGATTATTGGCATAAAATTGAACTATTTTTCATCCTCACATTATTTGGCCAACTGTTCAATCAATCGAGTCGTAGTAATTAATAAAAAAAAAAAAAAAATACTACCAACGAGACGAAGAGGATCTTCATGTATTATTTTATCGTCAGATCGTCGAAATTATAGGCTATTTCATGGAGTACGAAATTTTTTGGAATAGAGCTTAAAGTTTGAGACCTGAAAATACGGTGTACAAAGTACACGAAGCGAGGAGTCAGATTCCAGTATTTCGCGCATTTGATTGCAATGAAAAAAAAAAAAAAAAGAAGAAAAATGATCAGTCTTTTATTTCGCATTCTGTACAAGGCGGCGATTAGCTTTGAACTAGGAACGTACTATGGACATAACTAGCGATTTGTAAAACCTGATATTCGAGTAGTGACGCGTATTCGCCAATTACTAATCCCCGCAGATTGTGTATACGGAAAATATAAACGACTCGGGGTCGATTCAAGGTGTTCAGTAAAACTATGATAGGAACTGAAGGTATCGCTTCTTACAGCGGCTTACCCGAAGATCTGAACAAAAATTTCCTGACATGTCGTAAGTATCTGTGTATAATATAGATTGGCCATGAATCAAACGCGAGTGGTACAGTTCCAGCAGCCACGACGAGGGATAAAATGAATAGAGGCGATAGTGACCTACGAGAAATGCGAGATCAGCTAGCGTAGTTGTTACGTGTCCGTGACACCGGACCTGCGACTAGCTTCAGAGCCAATAAAATAGCCCCCGATAAGAGCGCGACTTGCTACGATAATCGCTATAGTAACTATATCGTTGTTAATTGTCTCGATGATTGAAACCGAGGCGAGAGTGCTCGATAGATAAATTCCTTTTTTTATCATTCAACGATTAACGGAATGGAGTGATTGAATTATTCCACGATTACCATTTGGCGTTGAGATGAAAACATCTCGCGTACTTTCCGTCATATACGATATAATGGTAATTTTGCCAAACTGCATCGTGGCTCTATCCTCAAATTCAAAGTTGAGTTTGAAATTCTTACTCTCCGCGTATGTAGAATTCCGCAATCGAGGAGTAGATAGATGGTAGATACACAATAACCGGGCAGACTGATAAATGCCTAATCTAGTTTCTGCCAAAGAGCGGAAAAGATATCGCATGCGACATAAAGATGCCCTCGTTTTGCGAATAAAATGAATTCTCTCCCATGGCTGGTTCGCATGTAAGTATGATCGTATATATAGAATATATCTTGAACGTTGTCGGACGTATAGGTAGAATTAGGGTCATACACGACAGGAAACCGGTTGCCAGTCTGCCACACATCTATATCTTTGATCGTTGGCGCATGAACACACGTACACGTGGATACATTCATGATACGAGTACATATTTAATCAGTAGTTTAGTGGTGGACGAGTTTTGGACAAAGAATGGCCTTGTGGTGTGGAGTTACAGCGTTTCCCCACTTGCTGGGACATTCTACTAGTCTAATGTCGTTCTCTGATTGGTAGAAACGAGATTAGAATCCTTGTCCGAAGTCGGTAGAAGCCGGTGGTATGAATGGGTCGAAAAATTACTCGAGTATCATTGGCTGGTTTGGAGGCCATTCGTTTCTGGATTAGAAAATGGTGTGGCGTTAGGCACGCGCCCACATTATTCGGACCGCGGACGGACAGTGTATAAGGTAGAATAGTGGGGGCCTCGGACTTGAACCGTAAATTATCACCGTCACTACACGAATCTAGGAATATTCCGACAGAATGATGCATACCCACCAATTACGCGAATTAATCATTTTTATCAGGGCCCTATTAGTATCTCTTCATTTTGAATGAAAGAAATTCCGGCAAAATATAAATTGGCAAAAATTTATTGGACTTGCAGAACGTGTCTCCGAAATACAAGAGGAAGAGAGATATATGAATGAAAATAAGCGCAGATGTCTAGCTTGTAATTTATTCTGTATAAACTTTTCGCAAACTGAACTGCAAAGCAGCCTGCAATGCTTCTTATCCCGTATGGGTTAAAAATCCGGCATAAGCCTCTCGCTCTTATTAAATTCAGCTGTTGATACTTACTGACTTACGAGATTGTCTGGCGAGGTCAGTCAGTCACCTGCGGTTCGCGACTCTGATATAAAATCGAGAAATCCATCGCATCTACAGAGTCGAATGAAATTTGTATCTGTGAATAATTCACGATCTGGGCTAGCCGGGTCTTTATACTTTCATGCAAAGGGGTCGCTTGCTCGAATTTGAACTACCCTTGCCTGGATTGAAACCGCGTCTCACTTCGTGAATTAGCAACAACTATCGATCCCGAGTTAGAAAAAAAACGAAGAGGAAATAGTAGGAGGGTGAAATTTTTTGCCAATTTTTTCACATTTCTATCACCAAAATTGCGGAAGGTTTCGCACATATGTATGTATATAGAGAGAAGAGTGTCGACCTGGGTCGGGGTGGTGGTACTTTGCCAAGAAACGCGGAGAGAGAGGAGAAGAAGGAAGGAGGTCGACGACGGAGCCACCTCACCCAGTATACAGGTGGTTGCATGGGTGCGCGTTGTGGGGTCGCGCATCGACGAGGCCTACCCCAACGGGAGTAAACGAGACGTCTGACGTCACAGGCGCAGTCGTCGGCTACTACCGGGTTAAAAAACATTTTCCAAAATTTTTATGGGGAGATTTTTCGAATTTTCGATCGACTCGAAGTCCTGAATGAAATTCGGGGATTAATTATGAGAGAGGATATTGGGTGGATTATAATTTCGTCTGTGAGAAATCAGACAGGTTTTTCGAGCGTTATTGCGACACGAGAAACTGCCGCGGCGTTTTAAAATACTTCGTGACATGTACGCGTTAATCATAATTAGCGACGTGTAGTTAGACCGTGGGTTGCGGTGGGCGATAATCTTGTTCGAAGTTTATTTTCTCAAGAAGTATAGTGTATATCAGTCTCCTTAAAATTTCAACAAATTTTCTCGTCCGCGTATACGTCGTGGAGAAGAAAATTTGTCAATTTGAACAGCGGTGATTCGGAGTGAGGAATAAATGTAACGAGACGAAAAGGCTAAATCCACCAATTCCCTGCGTTGCGTAGGCATACTTGTTTGTTCGATTAACGATTTATCCGTTATATTGTATATTTACCGGATTGACAATCACATTCGGGGTTTAAAGAAGGGTTCAAATCATTTCAACCGGTCGCAGGAATCAATTTGAATATTTATACCCGCCACACACACACACCGTATTTCTCTACCAACGAAACATTCCCGATATTATATTTTCCAGGGAAAATAGCTCCGCTACTGCACCACGAAATGGACGTTTTTCCGCATTATTTCATCACGTATAAACTAGAGAGCGAATACAATCGGGCGACGAATCATCAAAACGACATTGATTGGTGTGAAAATTAAATCTCTATTATCTGTTCGGGTTTAGGTACCCCGAAAATTGTTATATAACACGATATAACACGAAAGAAAAAAAATTAGCGAGGCTAAAGGTTGAAAGATTTTCTTCAGGAATGTCTATGAAAATTGTTTCTGTATCTTTGATAAAAAAAAAAAAAAGAAAAAAAGTCCCAACGACAGGCATAATTTTTTCACTAATATATTCATCAGGGTATAATATCGAGGATGGACACATGTGCAGCTATGGCATGAACGTAAGGTAGCTCTTTCAAACTATACCTGCCTGGATGCAGTAGCTTTAATCGATATCAAGGGTGAGGACACAACGCCACTGCGAGAACCCTACCACTCCACCTACGACATTTCGTTCAACGATCCTAACGAAGAGAAGGAAAGGGGAGAGAAAATAAGGGAAATATCGGAACTCATAGGGCCGGAAGTCGAGGAATTGCAACTCTGACTGACGTCAGTTTTGAGAATGAAACTTTTCCTTCCTTTTCCGCGTCTTTTCTGCTACGAGTCTATATCAGTGACGTTATAGCAGCCTTGGCTCTAGTATATAATAGTTTGGGAATAAGACGAAAGCGGGAAAGTTCAATGGAGATGGTCGCCATTTGAGAGATGCGATCCTAGCCGAATCATACCGGAAGTTTGCGAAAGCTAGACTATCTGAGTAGCCAAAGATATGGGAATATAGAAGTGCAGTAGCGACGACTCCTTTGTACTCTGCGAAATTTTCCATTGCGTATATCTCCGCTTCCGCGTCTCGTCATTTTCCGTTCTATTTTGTCGACGATTATTCGTTCTTTTCGAATAAGAGCGCACGAGCTGATCGAGTGACGAAAATTGAGGGGAATTTAAAAACCAGATTGGCGACACTTCGAGCAATGATGTTTTTCAAAGGACGTTGAAACGTGACGAGCATACGTAAACATGTTATATTGGTAGACCGTGAGTCGTGACTAATTTTTCTTTTCGCAGACTGGCACCGATGTCTCGCGATTCGCGAGGTTATTTATCGAGGAAAAAGATTTCACGCTATTATACGGATCGGTACAGTGCCCAATGTAATCACGCCTTAATGTGTGTATGAAGTGAATTAACAAGAAAGGTTTGAGGTTTACGCAGACGGTTGAAAACCCCACCGGATCACGAGCGTACAACTTGTTGATATTATCCCCACGTAGATACACACAGTTACACACTCGAACTCCCGCACACGAAGATAAACGGAGATGAAGAGATACGGATCAAATGTGGATATCGCAGTTTTGCCTTTATTTCTATTCCTCTTCAAATCCCGAAACGAAAAATCTCCAAAACGGACGCGGAGAAGTCATCCATCGACGGAATAAAAGAGCGGAAGAATGAGGACATTGAATAACGAAAATTGACAGGATGGATAGTCCAGCGTCGTCTCGGTTAATACGCGAATACGAGCGTGCATATCGTGTCCGTATGTAGAGATTGACGTTAAAAACTCATATAATAGGATTAAATGCAGGGGACTGTATAATCCGGATGTATCGTATAATTTTTTTATTAACTCATAACACCGACCAGATTATACATCTCTCGATGTAATTAGCAAGGCAATTTGTAAACGATCCTTACTCACACCTCACGTCGTTAGACTTCATTCAGGATTTTTGTTATATTTCTATATATTTCTGTTCACATCTTCGAAGGGATCCACATGGGGGCAGAGACTCGTTTACTTATTTATTTATTTATTTATTTATTTATTTATTTATGAACTTGGCTCGTCGCACTAATTTTGCGTGAACTTAACGAATCGAGAATCGCGAGGCGGGCAGACAGGAGGCATATCTGGCCTTTTGTCGTTCGTTCGATCGGATGCTTGGGCGCGTTTAACAAGAGTTTTTAGGAAACGATTTTCGAGGCGTTGCATCGGGAAGAAAGACGCGTCATTTTCGTCAATTTACCCCCCGTACAGGGGTGAAATTCCCCATCCGCGGCAGGTCCCCACCATTCCGTTAGCCGCCCCTCAACCCGAAGCGAGGTCAATCGAAAGAGAAGGGCGGAGGGGTTGGAACCGCCAAAGACGACCCCCACTGTCTCGCTGCTACCCCTACGCTACCCCCACTCCCAAACCACCTCCCAATATCGTTTCATTACGCATCTGAACCCGACCCAACCCCCTCACCCATAACCCTGCAACCCCGCGAACCCGACGCCCGAAGAAACACGAAGTGGTACGAATTTTTATTGTTACTTTGCGCGGATTGGAGTATCTTTTTTTTTTTTTTTCCTTTTTTTCTCTCACCCCTGTCTTTCTCGCTTTTAATTTTTTTCCTCTCCTTTCACGACGTTTTTATAAACCATCGATCCATCAAATTTATTATTATTTCTCTCACTCACTAGCCCCGGACACTGCGGTATGTTAATCTGTACGAATTTTTATTGCATTTATTTCAAGTTGTGTTAAATCTGTGAAAAAATGATTCTTGGACATTAAACTAAGGGAATTGAATCGAATCCCGAATCGAGGGTCGGTTGATTAACGTCATTGTAGTTATACGCACGACTCGATGTATACACATCCCCTAAATCAGCTGCGTTTGTGTTTATGCAACCCCCTGCCCCTGTCGCATTGTCACATAATATACGCATCTGCCGGACCTAAATTCCGTCCGTAAATTACACGGGGCAATTATCATCGAGACTTTTAAACACTGGAAGTATAAGTCAGGGTGGTTTTTCAGCATACAGCCACTCTCACTCACTCATATCCATCCACGCACCTACGCACGCTGCACCCACCCGCGCACTCACTCACGAGTTGCACATTGAATAAAGAAGGCATATTCGCGTGTATATTATATAGAGAGATGAAAACGTGTTGAAATATGGACGTCGGATCTGTGATACGATATGATATACGTATGCGTATGTATAATTGGTATGGTTCAAAGGAAACTGGGGGTTGTCGGAGTTTAACTAAGAGAGAATAAGGCTGAAAACCTTTCGGGCGGCGGCTGTCGGGACGGCTGGTTGTCTGTGGTCAAGGCGCGCAGCCCGTGCAGTACTCGGCGGTCTCCTGACGCCCGTCGCGACGCCGGCGTCGCACCGCGAGAGTCGGAGGAAGGAGGTGGAAGCGCGCGGGGCGAGTAGCGCGAGGCAGGCAGGGTTTGGGTGAAAGGGGGGTTAAAGGGGGGAAATAACACCCCTCCGTCTGCCTGCCTGCCTGCACTCCTTGCATTCGCACGAAAATGAACGCGTATCTACTGTTTACGCTACTCAAATTTCGCGTCGAGACTCTCTCGCGCGTATAGATCGATTTCATACATACTACATATATAGAAGATTGAAGAAAGACGATTAAAGACAAATACATCTGACGACGAGCCTATATAACCACGTGATTAAAAATCCTCATCGATTTTAGATCTAATTTCTGTTTTTTTGAATATAATTATAATCCCCCATCCCGTCGAATAATGCGATATGAGATATAAAGGAATAAGCTGCAGCTGTTTATACGAAAATATTCTTTCTTTTTTTTTGACTAAATTTGTGAATAAACGCATAGATACAGCGTTGATCATATTTATATATAGCCGGTGTTAATGCAGTGCCACACCCATACACGCGTATATAGGGCACCTTCAAGTTTTTTTCTGGTTTTAATGAAAACCGCATAGGATTGCTTATCTTAAGCTTCTGCATTGTGAGCCGAAATAAAAAATTATTAAATAAATAAATAAGCAAGGAAACAGAGCCATATATGTATATATGAACGCTACACCGCAGAGCGATAGGGATACGAATATCCTCTGTCACCGCAGTTTACTCTCGTAATTTTTCCTCAAACCAGTGTTTCATAAAATTTCATCGTTCGCGTAATATACATGAGGGAATGGCCGAATACGCGATACGGATAAGGGATGAACGAAGAATGTGTAAAGTTGAAAAGATGCAGGTGTATACGTACGTATAACCTATACGTAGACATATAGCTGTATCCTTGGCCAAGATTCAGCATTTCAAATCGCAACAGGTCGCACTAGTCACGAACACGCTTACTACTCGTTGGGTAGACATATACAGATGTACGTGGGGTATACTGCACGTGGTTTAGTTGGGTAGGTTACCCCGACACACATAGGTGGAGGAAGTAGAGGCGCGCGCGGACACACGCGCGCATCTAGAGAGAGGACCGCGTGCATGCGACCTGTTCAACGGTATCAACAAACCCGACCGTGGAATGGTACTGGCAAATGGCAAATGGCAAATGGCAACTGGTATGAACGGCGGACTTAACGTTACCGAAAGGATTGACACAGAGTTTGTACGAACGCACACTACTCGGTGCTTCGCTGCACCGTACGTACTGCACTGTTAAAAGTACGTCGCGACGCTTCGCCTCAGTAGTATAGTCTAGTGGCGTTAAGGCGGCTGGGTATTCAGACATGTATGTATGTATGTACGTGTATTTGAGTACCCTACACCGCGAGAGCGTAAGAGAACGTCGCGACGTTTTCGAGAGTCTTTTACAATTAGTTATATACAGAGAAAACATACGGATAGCATACATATATATTATATATATAAATATAGACATACATAGAGATTGAATAAGGGTTGATGTTGAAAATTCATTCATTCCTTCGCACACATATACATATATATATTAATTATGACAAATATGAGTTATTTGAACGAGATGATAAATGCATGTCATATGTTACGAGGGGAAAATTTGCTAAATAGAGGGAATGAAAAATCCATTAAAAAAAAAAAAAGTTCAAAATCGGAGGGGAAAGAGAGAGGAAAAAAAAAAAAAAAATTTATGAAATAACTCACCGACTACGTAAACCATATTCTTCGTCCATCGCAGTAGCTCGCGTCGAATGCGTCGCCGTTCCTGTATGCAACGGGCATAGGAGCAATCCGCCATTTTTGAAATCACATCTTAGGGATGTGTGTGTGTTGGCCGTGCGCGCTTGTACCTCAAATATACACGCGGCTGTATGCGTGCAAGGGGAAATGCACCGGGTACGCCGTGGGGTCGGCGGTGCCCGGGGTGCTGGTGGTGTTCCTTTTTTGGTGGGGATGACGGAGGCAAGGGGTAACGTCGCTCCGTCGGAGGTAGGGGGGGAGTGTGTATATTCTCCGTGACGTCACGTGACGTCGCCTGGAGGGGATGACGGTCGTTGCAACGGCGGGACGGAACGGTCGCGTCGGCTTCGTCTGTTGCAAGGGGGATAAAGGAGAAAAAGGTGGGGAGAAATGTAATAGAGATAGAGAGAGAGAGAGGGACGCGTTGCCGTGAAACTCTAACGGGGGTTGGAGAGGGAGAAGTTTTCTTTCTCGGAGTGGGACAGCGGCAGGGTTAACCCACCCGATCGGATATTGTGTGTTGATGTCGTTCTAGTAACGCGCGAAAAGGTTATAGGCATACAGACTGCAGGAACTGGAGGTATACGTTATCATCCATCTATACCGGAGCTATGATAAACTCACAGCGTCGACGAACAAGCCCCCGTTTTTTTATTTTAATTTTTTCTAAAAAAAAAAGAAAGATTTTCTTTCCTTTTTCAAATTATTTCATCCCCCGTGTGCAAAATGGGATCTAAAACTTTGGGTAACGAGCGAATTTTCTTCGACGTCGACTACTGATGTCAATCTCGTCGTCAGTACCTGAAAGCAAACAAGCAATACGAGACGGTCAAAAAATCATACATCTCCCCAAGCATATTATGACGAGGGTTAAAAAATGTCAGTGTAAAAAAAAAACACATAAGAAAATCCTCTCAGGAAAATCTTTTTCGGACATTGCTATCGCCTCCCCTAAGCGCAACGCTGGATGCATATGCACGCTAGCAAAGTGTGCCTAAGGGGTGGACTCCGTGTCAGAGTCTTGACGATATTTCAGATTATGGAAACTGCGGAGAGAAGAGGACAGAGCTTGTAGATATAGGATTACGGATAGCCAGTTTTCCGGGGAGAATAACCCCCGGCCGAAAAATTCCTCCTGGGAATTCGGTTCTTCTCGAAATGAAACATTGGCGTAAGAACGCGGAAGGAAAGGGTCGGCGGACGAGGAGCGCCTCGCGGAGGAGAGAGAAAACTATGTAGGTATAGTACGGGGGTTGGAAGGGGTGGAAGAGCCGGGGTGGTGGTATTTCTACTGGCGGTTGTGGTGGGGTAGGGTAGGGTAGGGTAGATGTGTGGGTGCAGAATGGGTGCAGTAGGTAAGGGGAAGGGGCGTAAGGGACCGCGACGGGCAGAGAACGCCTAATATGCAACAAGAGAAAAAGAATTATCGATCAATAGGGTAGTAGCTGGTAACCATCCTTTCATCCTAGGTTGCCACGCTCCTCTTTCTCTCCTGCCTCTCTCGCCATCGCCCTCAAGCTCTATCTTTCTCGTTCCCGAGTCTCCTCCAACTCCCACCCGCAACGACTCATCCCAATTTCCTTCTTTATCTATCCACCTAGCGGCTATTCCACCCGTAGAATAACTACCCCGATACCCTCGCTTCCGCCCCTTGCCGACGGGCTCGTAGAATTCAGGGTGCGTCAGCTCGGTGCATCTTTGACGAAACGACGAGTACTTGCATCCCGTTCTTCCTCGAGCCTCGATCTAATTTTCATGATAATATATATAATATATATATACGTAAATAAGAGGAAGTTTTCGGAACCTTTTTTTATTTCCTTAAGGCTGACACTTACAATGTCGTTATCTCGTTTTTTTTTGAATTTTATTTATTTGTAAACAGAACACGTGATCGTTGTGTATAATATTATGTGTGCGGTTGAAAACAGTCGGTGATTAATTTTTCGCACACATGCCTATATGTCTACGCTTGTAGGTATATTATGCGTAACGTATGTACGCGAATTCGACAAAAAGCAAAAGCCTCGGGGGCGAGGAAAAGTTTCGATGTCATATTTATACGAGAGACAAACAGAAACGGGGGAGAGAAAATACCTGACCGCGATTGTACGCGATTCAATAAGTAAAAATAAAAAATCAAAATCAAAATCAAAAAAAATAAAAATAAAAATAAAAAGTCAGGAAAAAAATTCGAAACGAGATGAAAAAGCCCGGATATAGCCTCATGCAATGTATAACGTTGATTTGCAAACATCGAAACGCCTCGATTCATCGTCTCCCGTTTTTTCTTCTTTTTTCTTTTTTACACTTTTTTTCTTTCGTTTTCGTAACCAGGGATTTTTCATCCATCCATATCCATCGACATTCATACATATATAGTATACACAACACGCAGAATCTCGTCTAGTTAAAAGCGAACCTGTAAAGCCCGGATCTGCCAAAACAAAGGGAACGAAACAACCAAAAAGAAAAAGAAGAAAAAAAAAAAGAAGAAAAACCGGAAAAAGAGAAAAGAGAAAAAGAGAAAAAAAGAAAAAGCCCTTCAACCGCGTGAAAGGGTGCATTTCGGGAATGGTATATGTATTCTCTATATACCAGCCGAAAGATTCTCTCTGAGCCTGCATGGACCCGTCCCTATAGTAAGTATAACCGAAGGGGTGCAGCGCGCTAGTACCTATACTACGGCGTCGAGGGGGTGGTAGTCGTAGTGGCAAAGGTGCAAGGTACATCGCGCGTTGACGGTACACCAGAGGCGGCAGTAGTAGAGACGGGGAATTTCAGGAAGTAGACGAAAAAGAAGGGATGATAAGGGGGGGGGGGGGGGGGGGGGGGGAATGGAAAAGTGCACCCACGCTGCTTTTTCCCTCGCCTAGCTGCAGCAGAAGGCCCGGCAACGAAAGGAAAGGAAAGGAAAGGAAAGGAAAGGAAAGGGTGCGTCAGATTCGGTTACTTGGCCTCCTTCCTCCCTCTGGTTCCCCCCTTCCTTCCGGCGCCTGGTGCTTCTAGTTTATTTTTTTACGTCTTCGTTTTACATGGTTCTTTTTTTCTCTCTCTCTCTCTCTCTCTCTACTTCTTATTTTTTCTTTTTTCCTTTCATTTTTCTTTCTTTATTTTCTGTTCTTTTTTTTCTTCTTCTTTCTTCGTTTTTTAACGAAGGATCCGCTCAATACCTCGGCTGTCATAACCTTCTCCCCTCCTATGCGCTCCTATTCGCTACGCTCACTCCCTCGCAGCTTTTTCCACTTTTTAATGTTTCGTTCGACGTTTCCGAGCGCCGGGCTCAAGGGAAGGGGCAGGGAATGGGGATGAGAATGGGTACAGGGGTGGCGGAGCAGGTTTCGTCGTTACTTTGTTTTACGGGCGACCCCACCGCATATGCGGAAGCTTCTCCGCGTTATTCGCTTCTCATATACCTACCCCCGACCGTTGCATCTACATTCACAACGTATAGCTATACCCTAGGTGTGCGGAAAAATTTCACCCAGAACTCTATTCGCTTCATTAACCTTACTTGGGTCTATAGACATGAATTTTCGAGTGTAAAAGCGAAAATACAATTTTGGTATTGCATCCTTCACGATCTGAGAGGGAGAGAAAGGTTTTTACTCTGTTTCTTTTTTTTTGCCAATTTAATTCTGACGTAATGAAGCGCAATAAAATTCACCGTTTCAATTATCATAAAGAATATTAGAAAATGAAAGAATCAAGTTGAGATATATTTGATGTTATGTCAAAAATGGGAAAAAGCCATATCCTTAATACTAAATACCGTAATAGGTATTTTTCCGAACGTAAAGGCGAGGTTTTTTGTCAATGACATTACCACAAAAATTGCCCACGTCTTATTTACGGGGTTTAAAACGAAATAAAAAATATACCTCCAACAATACTGTTAGGTATTTAGACTTTTTGATTTACCTAAGTCTCGGTAATAAATGTATTTAAAAAAAATGAAATAGGTTTCTACCTATTACGAATTTCTATGCAAAATATTTCAATCCAAGTCTATATTATCTAATAAATTTATGCAGAGAACTGGAATTTATAAATTTATAAATGAATATATGGGAAATAAATCGAAAAAAACGTTACGAAAAATCATATTAATTTGAATAATAATACAATTTTTAATCTATCTCGAAGGATCAGAGAGAATGAACTGCGTGGCGGTTTATTCTACCCATATATCGACTCCGATCGGCGCGAACTATAGAAAAAACTAACTTCGACTGACTATTGTATGTAATTAAACCTCAGACATCGAAATAATGAAATTTACTCGCCTCCGCGATCTATTGTCTTCAATTTTACCCACGCAATCAAAGATGCATCGCGCCAGTCCCCCCCAAACTTCCCAGCCACCCGCTAAATGCGCCACAGGTCCAACAGGCAGCAGCGTGAGCCTAGTCACGTGTGAATTCAAAATCGACACTTACGCTCGAGACATGGCGCTGTGTTCGTGTGGTCGCCATGTTTTTATACCGTGTCCCAAGCGTGGCGAAGCGGCGCAGGTTTCTCGTCGTATTTACGCTGATAGTGGTGATTTGTGAGGTTCATAAACTGAATAATACTCTTCCGAATAGTCAGGCCTAATATAAGGTGGGTTCTTTTGTTTCAAACAGTGACACAGTGGCCGGGAATAAAGCGCGAACGAATAGCTTCCGAACAAACGCCGGCCGACAGGCACTAACGTGTTCGAATTTTTCCAAGCCTCGATAAATTTCCCTTTGTTTTATCTCTACGAGTATTTTCGCCGGTTAAGTGACTTCGATAATTATTGTCGTGGCTAAGATCAGTTTATTCGTTAAATCCGAGATCATTCTTCGTCTTAAATAACGTCGGATAATACAGCAAAGCTTTATTTCTTTCAATAATTCCGAATCGTACGGAAAAAAATGTGTATCGATGTATTCAAGTGACAAGTCAAGCCAGTGAATCGAACGTGTTGTGAATCCGTGTCAATATTTACGTGGATATCACTGTTTTCTCAATAATCCACCACGCAAAGGATCACGAATAAAATAAGGTAAGATTTTTCGTTACAAAGGGTGCTCACCGTCCGTTAAAATAACAGAAGTTACGCGGAATAAACATCGCGCGATATGCCAGTCGCATGCGAGCAGCTGATTTCCATTTCTCCGCTTCATTTCCCCGGCGAATTTCATCCACTCGGTTGTTTAAACTAATTAATATCTTCGCTGCGATCGTTCTTAATATAATTAACAAAAGTTTTCGTGACGTAGTATAATATTTAGCCGCCTTTTACATCTTGTTATTCGTTGCTACGGGCAACGCCAACCGTCTCTAAGCGCGTAGTAATACATGATTTCGCATCTTGTTATTCGTTGCTATGGCAACGGTGACGCGGTCAGACTCCGAGGGACTACTTTGCTGTTATAGACGCGCAGTGATTCCGCGTCGTTATTAACGTTTATATTACTGTTTATTGAGATTCAAAGACCGAAAATACGATTCTGAAGACTTGCCAGCAATATAAGGTACGCTTTTCTTCTTAAATACGGCGAATCAACGCCCGACATGAGTAGATATAAACTAACAAACTTCGGTCGCCGGCCGTTACGAACAAATTTGAATATCAGCGTCCATACACTCAGCGTCTGGCGTCAGCGTACTATTATTATAACTTTTTATTGTTTTATCTTCGCCGTGGATCACCCCTGCCCCATTGTTTAGACTAATTACTAACCCCGCTACGTTAATTAGTTGTATAATTCTTTCGATTATTATTTATGACGTATAAAATAACGAGTTCTATGCTATAATTTATCATTATTTCGTACTATTTTCATACAAATCCTCATATTTTCTGTATAATATATACCACATGCATTACATTACGTGCGATTTAATTTTCTACTTAAACATCGTTTTAGTCCGCGTAATAATCTGTGATTCTGCATCTTGTTATCCGCAGCTATACGGTCAACGGCGAAACGTTCAGACGGGGGATTGCAACCCGATGTGATTCTGCATCTATATTAACGTTGACCAAAAATACGATTCTAAAGGGCTCCGAGTATAACAAGGTATGCTTTTTTTCTTATATATTGCATAATTTATTCCCGCTTTATTTTTTCGCTGTATATATTATATCCTCCACCCTGTTGTTTTAAACTGATTATTATTTCTGCTGCTGCTGTTAATTGGATATATAATTCTTTCGATTATTTTTCGCTATGTATAAAATATAATGTGTGCATGTTTGGGTTTTATGATATAATTCTATATTCATCTCGTATATATATATATGTGCTATCATACAAATCTTCGTATATTTTCTATGTGCATGAATATTATTTCGTAAGATAATATTTTCTTTAAATATCGTATTAGACCACGTATTATTTTCGATCTATAAATCTGCGTATCTTAACGTGCGAATATTTATTTCCTATTTCGGTAATAATTGTCGTTATAAAATCTCTCTCTAAAAAAAAAAAGCTCCCTTTTCTATAAATTATATACTTCGCTCGATTTTATTTCTCCAAATTCCACATAATTCGCGGCGAATCCTAATCTTCATAGAAAGACCGCGAGAGAGAGAGAGAGAGAGAGAGATAAAAATGAGGGAATAAAATTTTTTGAACAAGATCAAATTCTCCGACATTATATATAATATATTCGCACGTAAAATTATTTCAAGAATATGAAATCCTTCGGTAAATCGCATCTGGCTGCTTCACCGACATGGAATAGTGCCAACAGGTTCAAACCGAGCTCACGGCTCTAGTAAGCGTTAACGTAAGCTACAAGTAGCTCTGCGCTGCAAACGTAGAGACGGTTTGCGGGGGCGTAGAGCGGGGGGGTAAACCTGGTAGAGTAGAGTCGTCGGCGTAACACTGACATCAACTCCGTTGGTGGGTCAACTACCACGGGCTAGGCTAGCCTAGGCTAAGCTAGACTGATAGTGAGCTAATACGTAGAGGGGATAAAGCCTCTCTCTTCTTTCCCGCATCTATACATATATATAAATGGAGAATTCCGATATTATAAAATAAGAATAATAATAATAATAATAATAATAATAAGATAAAATTGATGGTATGAAAAATAATAAGAAGTGTTAAAATAATAATAATAATAACAATAATAATAATGATTAGAAAAAAGTCACGGGGAATGCTGAGTTAAGTGGGGAAAATAATCGTCGAGCGAGAGGCGGTTAGATCGTTAGATCCTGCACCTTTCGAGACACGGAGCCTTGGAGGGATTTCTTCAGCGTTAGGAGATTTCGTGTCTAATATATTATACAGTTTCTTCATGTTAGAGATAGATTTTTTTTTTCCTATCTTCTTGTTTGTTTGAGGAGAGATTTGTTGAAATTTAATTATATTATAGTTATGAAATTATAGCGAGCGGGTATAGAGAGTGTGCGAAGTATTTGAAGTCCGATTTGCGATAAATAGTCGAAATTCGCGCGTTTCCCGTGACGCGAGCCGGGTGAAGCAACAGTTCGCTTTCCCTCCCACTACACTCAGCCTCCTACCTCCCTTCCACCTGCTCCCTCATCCTCATTCATCCCTATCCTCCTACTCCTCTTTCGCCTCCTACTCGTTGCGTTTCCGCCGACCGGCCCTGAAAGCGCCACCTCTGGAGAAGCAAAGCGGTCCACCGATAGCGGCGAACACACTACCGTCGAGAGACTTTATTTCGGTTGTTTTTACCCTTCCGAATTTCACTGGGACTAAATTCATGCCTGCTGGGCTCTGATGTATATATATATATACATACATCCTCTTTTTTTCTTCTCTTTTAGGTTTTTCACTTTTTCACTTTTTCACTTATTTCCTATTCTCTCTTTCGTCGCTATAGTTCTACACAATTCGCTCGTATATAACCGCTATATATGCCTATATTATATACATAGAGAGAGAGAGATAGAGGGATGTACTTTGGTGAGTTCTTGCTCTTTACCCGTCCGGGGAAAAATGAATTCGAGTGTTTTTTTTTTTTATTCGAAGCATTATCCACACGTCTCTTAGCCGTATATCTACTCGTTTCCAACTTTATCCCCTTTTTCATATTTTTTCTTCTTTCTTTTTTTTTTTTTCTATTTGAACAACGAACGGTAATCTTTGACCAATCGCTATTAGCTTCTTTTTTTTTTTCACCGTGAGAGGATAGGACTCTCGAATTTCAAATTTCTTCACGATTCAATGAATTAAAGTTCGAGCTACGAAGCCTTGCCTTGCCTTGAGTTTAAGGTTTCAAGATTTCTCCACTTTGCATCGAGGGGGAAGGGGCAAGTCTTTACGGGGAGAATAGCTATAGCTTAGGCTTATTGCCATTGCATATCCCGGGTGCCTATTGCTGCTTTAAAAAAAAAAAATCGACATAATTTCACAGTAAACAGGGAAACGAATAAGAAGAAAAAAAAAAAATGAAAACATCTAAGGGCAATTAGTGCGATTTCTTTCCTCCCCATTACTCACTAATTAATTATCTGCAATTCGGAGTCTGTATTTTATTTTGCCAACTTTTCTCTATATATATACCTATCGTTGGAAAAACTTCATCAGAATACAGAGAAGACTACTTTAGGGAAGAATAGAAATAGATGAATTTCATCGTGAATAATGAAAAATTTCAATTACCTATAGATATAACGAGACAAATTTTGATTTCAATTTATTTTATTTTATTAATTAACTAACTCTTGTCATTAAAATTAAAAACTAGGTTTACCTAGCTACCAAAAGGTAATAACGATGATGATAATAATCGCATATCCGCAGGAGGTAGCGGTATCTACTCGTATTATTCTTGTTCAACAATTTTTTTTTTTTTTTTTTGTTTATATCAATTTTCTTCTTTTTTTTCTTTCTCTCTTTCTCTCTTTCTTTCTTTCTTTCTTTCTCTCGTCCCTTTTTTTTTTCATTTTTTTTTATCAACACGTACTACCTACCCCCGTATACCCCACTACTCGGTGTGGTGTGAATCCTAATTAAATTCTTAATTAACGGATGCACTGCAACGAAATTTTAATACACACAAAAACACGCGCACTGCACGTACCTATACCACCCACTGGTATCCATCCCTCGTATATACATATATTTCTGGTGAGAAAAAGTCAAAACTTTCTCAAGCAAACGTCACCCTTATACGTGTATATATATTTATATATTTATATACGTAGGTGTATATATTCACCTGTACTTTCCTTGCGCTGCAACAGCCCGAAAAAAAACTTCTGTCGTCGGCAGTCGCGGAACCTCAACCTCAACCCCCCCCCACCTTTGGCAGGGGGTACGCGAGAGAAATCGCATCAAAGAATCCATCAAATTAAAAACGCAATTATAAAAAAGCGTCGGCTCTTTGTCGAAAAGTATGGTATCCCTCGTACCTCTTGCCACCTCTCTCTCTCTCTCTCTTTCTCTCCTTCTCTCCTTCTCTCTTTCGCCACCCTCTTGCTTTCCTGGTTTCTCGCGCCAAGCGTTGCACCCCCCCAACGTACATACGATCACATTGACACGTATGTGCATTGCACACATGTGTTCTATGCATATATGTGTACACCTACTCAGGGCACACATCTATCAGAGTTTTACCCCCTCATCCCTCGTCCTCTGTTGAGTGCGCGACGCCTCTCTCACCCCCGACTCCTCAACCCTCCAACTCTTTGCCAGTGCTTCTCTCTCTAGTTCTATTTCTCTCTCTCTCTCTCTCTCTCTGCCTCGCCAAAAAATGCTATCGATCCCTCTGGTCTCAATTATGAAACGCTTCAGAACGTACGACCCTCGGTGCTGTTTCCATGGGACATGGGTCGGGGGAGAAGGGAAGGGATGTTTTGTCTTTTTCCTGAATTTCACTTTAATGTCTTCTTACTCCTTTTTCTGTTCTTTTCTTTTTTTTTTTTTTTTGTTCCTTCGCGCCTTTCCGATTCTAACGCACGCGGGTATGAAAAGCCTATGTATAATATTCGTAGTGATTCCAAAGCATTTTTGAGAGGAGATTAATTTTTGTTTGTATATACCGTTGAAGTATAGAAGAAACAAAAAATTGCAAACCGAAACATCAAGCCGGAAGTTTATTTTTTTTTATTTATTTTTTTATTTTCTAAACTTGTGCAATTCTCATTTGCCAAAAGTTTCGCAACGTTTTTTTCCAATTAGGTAATATATATACATTATACGAGGTTTGACGCGAGATTATACTCATGGGTGGATTTCAGTTTAAGCAAGGGAGTGATGATGATGCGAGGTGTTATTCGCGAAGTTGGCTTAATTAAAGGAACAAGCATTGGGGCGGTTCGTGAGTGATTAACAAAATACAATTCATTCGCTTTTAACGTTCTAGGCACTAGCTATGTTTGTTAATGTATTTATACAAGGGGTACATATAATACACGTATAAGTATATACCTGCATGTATACTATACGTGGGATTTCAGTGAGTATATATATATAGTAATTAAGAGAAATTATTTTTACCCCTCGTCTCGTTCGTTCAACAAATGGGAATCTGTGTTTTACAACTTTTAAACCATGTTAATTATTATCAACGAAATTTTCGGGTTGAAAAACGCCTGAGGATATACTGCGTGGCATGGATCAAATTAAATTCAAACTTTTACGTACGTATATATATGTAATACGGATTCTTATACGAAGCAAAAATTGATAGCTATTATACGCGATTCTGATTTCTTGAAGAAATAAATCGCCCGTCTATATTTGCGAAATTTTTTCGATTTATTATCTAATAATTAGCCTACCAAGATTTTTTCAATCTTGTCTTTTTTCACTCAATATAATGGTAGGTCGTTACATGTATAGATACGTGACGAGATAGTTAATAAAATGGTATGTAGGAAATATTAATTAATTCGACAAGACCATATATATATAATAAAGCGATGAATTTTTTCAATTAAAAAACTGAAATATGTTGAACGGAAAAATAACTGTATTATAGAATTTCAATAACCCCGGAAAAAAAGAGAAAAGAAAGAAGGAAAAAAAAAAAAAAATTCCTCATTGGCCCTTATACCTAGGTATAGAGTATAGTTGTAGGACTTGACGGTATGTATAACCCCGCAGTACATCAATTTATTAATAATTAATTAAAATATTTCGTCGAGCACGAATATAACATACGATTCTTCTAACTTGTTTAATTTTACCAATTTCGCGATTTCAATATTAATATCAATTATATATATATATATATGGAATTTGGAAACTCCATACTTTATATATAATATATATATACTAGATTGAAAATGAAAAATAATTATCATGTAATAATTAGGAAATTCATTCGTATTGAAATAACGACGAAAGGTGTTTCGACTAGCTGCGGGGGATGGATTGACATATCTGATATCTCACGGCATTAATTCCACCCTTTACTTTTCTCGCGTCTCTCTCTCCCTTCCTTCCTTCCTCCCTCCCACCATTTCTCTTTTATAACCCCTCGTCGCGCCACTACTGGTTTTTCTTAATAATTCTTTTTTCAACCTCCGAGCATCCTATTGATCGGATATTCAAAAAATTTCAGAAATATCAAGGTATAAGGGTGGGGCTCGATGGTCGGGGGCAAGTCAAGCCAGGCCATACCCAGGGCAGGGTGACGCAGGGGAATTCAGCTGGGATTCAGGGATTCAGGGTTTCAGGGTAGGGGGTGCAGCAAAGCACCACTACCGCCAGCAGCAGCAGCAGCAGCAGCAGGGGCTTCTCTGTAAGAGCGGGGGTAACTATTCCCCACCCACCTAGAAGACGAGATGGCAGCAGGGGGTAGGGGGGGGGAGTAGGTTTTTATTTTTACAGATTCTTTTTTCTTTCTTCGTCTCGCCTCGCCTCGCACCTCGCGTCTCACCCCGTCTCGTCGATCTTTTATTTCTCTATTTTTCACCCCTCTACACCCTATTCGACCCCCCTTCTTTTACCAACCTAAAATATGAGTACGATATTACCTTCCGAACTCTCTTGCACTTCCCCCATTTATACCCCTCTTTCTGCCTTCCGCCTTTCCACCTTCGTTGTCCGTTCCGTTTCGTTCCGTACACCACCCCCCCTTTCGGTCATACCCTCGCAAACCCTCGCAAACCCTCTCAGTCGTGTCGTTTCGTCGTATTTAATTGCTGGTATTTTATTAAAAGTATCGACAGGTTACCTTTGTTTATGACTTTAGGAAAATTAATGCTTTTTTTCCCACCTAACCCAACGTTCTGCTTTATACCTATATAGATATACATACAGTGGATAGGTATATGGATATACCGCGGCGTCTGAAAATTATTTTTCATTTTCTTAATTATTCTTATAAACTATACGTTTATTGTTAGTTTTTAACAGCGATGATATATTGTGGGAAAATATATACCTAGGCATTTACATATTATGTACAGCGATAATAGATTTTCACAGTTATGCGGAATGTTAAGAATAATTGGTCTTCTTTTTTGTTTTTTCTCTTCTTCTTTCAAACTCGTATAAAATATTCGGATTTGAATAGCAAATTTCATGTCAGATCACCAAGAAAAAAATTAAAAAAAAAAAAAAGAACGGCGTTTAATCAAATTTCATCGAATTTAGGTAAAGAAGAAGTATAGATATGTATATAAGGTATGAAACACCTAGTTCTATTTACTATTGTAAACCTCAGTGCTGCACCGGCGAACTTCAACGGGCAAACACTTTCTTGCCACTTCTCGTTTCGAGTGGTCTGCTTTTGTGCGTTACTGTACTGGCGAGTGTCATCGCAGTACAGCTTAGAATTCTCTTTCTTTTTTTTTCCTCCCTCTGCCCCTCTCTATCTCTCTCTATCCATCTCTATCTCTCGTGTTCTCGTTCTCCTTCTTCTATACACTTTCTGTACTTTTTTTGTCGCAAGATTTAACCGCAATATTTGCAACGTGTGAGATATATACTTATAGTATAATCGTGAATAATTTTCAAATCACGATAAATTTCCAATTCATTTATATACGTATATACGTAGATCAATTCGCTTCGCAGCTAATATAGTAGAAAATCGATATTTCATTTTCTTATAATATATAGATTCGCGTAAAAAAAAACAAGAAATTTGTAGCCGTTTTCTTTTTCTTTTTCTTTTCATTTCTTATTGCTAAAGGGAAGTGCGAAGCAAAAGAGAGAAGAAAAAAAACCAACCTTTTTTTTTTTCAGAGATTTTAAGCCGCGTATAGTAATTTATCATCGTGTCTGGTAAATTATTATTATTATTATTTTCACCTTTCCGAGTGATGCGAATATTTTCATTTACTTTCTTCCGTTTCTCCCCCGATTTTTGCCGCCGTCTCCTCTATGTGCATACATGCGTTCCCTTGTGTCATACCCCGGTGCATGCGTTGACGGGGTATTGACTTTTCGAAAAATATCAGTCGGTTTTTTTTATATCAACGGGTTTTTAATTAACGAGAGGCAAAAATGAAAAGAAAAGAAAAGAAAAGAAATGAAATGAAATGAAAAGAAATGAAAAGTATTTCAGAAAGAGTTTTGATTCTGTAAACTCGCGGGGTGAGAAATAGGCGAGGTAGGGAAAAAAAAAAGAATTATTTAGCAAAATTAAAGCTCGCCGTGTATATGATGTATATGTATAAACTGCAACGCGGCGAATTTTAGAGAGAAATTTGAAACTAGGCCGTATGCGTTCAACCGATCGATTTTTATCAAGAACGTAGCACAGTACATTCGACACTATCGCCGTAGGTGTATAAGGAGTGCACTTATACCCGTAAACACGTCCGTATTAATCCAACAATTTTGCAAAATAGAAGTAAAGAGAAATATTATAAAGGTATAATTCAATTAGAAAAGAAAATCCTGCAGAGATGGAGAAGATAGACTATATTGAGGCTTACAATTTATTAATCAAATAGGTGTCTACCTACTAGAGTTTCGGAAGTCTAATTAAACTGATTTACGGAAGGGGATAAAATGATCACCGAATCATATATAAATTATGGGAATATGAAACGTTGACAAATCAAGGAATCGAAATCGCATTTATCAAATGTTTATATATCGTCATCATTCGCGAGTATCACGCGAAACTGAGTTCACTACGGGCGTATAGGTATATATATGTATATGAGGATGCAAGGCGATACACACCCCTGGCTTCCCTTCCCTTCTCTTCTCTTCTCTTCTCTTCTCTTCTCTTCTCACCCCTCGGCCCCCTTATATACTTGTTCGTCACGAAAGAGCTAATGTTTTTAACCCCGTCAGTAAATCACGGTGCACATATCTCGTAAACGCGTTCTAAACCAAGCTGTATATATGTGTATGTTGTATGTATGGATCTACACATCTGTACTGCTGGTAAATGTCCTCATTCCGAGTTTGGCCGTGTCTATACGTACATGTTCGACCCATACTTCGTATTCTAGATTCTAGATTCTAGAATCAAGAATCAAGATTCAAGATTCCGTGCTGTATCAAGGCTTATGCAACTTGACGTCACTAACCTAGCTCTATAACGTATCTATATTTTCCCTATTTATCTAAACGATGATCGTTTCCCGAATTATTATTAATTCATCAATATCGGTGTTATAAAGCGAACGAAAGAAGACGAATGGAAAGGGAAAGAAAAAGATAAAATTAATATACCTATGTATGTATATATATTCTCGAATGAAATATCATCGATTATCGAGTTCGTGTGATAAAATATATTATTATTATTATTATTTTCATTCGGTATAAATATATCGACGTCTGCGGTATAATATTATAGATAAAAGTGGTGCTGGTGCATGCAGTTGCAAGTACATACCCAACAAGCGAATTGGGTCAAAGCAATTCTAGCCTTCAATTTCACGTTTAAATATGAGAAATATTTTGCCAATCCTCTTATACACGGACTAGCCTGCGTCTTATTAACCCAATTTTCATAATTATTAATATTAATAGCCTCCTGCAGACGGTCGATTAATCATTCCTGGTCGATGGTGTAGTCTCTCTAACAGCATCAGAAAGCTAAAGAAACATTTCTCGAAGCAATGAAACTAGGCTAAATATTTCACCGAGTTACTATACGATCAAATAATTTATCTATAATAATTCTATATAAATTTGTGTATCAGCTATCAGTCCTTTTTTCATCCCCATTCGAAGGGTGGATAGAAAATAAATGGGATAAATTATCATGCGATAATATGATCATGAACTTTCCCCGTAGTAGGGAATGAAGACTTTTGAAAATAAACTTAGCCTGGATTGTCGTATTACGTAACAGAACAATCGGTTCTAAGTTCACGATCCCGACGTGTTTCCTCCTCTTTCTACTTCTACTACGTATTTTCCTAATTGGATTAAGTACACCTACGAGTGTATTCCGGTAAACGTATGTCATTAGATAATACGAGACACACATTGGACGCCGGTCTTTGTCTCGGCAGGGTATATAAATTAACGATAAAACTATAATTTAACATTTCAATGTTCGTTCGGCCGTGAACCTAAGTAGGTATACTTTTAGTGTACCACGCGATCGTCTAATGCCAGCTTTCTTCGATCCGTTTTCTTTATCCGCCTTTATTGAAACGGTACTTAAGAAAAACTCTCGTGTTAAAGATTTGTCGCAAAAAAAGTCAACAACAACGCGAGCGATCAATTTAGCCTTCGATAATTAAATAAAAACGTTGCAGGTCATCAGCTGCATTAAACTGTGACAAACCGTGGCTAAAAAGGAAAAGCGAATTACATATATCGGAAATATATGCGTCTAGTCTGTCCCTTCTTGAGTGTGCAAAGTTTATAGAAAATTTGAATAAACCAAACATTTCTATTCCTATAGTTCGCGGTTGCCTATATATATACACAGTTTCTTGTCTTATTCCCACTTCTGATCCCATGTACGTATACACGATCCACGATATAACAGGCTTCGGCGTCGCGGGTTTCCCGCACCTCCAACTTACGTTAGTCGCGTTAACTTTCGGTCGAACCCTGCATGTGCGATTGCCGTTGGTGTTGCCGTTGCTGTTACTCCCGCTGCTGGTTTTGCCGGTGTACTCGTGTTCGGCATATCTATACCGAGTTACATAAGTCTAAATCTGCTGTCGGCCATTTTGTTAGCTAGTGTCTAGCGCGTACCCCCCTTCCCGGATGAGGTCCCCTCGCATCCCCTTACACCTCCTCTTCTCTATCTCCGATCGTCGCGCAACTTCTAACCGCGAGCGGGGTATACGAATCTTGAATGTCACCGCAGTTAAACGCTACGAGCTATAACACCATGTCGCAATTTACAAGTTAGACCTTATTTTATCACGAGCACATCGCAATAGAACATTTTTACATCCCACGTATTTTCGACGGCAATATTTCGATCCACTTAGCGATTTACTGACTCCTATATATAACATGCCTACATTGACGCAAGAAACGAACGAGATACGCTCTCCGTTTTTTCCTCTTATCCCAATACATCCGCCACGTTTTTTCAAAGAACGCAGAAAATCAAACGAAAAAAAATAACTCGCCGATTCAACGGGCGATGCCCGAACACCAAGCGGGATTTATCACTGTACGCGCGGCATCTCGTTGCCTCGCTCTAGGCCGTAGCGTAGCGTTTTTACTACTTAGAATTTTCGTAGTAGAATAAGTCAAGTGGGTGATCGGGCCGTGTAGTAGATACGGCGATGCTGTTCGGCCGTTCGGTAAGGGGATACGGCGTTAGCTGTTCGGCCGTACCTGTAGGAGATACGGCGTTGCGTTCGGACGTGCAGTAGGCACGGCGTTATTGGTCGGACGTACGTATAGGAGATACGGCGTTGCTGTTGGGCCGGGTGTGTATGGCTCTTGTTGAAATGGGATGTATAATAATTTGCGGATAGAGAAAAAAAAAGAAATGAGGAAGGAAAAAGGGAGCGGGATACATGCGTATTTTATAGTTGTTGCGGCAGCTGGTGATGGCGGTGGTTCTTCTTCCTTCTAATATGGCCTCTGGTTTTAGAAAGCTAAATTTGCTGCTGTATCCAGTAGGTTAAAGTAGAAAATTTGGTTTGACCTCGATTTAGATCCACTAGATGCGGACGCCCAAGTATCTTATTCGCGTATGTGTATTAGTATATAATGGGAAGTTGATAATGTCATTTTACATTCCCGCAGTTCATATACTGTATTATATACTTATCACAGTGCGCTGCTCGGTTCGTATGTATACTGTAATAATCGACGAATATGAAATTGGGAAAGGAAGAAACAAAAAAAAATAATAATAATTCATTCCAGTTGAAACAAAGAAGCGAGAAGGAGGGTCAAGTACAAAAAAAAAAAGGAAAAAGTAGAGATTAATAGAAAAATAAGGAGGGAACGCCGTGTTTGAAACTTATAAGTTCGATAAGCCGCTATATTTATCTGGTAGAATTGAATCGTTCGTGACGTCAGAGTATGCGAACCCCACGTGGCTTTGAAAACTCCGGTGAACTATTATTCGCTTGAGCAAATTATTTCTCCTTGACTATATAGTGATGTTAAAAATGGTTAATTTTAACGAAGATATGAACTATGAGCTTGAAATAATTTTTGAGCTTCTTTGGGTAAAATAATAATTCTATTATTCCGATGTATAATATATATATATGGTTTAAACGATTTTATAACTGCGGGGCGGGGGAAGAGGGAGAGAGAGAGAGAGAGAGGAGAAAAAGAGATCGATAAAGAACGCCTGCGGTTGAAATACACTTATATATTTTCTTTTCCTTTGAATAATCGACTGTGACGTGGCCGCCAATCGACAAGTTCAATAAGATTGAAAATGCTGTTATAAGAGAATAGAGCGAGCGAGCGAGCGAACAATTTCACGAAGACAAAACATTGATAAGAGTTAAAGACGGAGAAAATACACGTCGCGAGTAGTTGAGGGAAATTCGATTTTTATTAAGTAAATAATTGACGCAATGAAGGAACTGTTAAAACCTGGCGGTATGGTATGTAGGTACATATCTATTTCGGCCATTTTGGTGCCGCGAAAGAAAGACTCGTTCTCCCGCGATTATTCTTCGCGTTTATATATATACACGTATATAGATATTATACTCGACGTATGACTGTGTAGGTGGCAAAGTCCACCGGCCGACGCCTGAGTGATTCTGAAGCATAGATTTCTACGTACAGTAGAAATTCGACTTCTTTTTTTTTTCGTCCTACGAATTACGTGTTGGCTTTTGAAAAACTTGAATCGTTCAGAGGAGTCGATTTCTTGTAAATTTGACGACGATAATCGGTGATTTAGAAAATGAAAGAGGATTATTTCGTATACTTTTACTCACTTGTTCGATAAGGGGGAATTGATCCTCGACGAAACTGTTGATAAAAAAAACCGTTTTTATAACTGTTCACCCGCGTAGCGAAAATTTAAATAATATGACGAATTATAGAAATCTCACTGCTGCAGTTGGTCAAGCAGCATCAGAAGTGAGCCTCTGAACTCGATTTTTCTTTATTAACATGACGGTAGACCGATAAGGCACCGCGCACCGTGAGTCAATTTATCCCAAAGTACGGAAATCCGTGTCTTAGATTATCAACTTGGGCTGAACGAATAACACTGTGATTTCAGTTAATTCTTCACGCGAACGATAACACCGATAACTCAAGTTTAAAACTTTCAATAACCAAAAACTGACCCTATACAGTTCGTCAAAATCTGAACAATAAAAACCCTTTCTTCTTATTCATCGAAATTTTATTCATTAATTCGTTATTATTTTCACCGATACTATATAATTTAATCAACACATATACATTTTTCGTGACAGTTTTTTTTTTTTCTTTTTTTTCCCCCTCGCTCTTTCTCGTTTTTCAACTCGAAAGAAAAACAATAAAACGGTACAAGCGCGAGCGATCACTCAATATTTAACACCCGTAAAACATTATAGGTCGTTCGTCGTCGTAACTATTTTGTTTCTTTCTCGATGGCTGAGCCGTTTTCTTCATCCCTTTATCATTATAATTATTACAATTATTTTTATTATTTGCAATTTACTCGTTAGTGTTACTATTACTATTATTATTACTATTATTATTATTATTATTATTATTATTATTATATTATTATTATTATTATATTGAGTTTTGTAGTTTTTGATTTATTTGTTTAATGATTTTCTCGAAAATTGAACTTCCGTTCTTTTTCTATCGTTTCTTTTCTTCCTCCTCCTCTTCTCCTTTATTTCTTTCAATTATTTCTTTATTCGTTTATTTATTTATTATAATCTTTCTCCCTCAGCTTTCGTATCTCCTTTTTTTTTTGTTTTTTTTAGTGTCTTTCTTGTTGTATTTCGAAATAATTATTTATCGTCGTTTTGTTGTCTCTCTGTTTAATATTATTATTATTTTTGTCGTTTGTTTTGTTTTGTTGTAATTTTTTTTTATTTTTAATTTAAAATTTTTTTTATATTCTCTTGTTTGCCCCCTCTTTTTTTTCTTCTTCTTCTTCTTCTTCGCTACCCTTTTTCTTTTCGTTTTTTTTTTTTTTTCTTGTTTTATTTTTTTACCTATTCTCTATTTATTACGTATATATCACGGCCGAAGAGCGGCGTGCACCGCGACAAGAGCTGGCGAGTGTTGTCAGTTGCGACCGGCCGCGTTGCGCTAGCGTAACTGCATCGCTCACCACGACCGTGGGCACCGCGCCACCGGCGCTGCATACTCACCCCACTATCGTTGCACCGCCACCACCGATGCACCAGGGCAAGCAAGCAACCAAGCAAGCAAGCAACCAAGCAAGCAAGCATGCAGGGATCGCTGCGACAGACCTTTTCCTCTTACTCCTCTTCACCTCTTCCGTTCTCTCCCTTCGTATATATTCTGCACGTGCACATTTTCACTCCTCGTACACGTATGCGTGCGCAACTACTCGTATGCGCAATTGTCCTCATGGCTAGTATTAGTCGTAGTAGTAGTGGAGTAGTAACAGTAGTAGTATGGTTAGACGACGTGGAAGTGGAAGCCAACGTCGGTGTGTGCGTCAAGAGGGTTTCTCCCTCTCTCTCTCTCTCTCTCTCAACTATCTCTTTCTCTCTGTCGAACTCAGTTATGCCTGTATGTACTAGTGTGCAATTGCACATTTTCTAACCACGATGGCAGTGTACAGAACCGAGCAAAAGTATAGACGCCTATATCGTTTCTCCTTCTTCTTATCCTTCTTATCCTTTTTTTTATACGGTTTTCTTTGAGAACGGAAGAAATTTATCGCTGATGAGTGTATGTAGATTCGACTTTTTTAATTATCGAAATATTAATCGAAGCAATATTTGAATTTTAACGATCGTTCAAGAAAATAAGTATACTTGTTTGCCTAAATACTTATACTGGCTCGGAAGAGGGAAAGAAGTTTTCATCGACTCGGTACGTAAAATATCCCTGACGATCTTTAATTCGCGATACATATCGACGATATAAACTTGATCGAAGCTTTAGCCTTGACCTAGGCGACTCGAAGGTTGTTAGGTCTTTGTGTCGAGGCTGGATCGAGATAAACGTACATATAAATCATTCTTTTTTTCTTTTTCTTTTTTGCACCAGTTTGAGATTTTGGCAGCTGAGTAGGCGGTAGGTGATATAGATATATGTAACGTGAAGTGAAATGAACTGAACTGAACTGAAGTGAAGTGAAGTGAAGTGAGTGCGGCGAACGCTCACTCCGAGCTTCGTACAGTTGACGGTTTGTCGGTCAAGGTCGGTACGCCTTCGGAAGCTGCAACGACGAGTCTCTGTACACTAGCTATGCAATATACTGTATATTGTATGTCGTTTCCGATATAGTAACAGTTTGCTCCTTTGGCGAAGGAGTTTGATTTTTATTCCATTTTGAATCGCGTTTTTCTTCATCTCGTCTTCAAACGCGATAACGAACCCCATGTATATTAAACATCCAACGGATTATATACACAAAGTAGAAAGAAATCACAGATTCGCACCTTTTACTTCTACGCGATATTTCCAAAGCTCCGAAGGACTCGAGTCTATATTAAGTCCGAAGGTCATTCTTTGAACTAATTGGAGGGTTGAAAGGTTATCCAACGCGTTGACTCTAATCACTGCTGCAGTTCCACCGCGCTACTGACTGCTGCACTTTGCCAACGACATTCTAGAGTTTCTCAACTTGTATATTATAGGTATAGCTGGTACGCGAGAGAGTCTAATTACCTACAAAATATTCAATAATCTACGATAGTTCGTTTTCAAAAAGAAAAAAAAAAAAAGATGTCTACAGAATTTGCAAAAGTTTCGCAACTTGAACTCAGATGTACTTGATTACGTAAAGTTTCTTAATTTTGGAGAAAAAAAAACCATTTTTTCTTCGCAATTTCTCATTTTCGCATTCATTCGCAGAGTCGAGCTGGAACATTGCGCTTTATTATTGCGGAGTACGAGGTATAGGTCATAGAGTAACATACCGCACTATTCGTGTGTTGTGTTATGGGTCTCTCTTTGTGGGGGTTCGGCCATGACACTTTTAATAGAAGACAATTTACGGCAGTTGGTTCGCCACTGCAGCGATTCGGAATTTAAACTCTAATACATCTGACGATGAGCTACAGCTATGATTGTAGAGCCGCTCCTATAAACTCCGGGTCTTGAAATTATCTAATTATTATGTATTCCCAAATTTGTCATCGAACCAGGTTACCCAGCTCGTTGATTTCCGATCGATTTTCTCTATCCATTTTTTCCCTAAATCTTATGACGAGAATTTCGCAAATATCTTAACGAATGCATATGCGGTAAATCGCCGGGTATAAGACGACGGCACTGAGAAGGCACGTCCAACCAGCTGCCTTTCTCTTTCAAGCGAGCTAATACGTCCCTCGGATCCGAAATATGGCGGTCGGGTCCGCCGTCTAGGAGCGGAGGAGTGGAGGAGTGGAAGAGTCGCGAAGTCGACGTCGACTTTGCTAATCTCGCAAAGAGGGCCGATAAGTGTTAATCTTTTCTGAACCGGGATGGATTTAGGATACGAGTTTGTGTCCGAGCTAGCCGTTATCTTAGGCTTCGTAATAAATACCTGAAGAGAATTTAATTCACAGACATGTATATAATATCGCGTTAATTTTATTGAAACAGAATTTTAGCAACTTTATGTAACATATTTATAATGCATTCGCGTATAGCTAGATATAGGTTTGGTATAATCCCATACGCATGCATCGACTTGTATATGCATGTGTCTTATACAATTTCTAGACTCGTGTAGTTCAGAGATACCCACACTGCTTTAGCGCAGCGCGGTATAACTTGGTAGGAAACTTTAACACGGCGTATCGCTAAAATTTTAGCGCGTTTGTAATTTAATATCCGAACGAGGCGCGTTGCGTAACGATTTACGTAACGTAGTTGTCCGTTGGACCGTCAGACCGCCCATATAAGTTGGTTTTGTACATGCCAGCTAGTGTTAGCCACATGTGTGCTCTCGGGAATATGTCGCGATCGCTTAAAGTCCTATAATCGCGGTGAGAAATAAAAATTCTTCATTTTCAGGTCTTTTTTTGTTTTCTTTTTTTTTTTTTTTTGTTTTCTCTTTCTTTTTCTATCTTCTCGCATGAATTGAGATGAGAAAAAAAAAGATGATCCCTCGACGTCGCATTTCTATATTTGCGAAAATTTTCACACCTTTTCTGGGTGTTTTATCTTTCTTCTTCTTCTTCTTTTTCTTTCTTTTTTCATCTGTCTCACGAATCTTATCAAAAGCGTCACGCCGAGAGAGAGAGAGAGAGAGTGGCGGCCACGTTATCACGGGTTTACCTTCTTTTTTTTCGTTGATTCTTTTTCTTCTTTTTTATTCATGTCTCTCTCTCTCTCTCTCTCTCTCTCTCTCTCTCTTTTTTTTTTTTTTGTTTCTTTTCTTTCGTCTCATTATTGATAACGATATAATATTGCTCCGCGAATGACAGCTAGGGGGATTATTTTCACGAACGTTGTACACGTGTATATAATCTAGCGATATACATATATTCATATATGTGGGTGTATGCATAATGCAAGTATATATGCATGTGAAGCCCAGGGTCTTGTTACGTTGTCACGTGACGTCTAAATTCAGTCAGTCAGCCATTTTGGCTGAATGATTCATTTGTTTAGAATGGGTCGGATGGAGTAGGAGGCGGGGCCTGCTTGCGAAATCTTCCCAGGCGTTAGATTCAACTGAAACTTCACTCCGCGAACCTACTCTCCCTCTCTCTACCTCTTCAACTCTTTATTATAATTATATACATTTACACATCTATATATCTTTCTCTTACATCTATAACCTACTCCTTGAATTCTCTAATGACACTGATATGCCTAACGCATCTACGAATTTTCAATTTCCATTCATTTTTATTCACATATTTTTACTACAATTTTCTTCCCTTTTCATAGAACCTCAAGAAATTCGATGAATCAAGAAACTAACGTCGTGATCTTCGTTTTTTTGTTTCAGAATCTACCCTGGTCTCAATTATAACTGATTTGTGAATTTTCGACAAATTTCTGGAGATGATTCGATCCAATTTAATGTACCTAAACGATCGTCGAATATACAGATGGAAATTGGTGAGTAAACACATAAGCCATTGGACATAATCACTCACTGACATAAATGATAGTTTAATTCTCCCCATTGACGTAACTCTATCTACATATACTCGAGACAAGAACGGATAGGTTTTACCGTTCAACTCTAAAGTATTAAGGGTTATGCACCGTTTTAGCTACAGGGGTTTAGAGAGAGAGATGTATGGTATACCCTGCCCTATACTCTACTGATTAATTGTCTTCAGAATCGCGTCTCGACGAACGCGTTCGCTAGCTGCAGTTAATTAGTCCGTTAAATTTATTATACAAGAAAGTCGTATAGCGAAGGCAGATAGGAAGTGTTATAGGTGCTGCGGATGACCTAGGCTGCTGCTACTGCTGCACTTCCTCAGTAATTAAAACGACGTAATATAAAAATTTTCAATTTTTTTCTTTATATAAAGAAAAGATGTAAATGAAAGTTGGGTTCGCTAATTTTTCGAAAAAAAGCAGATTCAAATCCAAGTATTACGCGTATGATAAGCCAATGATATAGATACGCGCTAATTTATCCTTGGCTAACTTTTGACTGTACGGAATTTAAAGTCGTGTATCGTTGCGGTGGCTGAGGGACGGAAATCGTAACGGCGAGACGCAAGGCAAAATTGCTGGCGCATTCTGGCAGGGAAGATTCGTGGCAAATTGTAGAAATCTGAAGGTTTATGGTATAGGTAAGCGTCTCCGGTTAGCAAAACGTATGTGAGACGCAGGCCTTGACCGTATCTCGGTTATCGTCGCGACTAAGTATCCAGGTGACGTCATTGACGACTGGCAAAATTAACACAAAGGCAGCCAAGACTGCAAGCCATGTCAGTAAGTCAGCCAGCCAGACGACGTCTTCGTCGTCGGTGAAATTCATTTCATTTAACAGACTTATCGTCTGCTATATAGTCGATTATTTGCCACTTATTGTCAGACCTTCAGCGTACTGTGAGACGGGTCGCGAAATCTGAAGAATTTTCACGAGAATAAATAAAACCGGGGAATAATTAGATCGAGTTTTTTCGACAAACGGTATTCGCTTTTTTTTTTTGAAAAAAAAAAAAAAAAAGAAAATCAAATTTTATCCTTCAAGTTGCGAAATAAAATTCAAACGGTTTTGTTTTTTCAACCCCCGTTATGTTATACCTACGCGATGTTCACGCACGCCTGTCCCAATTATACGGTGGTTAAAATCAACCGTTTAATTCAGCTTTCCACAAATTCAAACCTCCACCTCGATTCGGGATGCATTTTGGACAAGGATTCTCCCTCTCTCCCTCTCTCTCTCACAACTTGTTGCGCATAGGATGGGCAATATATGCGACAGTGGTTCTCATTTGTCGTAAATCTCACAAGTAATTCAGTAAATCGTCGGAATACATCCGATCATCTCGTATCTCATCAATGATCAATTATATCCTCGCTACATTCTGACTTAGTTACGAGACGTTTTCTAGAAAATTACCCGTCGAAAAAACAAAAAAAAAAAACATTTACTAGCATTTTTTCACTCGGCAAATTCCCCACATGTACCTAAGCTTTATTATCTCACGCTTTCTTTCAATTCGATATGTCTAACGAGTGTCGAATTTAACGGTCCGCGACATCTTCGGCCATACTCTGAAATTTCTTTTACTTCTTCTTCTTCTTCTTCTTCTTATTTTTATTTAAAACGAATCTCTGACGATTAGACGTTACTGAGGAATATACTGAATAGACGTTTCGAAACTATGGAGTTTGGCAAACACTGGGTCTAGGCGCGAAACAAGTGGCATACCCACACCTAGTCGAGTGCAAGTATGTGTGTGCAGTAGTCTAACCAACTACTGGTAAGTATAGCTTATTCGCTACAGGTTGTGCCTGTAAAGTAGCTCGACGAATACGGTGCTATCCCTTCGTCTGTGTGTGTCTGGTGGCGAACCAAAGTTTCACTAGGGTAATCTGTAGTTTTCCTAATTGGACACGTGCCAGTTTTATGCTACTCTATTACGGCTCTTCTATATGGTAAACGCGATCTTTACAAAATTTTTCACTTTCAATTAGCAATGCGATTATATATCCGAATTTATTCATTAATCAGACCTTTATTTCGAATCATTTCTCTGTACCCTGATAAATAAGTCAACAAATATCATTGAATGAAAGTGACTCGGAAATAATAATTCCCACGATTATCGAATTAATGAAGGGGAGGAAATCGGATCGAATGAAATTATTAGAACGCGGAGGACCGAATTTGGCGACGATTTACAATCTCGAAAGATTTCTCGCGGGTACGAAATATCGTATAAAGGCATTCGCTCCATCGTGTGTCTCCGGGTTGGGGAGGTATAAATTGAAATTAAAATAGTAGGCCGAAAATAAACGGAAAGTTTATACAAAGAGGCACGGGTTCGGGTTCGGGTTCGGGTTCGGGTTTATGGGTATGGGGAGGCAAAAGCCGGTGAATATACGTATACAGTTTTTTGGTATACCTAATACGAGAATGTATACGTAGAGAGACAACGCGCACCGTGAGTATAAAGAGTAAAGAGTAAAGAGTAAAGAGTAAACTGCAGCACACTGGCAGCGGTGCACAACGCGGCGGCTCGGCATTGCATTCGCAATTTAAAACAGCTGCCAAATTTCCCTCTCGACCGTGCGAGATAGAGAGAGATAAAGAGAGGATAAAGAGAGAGAGCGAAAGTGGCCCACGGAAAGCGAGAGTGTGTTCCAGATCGCGTAGCCTGCACCTACCCACACATCGATAACTACAAAGCTATAGCTACGGGGTATACAAACTGCACAACGTATCCCCACGTGTATGTACTCGCATCCATGCGCATATGCACTTACACTAGCAATCAGATTCACAAACTCAACGTTTCACGTTTCTATGTATACCGCTACTCGCCATGTCCCGATACGTTTCACGTTCCATGGATTTATACATGTGTGGAAATACAAACTCGCGCGTTATAGCCACACACGTACGACTCATACTGTACCCTGTACTCTGTTGCCCGGTAGCCACAGAGTCCGGTAGCTTGTGTGTGCATATATAAGCTGCACGTGTATAAGGTATACGGAAAAACAGAATTCGCAGACACATAGGTAAACGGTTATCAGACGTGTGTTTGGGTACGTGTGTGAAGAAATGCATCGAGGCACGGGATACAGGGAGGTCCATAACCGAATTATGGTGTTTTACGCGAATTTCATGTTATCGGACTTTTCTATTTTTAGTTTATTCTCTTTCCGATTTAACGCGTTGCTCAGGCTTGATAATACGCGTTTGAAATCTCGCAGGAAGCTTAGTCGTTGATATCGTCTACGTGGTCAGATAATATTGCCAAAATAACGCTGACGCTTGCGTATCGTTAAGATTTTTTCAACAGTTGTCCGGTTCTCCCGCAATCTCTTGTACACATACGTAGTATATAAATAGATATATACATGCATATATATATAAAGAGCCGCAAACCAAACTGCGATTACAAAAATGTACAATAATGGTGAAACAATACCGTTATCTGTATGGTACAAAGGTTCTATCCGTTCCCTGGACTAAAAAAGAAAAGAAGAGGGGAATTTTCCGAATCATATTCGCTGCAGATATCTCTGAAACAGTCATGCAACCGAGGCTATGCATCATCCCTTCCCCTCTTCCTCGGCGATAATTATCTATTTTAAATCGGAAAAAATCACTGATCCGAGTATTATGGCGTATGAAAAGTCCAACTTGGACCAACCTGTATATCGCATATCTACAGGCCGAGGTCTGAATACAGCAAGGCTAAGCGGACGTTAGCGGGACTTGCCCGATTGCTGGGTGTTGCTGCATTACGTATGAATATGCGTGCGTGGGCATATGTACATCTGTATAATATATCCGTACACGTATATTTGTATTAATCTTTGTGCGCGGGACTCGCGGCGGATGGCTTCCTCCTGCGTCTAATTAAGACTTTGAAACTAGGGATCCCGCGCCGGTTTATGGTATAAGTTATACCTATGCCTGTAACTATAAGGTATGTGGTGGTCGTAGGTCGAGATATAATATGTAAACGGTGAAATAAGGTCGAATTTGACATTTTCCGTGAACGATAGTGAGTCGATATCGTAATAGGGTGTATGGGTACGTATGTGGTATACTTATTCAGGGTATTACGTTGCGGAACTGTAGGATATATCCGTATGTATACCAGAGCGATTAGGTTGTAATACAAAATTCGTACGCGCGGAGTAGAGTGGCGCGGTACGTAGGTACTGCACCGTGCAGTATTCACCTACGTTTTTTTTTTTTACCCAGTCAAATGTATCGTAAAAAGGGTTGTTTATTGATTTTCTGTTTCATGCTGCTGCACCGTGCGCTTACTAACCAAATGCGGGGTTTGGGGGGGGGAAACACACAGAAATACACGGTTGTACCTTATACTGCATTTCGTGTTGGTACAGTCTTTTTAAAACACTTTTTTTTTCCCTCTTTTTTTTTGACGAGAAATTGGCGTCGATCGGGATATAAAAAAAGAGACAAATTTAGACAGAAAATCGTTCGGAACTGTGATACTATAACGACGGATGAAATCTATCAGTTTTTCTGTATATAACCTTCCGTTAATAAATTATCGATCGTGGCAAACCCTATACTACTTTTATAGCCTCGTAGACATTAATGCAGGTTTAGCGTGTAACGAGAGGAGAAACCCTCTCTTTCTCTGTGTAATATCGAGGATTTATAAAATCTGTAAATTTAATCGATAGATTGGAAATAATTTAGTGGACATAGAAGTAAAGTCTTTGGTATTTCTTGATCGGAAATTTTCTACGTATATGGAGTATATATGGTTTTACTTTTAACCCACGTTTGTATCCGCACATGGCGTCATGGCGTCCATATAGCCTGGCCTCGTAGTTCGTCGAGTATACATAGGTATATATATTCCATGGCGAATATATTTTGGGCCGAGACAAGGCCCCCGTTTCCCCGTCTCTCTTCTCTTCCCTTTTATTCTTTTTTTCTCCCTCGACAGGGCGTGCGTGTTTCTCCTCTAGCATATGGCAGATTGTGGTCACAGGAGGGGAAAACCAACCTTCAACAGAAAGTTGGGGCTGCCACTGCCACCACTACCAATACCATTACCATTACCATTACTACCTCGCCCATCTTCCTTATTTCTCATTTTGCGTTACACGTTAGACTGCAGAATTGCCATTAATCATGATTATAAGCGAAAAGATGCATCGATGCATGCGAGGCTGTATGAAATTTTGACAAACGATAAGAGTTGAGAGAACGAGATACGAAACGTGAGAAATAGAAAATCGGAATAGAATAGATCCAGAGACGTATGTACGACAGAAGGTTTTCCTTTTGCGGAGTTGAGGAATGTTTAAAAAACTCTTCAACTTTACACATATTCACGTATAATATATATACGTACTAATCAAAGTCTTTGCGGCATTAAAATCTGCGGTGTGATGATTACTAGCATTATTCAGATAACATTTAAAACTACGTATATATGGGCGTCGTTTTTTATGTACACGTATTGGTGTGTGTTCTGTGACAGATATTACAGAAAAACAAAGAAAAAATAATCAATTTAAAAAACCCGATTAGATAACATTCACTTTTGAATAATTATGCAATTATTTCATATATCCTTTTCCTATGCATATCTTTTCTCACTCTGATAAGAAAGAATGTTTTTTTTTTCCTGCACATGTAACGTGACGACTCGATAGATTTTTTGAACTTCATTGGAGGGACAATCAAATTCGAAATTTTCCGATGTACAGTGATAATGCAGCTTAGATTTGAAAAAATATTTAAAAAATGAAAAAAATGAAGCTTTTAACTTTTTCTCTTGAATATTGTCGACATAAATTTTGGAAATTGTAAATTTCTATCAGATACCTAGCACGTGAAGTCTAATCCTAATTCGATATTTCCGATTAAAAATTTCGTCCCCGTATATCGTATCTATGCATACCTTTACGAATTATATTTCTATATCATATACGCGAATCGAGTCAGACGACGAGGAGCGTACTTTGCGAGAGTGAGAGTGAGGAGTGGCTTATGGAGGGGAGAGTGCAGCAGTCGTATTTTTGGCTGGCCGTGGCCCTCCTTTGTGTTTGGGTCTCTGGGCCACTCGGTGCATTTTGCACCGGGCCACGGTCAGGCCAGGAGGGAAGAGGTTCGATCAAACCGGTTGCCAGCTCCATTATATTCGCAACTGCACGCTACGGTTGGCCCAGGTCAGGCTCGATTTTTTTTTTTCACCTTGTCACGTGGCTACGGTGCCCGGATCGTATTCGGGTGCGAAACGTCGTTCCACACGGTGAACGAGCTTTTTTTTTTTTCGTTTTTTCATTCCTTTTTTTTTTCATCATATGCACTTCGCTTCCTTTTCTCTTTGCTCTGCCTGAAAAACGTAGGTGGTCAGTCCCGTGTTCGAGGGGTTTTATTTTTAGTGCGATTTGCGATTTTTCAAATTTCTTATATATATCCCTTCTAAGTTTTATTTATCATTCCGGTAATATGAGCTTGTTTTTTAAATCTTGGGTAAATTAATGATACCGTGGACGACGTAAACATATATATTACGTATAGAATAAGCACATAGCTTGCAAACTATATTTTCGACAATCTTTATGAAAACCGCAAGCTCGCGCATGCTGTAGATCGCATAATATTATAATTACCACAAAAAATTCCCTGTTTCGAAATTCCCTCAGTTTTCCACGAAGAGAGTTATCTTCGCGTTTATAATCGCTCCTTATTAAGAGAGAGATAGAAAGAGAGAGAGGGAGAGACATAGAGTAGAATTATTTCTCGCAAATTATTCGTACGTCGAATCGGTTTTTTAAGAAATCGTAATTCGATAATTGTACATATACTGTGAAATAATTATGTTTCTGGTCGTATGATATATTCCTCGTAATCGTTATAATCGCTTTCATAAAAAGTGTATACGTGAAATTTATCTCCAATAGATTATTATCCGTACCTATGAATAATAGGGAATCAATGTATATTTCTTTTTTTATGAAGAGCTTCGACGAAGCGATGTATAATACAGCGAATTGAAGAATTTATCAAGTATTCCGAATCGTCGGATGTAAATTTTCACTTTTCAATTTTCACTTTACACTTGGACGAATGAGTGACTGTGGGTAGGTATAAATTGAACACGATTTGAATCCAACAATGCCTAATAAAGTACCATTTCGATGGCTCAATAACGAGATATATTGCGTCCTCAAGTATATGGAAGAGTGTGCCTGCAGCAACCGCAGACCGTAACATGCTCTCGCCACATGCTCGGTGTGTATACAGGGTATAATATCAAGTGTCATTTCTACATGTAATATTCTCGATTTTTGAATAGCGAAAAATGAAGTAGAAAAAAAAAAAAAAAAAAAAAACAGTTATAAAAATAAGTAAATAAAAAAAGAATGAAGAAGAGAGAATCACATGGAGTATAGGTACTCCTCTCCAAACTGAACAACCCTTATGTATACAGTTTCACATCATATTCACATTATATATGGTAGAGAAAATATTCTTGTAAAAATTGATGATTTAGTTTTCAATTTTATTGAAAAATATTCTACCTATGTATGAATTTTATACACGTATATATATATATTCGTATTCTGTTTTATATTTGACAAATAATACTCACGAATATATGTATAAGCTGAGGTGTGAAAATAATCCTTATGGTTATAACCAGTCAGGTGTATAGCTCTGGTTGAAGTATATATCGCTGGGGGTATTAAAAGTAGAACGAGTAACTTCTTGTAGGTAATTATAATAATCACGGAATATAACAATGCAATATTCACAGTCAGATTGAAAGAGACATACGTTGTCACTATACTCGCCGTATATTGGCACTATACGGACAGAAGTTTGAAAAACTTCTCACTTGATGTGAGAAAGAAAATAAAAAAATAATAATTCGACGACGAGTAACAAAGAGTTTAAACCGTCTGGGTCAACATGTTGTTCCGCACTGATCGTGAAAAAATGATTCCCTAACCTGTCCCACGTTTCTTCTGACTATACGTGTCTTTTTGTTATTTATTATTTATTTATTTTTTTTACATACTTTTGTTCACTTATTTTTTTTTATTATTCATTATCGGAGGCGGACCCGCCGAAACAACTGCGCTATCGGTCAACCCGAAGGCCATGTACTGACACTGACGCAAAGACTCGAAAACACGTATATATATATGTATATATATATATATATAATTTTTTTTTTTTTTTTTAGTGGGATTAATTTCGTATCAGAGAACACATGTTGTCTGGTGCACTTGGCTTAATTAAATGCGACTGAATATAAAGGTCTCGGTGAAGCGAATAACGAATGAGATGCGCTGTGTAATATACGTTAGCTAGAGTCTCCTCGTCACCGTAGTCGTCGTATCGTTGCCGATCGCGATTCACGAGATGTAAAACGTGAATGAAATAATAAACGAGCTGATAAACCGCCGCGCTTGTATCAAGTATATAACAATGCTAGGAATTTCCTCGAATCTCTAAATATATTTTAACGCTTTGGTCAGTGAGAGTTGCTCAAGAGGAAGCGGCGGCTGACGATAAACTTATGGCTAATGGCCTTTTTTCTTTTTTTTCTTTTTTTTTTTTTTCATGTCAATTCCCGACCGAGACTTTATGGTTTTCCGGAGATTGTACGCGTCCGGGCGTTCCCCAAGTGGCTTTAAACTAATTGGGAGAAACGCGAGCTTGGAAGTTATGCAATAAAATCTTGAAACCTGGAGATTTCGGTGGGGAGAAATCTAGATTCAGATCATTCTGTAAAAATAATTTTTTTACAATTTTGCAAAAATTATAACCATCCGGGTTTCTGTTTTTCTTTCTTTTTTCTTTTTTTCACCTCGACGCGTAAAATTCTTATCGTCGCGATTCACCAGCCCAAACAACATAAGATAAAGTTCAATTTAAGGTTGCGTACATATTGCAGTTTGCGCAAACAGCAGCTATAACGTGTCTAGACACTCGTTCGACGAGATATATAGTAACCTCGACGAAATATTACCCAAAATTATTATTATTATTATTATTATTATTTTATTACTAAAAAAAATTTTTTTTCAACTCACTCACCGATACGATATCGATATAAAATATCGATTCACGGTCGTACCTGCATCGTAGCCGTCTTATATGAAGTGTTCTGAATGAACTGCGTAGATTTACTTCTACTCAACTACTTTTATTTCTTAATAAAAGTTTGACCGAGGAAGTTTATGTGTAACCGCAATTCAAGTAGCCGAGTAGTTCTCTGTTATCCCGTACAACAATTATTATCACGATTTCGTGGAATTAATTATACAGCCGCAGGAATGAGAATGAAATGAGAATGGAATTTTCATGTCTTTTATGTTCTCGTCAGAATTTCTTTCATGATCTACTGAAACGAATCTAAAAAGACGAATAGAATATATATTCGCGATTCTCTCAATCACGGAGTGATTCTGTTGTTCGAAATATTTATTCTTCATAGGTACAGAGCGGAGTATATAGTTTTCCAGAACGTTTCTACTATTAGGAAACATGTGGTCAATAATGAGGCGATAGTTAATCTTTTTCTTCGACTTGCGGTTCAACGTATGCAAACATAAACTTGTTGACAGCTATTAAAAAGATTAACGTTCTCATTAATATTGCTAAATTATATGCGTTCTTATGTTTAAAAAAATTTCCATATTATTATATTTGCGAGAAAAATTATTGTTGTTCGATGAAAAATTCGATCGACGAACTCTTAGAGATTTTATAAAAAAGACAAAAAGAAAAAAACAAAAAACGTGATGTGTGCTAATTAATTTGCGAAGAAAAAAATTAGCGAAAATTATACAGATATTAGTTAGACATATTGCCTATCTTAATGAGCCTATTACCGAGCTTTAAAACATCGCGGCCGAGATTTGAAATGTTGATAATATACGAAAGGTCGAACGCGTCATTCGCTACGTACTTATATGCGAATGAATATCTACTGCTGTTGCACCGTAAAAATCTCCCATATGACTGTCAACGTCCGGTATGATAAACGCGAGACAATCCTGAAAAACGATCTTTAAAGTTGGGAACCAGCTCCGCTCTATTCCATTGACTTCAATTTCAACTATGGTTATATTGAATTAACGTTTCTTTTCCCACCATAAATACCCGCAGGTTTGACTGAATTTTTCTACATTTTCGATACATACATTCGTCGGTTTTGAAGCAAGTTCGTATCTCGCGAAATGATATTCAGTGAATTGAGGATGAAAATAACTTTAGCAGATGCAGCAGATTTTGATAATAGCTTGCATCGATAGTCCCCGGACTCGGAGGCTGTAGGAGATAATTCAGCAGGGTTTAAATATCGGGAGATCTTTCTTAAAACGCGTTTCGAAATGAAAGAAACGGATATAGCGGTCTTGTCGGGAATCCATAATTGTTCGGAGTACGCGAGCTTAAGAACCGCGTAAACAAAGTTGCGTCAAAGCTTGTCGATGATCAGAGGATCGAGCTGCAGGAAACAGGAAGGGATATATCCTTGCACCTATCTATCTACCTACCAGCCAACCAACTTGAGAGACCTATCGAATTGCTCAATGGAAGAGCTGCTCTGAGCGAACAGTGAAGGAACTGCAGAAACTTGAGCAACTGTAAAGCCAGCGTAGGTACTACCTAACTGCAGTTTATACACTTCAAGGACTTAATTGAACGGGGAATCGACAAAACGAAACTTTATTCCGCTTTACTTTCGAATCTTTGATTTTTCATCTATACTTAATGTCAGATTTGGCAATACTTTTGCACACTACGTAGATACTACCCCGTATTGGGTTTGTTAGCGCTGCATCTGATCAGTTGCTGTCGTTATTCATTCTTATTTTCTAAAAAAGAAAAATGGCCAGGCCAAATACGAAAGTTTTTCAAATATCGGGTCAGGAATAAATAAGCGAAATATATAAATGATATGAGTGAAAATGAATGGTAATTAGGAAAATCTACGGCCGCTAGAAATCGATCTCACCTTCAACACACGTTATATATCTACCTATATACCGGTCTCTTAATTCGTGATGTAGATTCATTGCGATAGCGTGCTAACGCCGAGCCGCGACTCCGGGCATAGGTAGCTTTAGCTAGGTACTGCAAGTTATGGTAAACAGCTGCATTCGCGCGACTATTTTCAACTTTCACCAATTTCAGATCTACACATCTTCTATACTGTACAAAAGCCGCGTGTATGTCAGGCCGTGGATGCGTCCAGGTATAATATCCGAAGATACATTGCTTTTCACATTCCTAAAAAAAAAATAAACGCATCTTAGTATCAAAATTGATATGTGCGATATTTATTCGCGAGATGATAAATTCTTGCGATTTTTGTCTACAAATTTTGTCCAATTTTCATAACCGATAATACGCGATTCACTCGAGGGAATCGAGCTCAAAGCTACAAAGGACACGGGGGCAGGAGTGTACCGGTAGAGATGCTAATGTCGGCCTTGTGCCAGATATACTTGCCACGAGTATTCGCCGTATAACGTATAGAAGCGTTATATTATTTATACAAAAATTGAGTGAAACCGGGCGGCCAGACCAGACCAGACGTTGGACACTGCAACGGTAACAATGGGCCGTCAAAAAGTGTTGCATTTATGTAAGAAACTCATTGTCGTGTTACGTATTGCTCCTTTCTTCGCGTATATTTCTCATTTTCCCCGTCTTAACGCGAATGGTAATTATCTCGGTCAGAGTTTCGTTTCGTAACGTGATATTTTTTGAAATTGTATACTATCTTGAAAGTAAATGAAATTCATGCGGTAAGTAGAAGGAAAATAAAACTAGAGCCTAAACATATGTAAACTTATATCGTAACCATAGAGTCGGAAAACCGTCGAATTTCCGGGATTTATTTCAACAAACATTATTAGGTATGTCGTAAGTTTGTAGAAATATATGAAGATTTGTTGAACCTTATGTAGAGTGTAAATTGATTTCACGATTTTATATTGTTGATCGAATTCAATATGCAGCGTGGAGTTTGGATGAAAATTTGATCAAGCTCGAGGAATTCTTTCATTGAATAATAGCTCCTGGAGTCGAAGGTGTTCGGTGCATACAGCTTCTTCCTCGGTACCTACCTAACTGAAATAATGAATAAATAAATTGGCAAAACAGTTCTAAAATGCAATGTAAACATGATGCACTCACGCGAACGTAGGTTCCACGTTATTAAGTTACATGTAAGTGTATATAAAAATTTGTTTATACAAGTGGGTTTCCTACGTCGTCCCACTTTTAAAGTCAAACAAATACCGGAGAGGAGAGGCTACTCCTCGCGGTGCTACACGTCCCTACTCTTATCGTTGCTATCAATTTTATTCTCGTTCTTATTCCTTCGAATTTCTCACACTATTCTTATCATAGATATTTCCTAGTTTTTTTTTTTTTCGGCTACATAAACGGCGACGAAGGGAAGAGAAGAATCGTCATTTCACGAAACGTAGTTGTACAGAATAAACGAGTGGCAGAACGTATGTTCCTATCGAGACGTGGAACGACGAGGTATTCCGTACTGCCCGTTATCGGAATATGATTTTTATTATAAAAACGATTTTCAACTCTCGAGATGAAATAATTAGGTTAGAAATAGCAGGCGTCTAGCTAAAATGTGTGAAAAAGTTGTTGTCCTAGAAACTAGAAACTAAGTAGGCGCCCAGTTAGTGGGACGCTCAGCAGCGACTATCTGCATTCACATGTGGATGTGGATGTGGATACACGCGTAGATACATGTATCTATCGTGCTACAAGTCCTTCTTGTGCACTTTGCAAACTGCTGTAATCAAATCCTCAATTTCTATCCGATCTACGATACGACGGCTTCGAGATGAAAATTTCAATCATTGAGAAATCTCTGTCCTGCCAATTTCAATCAGGTTCATACAGCCCAGGTATTTCTCTTCGATTTATCTCGATCGATTTTTGTGCGAATTATAAATATATAAATATATAGATAAATTGATCATGGCTCTTTACTTGGTAAGATTGCAGTATACGTTTCATCACATACATACATGAGTTGTATTAGCATATTCAAATAATTCGCAGTCTATTGTCATCGTAGACAAACAACGGCTAGAACAATGCTTATTCCATGCGGTTGCGCGAATCGTAATGAATATATGGCTAAGGTGTAGGTATAGGTATATTCAATAAACGTTCTATAGTCTAAATTCTTTGACACAAAGTATTCATTTATATAATCGGTTGTTAAATGAAAAATAAAAAAGTAATAATTCATCACATGAGTACATATCATTTTTCCAGTATTCGAAGAGATCATTTTTTTCTTCTTCTTTCTTTAATTCATGAACTTATTCATATATTCATTATATTTATATACAGTTTTGACGATAGATCGAACGATTTTCTTGGTATTGGTGAACGTAATCTGCGCGTTTCTGTCTTTACCTTTTTTTTTTCTTTTTTCAACCTTCTTATTCTTCGTTGATATTGTTATTATTTTTCATTGGAAATTGTAACCGGCATGGTGGCTGTTGCGCGATGTGTATGTATGTATATATATATTATGCTGGTGTTATAGAGTCAGAATTCGATTACATACGTACATGTTTCTATCCTACATAACTATCTGGTTATAAATTAATGTTGCTGTTATTATTATGGATTCCTGAGGAGCACGAAGTGCAGCAAAAGCAACAGCAATAGCAATAGCAATGGCAATAGCAGGCCTGCCTAAGTAATAACGCGCTTCAGCGTTCTAATGCAACTTGGGGAACCGGACGGCCTCCACGTTCGAATATATCTCCCACTTATTGGCCCCGATGTAGAAATCGAACCAAACCTGACAAAGAACTTATCTCTTATGTTCTTGGTACCTATAACTATCTCGGGTTCTGTACGGGAGACGGAATGGAATCGATTCAGCGACGAAGTTTCATCGTAGAATTTACTATACGTTCGATAATTCCAGTGTCGTCGCGTATTTGTCGCGAATATAGACAGTTCAAGGTATAGCGTACACGTGCGAGGGAAGAAGACTAGGAAATTATTTCTGTCGATAATTTTGAGGGAAAAGAAAAGGAATGGAATGAACAAAAAAATAATGAAAATAAATAAAAAAATTAGAAAATGACAAAAAAAAGAAACGACGTCATATATTGATCGAAGAGTATATACATGTGTACCGAGATATAAATCATCGCGGGATGGTATAGGTGTACGAGTACACGCACGTAATGATGACGTGCATACGAGCCATGTACCTATATAATATATACATGCATATATAACACAAATCGAATGTCGTTTAAATTCAAGGGGGAAAAGCGTCTCGCGTTTAAATATTAAACGTGACTTTTCCGGTTTCCTATACAACACTTCTTACCACCGCTCATCTTGAATGCAAATTCTATCATTTTCTTATCGTCTGTGCGGGAGTTAAATATACTGCGAAATCTTTGAGCGAAAGCCAGCCAGGTGTATTAAAAAATATACCAAACGTTTCATTTATTGCAAATCAACGACTACGCAATTACAGATTAATATCATAATTGACATTTTTCTTTCCTGATGACGCTTCTATACTGAATTTGTTACCGGTAAAATTCTCCACGTCCTGCATACTTATGAAGACATGTGTGAGTATAGGTAATAGTTTTGTTAAGTGGTACGAAGACGAGTACGTATACTAATTTTCATACTCGGATTGTACCGAGGGTAGGTAGAGGTACTGGGATGCTTGAATACTAATAATAATCATTCAGAAAGTGAGCTATTAGAAATGACAATAGGTGGTACAGGAGGAGAAGCAGGAGATCTGTATTGAGGTGCGTGATTGGCCAGCAGCGAATATGTACCCGCGTAGTACTATAGCTTATAACCGTTATTTTTAATTTTCGCTTTAAATCAACATTGGCATGAGATATTTGCAAATATCGATTCTGAAAAGCCTCGAACAATGCTCTTATTTACTGTTTTCAATGCCTATTGTCAACCGCATGTCGCATACGCCGGGCGTATATATCGGCAGAAATTTTCTTTTGCCATTCCTCTTTTTTTTTTCCCCTCTCTTCTTTCTTTCCCTTCTTCTTCTTCGTTTTTTTTTTTCTTTAACTTTTGCGCAACAGTTGGCACAAGATCATCATTCGTCTGTTTTCCGTTTTTTTTTTTCTTCTTTTTTCATTCTTTTAACTTGCACCGCACTCGGTGCATCGCTGCAGCTAACTGTGCAGATAATCGCTAAACGTACATGCACAAGTTAAGGAAAAATATGTTGACGCCATATTAATAATATATACATACGATAGCATCTATTCGACAATAATTAGTTCTCTTCATTCTCTGACGCAATAATCCATTCGAAATTTAATATGGTTCGAAATTCTCGATAGGTATGGCAAATTCTAGTTTTCCGAATCTCCGAAAGTCCAGTTTTTCTGTAGGTACTTGGAGAGAATTTAATTCGCCACTGAAACAGTCGCAAATAAAATTCGTTTATATATATATACACGCGATCGGGCCAGATTAAATTTACGCACACGTCTTATATTACGTATATATGTATATAAAATTGATGTATATAAGAGAGAGAGACAAAGAACTGCATCAGGCAGCATGGCAGGCGGCGAAGTCCGTGGGTCTCGGCAAAGTTAGCGAACCGAGTGAAAGTGTGCTGTTCTCGTCGGCGTCTTGGTTTGCACCGTGCCGTTCCCGTTCGCGGGACCGCGAGTTGCCGGCACCAGGGCTTCTGACCTTGTCCCGAATACTGCTTCGCCATTCTGTTCTTCGGTTATATACCTACCTACGTTCTTTTACCTCTCGTATATATATTAACGTATATCCCGGTACACAAACTATACGCAATACATCTATCACATTCGCAAATGAAAATTATACCAATACCCTAAGCGGGGGGGCCCGGCTGATGGCACAGGTATATAAACCGGGGACAAAGAAGCAAACATTTCGCCTTTACTTCCTATCGCACTATTATTCGCCCCTGGAGCGATTTATTATACACTGCAGATAATGAAGAGACGTAGATGTTTTTGAATGAAGATGTTTTTTTTTTTTTTTTTTTTTTCAAAATTGATTTGTTTCCTTGGGTCCTATTCAGGCGGACATTTTGGATTTAGTTTTGACGCAGCGACGACCATTGCCGAAATATTCTAATCGGTCTTCAAACCGACTCCTCCTCGTGCTATTCTAGACGGTTAGAAAGGGGACAGGTTTAAGCGCGGCTATTGGTCGCCTAAATACTAACACAAACTCATAAACCCCGATGTTTAGTCGTGGATGTTGCGTGTAGTCGCCCTACTCCCACCTTTTTAGAAGGGTCTGACGTAATCGGAATATGTATAATGCTATCCCGAGGTCGCGGTGGGAAGCGGGCTACAAAAGTCCCAACTTTGACGAATATGCGTGTGATCCCAGTCCTTTTCAATTCCAGAATTTCAGAATTTCAGTATTTCTTTTTCTTAGTCTATTTTTTTTTTTTTGTTGAGGAAATAAGGAAAGAGAAAACTTCACGAATTATCTCCCCAAGCGAATTTACGAAAGCCTCGAAAGGTGTAGAATATAGTAGCCGGTAGACGAAGTAGCGCGTAGATAGTTGTACATAATGAATTGAGGTAATAAAAAATTTCGAAGTTGAAAATTTTCAGGTAGTTTATAGCTTGTAAGAGTTGAAAAATTTCAGCAACTCGGCCGAAGGTATATAGGAACGATATCGAACTAAGTGTGTGAGTTAATGGGTGCAGAAGGAAGATAAAAAAAAAGGAAAGAAAAAAAAAAAAAAAGAAAAAACGTTATTAAAGTTGAAACTCCGCCATACTCCACGACGTCGGTGACTAATTTTTTAAACGCGTGACATAGCTAGTCAATGACGCAATGGCTCTAGCTGCAGTTAGTCTTGTTTATCATTTTGTCGAAGGTAACTTAAGCCTAAGAATAATTGCAATTGCGATCGCGATCGCATCGATCTTAGAGCTACGACCGAATAAGACAATGGGACAATGAGAAATTGTCTACGGATGAAATTTTCACAACTATATATATTCATTCCTAATGCTGTATTATTGGTGGCTTAGGAACTTGGGAAACCTCCTGTTATCCATTTCATTCGTTCATCAATCCTTCGGAATGTTTTTCATTATTACTACCTAGTCCCACTTATAGATCTTCGCATTTTCTTATTAGCCAATATTCTCGAAGAATGAACAGAGGGACAAAGAACAGTCGGGAGGATAGCGATAACAGTGCATCTGATCTGTACAACATTTATACATATAAGGGCGAAAGATTAGGCGAAAAGATTGATAACGGTAATATATTGTTTTAATCGTTGACTCTTTTTTTTCTTCAATCCACTCAATGCCAGTTTTAATCAATTTTACGAAAGCAATTCTAATCACTGAACAGGAGTTAATGTGGTAATAAAAATCTGTCTTATCCTATTGAAAAATTGGAGAGATAAACTTGAGCTGATTATCGATTTGATAAGAAATTCTGAAACTGTCTATATGGAAGCTAGTTCATCCAATTAACAGTACCTAGGTACGTTGATAACAGAATATGATTCGTAATAACGAAATAATTTTTGCATGACAATAATTTGTCGCAATTTTACGGAGAAAAATCTACATCATGGACATTATAGGACAGTCTCGTCGTGTATGTAGGTACGAGTGTAGGTATAATAAAGTTAAACAACGTCCGAAGTCTATGGGTATAAGGTAGGAGACGATAGGCAATAAAGTAAGTACCTACACGTGACTAGAAACCGTGAATCTAATTCAATTAGGGTTGTAGAAGAGATAGTACGAGTACGGTCGGTAGGATTTGATAGATCTCTGTCTCCTAGAATCGATGCAATTAAATCAAATATTTCAGGCGGTACCATTTTGTGCGGATCATCCGGCGGCTAGTATTCTGAGAATCTCGCGAACGCTTGGCAACCGGTAATTCGCGTTTTAAAAGAAACTTGGTCTTGGCATCGTGCATGTCTCTCTTCGTCGACGGCAGCCCATCACGTCCCGATTCTATTCGGAATCAAGATGAGACATATTAATGCCGGAGAGGTACTAGAAAATTACGTTATGGTTGTTAAGTCGGAAGATAATAAAAATTGTTCTTCGAATTTTCACGAGATATACATTCATCTCGGAAGATGATTTTTCTCGTATTTATAAATTTGAGCAGAAAGTATATATTTATACCTACACTTTGTCTCTCGAGAATTCGATTGGACGGCATCGACGTAGGAAACTCACCTCCGGGGAGTGGTTTGTCCACATCGGTGAAAATACGGACAAAAGCCACGCTGAACATCTGCTCCAGGAGATGGCTGGAGTCCAGGGTCTCTGCCGCGGCGCAGCGCAGCGAGCTGAAGGGTTCACAAGAACCTATATAATAAACCTCCCTATACTTACATGCGGTATACGTACCTCTACCTACTTTCCAAGACATCTGCCGGCCGCCTAAGTTTCCTTTTCACGTAACAGCTCCAGTCTTACATCAGCGGTTTGGCTGGAAACAATATTAGCCTTCTTTCTTTCAAATTTACAGATCATTGGAGCTATACGAAAGTTCGAAGATCCGGAAATTTTGATCAATTTATCAGACTTTCAGGACGGGTATAATAATTCAAATTCGGAATTTTCATCATCGGGACTTTTGAAATTCTTCAAGTTTAACCCCATTTTTTTCTCCCCCCGTTACTCTTTTACCTAAATAAAATAACTTCATATTTTTCCAGCCATTTTTACGCCATATATAGGTAGTAATTTTTTCGATTTATGATAACTCCACCTACTCCTAACTCACCTGAGCATCAGATTGGTTGACCGTAGTGTTCGTTTCCTCTCTCCCATGGTTGAATAAAATTCAGTTTTTTTTTTTCTACTTTTTTTACTTTTTTAGTTCTAGTTTTTTTGCTGGTCAGATATTTTGGAGTTGTTTGATTGGTCGTTGGCAGACACATACACAGGTTCGCACTGCATGTGGGAATAAGTCATAGAGTAGTGATCCTGAAGGTAGGGTGGGAAGAAAAAGGGTTAAGTGGGGAGAGAAGCAACCGGCAAGTTATATACGCGACTAGAATCGGGACCGCATTGCTTTGCTTCTAAACCGGTCGTTGTAAAAACCAGGCCTGGCCTTCGGGCGGCCATTTTAAAACATTCTAACATTTGACGGTCACACGGCCTCGCTTGCCTAACAAGCAACTATTAATCAATTATTCATTAGTCAGATAACCAACGCGACTTGCGCGCTTACAAACTCGCCTTCGGATTTTCATTTTATACGAAAAAATTTTCATCTCATTTCAAACCCATTTCACAAATTTACAAATATCCAACTGCCGTAATATCATATGTACGCGTTATGGATCGAAGTTCGATTGGAGTCAATAATTATCCACGTATTTAAGTATAGATCGAGGAGGAAAGGAAAAGGAAGAGAAAAGAAGGAAAGGGAAGGGATGGGATTCATTGATCATTTTTAAGTCCGGTTTTGGCCATTCGTCCATGAGTTTGCGAGGTTGGTACCCTGCTTGAGGTAGGACGACGCGATGGACTCGGACTCGGACTTTCGAGTGTCGTGTACTTGGGACCGGTTTCACGTTTTGTTGGTTCTTCGTCGGTTTGTATTCTTCTAGTTTTTGCCATATCCAAGCCGCAGCCGCTTCAACTGCAGCATTGCTTTCTTAATGATTTCCAATACCGCATCATCTCCGTTGTACATATAGGATAAATATACCCCTTTGGTTAGAACTTGTCATTTTCACCCAACTACTAAAAAGAAAGAATAAATGTTCCGCTCCTTCGTATCTATATTTCCTTTTTTTTTTTCATCTTTCTATCGTTTTGTGAAAAAAAAAAGAATGAGAAATTGCAAATTTTTTCGCAACTTTACAAGTCGCGAATTGGCGAACCTTCGTATATCTCTACCTAAGTATTTCAATGTGCTGAAAATTGTTTGATAGTTTGCGAGCTCTCCTGACCGCGCGAGAGTTGAGGTTCAGTTCTATAGGTGCATGTGCCGCGAGAGTTGGACGGGGATGGTCGATGGACGTCTCTAAACTTGCCAAACTGGTTTTCGCCTCGATTCTGATGCTGCGAAGAATTTGATGGATCTCCATTTTATATCGTGGTCAGTGTAGCCATCTTCGACCCGCGAGTCTCTCTTTTGCCTTACCTATACACATCATACCTGCACGTTGCCTATAGACTATGATATCCGATCGTATTGAAAGACCCGAGATTTCTTCTGGAGAAAACAAAAGGGGGAAGAAAAAAGAAAAATAAACAAAATGAACGAACGACCCCACTTTTTTATTTCCCTCATTTGGAAAATTCTGAAAATTGCGAATAAAAATACAAAATGAAGATACTTCGTTTTTTATTTTTTCGTGTCTCTCGACAAGTCTTGGAAACACATCCTCCTGTCTGGAGAACAAAATCTACCTATGCATATCGTATACACGTAGAAATCTCTGTCCTCCGTGTGTACGTATAAAGGATGACGGAAAGGTTGCCTCCAGTTCATCAGTCATGCTCGTTGCAACAGTCATCGCTCACGCGTTCTAATGACATGTGCGTAAGAGCGACGTCCGTGTGTTGTGAGTAGAGGGGCTTGGGGTAGGTCGTGATTGTCGAGCGATACAAAGGGTGGACAATAGCCTTCTGGGCTTCGCTACCCATTACAGTATACATACTAAACTTTCGCCAGAGAGAGAACAAGAACGAAAAAACAAAATCACACACACACACACACGCGCGCGTCGTAAAACAAAAAAAATTCATTGGAAAAAAAAAGAAAGAAAAAAAAAAAGAAGTAATAATCATTCACGTGGAGAGACCAACTCCGGGGCGTGTATCCCCATTTTCTACTCATCATTTCTACATAATATCTCTCCCTCGAAAATATGAGTTAATTGTTTCCGAATTGCGATAATGATTCTTTCATTGATGAAGAAAGAATGAGGAGAGAAAGAATAAAATAAAATAAAACAAAAGATACGAACAGGTTTGATAATTGATTGATATACTTTTATCGTATCGTTGCTACAATTAACGTTATCAATATTTTATTCCGCGAAATGTTAGCCTCGCTTATAAAAAGGTGAGAAAAAAAAAGAAAAAGTCCATATAGACATCGTACCTTAGGTATTATTATTTGCAATTGGATTTTCACGCTTTTATGTACAAATTTCTATATCTCTAGAGATGTACATGTATGTACATGAAATATACTACTTCAAAGTTATGGATAACACCTGTATTTAGATAGCACAATTATTTTGATAAGACTATCTTTCGCCTCATCGTCAAAAGCCCAACTCCCAGCTTCGTATCTTTCCTCGTCTATATTTTCATCGTACCTGCCTATATATGTATAAAACTGCATATATCCGATAATGAGTCAAAACCACGAAGCTTATTTATTAATCAACGAAAATATATCACCATTTTTTACCTCAGTCTTATTATTTTTCAGTTTCATCCATACGATGTGGAAATTATTGTTAATCGCCTCCTTCATCTCAGACGATACAAATATATATGGTGAGTACTATATCCTCCTCAATAATTCCGAACAATTGATTACATACATATACGCATGTCCGCCTTGATGATTAAATTTTAATCATTATCCACCCCATAAATTTTCGGATTTGTAAAATTGAACGTCGAAATCGCCTGGATGGCAGGCACATCAGAGAATATGCATAATTTACAATTTTCGTACCCGTGTATAATTGGTAATAAAAAATGCAGCGGACAGAAAATGTGAGTAATCGTCACGTGATCAAATTACATTGCACTTGCTGCATAGCACTGATATGGTGGCGCGTTGACGCCTACAGGAGTCATTAGTTTATCGGTTGGTTAAATAGAATGACGAATATAAATAGGTGTAATCTTGTTCTCCGTTCCTTTCTTTCGTTTCTTTTTTCCCCATTTCACTTCTTTCTTTCTTTTTATATCCTTTTTCTTCATTTTTTTTTTTTATTGTATCGCGGTCAGTTTCGATTCAACAAATTTCTTCACTTCATTCGTCAAGTATGTAATTGATAATTAATCGACTCTATACTTCTCGAGTATGATTGGGAAAGGCGGGGAAAATTGTTGGTACCTTTTTTTCTTTCTTTCTTTCTTTCTTTTTTTTTTCGTGAAATTCAATCAAGCTAATGTTATTAATGAAATAATAAATTGCTGTATAGCTTTGCAGCGGCTTAAAACAGTTCGTGGATAACAGGATCGTTATAGTATAACCGGGAAGATTGTTTGCTAAACTTTGACCTTTGATTCCGCGTTGCTTCGGTAACCTACATCACTTCGCATTCGTTATTCCAATTTCGAAGCATTATACTTACGAGTTTCGATGTATATATATATATATGCCAATTAGTTGTATTAAATTGTGAAAAATTTTCGCGATATATATATTCAAGTCCGATAAATGCATGCGGTTTGAGGAAAGGAAAAAAAAAAAAAAAAATCAACCAATTACGCAAAGTTATCGCGCGAAAAAATCCGAGGTTTCGTTCACTCCCTACGTATTTTTATCATATTGTCATTGGGGCAGTGTGCAATAATGCGAATCTCAGACTGGGGGGGGGGGGGGGATTGGGACTGCAGTTTCGTTGAAAATACGATAAAAAATGACGAACACAAATATAACCGTAAGATATGAAAAATCGTCGTTGACTCATGTGTGGTGAAAATTGTCGGAAAATTTTCAACAGACCGGAGAAAGTAAATATAATAACGATAAATCCCGTAGTAATAATAAACTGATATATGTTTTAAAACGATCAATACCATTATATATATTGCACGGTTTATTTTCAGCTGAACTCCTCGGTGATTCCGTTTCCTTATCTCTTTACTCCGGGGTAAACATATCGTTCTTCGTATAAGTTTATATTTTTAGAATCCCGTTTATAACATATATATATATACCTATACGAAAAATCAATAAAAAAATTTAAAAAAATGAAAATAGAAACAAATAGAAATATGAATAAAGTAACTCTTATTAGCGGATACGATTCGGCAGAAGAATTGCGATGAATTTATTTATAATTTCGGCTCCACTACTCGCGTGTATGTACAATTATTATTACGTCAGTGTAATATGGCCGGGAGAAACAACCGGGGCATTGTACTCTCGGGCTTCTGCAGGCCGTCTCTTCGTATGTGCGAAATACTCGCTAATGTCGCCTTAAGCTGATAACACGCGGTGTTTATGTTTCCTCATCTCCAAATACTACGCTCGACTGTATTCCTGATTCAGCGGTCGTTGGCCCCCCCTGATTCAGTATGCGAAACGCTAGTCTACGGAGCGAGTAAAGGTTCGCTTAACACAAATCAGAATCAGAAGTTCAGGCGATATCGAGACGAAGGAAATCTAAGGGGCGTGAAATTTGGAAATTTTTTAAAGATTTTATCAAAGCTGATGTGATAATTGCATCGTGACTGCATCCGCAGGTTAGTGGATGTAAAATTGAGACGTTCCAGTTCAGAGGTGTCGATGTTGAACTTATTATTAAGAAAACCTAGCTACTCGTAGAATCAAGGCATTTTCATTCTAATTTCGTTCATTAACGGGTTACGTCATCATGGGATTTTCATTATGCAATTTTAACGTCTTCTTACAATTAATTATACACGCATCTGCCTAAGGATGTATCGTATGGTCGATGAGCCGACTAACTGTCTGTCGTTATGGAGGCGCTGTGACATAAACTGACATACCATACCATAACATAACGTAACGTAACGTAACATAATGCATATAACGCAGACTATATTCACTCGCTAATTTATGGGCCCCCGGGGTTTTTGCAACTGTAGAAAGATTTCACCCCGCGGTATATATATAGAAGAAAAAGTCACGCCAAGGCAGGAAACGACGACACACATGTACCAGCTTAACGTACGAGTATACCAATACCATAGAAATCTCAAACTCTCCTCTTGTTATGGAATCCCTTACATTATTCTTGCTAGCTTGCAAACTCGAGATAAACACACCGCATGCTAATGCCTTCGAATGGCCTAATTTTTGTACAACAACGAGAACTTATCCTTCGTCATTGTTAATGGGAAAATCATTGAAGAATAGAACGATACTTTATGCCAGATTTTATCACACATATTTGAAAATCGGGAGTTAGCGAGGTTTTCGGATAAACTTTATACGGGATGAGCCGTTCATTAGACACCAGATGTCGCGTGGCTGTAGAATCACGTTGTAAAATACGCTGTGTATAGGTATACCGGTGTTTATTCAAGTGTGCGTAGAGTTATATCGCATTATACGTCTACACGCTGCGAGCACAGAAATGGAAAATCACAGAGCAACGATTAGAAGAGTAGCGCGGAGTCGTGGAATTTTGCGAAAATGATAATTCTCGTCTATTTCATACCTGCGTAAAGACATCCGCGTTCCTTTCGTCCGGCAAACGATCCCTGGGCTCATCGTCATCGCTCAGTAATAAAGAAAAAAAGGGAAGGAAATAAGTAAACGTGAAATAAAGCCTTAGCCATACGTGCGCGGGTTGATAGAGATTTAATTTCGTAACTCGATCCATCGGCGATTGGGTTCTATTACGATGGTATATTACACGACTAAAAGTCGCCACAAACGCATTGCGCTCTTCTGCGTATCGGTCATTTCGTCAGAAGGCGAGCTGCACTCGGCCAACTCCCAGTGTGCATGTACAGAATGTTCGAATACTAGCACATCGGTGCATCGGTGCATCGGCAACGCGTATGCTAGTGGCGATAAGAAAGCGATATTAAAGCGAAGACGAGACTCGACTCCTGCCAAAATCCAAACTCGTCATCGCGTCGCGGTCAACGGCCTGGCTTACTGCTGATATCAGAGCTGACACGTTATATCCAACGTTGAATACACCCAATCAGGACTTGGAAAAATGAAACTCTTCAAGTTTGACTTGCAGTCGATTTTACACACGAAATTATGACTTTCCCAAATGAATATTGAGATTTTAGTCACGCGTATAAGCCACGCAGCTTCACCCCTGCAGACTATCTTATATCTTATCTCTTACTTCATTATAATTTTATGGCAAGGTAAGAAATCAATCAATTGATTGATCGATCGATCGATCGTCGTTCCGCTTATTGCTTGCCTTGGGCCACCGACTTCTTCTTAGACGATTGATGTGTCGACGCATCATCGGTAGCTATAAATTAAATCAAAGGATGTCCTTTGGTCGTTACTACTTCCTCTTTGTTTTCTTTTTTTTTCTTCGCAGTTATCCGGAAGTGAATGATGATTTTTTTCCTATCTTTTCTTACCTCAAACTGCACACTTTATTCGTAGGGAAATATTGTCGCGGTTGAAAATTTCCTACGACGTTTTCTATCTTGGTATAATTAAATATATATATTGGTCTGCAGATGAGGAAAATTTATAATTGTGGTGAAAAATAGTTTCATCTAACTCGCGCTCTTTGCTCTCGCGGTTCGCGCTTGGCTCTACGTTACTCATGGCTATTAAATATTTCTTCGCAATAGCAACACAGCTAACTCAAGACAAGCTCCCACGAATGGTTCATGGTCTTGGCTTACGTTAACACAGATTCCTATCGCCTTGGTAACGTAAGGACGGTCTTGGTCCAGCCAAGATTCGAGAGAGTTGCGTTCCTCTGTCACAAACAACCAGAGGGCTGTTGGCCTTGTCGCGTGAAAGGCACACGGAAACCGCGAGCCGCTTCCATCTTGTTACGTAAACATCAAGTTTTCATCAGATCTATACACGAGCTGGTAACAATTCAACGATTTAATCAACAAAAGTATAACGAAACGCGTCGTACCTCTTTTCCAGTTTTTCTTTTCTTTTTTCATTTACAGTAAAAATCCTACCTTGTCGAGTCTTCGGCAATCTAATCTCCATCCAGCTATCATCCTCTTTTATAAATTTATAGAAAAATTACCTTCCGATCGTCGTGATCGTCGTCAAGTTTAATACTGTCTTTAAAAGTGTGAGGAAAAATTAAATTGCTCCGTATTTCGCTCTTCTATATAATACTTATATACATATGTATCAATTTCATATATTTCGATACTATTGATATAGGGAATAACAGAACTTGTTATAACTTTACAGAGCTTTTAGTAGATCATTATCAGTCCTCGATGTATATTCTATTATTTCAACTACTCGTGATTGTATATCAGCTTGGGAACCACAATCTCTCAGGATGTGGTGGTTACGATAAAGGAAAAATCGAGCCTTTGTATTTATCGTACGTATATGTAATGATTAGTATTACCTAAATTCGAAGCTGAAAGTCCCCGTATTTAATCGTCCAAGAATATAGAGGAAAAGAAAGGAAAGGAAAGAACGTGATAAAAGTTGGAGAAAAAGAATTGGTATTCTGGGATATATATCATAGCTTGTAGCGGAATCGTAGTTATAAAGTTTCATCATATTTTTTCACATCGGTGCAACAGCCTCTTGCGAAAATGCATGGCCTGAAAAAATACCAACAACGATAACGAAACTCAGATAATATTTTGTTATCGTGTTTGCGGCCTGATAACGTGCTAAATAACGTCCGTAAAAATGAGGCTAAAATTGCAGAACTCATATGACTCGACTTGACACGCGTATAGACTGACTACGCGCTTATCACAAATACTATTCTGGTAATCTTCAAAGGGGGCCAGAAATCTTAGCGATTACAAATTGCCACGTCGCGTTGAAAACGATCGGAAGACTTCCAGTCTTGATATAATTTGCAATCTTTTACGAATTCGCGAGATATTAATTTTATTCGCGATATAGATATAGAAAAGCTATCGATAATATGTGCGGAGATAATATAATGACTGTTGGCGGCAGGAAAGTTTGCCTATATTCGTATATATTTATTGTATCTATTATTTAACAAGTATGTATATAATGATCGTGAAACGATATATATTGTATATTTATATCGCGTTATCTGTTTACCGATTTTTTATTATTTTTTTTTCGAAAGCCTGCCACGATGAGCTATTGTGATTATAAATTCTTGAAGAAAACAATATATTATTCATCATTATATATAGGGAGTTTTGATTATTTTTATAACAGGAAAGGAAAACTTTTAAACAAAGTTTAGCTCGCAATGAAAAAGAAATTTTCTGATATTCGGTGAATCCAAATTTCCCAACTTTCCAACTTTTTTCTTATTCCTTATTATTTTCGGTGGATAAAAAAATTCCTAATTATCATGTGAACTTCGTTATTCTATTCAAGATAAAACCGATGATAGATAGATATATTACAGTATATAATATGGAGCATAATTATATACGAGTCGTATTTCTAATAATGCAAGTGTATACAGCTGCAGTGCTAGAAGTTAGTCATGTTATCGAAGAGTCTACGGATAAAAGATGTATATTGGGTAAACACCTGTCTTATTTTTCGCGAAAATTCGTCATTGTATATATGTTTTCGTAAAAAAAAAAGAAACAAAAAGAAAATTTTTTATTCTTCTTTTTCTCTTTGTTTCCAGTCTCATTATAAATGTCAATTTTGTCTTATTCGTCTGGAGTTTTCAGACTATAGATACACCCGACACGTATTATACCATAATGCAAATAATAAGATAAACTCTTTACATGTTATACTAGATAACATTATTTATATTTTATTTCGTTGTTAGTGAGTAACCATAATTGGTCGAATCAGTCAAGGGTCAACGAACCGCTCTTTGTCGGCAGATCTCACCGATTGGATCGCTAATTTGGATTAATTAAAACACAGTACAATTACGTACCGGACAATATTATTATTTTTCCTTTTTATTTCTTCTTTAGTTCATTTTTTACTCATTCTATTTCATTCATTCATTCTCCGGTCATCACGTCTCTCGATATCGACGTCGGCCAAAAAGTGACTCATCGCGAGTCGACACGATTACCCAAATCGCTCTGCCACACCCCTTATAAATTTACTCAAACGTATATATCGCAGACCTCAAATATAGTAGATAAGATACGCAAGTTGCAAAAAGTGCATCAAGAACATGAGTGATTAATTTCCATACACCACACGGTCATGTAATTATACTATCTGCTTATAGGTTTGTTCGTTTTTTCTTCTTCTTTTTTTATTCCTCATTTCAGTTCATTTCTGTTTTCTCTTCAATGCATTTACTTTTAATCTATATACTTGTAAGCAAAGTGCAAGCTTGATATATAAGAAGTGAAAATCAACAAACAGACAGAAAAATTGGACAGTCATTCGAACACATATATATCAGTTCATTCTTTCCCTATTTATTTTTTCGTATAAAAAAGTGAAAATTTTGTTTGCCCAAAATTAAATCTTGATATCTAGAAGATTGCCAAATTTCGTGACTAAAGATAACACGGAAGGTTCTTCTTCTTCTTTTTTTTTTTTTTTTTTCTTCGGTTTGAGCTTCGTAGAGAAAGAGATACGAGGTGCCTTGAACACAATTCTGCGATTGTAAACGTGCTTTACATTCATTATGGTTTAAATTAAATATACGATATCCAACTCGGTCCTCCTTTTGCCATTTACCTCGAACAATGCATTTGGCTTAGAAAATATATACAAGCTTAAATTTATAGACTTGAACGATATACATAGATTTATACAACTAGCATAGGGTTATGTGGGAAGGAAAATACGTATTGTTGGAAGATATTTTATTACAAAAAAAATAAGAAACTAATACAAATCAAGGAAACATATCGACAAAGAGACTTCGAGGCATTGAATAAAACTACAGTAAATTTATCTAATCTTTATAGATACACCTATGAATATCTTGAGGGTTGCAATAAATTGTCTTTCGATCAATGAATCAAACGCTCCTGCGGATATATATACCTTGGGTCTTGGGCCTTGGGACTTGGTCAGTTAATCGTTCTCAGGCTCGTCTCACTCTCCGATCCGTGAGTTTTACAGCAGTTTTAACCGGGTGTATATAGGAAGTTGAAGGTGTACGTGTGTACGTGGCTCTGAAAAAAAAAGAGGCGAAAGAAACAAAAAAAGAAAAAGAAAAATAAAATAACCCAGACCTCGATCACCGGCGCAATTCGAGGTCAGACATAGTCTGCCGAATGCATATCCCATTTGCAGAGCTTGGCTTAGCCCACCTATGGCCTTCGATGTGTTGAGCTATAACTCCGCGATCTCGCTTCGTATCGTTTATGCAAATATTAAGCCATTCGCGATTAACCCTGTGTACCGAAATCCCTGATTTTCTCGGAAAATTCTAAGTTTGCAGGCTATTTTATAACTAGAAAAAAAAAAAAAAAAACTCGCGGATGTCTCTAGTCGACGAACGCGTTTGCCGATTAGAAATTGATGAAAATTTCATAATTCTTCGAGTTTCGTCACCGTTATATGCATAATATATATGTGGTATCGAAGATATACCGACCGGAAGTTACCATAGCCATATCACGGTTTGAAAAACTGGATTTCCCTTTAAGCATATAAGTAGCAGCGCAAAACCGCAGATAATACTTGCTCATTTGAGCCATAGGCAAGGCTAATTGTGGGAAGCGAGTAAAGATGCGGGAATTTACGAACTTCAAGCATATACATGCGTACATTCAGTACCTAAGCATGTATACGATGCTCAACTCGCGTTTTAATCTTATTGCTGCACAAGCCACGCGGCTTTCGACTCTATGTATGCGGTTCACGTTAATTAACTCGTTGATATTAGATTGCAGCGTATATACGTCGCTCTGTATAAAATCTCAAATCTTTTTTTTTCATTCCCTGCTAGATTTGATTCCATTGGAAAATAGTTCTGAAAAAAAAAAAAATGTCCGAAACATATCCTGTCGAGGCGGGGGGGATCGCAGACTGGTCGGAACGGCTGAAAACTACTTTTTCTTTTTCCTTTTCTTACCTTTTTTTGATCCTACGACCGAACGGGTTGGCTCTTGGTAAAAACAAAAGACGAGCTCCTCCGCTCTCCCGCAAAAGGAGAATAGGGTTCCAAGATGGCGCAGAACGGCTACAAGGAGATCGGCTGTGGCTGCCCAAAGGCCAAATCCACGGGGGCGTTGGCTCATAGATATATACTCGCATATACATCGAAGAAGGCGAAAATTCGGACTGCGAAATAAGCGAGATATTAATAATCCAAAAACAGATTACGAGCTTCATTCTCGAACTCGATAATCAATTGAGGACCGTTAGCTTCATGAATTTCAAGCAGAATTCGCAGCTCACGCGATTCCCTCAATTTATCCTCAACGAAGGACGTATGTGGCTGGTTTGTTCATGTACAATTTGCCTCGAATCGGGGACTGCGGCGCTTATCGCGCACAGAGGCTTAAACAAAATGCGGGCATTCGACGATAAAGAGACAACAGTTAACCTGCACGTTTCCCTTTGCGTATAACAGGAGATTTTAGTACTTTAGCTATGTACAGTATATATTATACAGTAAATATACCGTTTTTCAGCCCTTGCACGAATGTGTACATAGCTAAGAAATAGATGTCGGGACTTCGGAGTGTATTTCCTCCCATTGATACCATCGATCTATCTTTTTCTTTCCTTTTTTTTTTTTCTTTTTTTTTTTGCGGTAATATTCTTTAGCGAATATTGAAAATATTTCGCCAAGTTTCCTATCGGTCTGATATCATTGCAGTAGATCGGGAATGAAGTTGGACAGGTGGTTTGAGCGCGGGCGCGAGAAGGCAATTAGTTTCTGTGCAGCCCGCATCCTAACTCGGTTAGTTAGGAGAAAAAAAATGTTGATCGTTCGAGGACAGGTGCATACTTTATATATATTCGCTAAATTCTTTGTATTTTCATGTTTTATTAAAAAGAAAAATGGATGGTAGGCACAACCGATCGATTAATGATAAATTTCCTCATTATCCAATTTTTGCTCGTATCAGCTGACTGTCTACGACTTTTGTTACTTATGAAAAGCTCTGAGTCTCTTCGATCTATAACCGATAAGAATAAGTAAAAAAAAAAAAGAAAAGATATGATTTCGCAAAGGAAAGAAATTAGCTGTAGGTATAATAAATTCGTCTACGGAAAATGTATGATCGTGGAAGTGTAGAATTCTTTGCGGACTTTTGGCTGACAGTGTACGGAGTTGGTGGTAGTTGGGTGAGGTCAGTGTTGGCGGGTAGGACCGGGCCTTAGCTGTTAGCTTTGTGTTAGTTCGTTTGTGACCCTACGAGGTCTGCGAGTGTTAGCCAGAGGTGCATCGCCCTCCGCTTGCGTCAAGGCCAGCGAAAATATACGCGAGCTCGCTCACTCGCGCGGTTTTACTGTATAGCTAGCTAGCTCGCTCATTCGCTCGTTCGCTTTGCTGCATGCAGTTCAGCCGGCGGGCAAACGCACGAATACGACGAGGATCGGCCCGAAACGCGTACACATCCGTCGAGCGCAAGTTGATGCGATGCGGCCGCCTCTGAACGCAGGGAACCAAGGCTAGCCCCCGTACACCAGATAGTCTAACCCAACCTCGGGATACTCTTCCGTTCTCCGACGCGGTTTATCGTACTTGGATTTATTTCGAGCATCGCTGCAGCTCTTTAAATTTTGATTTTTTACATCATTTTTTCATTTTTCATCTTTCTTTTCCACCCCGTAAAAGAATACTTTTCGAATTCTGCAGAGTGAGATAATGCGAGGTCCGATGTCGTACATTGCAGTAGGTGTATACGTTAAAGTAAAGGTTTACGATCATGTAATTCCTCTTTGCGCTTTAGCTACTTCGTTTGATTTATCCCGTATACCGTGTATTACGACTGAGTTGATTATTCGCGGTGCAGGTTGGAAACTGTTTCCACAATTAACGTAAAGATTCCTCTCTCTTACACACCCAAGAAGAAGTATAGAATAAGAAAAATGAAATGGGAGTTCTTCTACGAAATTTCCCACGCTCAATAAATTCGTAATAAATAAATTGTTGTTATTTGATTATAAAGTATGCTTATAGAGTAAAGATGATAATGGTTATAATAAATGCGTAAAGTATAATGCTACAGTTCCGGAGTAACCAGGGCGTCTCGTGTATGTATGTACATTGTACATAGTCGGCCTTCTCCCGATGCTACCTACATATAAATGCTAAATGCAGGTAGCCATTGTGGTACCGGTATAAATTAATAAGCACGCAAATAAATTGCTTAAAATTAGCTGTTGTGACGCAGGCATGTATATATATATGTATATGTATGAATATATATTCATATACAGGCGTATAGAGTGCAGCGTTCCCGAGATCTGCTATCGGCCAGCTAGGAAATGGGCGAGTGAGTTCGAGCTAGTCTCTTTGCGCTTGTTGGTAGTAGCGATGATGATGATGTGGTGGTGGCAAAGGAACTGGCAATGGGTGGCCAAAGAAGGAGGTGGCGGGCGAGGGAGAGGACAGCTGCATCGTCATGGTCACCGACTCTTATGATTATTTCTCCCATTAATTTTTACGATGAAAAATAAACACGTATTTCGCGCCAAATTAAGCCGGAATTGAACGACGTTTTCCCGAACATATTTCGAAGGATTTGAAAAACAAAAAGAAAGAAAAAAAAAGAAAAAGAAAAAGAAACACGGAATAATACTTACAGTTTCAAATCGGAGATCGAAATCAAATCTCTATAGTTTCGTGAAAAAATTCTCAACGCTGCCATATATGAAGGAAATAAAGTCTGATTTATGACCGTAGATTGTTTCCGTCGCGCGGGGACGACTTTGGGACGATAATTTTTCAAAAGATCGAATTGATGTGTGTGGGACGTGACTTTTTTTTCCCCTAGAAACTAGTGTCGCGATAGGATATGGAGCCAGAAAGCGTGTTCGATTGCGTCGAAATTAAACCGTATATCTGTCCGTTGATTTGTGAGTTCTGCGGCCCTATTGCTATATTCTAGTTCCAATTTTTCGTCATTTCAGTAACGAACGAATCTACATTGAATCTGTAAAACTCACGGAAATCGGTTATTCTTCAATTTTTGCAGTTCATTTATTCGCGAATGTTTTAGTGAACCGGTTGGCTCCTAGCCAAATGAGACGCGAGGTATATATACCAGATGCGTGTAGTTAGAGCAGGTTGAACAGTCAATGAATCCGGTCGACACGTTCGTTCATGGATTAGATAGACCCGATTCGAAAATTTTCATACGTTTTTAAATTTCGCCTCCATGCAATTCGCGTTGTACCACATGGTTGCGAATTTTCATTCTGACTGTACCGAAGTTGGCGGGTTAACAGACTGAAGGGAACACTGCAGCAGTTGCTGCAGATCAGTACCTTGAAAGTATCCGAGCGGCCCAGCAGCCCACAAACCGACGTACCGACTCAAGGGACAAAGAGACGCCGCCGTCTCGAACGACGATAAAGAACAAAAACAAAAAAAAAAAAAAAAATGAGCAAAAATGAGCAAAAATAGAATGAAAAAAAAAAATGTATATACACATAGCTTCGTATGGTAGGGTAGTACTGGTAGAACTTCGGAAGAATAGGTACGTTGCGTGGGGTTATCAAGGATAGATAAATTTCATCTGGGCCGCGAAAAATGTTTCCAAGTCGAAGAAAGAACGTCTTTATTGTTATTTCGAGGAGATTGTGCGATTGTAGATCGTTTAAATTGACAGACAGCCCATACCGCGACGAATGAATTAAAATTTGAAGCCTTCGTTGCGCACACTTATACATATACACCTACGTTATATGCACACGCGTGCAATTGCAGTTGCAGTTGCAGTTGCAGTGATGCAAGGACACGAAAATACGGAGCAACGAACTGCTTTCGACGGGGTCATTACCAATCACATTCAGTACTTTATAGTCATTGCGTTCTCTCGACTGGACTCCAGAGATAATTGCGATCCGCAAAGATTTCGTAGCGTTGAATTTGCGATCGAATGACGAGATGTGTGATGACGGAAATTCTAATTTCGATTAGAATCTTGAATCTTTGACGTTTTTTTAATTTCCATTTTCTTCTCTCTTTTGACACGCTTTGCTAATCCAAACACGTGAGTGATCAAATAGAAGAGCAAACAGCAATCTCTTTCGATTTGTCACAGATTATAGGATTTCAAGGTATTAAAAGACCGGGGTAGGGTATATGTATGGGTAATTCTAAAACGAATAGGATGGCGGGTTTAAAATGGATCCTTCTTTCTTAAAGATGGATCCCTCTCGCTCGCCTTACGCCCGGGGCGTTCTTGGTATAGTATTTTTAAAGCGTCGGCATTCTTCCATCCTCTACCCCCCGCCTTTCCTCTCCGTCTCCGTCTCCGTCTCCGTCGCCGGTCCTCTCCCTCGACGCCCGGGAAGCGACGCGCCTCGCTCGGCAAAATCGCATTAGGGCAGGTTCGGGTTCCCTGGCTGGGTTCGGCAACGTGCACAGCGGCGTCCCGCGCTCGCATTCGTTAGCGGCCCGAAGGCCGGGGTCAACGAACTCAGAACTCGCACGGTAGGACCCAAAGGAAGGGGGGCCTCATAGGCGACGGGGTGGGGATAGGGCGCGGGCCCAATGGTGGGGGGGAAAAAGTTGGGTTGGCACTCGCCAAAAGAGGAGAAATTCAATGGGTGAAACGAGCAGGACGGAGGTAACGAAGTGGGGCCTTCGAGAGAGGAGAAGAAACCGCGAGGAATGGACGTGCCTCGATTTTTTTTCTTCTTTCATACTTATTTTACCACTTCTCGGTATAGTTTTACTACTTTTCTTTTTTCTCCCCCCGTCATTCATTTTATCGCCGTTTTCGAAGCGTCGATCAATCTTCATATTCTCATTCTGGAAGGCTCTGAACATTCACCAAGATCATCACGGATTTATTTATTATTACCACAGGAAAAATTCGGACTCGATTTATCGCTATTTGATAATCTACTGGTCCAGTCCATTGACCCAACGACGAGATATTGCCTTTTGAAGTGAGCCAACCCTGCAAAGTACCGGCCACCGGTATGCACGACAAAATGAATCCGTCCGCCCCGGAAAACTATGCCATATAATTTGGCCGAAAAATCTGACTATGTATTATAACGTTAAATACGACTTTTCTATTTTCTATAATTGAAATTTCACATCTTCTCCTCGCTTGCCGACGTGAAACCTTTTCATGCCAAAGTAGGTATGAATAATTGGAGTTGAAAGGTGCAAGATCGATCTTATTTTTCCTCTTCTTCTTAACTGATTGATTCCTTAGAAAGCACGCTTCGAATCTTTCGTTTAATTAATCAGGAAGCGTACGTATAGAATTCCCGTCACGAATCCTGGAACGATATGCAAAACGGTGTTACGTGATATTATTGCAGAGGTCGATGATCAGCGCAAAGCCAACGATAATAAATAAATTGGCGATAGAAAATGTCGATAAGAAAACTTCTGTCCAGGGTAAAAGGGGAGAAGATATAGTCGCGTATCTTTCATCTCAAAACTCGACAAGGTCGCGAATGCCTCTTCATCACGGCAAAATCTCTATCGATCAAATAAAATCTCACATTCACCGCCAGAGCTGTACGACCAGAGTCTGAAATCGGGGGTAAAATCATGACCTACCCGAAAATTTCTCTCCTCTTATAAAGTTGGACTGGTTCGCGGACGCGTGAGTTATATATCTACACGCGAGGAGAATAGCTGCTCGCTGCCCTTTCCCCCCCCCCCCCCTTCTCGACATATACATACGTAACTACCACCCACAAATATTCATCCGGCTTAGCCTAAAGCCACGAATTCCCCTCTGCAACTTATGCACTTGGACTTGTGTACATTTCAACGTATATAGTCTATCCCCGCGATTAAGCTTTGCGTAAGTATATTATATGTGCGTGTCGCCGTTCGCGAATAATACGCACTTGTGTGTGAATATGTATGGATTTCTCTGTACAGTAGAACATATCGCAGTGAATTCTGTGCAGGGCTTGTACCTACGTTGTGTCTGATGTGAGCCTGGAGAAGTACGCATTGTGTACGGGTCCTTGCCTTCTTCCTCCGTCCTCGTCCTACTATTCGTCCTTCTTCTTCACGTAGTCGATCGCAATTTCTTATTTTCTTATTTTCGCTAGGGTTCTTAAGACTAGGCAAAATGTCAGAGCGGCCCTTAAGCTCGGCGGTCCGCTTCGTCGCGGTTGTTGAAGTCGCAGCACAGCTAGCGAATTTCGTCAGGTATAGGTGTGTAGAAGTAAGGAGGTAAGAACGAGGATGTGGATGCTTGTGAATGTGGATATCTGTGTTAGTTTAGTCGATGTATGTACCCCCATACGTCTGTGAGTATTCGTTTCAGGTCCCCCGAACGCATTCAAACTCGTTTGAGAGGATGCGACGACTTCGTAATGCGAGGATTGTTTCGTTCCTCCTTTGTTCCACCTTGGTTCCACCTTGGTTTTACCTTTGTTACATGCATTTCTTTCCGCCGTCTGTCACCTCGAGGTTTGTTTTTTGACTTCCGCGACGGATTATGAACTTCGCGTATAATGCAAACAGACGTATATACCAGCCATACACTTTTTCATCTTTCACATATTTTCCACAAATATACCGTCTCAACTATATTTCCCTTTTCTCGGACCAAATCAGTTTTTCTTTTCCATATCCCCCCATGGCATTTATCTTACCATCGGTCGTTTATCATACTCCGGATATCTTTGCGTTTCACCCTTGATTTCCAACCCGCGACATATCAAGGGAATAAAGTCAATTTCTTCGCAGCCAATTCGGCGGAGAAGTTAATATATCATCGTAGCTTTTCGTTACTCGTGGTTTAAAATTAACCTCCCCATGTATATATAGTATCAAAAAGACAAGAAATTATTTCCATCGATCAGCCAGTATGCGTGTACCTTGTACCTCCTCTATAACCCATCCACGTGTAACAGTGCGTGTACATACGCCATACATTCTCAGGCTCCCCTAACTCTGCGTGCACCGGCCGAGGGTACACGGTTTACTATAGATTGCACGTCGAGTTTGAGCCTACCGGGTGACGGATTAAAGCTCTAGGTTTTCCACCGAAAACTCTGATTTCAGGTGTGAGAAAATTGGCCGAAAAATTCGAATCCGAAAACTTGATTATTTTCTAGAAAAGAAATTCGCCGTTTTCCGAAATTGTTGTATAGTTCGTTTGGTAATCTGTGCGAAATATATAATTGGTCGTTGCACTCGGTCGATATCGTTGCAATATCTTACACAGACTTTGAACGACACGAGGGACTCATACGCCCATTGATATTATATATACAATATGTTTGTTAAATTTCATTGCATATTGTCAATTTTATCAGCCAAGCTATTTCTGACCAATAGCGATTCGAATTGTGGCGTTAATCTCGCGCGGTGAATATACGCGGGTATCGAAATGTTTTGAAAGGTCTTTCGATTGTCAGTGTATCTGACCTTTTTACGTCTACCTTTTTAAGGGATGAGGAAGAGTTGGTAAGTTGATGAGACGCGTGTTAGCTGATTTAAAAAATTTGCCACCCTGTTTGTAACCCCATCGTTCTCAATGCAGGGGTTTACCTTTCAGTCGTGGTAACGTTTTCCATTTTCCCGATAAACAACCCTCTCTCGCTGTTAAACCCGTCCCATGGAGCTCTTTTGAATTCTTGCTGCTTTTATACAAATAATACTAGAAGAGACCCACTCATGCACGATGAAAGGAAAAGTTGAGCACTATTTTATTCAAACTTTACGACCCGCGGTACTACCTATATACCCGCGCATACTAACGCTACTCATTGTCACGGTCAATGAAATCTTGGACACGAAATACCCCAAAGGATTCCTACCATTCGAGATCTCCGTCGTTTGATCAATCCTATAATATATTCTTTACAAAATCACTTTGAATTTTATTGAAAGAAATAAGCAAAAAAATGGAAAAACTCTGAAATTGATAGGCTGATTACGAGGATCAATTGATTATAGGGTCAAAGCTTTGAAATTCTCTCTCTCTCTCTCTCTCTCTCTATCTATCTCTCACCGCAGCAAAGTACCTATACTCGTGTCCCATTATCATCCGTGTAGATATAGATATATATGCCAGATATGTACACGTATATAAATCATGTTTACGAAGCCCCTGGTCACTCGGATTGATTAGGGGATGTGAAACACCCTGTATGAAAGCGCGCGTGCATCGGGGTACACGAGGGTGCCTTAGGGTGCCGCCCCTGTACGATGATGCCGTTGGGGTAGGCCTGGGTCTCGTCGGGGTGGTAGGCGGCGCCAACTCCACCCTGGTTTCCACACGCTGGGGAAACGTCATCCATATATATACCCCTGTTGGAAAAACTCTATATGTATCCCCCCCCCACCCCCACCCCCTCTTACCGCGTTTTACTTCCTCCCCCATTTTTTTGTTTCTTCCAACGTTTTTTTTTTTTTCTTTTTTTTTGTTCCGTGTTCCGTTTTTCGTTTTTTGCCCGTTTTTATTTTTTCTCTCCCCTATATTCCTCGTATACCGGCATCATTCCTATAACCAACCCGTTCAACCATTTCGTTGAGAGTTCTCCACGTACCACTTTCGCCATGCATGATCATTCTGTATATACGATCATCACCATATCATCGGGATAGGTATAACTCGCTATGTGCAGCATACTCTGTACCAGATACGGTGGACACGCTAACCAGCTTCCCTTCAACTGCAAGGGTGCAGCCCAAGCCTTTCAAATGATATCTATATAAACCTTTCGCGAAAGTATACGGACAAATTACTACCGGATATAGCTACGCGTTATATTTACTACATAGTGTGCGGAAATCCCAAGCCTTTTATTATTAATACGTGTTTAAAAGTTGTATAGGTATATACGTGAACTAATTACCCGAGTTGCCGACACTGTCGATGATTAATATTTGATAACGTTCGATCTTCGTATATCTTTGGTACGATGTACAGTCGGTATACAGTACTGGTGTTATTTTCAGTCTTAAATTTTCTCAGCTTTATATTATTATCGAAGTTTTTTTTTTTTTGGCCTTTTCTCTTCAACCCTGCTGCTGAAAATATAGAACTTAACGCTATATTTGTATAATATTTAGCAACAAAAAACCCTCGCGAGGAATATCTAATATATCCGCGGTTAAAGTTTTACCTCTACGTTTCACGTTGTACCGTTAATTTGTCTGATTAATTATCTCTTCTCATCAAGAAGCGAGGAAAGCCTTGTTAAAAGATAGCCGTCTCGTTCTGTATAACACTATATTAACACTGCGAAAATATCTTATTCCTATATATTATACTGACCATATTAATATGGTAACGAAAATTTCTCGTCAAACACGCGAGTACTGTAGTTTTTTTTTTATTTTATTTTTCTTTATAAATTTTCTAATTTTTACGATTTTGTCATCTTCTTTCTTCCCATCGAATTCCGACCTTCTATTAACGTAGTTGGAAGTCCTTTTGGTACCGGACACATCGCTCAGGGGAATGTCATGTCGTGTAGTCGGTAGAGCAGTGTTGGAGCGGAAGTGGTAGTCATCGGTGCGATATGTTATATGTGGAGGAAGATATTGACCTAATTGAGTGAACTTTTAAAAATAAACATTATATATTTTATCAAAGGTTTCAAAGCTAAGCCGGGGCATTTTAGCATGAAATTTTTGCTCGCATAATAAATGCGCAAACTTCCACTTCACTCCGAGACCTGGCCGGGTTGCAGGTTCGTTCAGATTAGGTTGGCTTAGGCAAACAGCCCTGGTTCGCCGGACCGAAGCCTAACCTACCGTAACGTTGTAAAAATAACAAGTCTTCTATACAGTTTTTTTTTTTTTTTTTTTTTTTCAACTCCTTTTACCACTTTTCCCACATATTTCACTATATAGAAGGGCTTCGCAGGTATATATGCTTACACATGCGTGCAGTGCGATTTAAAGACTTTTTTCCATACCGGAGAATCAATTGAAGAAATTTTTACGATTAGTTTCTCGATATTTTCTTCGTTCGCAAACTCGATTTAGACGAATTTTAATCGACTTTAGACGGACACGCGTACGAATAATGAGAAGATTACACCTTGTAGAAGTACGTCAATCGATTACCTTGAATCGAGGAAGGTACAGTCTTTGATTTTACAGCAATTTAATTAGACTGAAATCTCCATCTCATTCAATTTCGTCCTCATTATTTTATGGGCAATCAATTAAAGCCATATTTTCCGATCATCGTTAGAAAATCATTTTTTTTAATCAGAGCTATTCAACACCACGAATCCTTCTCCTCCCTGTAACGGCTACGTCGTTTTGTTCGATACGTTAAACACAGGGATTTAAAATCGAGTAGGTATATTAGCTAGAGAGAAAGCTCTTTTCAGAAAAGTCAAACTTTTCCAACCGTTTGATAGCTTTCAACAGGTTTATTTGTAATATCAACCGTTCCGGAGGTAGGGCTACTACCCCATTCAAGAGCTATGCGAATTTCATTCTACACGCTCATTCTCTCTCTGCGCCCTGAATTCGCGGTCTTTTTTCCTTTCTTTTTTTTTTTTTTTGTTTTTTTTTCCCTACTCTTTTTTATTCCACGTTCTTCTTTTTCACGTTTTTGCCAACGGTCGACATAGAGAGTAAAGTTTTAATCAAAGCACTGAGATCGTTCGTTGAAACATGCCTGTTATAGGTGGGTACTCGTCTCTCACAACGTCGGGAATAATTCGACACTGCAGTCGAGTATGCGATAACTAATACATGAATCTGTTCTTGTTTTCTTTTCTTTTTTTTTTCTTTCATTATGAAAATTTGATGAAGTCAAACTTTCCTATGTACTTATGCAGTAATATAAGAGCTAGATTAGCCACGTGAAAACACTGTGCTATAGTAAAGTCGTAATTAAGTCAACGTCGAGCATTGTATAATCGGATAAGAACGGCGTAAACGTAGGTAATGATAATTGGAAGGGGACGAACCGGGGGCTGTATAGCGGTGGGAAAGATGCGCTTGAGGAAAGCCCGCGGACAGGTAATGCGTAACTAAGTATGCAGGTAAGCGTCCGGTAAGTTAACCGAACGATGGAGTTCCATGCATATATAGGAGACGTTCCGTAGCTAAGAGTCAAAGTTTTCTTTCATGGTAATTCAAGTGAATACGAACTCGATTCCCATTAGAGAAAATTCCTCACATATATATATAGCTGTATTTTTTTTCCGATAAAACTTTTCTAGAATTTCTCTAAACTTCGTACATGTCAAAATTATGGAGCACCGATAATTTCTCGAGTCATGAAATTCGGATGAATGGATTTTTTCGATTCCAAGACACCCCCCAGCCGTGTAGAATAAATCTCTGTGCTCAACCATGTAATGAAATACACCGTTGTCGTAGGTTATACGATATGTGTGATCCTGAGGTTGTCGGACAGATGAAATCTCCGAGATTCGATCCACCAGATGAAACTGGAACACGAGGCTCGGGTTAGCGAGTCAGTAGCACACAAGCTGTCGGCAATGGGTTTGCCTTTACTTGTGTGTTAACACCTCCGTACTGCCACCGCGATTCGCGTCTATATACGTATTCCGCGTGATATACGCATCTAACACATTTGCGTTTCCACGAAGGTGCCTTATGCCGCAAGGTTAACACTTCGACAGTATTTTCTAATCGCATTTTTTTCGTAATTCGTGAAATTAGAACGCCCATACTAGAGAGACAGATCTTGTTTAACTTTCGATGGTTTCAAGCCACTTGCGGTTATTCGTCTGAAACTCTGCGAGTTTGGATTGCAGAGAAGCATGAGAAGAAAATTTAACAACTTATTGATTGATAAAATGATCGCGAAAAGTTTGAGAGAAAAAGATGAGGAGAAAGAGAGAGAGAAAAAAAAAATAAATGATGAAAAATCGTGAGAATCGTTGACTTTTCTAATACCTGAGTCAAAGTATGTAAAATAGACAACTGGGAATAGTATACGGGGTTGGAGGAGGGCACGGCAAAGCACGCACGATCGACGGAAGTAAAGCAACCCGGGCATCGCCGGCTAGCTACCGTCTGTACATACAATTTCGCACATGTGTATTTGTCTGTGTAGCTGTATTTAAGCACGATATATGTAGGTAGGTACATAAAATACAGGGATATAAAAGGAGCGAGTATAATGTAGTGGTGGCAGTGTTTATGTACGAGTACTGCACTTTCCTGCCCTTATACCGGCACGTGTAAGCGTATACCTAGCTACCCCTAGACTCGTAGGGTTTTGGCGTATGTATTAATCTATCGATGTGTGGACGCGTAGATGTACTTTGGTACGCAGGAAGGAGGCGAACGAGGAACGGAGTGCAACGAGCTAGTAGCTCTTGTAGGGGTACGACGACGCGGGGCTCCGCGGCGACAGCAGCGGCCCCGAGGCACCGAGTTATAAGATCGATAGCTGATGTGATACCACCCACAAAACCCCACCGAACCCAACCCAACTCTACTACCCAACCCTAGACTTGCCCTCGGTTCGTTCAACCCCGCGGCACATTCGACCCATTATCTGTTCCAAATGTCGTCGGAGCAGCGAGGTCGTTTCGTTTACGGCTGACGACGCCTTCAACCATCCCTTATGCCAGAGTCTTGCCAAACCTCGATGCACTATTCGAAATCTAACACCGGCGTCATTTTTATTAGGATTATATCTCTCATGGTTTCGAATCGAGATTTCTTTCATTCGTTATGGGAATCGGAGTATCGAAAAGTTTGAGTTCTATTCAATCTTGGGTAAATTCTGCCGGGTATAAAGCCTTCGGTGTCCTAGGGAGGTTTCAGTTAGAGTACTTTATTTCATTCTTTCTTTATAACAGGATTTTGCGAAAATAAACGTATCGAAAAATCTGCACAGTTTTAGGATCGACTTTTTACGGTTTCTCCAGGTCACAGGTGGAATTTTTTGTCCGGTTTCTTGACAACTCAACTTTTACGCAATCCGACCTTCTAACGTACTGACAGATATATATATACACAGTCGTATTGAATCGATCAATTATTCAGTCCTAGTGCAGATAGAATATGGGCATAACTATACGTACTCAGGATTATTGACGATTGACTCAGAGTGCGAATAATTCGCGCGATCTCATCATCATTAAATCATTAAAAAGTTTACTTTATGAAAATTATTATCACAAATAAAATTCATATTAACATTGAATTATAAAAGCAGTTATTTTCTTCGTTTTAGCTGCTGCAGCTCCAGTTTCCACTCGACGTCGAGTCTCAAGTACGAGTAGAAAAATTGTGTCAAAGTGAGTACCATTACCCAACATTCGAATTATACGAATTGATTTTCTTTTCCTATAATGTGGCGTGATACACCTGCAGCATACTTCGTGTTTATTAATGAATTTATTGTAACGTTGATTAAGAAAAAAGGGGAGAAAGAGGTTCGTACTACAAACATATAAAGATATAGAATTCCTGAGATTACTCGACTAGGTATAAGATCTGTCGATCCGTCATTTGATCGACGAAGAAGAAGTTCTTATGTACGATCGAAGGAACTCGAACGGAAACAGCGGAAAGAATTTCCCGAAACTTTTTACTGCCTTTTCCCTTTTTTTGTTTCTTCTAAGTTTCTTTTTCTTCGATTTTTTTTTTTTTTTCAAGACGGAAGTCGAATGACGTCGCAAACTATTCCAGGAAGAAATAAGGGCAGGGGGTTCTCGTCTTTGACGTTTTATATCTATCCGAAATCGATGACAGGGTGATTCGTTCTCGGTGGGGGGCGACTCCTGAAATGTACAGCGTTTCTTAATTTCCCTCCTTTCTTCTATTCTTCTTTTCCTTGTACCTGGAACCCGGAGATAAGATCATTTTCGAATCATCTTCTTCATCGCACATACATCTGTGACAAACAGGGCAAAGAATTTTTCTAAAAAATTCAAGAATTTCAAACAATCGCTGGGACAAACTCGACACAAATATGCATGGAATCGGGATTCTGTATCGATGATACATATAACCGATCCCAAAGGTGATAAATATCCTCCTGCAGGAGAGAAACAAACTGCGTTCTGTACCATGCAGAGTTTGGTATACGGCGTTCGTGTCGTTCCCGTTAAACGCCCGGCTGCATCCTCGAGAACCCTGGAGGCGGGTTCGAGTGTTAAAAATCGTCGCAATTTCATAAACAAATCGTTTCCATTCTCCGCTCGCTGTACGCCATCCCGCGCTGCTATTTCCACTCTTTCTTATTTTTCGTCCCTTCTTCTCTTCTCTTCTCATCTTCTCCTCTCCTCTCCTCTCTTCTTATCTTCTCATTCTTTTACCAAGCTTCGGCTGTTTTCATGGCCGTCATTTAGTGGGTTCGTTCACCCCTTGGCGGTTGGTGGTTATATGGTGGGGGTTACCAGACGGCACGTACTACCGCAGGGTGCGACTTGCGGCGGTGGGCGCGTTCGTCGCCTCGACGCCGGGTCGTCGTCGTCATCGTTGAGACCACGCGGCGAGGGGTTATAAGGGGGAAAATGTTGAGGCAGGTCTGGGCCTCGCGTAAGAATCGCGGGGCAGCTATGGGTGCGAAGACGTGTAAAAAAAACTCGACCTCGCGAGGTGCGTTTTTATATTTAGGGAATTTCGTCCGAATACATTTTCCCACCAAATATACCAAAAGCTATAATAAACGGAGATTACGATCGACAACGGGCGAATAGTATTTTTGATCTTAAAGGGCGTCGGGACGTTGTTAAATTGTTTATGTCTTTTTGGGGGAAAGAGGAAAGGAAAGGGCTACCTTTACTATCTACGCACTCCTCCGCGAAACGACGTTGTAAAACTAGGAAGCGTCGTTTCGGTCGGGTTTTATATAATACCTGTGTATACGTATTCATGTTGACTTATATACAGGGTGAACGGATACAATTTCATACATTCTGTTCTATTTGCCGAAAGAGGTAAAAAGAGGCGAGAATCCGATCTCACGTTTTACTCCATTTATGTTTTAATACGTTGAAGTTTTTCCAAAATTATCTACAAAATTCGATATACACAATGAACAAGAATCTCATAGAAGGTATATAATGGAAAATGATTCACGATTACACTTACGAGTTATAAGATCGAAGTTTAGTGGTGAAAGGTTATAAAAAGTTTGATAAAACAATTTTATTGATGAACGAAACTATACATTTCCACGTTATACTGCAATGTGCAATCCGGCCAAAGGAGGTCGTTCGTTTTTAACAGGTGGTACGCGAGCACCTGAGGATAACGCGACGCCTAGCATTCAGGATATAAGCTACAGCGGGAAGGAAATATTGTTCAATAATATACAAGGAAGAGCGAACTCTTGGGATAACGGTTCAGGCTCTTTATTACAATTTATATCATTTTTTTTTTTCATCCAATTTCAGCGTTTTTTGTTTCAAGTCTTCGAAACTCTTCTGATAAATATTTTTGACGAGGTGTAATAATGGCGACGCAGGTCCTTGTCGGTCAATCTTATTGGTCTCTTAGGTATAGCTATGGCCGAGTATTAGTTTGTTTAGAGTCCAGGGCACGCGCGTGATCGCAAAAGTCTATCCCTCTTTTTCTCGGCTCTAGAGCTCTGCAGAGGCAACGAAACGGCTTCGAGTTTCATCGTAAAACCTGCCTTGGGGTTTTTTTTTTTAATTTTTTTTTCGCGTTTTCAATTGTTTTCGAATCGAGTGGTCATGGGAACTCGAGCCTACCGCGCATGAGGATAAAGACAACTCGATGTTAACTTAACTGTGGCGGAACGAGGAAGGGAGAAACTAAGACGGAGTAAGAAACGGGTGAAACGAGATAGGGGGGGAAAAAAAGATTGCGGAACAAGTCTTAAGAATCTAGTCGACTAGTCAGTCGAGATTAAACGGTTCAAAGTTTCCCTTTTTCTAAAGCAAAATCCTCCGTCTTCAGATCATTGAAAATATCGATTGATATCATTTCCTCGAAAATCGAATGTCTTTGACTCGACTGAACTTAAGCGAGCCGTGGGACCGTATCGGTAGATCAGGAGGAAAGTAAATTCGTTTGTACTCGATCTTGGACCGAGTTCGATCGATTGATTGGAAAAAAGGGACTGTGGAGAAGATATCCTCAGAATTCTCGATGCCACGTTCAATTACCTGAAACGTTAGAGTGAATAAACGACGGAATCTCATAGGAGACCTTTGGCCAAAGTCCAAGAACTTGAGGAGAGAAGTATAGCGTAGCGCGGTGCAGTTAGCGACCAGCGACTTCGGTGGCGCTAGACGTGGCACTTAGGTTTGAATAATTAATCGTTAGTACACACGAAATAAAAGAAGATCGTGTCTACAGGGAATAAAAATAAATGTAGGAACGTGTCGTAGACACGAGTACCTCCGGCAAATTTACAGCGCCTATCCCGTGTCCGAAACCTCAACACTAGCTGGATGCGGCTAATGATTAAGTCGGTCAGGCGCGCGTCTAACGTTGTATCTGACGTGAGTGACGGAAGCTAAGCCTCTGCCAATTACCGACGTGCTCTGGGTAATTGTTACCTGGTAACGATTTAAATATATATAAAAGACCTTAGGAAAAAGGTAGAAATAAGGTAAAAGTTAAGGTTAGGTTGTAGCCCACGGTTTATAATATATTGGCCTTAGGATTGAGCACGACCTACGGAAACGTCCCTGCGACTCCAGCTTGTCGATGTAATAGAACAAAACAATTTAAGCCACAGACGACACTATGGCTTCGTATTTAGGTGAATAATCCCATTAACAACGCCGTGTCACGTACCGTGTAGCAGGAATATATCCATATTCGTATACAGCTAACACACCTTTGCTTTTCTGCATATACATATACGAAGTGTGCAATTTTTTTCCACCACCCTGGGCAGAGTAACATGGGACCGGGTCAAGCGTGTAGAATTTGTACCATTGGGGGATGATGACTGAGGGATTGACGAAAAATCTTGGACTTTTTTTTTGTACTTCTTGTTGTTTTGGAATGAAAATATTCTGGGTATTCGGATCTGCCGGAGGTTCAGATCTAATCAAATCCTAGACTAAATCATTTCGCATTCACGCTGACGCCGTCTATTATAATTAAACGATAACGAGCTCGACACATGGTCATATACTAGGATCCAGGCACTAAATGGCAAGTGATAATCCCTTGACGTGACACTAGCCGTCTCAAAGAGTTAACAATTACCTATAAACATCCGCGATTTTATCGTCGAAATTTTTTTCATACGTATATTGAACTTCAACCACGTTTATATACTCTACTATGCCCGTAGCTAGAGTTATTAAAGATTGATACGCAAGATTCTCACTATGGACCACCCAGTTTATATTCGCGACTTCGATCCGCGGCTCGATTCTTTGGTCGATGATATCATAAAATTGCAAAGATTTTAGCATTTCATTCACCATTGTAACAGCTGACCTTCGTCAGGAATAAAATGAGAGCCACGAAAGAGTGGATTTAAATAACTGACGGATAATGAGGAATGGATTAAAGTCCTTCAGTATATATATGCTCGTTAGAGGCAGTTGTAAAATGAAAGTGAAAAATGTGAAATACAAGCAGTTTCTTGACAGCTTAAAAGCTCTTGTATAGTAGGCCTTCGGAAGTGCGTACACATAATATCACCTAACTGGCGAGTAAGCAAGCAAGCGAGGAGACAGACAGACTGGCAGGTCCGTAGGATGTAGTAGGGGTTGGGTTAGGCTGACTCAGGTTGGGGTAGGTTGCGGGATAAATAAAGCCAAGTTTTTAATAGCCAATACTAATCAATGAAATACGAAGCTGGCATGGCACAGGGTCTCTGTTGCATAGCTCTCGAATGTGCCTCTGCAAACAAAGGGTGTATGTGCCTTCGACGATGCCCTGCTGCACTGTGCGCCCGATGCGCGGACCCTCCTCGTCTCTCCTTTACTCCACGGCTATGGGAGAGCCATTCTCTCTCTCTCTCTGTCTCTCTTTCTCTCTTTTCCTCTCCATCTCCCTCGTTTTTTCTTTCTCTCTCCGTCCCTCTGTCTCTCTCCCTCTCTCCCTCTCTCCCGTGGCATTTTTCAGGACGGATATTTAACACGTTGCGTAGGTCAGTGCCCCGCTGATGGCAACGGTACCCTATTGGCTGGCCGGTAACCCTGCCACGAAATGGGGCCTTGGGATTGGCCAGTTCGGCCCCTAGACTGCGTTGCTGGCAAAGCTACCTCACACGCCACTCGTTTCTCGTCATATTCCGTCGTGGCTAAATTCTACGGTGAGTAGCCAGACTCTAGGTGGTTTTCTTTCGGTACCTAACGTCCGTCGTTTCTTATTATCGCTATAGACCTACGTGTCCTGGACAGGACGGGGAACGAATCTAGAATCTATAGCAATGACCAGCGAGCTTGGCAGTGCGTTGAAAAATAAATTTGCTGAACGATATGAAGTAATTTGAGAGGAAAGATACATTTTTTAAAATGCACAAATTTTGATACGATCTGGAAAAGGGCGACTTGAGTTTTAGATACGAGGCTGAGCGGCGTGTAATGCGTGAAAAGTTAACTTACCTCTCGTAGACAGAGGCTTGCACCCGAGTAAATAAATATAAACGGTGGAAAAGTAGTAGGGGGTATAAAGAATAGGAGAAATGGAGAGGGAAGGAGTTATGTATGTACGACTGTCATGCGTGTAATGCAATTATGAAGCTATTTACATAAAATTATGCAAATCATGGAATTAAGATGAGGCACCTGGGTCATACTACGGACGTGGTTAGTGATAATTATTGGTACCAACCGTGCAGCAATTAGGCTAATAAAATCGGATAAAATTGTATTCATTAAGCCCAGTTGATTCGTAATCGCTAAGATATGTCACGACATGACATCGTTTACACCACGATACTTTTTTGCTTCGTCCCAATATACCCGATCTCTGATCTAACGATTACCAAAATCATATTACATCATTTAATTCCTGAAAATCGTTACTCACAATCAGTATAAGTCACCGTCGGATCAACTCATGCTCAATTCTCTTCTCGTTACTGATATCAAAGCTCGGCAGTATTTAACCGCGTTACGATAATAATAATCAAGACCAATGTTCGTATAGATGTGGTTTTTCTAGTTACCAATTCTATGATGTAACCATGACGTGCGTATGCAGGTCTTACGTAGTTTCTACTTTAATTTTCAAAATTCTATTGAGAAATATGGAATCGATTGATTTTCAGAAAATAAATAAATCAGCAATAAGAGTAAATTCTGTATCAAAGTCGTCACTGATTGTGAGACAAGTAAAACAAGTCTGATCCACATACGGGACGTTCGCGATAAGCAGCGATTGTCTTTGACTCTCTGATCCTGGCTTGCCACCGGCAATCGAATCTTTCATCGCGTTTTACTTCACGGAGCTATACCTACTACTTTATCGCTATATTGTCGTTATAATGGCAACACGACTTTAGAAATCCACGATTGAATTGTACAATTTTTTTTCTTCTTATTCTCCGCATTCAATGTCGAGACCGGGGTTGAATGATCGAGTGCAGTTCCTCCGGATATCTGCAAAAATGTTTCACGATACCCAGATCTAAAAATTAGAAATAGAGCATCGCGAGATGGAACAGATTTTTGAAATAAAAATTCTCTTTAAGCACGAGACTTTGCTCAACAAGCAGTAACAGACCTGGGATGTTGTTATCTGTTCTAAAAAACCGCATGGATCACCGGATACAGTTACGGGATTCCCAAATGTTATCGCAGTGACATGAACAGTTCTGTTTCAGTGAGATTTACTTTTTATGAATAAAAAAAATTCACACGTTTAATGTCGAAATTTTGGAATCGTTCGACAGGAAAAAGCAGAAATCTCAAATTTCTGTTACGTATTGAATTTATACTTTAGTGAATATTAGTCGCAGGCTACGCCTTAAGATATGATGGAAATGGGAAAACGGTTCTTCGCACATTTTAATTAACAGAATCTCCGACAATTTCTACATTCGTAAAGTTTGATGAAATTTATTTTTACAAATATCTTATAACCGTAGACTTGATAGGCTAATAATCTAGTTCTAACGAAGTAGAAAATTCGATAGAATTTCGGACTAAGCGATAAAGTTATCGTTTAACTTTCGTGTAACTAGTTTACTTTGGAAACGGTGCAATTTAAGTGTGTCTTAACTCTTGATTTCTGGAATTGGAGAAGCGATTGCAGGGCACTGCAGTCGGAATGAATCGTTGTATGTCCAATTCTGTCAATCGACGCTATATAACCAGAATTATTGTGTATTTTACGTGAAAGGTTTCCCATTTTCAATTTCCCGTTTCAACACGGAAAATGCGTTGATAAATAAATAACTCAAACGGAAAGCAAAGATCTTACGGATCTCTCAGTATTTCATTATTTCCATGCCGCACCAGCTGCCGGTATTATAAAAAGAAGTTATCCACGGTTTGACGTTATTTATTAATCCAAAGAAATGTCGAAAAGAAGAAGTGCGCTCGTCTTATTTTACCAAGGATTTCTAAATTAAACTACGCATATTCATAGATGGGATAATTTCATTTGGTCAAATCTCCCCAGACGTATATATATAAATATATATAATTATTCAAAGAAATTCTGAACAATCGTTACAAGAACCGGATCTGTAATAACTGTCTTTAATTAGTAGCAGTCTATTTCACAATTTGCACTATGCAATGATCAAATATATGACGCATTTTCTAACTATTAATCGCACATTTCTATCATCACTAATTCCAGAGAATGAACAAATGAATAATTGCTAAGAACGGTGATAATTTCATCTATGACTCGCTTCCTTTTCTTATATATTTTCTCACGTTTTCGTCATTGGCTTGAATGAATGCATTTCCCTTTTAGCTGGAATTCGTATTATACCCTGTCGCCTGTATGAGTCATAGAGGAAAATAGATCGATGAAAATGTCTGAATACCATTTATAGACTGTCTAATTAAAATTGCCAGGACTTAATCAAGACAGCACTGACTACCAACGATCCGAAATCAAAATGAAATCGTGGAAATCCTTGGGTCACGCTACTTGACCAAAGTTGTTGCCATAGTGATAGCCACATCGCGCGAAGACACGTGTATCGGATTCTCGTTTTCCACATTTCAGTTTAAACCGAATTAGCACTCTACTATGTATACAGCGGACTTGAATGGAGTGGTCATTGAACCCTTGGAAGCCGGAAATCCCTCTGGTTTCTTACATAAGGGGTTGTGGAAGTAGCGTAGCCAAGGCTAGTTTCGAATCGCATAATCCTCCGGCTCTGAATTTCTCGTATCGCTCGCGAGGACGTTATGCTTATTTGTAAAAGAAGATATGGAAATGAATTTTCTTTGATATGTAGGTACTATGAATTGCGATCGAAATTATAGTCCGAGCGTGTCTAAGCTGAAATAACAATTAACACTCCGACGACACGTGCGGATACGTGTGCGGAAACTGGACCGCAGACGTCGATATAATATCATTCTAAACTCGCCCAACAATTTTCATGATAAACGTTATCGCACTTACTACCATGCATCGAGTGGTATCATAAATTGCTTGTTCTTTGACACGGCTAGACCGTGGTTTCGTAAAAGGAATACCCTCGCTCAGAATATGGAAAATCTGTTGTCGTATTTTGCCAAGAGGTCGTTCTCCGTTTGTCAAATACGAAGATCGACGAAGTCAGCATGATGAATGGAGAAATGGAATTCTTTGATTAATTATGACGACGATTATTACAAGACCGCGAACCGTTACACTCCGTTACACGATACGTTACGAAACACTGATTAATCTGTTTCCGATTTATCGTAACTTAATGTCGTAGTTCGTCCCTGCAATTGCACCAGTGAAATTCTGTGAATTGAAACTCTTCGCTACATGTAGGAAAACAGCTGAAAGAGTGATTCAGAATCTACCAGTTTCGTTTGCTACATATACTTAGTATTCGGATTATCTATTGTCAAACGCGTGGGATCATCGACTCGTGATCTCATACTATAATAAAATAAATTTGCGAAAAATATAATAGGAAGAAAAGGACGAGGATTTCTACCGGTATACTACGCCTGGCCACGTGCTCCGTGGCGTCCTTAAGCTATAAAGTTGAAGCATCGAGCATAAGCGCGGATAGTAGCTGACCGGTTGAGGAAGGAACATGCATTTATATGCACTCGGTTAGGTAGGTAGGTAGGTAGGTACGTGGATCGTGTATAGGTGTACGATAAATACAGATATAAACGAAACCAAGTGTGTAGGAGTGAAACGGAAGCTGAGTTAACTTTCAAGTTGGCAAGAGACAGACTGAGATGACCAAAGATAGGTGCAGCTCTCGTGTCAGTGGGATAAAGTAGTCACGATTCGCGGACAACCAACTACCACTTTATCTACGTCGAGTGGTACCCACGTGGAAGAGAGAAGAATCTCTACGACGCTTACAGATTAACAAGTGTACCACGAATTAAGGGGATTCATGAATTTACACGATTAATAGGAATAATAGTTGGGGTTTATTTTTCTGTTTTTTTATTTTGCGGATTTAACGCCGTGCCACAGTCGTAAAATACAATTTTATTCCTATTTGCGATCTATTCAAGCACCGTTACAAACGAACCGTGTCATGCCCGAGCGATTTAGATAAGTTGACGTCAGGTCGCTTATTGCGAGAAGTTCAATTGCGATATTCGCGTTGTATGGATTTATGAATAATCTTGTTATCGAACAGCTGCCTCAGGTGCGGTAAAGGCAGTCCGAAGTATAGTCGCATGAATTTTCTATCAAGTAGAAATTAGCGAGTTCCATTACGTTATGGGATTCGTTAACGGTTTAGGAAGCCGGAATCCTACGCACCGGGTATCGCTCAGCCTCTTGGCCAGGGTTTAAGTGGGTCATGATAAACCGAGAGACTAGGGAATCAATGCCACACGTCCGAGAAACCTCGATTTTACGTCCGAAACGATCAGCCACCGCAGTGGTACGATCTGTAGAATCAGAATCCAGGCCTTTGTAACATGTTCCCACAGCCTCGTGTTCGCCAATCCCATTATACAGCGAAAGCCGTCGACCGCTAAAGACCGAATTCTTCTCTTTAGAATATCGAGGATATAGATATAGGTAGAGCTATGCCTGTATATACGCGTGTAGAGTGAATACGAGAGAACGTTAGCACGAGTAGATCGTCTCGTTATATCGGCGAGAGATGCATAAGATCTTGGAATCAATCTGGGTTCAACTTTCGTGGCGTTTCTCGAACGGTTTATACACACCACGTTCCATTGGGTCACTGACGTCGCTCGAGTGTATTACCGAGGTCATCATCTTGGTCCAGGGATAAAAAGATGGCGATTGTCGGTCGGTAGAGGCTAGGCGAGCGAGAGATCGGACAAGAAACTGGGAGAGAATGAAGCCGACGTATTTTCTTCGTTGACTATTTTCAGGCTTTGGATACTCTGAGGTATAAACTAACATACACGTACACACCTGGTCGTGGTTTGAAGGCCGGGGCAACGACGAAGACCATTTCGACGTTGGAGACGTTCTCTCATTTTCGTTGTACCCGGGGATATTATGATCGTCCATATATTTACCGGCTTTATATCCAATCTCGAAAGATTGATCCAGTTTTATTCACGCCCTATAGCTGCAGCGCAGCGATGTATAGAGGAAACTTTGTACACAAGGAGGATTCTACCGTACATTCATATACACGTAACCCAGCATCTCCACTCTTCTATCGAAACAGATCAACAAGATCCTCGGCTTCTGATCGATCTATACTTGTAACCTGAATATCTTCGGGCACGTACACCTTTCAAGATTCAATCTACTTCTAAAGAGATACCTGCCTACAGTATTCGAGATACAAATAGCAGTTTAATTCACACACCATTATTCTTCTTCATAGCCTCGATTCTCGAACCTGTTCGATATATTTGTGATAAAAACAGTTCGCATCTTGCGTTTTTTTCTTCCTCTTCTTATATTCTTATTTTATTTTCTCATTTCAATCAAACGATTATTCGATTTATTTAGAAACTAGGACGAAAGTTAGTTTGCTAATAATATGCATCTCTCTTACGGTATAGATACATCGCGTACCCTACACCTGCTGTGTACCTATATGCGAGGAGTGTAGCAAGATGCGATCACTTTAAAGACGTCGTATTTTATCTCCGTCAGGAAGCAGTCAAGATTATAGTAGGCATTCATGTTCCTTTATATCGGTTTTAGTTGTCGAGAGAAGCTCGGCTCGCATACAATACGAGGAGGCGAGTAAGAAATCGTTGAAATTCTCCTATGCATTCGCTCCAAAAAAACAAAAAAAGACAAAAAAAAAAAAGAGTGAGATTGCTAAATTCCGATTCGAGATGACAGAAGAAAAGCTAAAAAAGTTTATCGAAATTCGTTTGATTCGTGTATGAAATAACTAAACTATGAAGCCCAATGAAATATCCCTTCTTATTTTACCCCACGTCCCAAAGAGAAACCGTAAGCTCTTCCCCTTCGCTCGCGTATTACCCTGACCTACCCGAAATTCCGGGTTAGGCCTTTCGCCGAGAGGGGCGGCATCACTTTCCCACCAGCACGTCTGGCCACGACCTTACCCAATACAACAGCCATCGAGGGAATACGGGACGGCGTTAGCCCACGTCGACGGGAAATTTATTGTCTGTATAAAAGCTCGTCACTCTAGTCGGCCCAGGGAATTTAACGAAATTCGAAAAAAAAAGACTGGTACTTTATGCGATAAGAAAGAAACAGAAAACAAAATCAAAAACGTTGACATAATTCACAGATGAGTTGAGAATTGATCGTAAATTTCTTTAAATATCCGGAAGATTAATTTGTTCGATCTTCTTGGACTTTTTTCGCTAAACTTTGCTACTATGTAAACTAAATCACGTCCGTTCTATGGTGAATCGAAATAAGGAAGCTCAGAGTGCTGGTCAGGTTAATTAACTTTTTATGAATAAGATTATACACCTCGGCTGTGAGATGACTCGATAAAATTTGCTATGAATGATTTTGTACGGGTTAAAAACAGCCCGTAGTAATTGTTCATGTTGACGTATCTCTATAGAAAGGATTATAAGCTCGTTGACGATCTAGTATGGCAGGAAAAACGGCCGACTCATTGCACCCGATTAACTCCTTCGAATTAAACAGGCGAACCAAGAAGTGGTCGCGGGGATAAAATAGAAGAATAAAAACGCACCTTCATTTCTTGTCTTTGATTTGATGAAAAAAACTTTAGGGTAGGTCAGGCTTATACTTGGTGGATATTTCACCACAAAGACTCGGGTGCAACTCGAACGCGTATGAATTACATTTTTCATTCCCATATGGCGCGTACATATTACGGTTTAAGACTGTTTCTATATATATTTCCTTTTTCCTTTTTTTTCTTCTCTCTCTCTCCCCTTCTCTTACTTTATATGTAATTAGAGGCTTGCATTTCCGGTGTTAGTATATTAAATATAAAATATACACATTAGCGTATCGCATGATTGAAATGAGCAAAGGTATATCAACCCTTCTCACTTTTCTATACGCACACTTCTACAATAGAAATGTATAGAAAGGTGGGTGGGGAAGCAAGTTTGTATACCTCTACGCCGAGAATTGTACTTGATAAAATTTTCCTAACTTGTTAATATCGTCGCCCAACGTTTTAAGCGTGTTACGATGAGATTCTATGGAATTAGGATTTCTGAATAATAGAATGAAGAGGGAGACCAAATACCCGTTACCCTCGATATAGAGGGGCCACAGTTCGTGCACCTGGTAATACTCAGACTATCGTGTCTAACCCCGAGTGAGTCTTGCCTCGCCAATTTACCATTACCTTCCTCAAACCTGCACCTGTCTGAATATCAAAGCGTATTATAAAAATAACTTTATCAATTTTCGTCAAGTTTCACGACGAACGAGAAAAACGAGGATAACTCACATCGATAGACAGACAAATGCCAAAATCTCTTTTCTCTCACGTTAGTTTTAGCTCGTTTTTGATTCGGGATTAGATTAACTCGGTATGAGTATTAGCTACGGTTGAGTACAGTTCAGTTAAGTTTAATTAACTCAACGTACCATCTACCGCGTTTATATCTAATGCAAAAGCAACACTTCGTCAAGATATATAAGATTCGGCTGCAGTAGAGATATGGAGTTTAATCAAGACACGTTTATCCACACGGTTGGACAGTTCGTATACGTATATCATAATCAAAGTCTTCGACAAAGTTGGGAATAAAATTTCAATAAAAAAAAAAAATTCCAAGATGTCGTTCATGCGTTATAATATGTGGAAGTAATTAATGTCCAAGTCGCGGGTTAACGCGAGTGTTTATTTGTAGTTACGCAAGGTTTTATTTATAGTTTATTATATGCCTGCAACTATCGAATACCGCATATTATAACGTGGGCTTAGTAACGAGAACGTATTTTTTGCATAATTGACTGCTCGCAGTTGAGTTCGCCCCAGCGGAAAGCGCAGTTGACTCAAGTCTCGTCCGTTGGCGCTTGAGCGCTGCAGCACAGTGTTCGCATATATTCGGTGACTGACCTGCCCTTGCGTCTGAACAACTAGCAGCCAAACATTTATGCGATATACTAACCGTGCCGAAAACGTGCGCCGTGAAACATCGCGGAATCGAATTTTATTTCGCGTAATTATAATGATAAAAAATTGCCAAGATCAGGGAAAGGAAGAGGGCAGATTTATAATAGAGAAAATTCCTCATCTTTTGATTCCAGATGCATACAGCTATAGTTTAACCACTTCGATTTCTTCGGCTCGACTCGTTCTCGTCCAGAAAACCTGGAGACTCGACTCAACCGCAGGGACACGCACCGGGTGAGTAAATGACCAGAACGCATTCAGCCGCGTTTCATTTCCAAGGCTATTATTTGGCTATATGTTATTAGAATAGGTCGCAGACGATACTGTACGGAGGTTGTTCTAGGTACGGGTATTTGAGTACCTTTTACCAAGCTATTCGTACGCACTTATATAGCACCGAGTCCGGTATGCGTGTCGTACACGAACAACCAACGCGAGTGTTCTAAATTATGCAGCGTGCATATTTTCCGGTCTGTTTGGTGAGTTTCAAAGCCTAACCGGCAACCCATGTCACCGCTACTCGGTGGCCTTTAAAAAAAAAAAAAGAAGAAAAAAAAAAAGTTTGAAAAATAAATGAAAAAAAAAAAAAAGAACGACGCGTTATTCGACAAGAGAGAGTAGAGTGCAGGCATTAAAACGAACCCGGATAAAATTCAGCGAGGCATTTTCTTTGGCCAATATATTATCTGACACTTAGAGTCTCATTTGGATCTTCGATACGGGAAAGCAGATTTTTGAAACTATAGCTGAACGAAATTAAGACTCAATTATTGAGCCAATTTTATTCCCTTTCTCGTTGTACTAAGGGCAATTGCAATTTGCAGTAAATCAAACCTCTATAATGTTACGTATCGAAGTAAAATGAGCCGCGACTGATTGGAGAATATTTTTTTTTATGAATTTACAAAGTCGCAGTCTACTCAGGGACCGGGGGGCTCTGAAAGTCGTATTTCGGGATCCTACGTGTCACGTAATAATTAGCAATGACAGATTAAGACGAGAATTAAATATGTATACTTGGAAACATGAGAAGCTGATTAAATATTCAGCCATGTTAGTATATAGTTGATAGTTGGTTTACATCTCTTGGAGAGTTACTTATGGGTAGAATACGGACGTGTGCCTTACCTACGTAGTACAGCTACCTACGAGGCCGAGAAAGCTGAAAGCTCCTATGCTCGAAATAACAGTAAATGCAAGGCTAAATGCGGACCTTCGTGAGAACAAAGTTTAGTGATATATAGAGGGTGTGACCGCGGAATGATATGTGGTGGGAAACGTAGGTGACACCAGGATATCAATCTGGGACGTAATAAGGTCATATAATACGAGAATGAGGTAGGGGAACGGACGCCTGTACAACGTAATCGCAAGGACTGATTCTGAGATCCTTTTTCTTTTACATTTGTAAGAAATTTTCGCACTGTGGATTTTGCGAGTGATTATTTGTTGTATATACATGCAGACGAGTTTAAGCGACATTTGTAGCTCGCTTATGACATGCGGTTAATTCGCATGCGACGTGAGTGCATCTAGGTAGGTAATTGGCCGCCGAATCAGACCGAGGCTTGCCGTGCTCGACAATTTAGCGTAACCTAAATCTAAATCTAGGAAAAATACATAAATTAGTTGTTGTCTATCGTTAGAATAGTTATGCGGCCGACCGTCGCTAAACTGGAATTGCAATAACGATGTACAGTGGTTCCCGTTCATGGCCAGGTATGGAGCTGTATATAGAAATATTAACAAGTATTTAACATTGATAGGGAAATTTTGATGTCTATAAATTATTATTCATCATGTTTGTATCCATATATACGGGATCTGTGTTCAGTTACTGAAATAATTTACAATCGCGAAACTTTGGCTGTAATAAAACGATCGGGAAAATAAACAGCCGCAATTTCACCTCGTGAAACAATAATTATAGTTTCAACACGAAGCGAAACAGGGATATATTTAATATTCAATAGAACAGTTTGTGTTCCTTATCTAGGGGCATATTATCGATCTATTATACTGTAATAATATAGAAGAGGTATATATCGGCACCCTTCTTATAACATCTATACGTTCTCTTCTATCCTGAACTAATAAAGTTTTTTTTAATTGGCAAGCGTTTGCAAACTCCCTATATTCATCGCGCTTACGGACTTGGAATTATTGAAATTTTTAACACACACGGGGGTGCGAAGATTATATATTTCTTCCAGCTGTAGCAGCAACATATATATGTATATGTCTAGAATATATGCTTCTCCGATAGTAGCAATTATAGAATACAAATTTATGTCTCGAAGGGATGAGAAAAAAGGAAAGAAAAAACAAAAAAAGGGTAGAAATTAACGGATTTGAAAGTATTTATCCATTTTTCAATTAGCTATTCAACTTTTATCCACGAACATTTAATTTTTAAAGGGATCAAATGCCCGTTTCGACTCGTACGAAGTAAATATATATACGCAGGGGTTGGAGGTAATTACGAAAAGTGCATCCATAAAAAGATCCACACTCTCAATTTGACATATGTGAACCTATCGCTGTTACCAATTATTGCAGAGTCATTTAAATGCATCTAGTACATGTACGGGCGAAGGTAATGAAAAGTGACACTTGGATCAGGCGAATAAACGAAAGCCCGTTTCCGCTCTTTCACAAGGTTTTGTGTATTTTTTATTATTTTATTATATGATTTTTTCATTTTCCCTCTTTATTCAAATCCTTGACTAGCAATTTGATGGCCTGCCAGCTACTCCTGGTATCCGAACTAATGAAATTGAAGCACCCTGTACCGGGGTGCAGATCGGGGATTTTGTAAATGCGTTTTCTCCTCGCTTCAGCATATGACGAATATTTATATATACGCTTGTTATATATACGCGAATGCCTGAGTACGCGAAGCATGAGTAGTTGCATTGGAACCATCGTAACAAGTGCTCCTGGTAGGCAAAGGGTTCGTTGGTCGGTAAGTAAGAGCCTGTACTCCATCGATTCGTTCGAGGATTTTATGTATACATCGAATTGAAAGAATTGAAAAAAAAAAAAAATTACGAAAATCAAAATAGGCTTGTAAAGGTACGGTAAGGTAATAAATCATCATCAGTATTTTACTCCTGCGGTATTAAAAAGCAAGGTAATATATTATGTTGGGGACTTTTGATAAATGTAAATTTATTATCAAGTTGCCGGTTTTATTCCTCTAATTAAATAAAAGCTCAATTAACATTTGCAGCTGCGGTTTTAAGACCGAACAACTGTCCCTCTACAAGCGATTCTTATCTTCGGTATAATTCCACCCTCGAGTTCCTATGTTCAGATCAAAAAAAAAAAAAAAATAACAAAAAAAAAAAAAAATGCCAGGTTTTTCATTTTAGAAAAACAAAAGGGAAAAATTGACCCATTTACTCATTCCGCTGATGACTTTCATCGGTATATATCTATACACGATTTTATAACGAGGAAGCTGATAACGCTACGAGGCACGTGCAGGGTATCATCGATAAAGCCACCTTTACCACTACTTCATCATTCGCTAGTCATCGACGAAAGACCCTTTACCCTCGTTCTGTTCTCGTGGAAGGACGCGAGCAGAGAGTGGCCATTGGTCAGAGGGAACTCCATGCTGAGCGTAGGCTACCTCCCCGTGGAAGCTTCAAAACACTTCCTACCCCTTTCGAAACTGACCATAATTTCTATCTAGGCAGGGGATTCCCAACCCCGTCGAGTAGTTTCTAATCAATCGCTGATTGGCGGGAGCGTACATCGCAGTCAGGCTTTGCTATCCTGCCACATTTTTCATCCTCGTTTCTATTTACAACCCTTCGATTCCTCGTCGGTCTGATACTACTTCCCTGTAATCAGGGCGATACGAGAATAGCGGGTATGACTTCGTCCTTTTCTCTCGAGAGTTAAATTTCTCCTCAAATTGAATCGAACTCAACCTGAAGGCGACACCTATGTATTTCTGTTTATTGCTTCGCGAAAGATGAAAAGATGAAAAGATGAATTTTCTTCAACTTATCGCATCCCTATCTTGCGCAGACGGATAAATAAAAGCGGAGGAGAACTGCAGTTATGGTATAAAGTGTGCAGGATAAATGATTACTTTTCAATGGGAATAATATGGTAGTACTACCTACGTAGAACGTCGCCGGTTCAATATCAAAGTGCGTCAAAGATAAGGACGAAAGCTGGCTGGGCTAAAATGTGAAAGAGCTTGTCTCGCAGGGAAAGAGGGATGTAGAGAAGGGTGAGAGGGTTCGGGGAGAGATGAGCTTTCTCGCGGTGTAAAGAGGATAGAAAGAGAAAAGTAGATGGCTTTTTTACGTCAGGTTACTACTCTGACGTCATAATGCGCTCAAACGAGCTTTTAACGTTTCTTTTAAATTTTTCAAACCGCGGACGCGAGGATAGCCTTCAACCGTTTCGAATACATAGATAATGGTCACTCGAGATTAAGACTCGGCCTGTACACTTTCTTCGACTTATACCATAGCTGGAAAAATTCTGAAAAATATATCTCATAGTTTCTTTCAATTTTTCTACCCCTAGAAAAAGAATGGATGTAAAAATCTTGAATTATTTTTTCGGTATTTAAGGAAGTTTTCATTTCAATATGGGGGATGGAAGAAACAGAAGAGAAAACGTGTTGAATAAAGTTCGTTGCTTCCTCGGCGGTTTTCATTTATTGTTCATTCTAAACGGTGCCTCTGTTATTATTCATTGTTATTTCATTTATCTCCTTTTGTATTCTTCATTTCACTTCATTTCCGAGTATAAATTCGTTTACCGAGGAGAAGAAGAAACTAGAATTGCGGAAATACTATACGGGGATAACAATAGCTTCGCAAACTTCACCTTTATCCGATTGAAAATAATATTTTTGCTTGTTCTACTTTAGTCTTCGTTTATTCTCCATCCATATATATATAATATAAACGTAGAAGTTCAAATTGCCTAGCAGCAAAGAACGTCCTTCCAAAGAAACCTCCACTCTATCCCTGTAAGACGCCCATAGTCTCATTATTGGCGGATATTTCGCAGGCTATAATACATCCTCCTCGTCCTTTGAGTCTCTCGTCATGAAACTCACGACCTGGCATCCCGGTGAAGATCTCGTAGTTCTCGCGTCTCGCCCTGAAATCCAAGCCTGATAGAAATTCGATGATATACTGCATAGTTCCGCAAGTGAACTTCCTTTGCTGCAGTATAACCGTCTCCAATTCTATGATCAATTTTCTTCAAGAAACCCCTTGAGGAGGGAAAAAAATTAGTTCAATTGACGCGGTAATCACGTGTGCTGATTTTTTTTCTGAAATTTTCTATTCTCTTTTAACTTTATATTTCTGATTCATTTTTTTTTAAAATCATATACGGTATGTATTTTCTTTTTTTCTATCTCGTACGTGCTTTCCTCAATTTCCAATGCAGTGGATTTAGCAGATTATAACGTCCACTCGAGGTTAAATACACGTATATAACATATATCGCGTACGTAGAAACTAACACACGGGCGTAACACGGTGCGTGTTCCCCTTGGCGAACGCCACCGCGTATACGTAGGTATACCTACCAACGATCAAATAAAAGCTTGTGCTTTTTCCCGATATTGAACCCTAAGCTGAGCCTAACCTGGCCCAACCCCCGCCTACTATATGCCCCAGGGGAGGCCACCCTGTCCACGGTCGTTGACCTCCACGCACAGCCGCGTGTCCACTCTAGAGTACGTTGGGCTTCTAGGTACGCGACGATCGGAATATACGAGTTTGGATTCTTACGACTTGAGAACCTCGTTTCTTTCCAAATATCGTATAGTGTGGTTGTAAGATTTCGGGAAATCGAATCATTCGAATTTAGGATTCACTGATTTGTTGAGATTATAAGAATTTCGACGTCATCGCGGAACGGAAACCTCAGCTATGGAAATTGAATTAGAAATATGATTATCCCTCGTAGAAAGTTTCGGACTAATGTAAATTTTAATGCAGAAACTACTTAGACGAGGAGACTCTTGCCAACCCTTTGATTTTGCTCGAGGAATATTCAATTTCACGGATAAATTATGGCGACAAGTCGCGTATACAAGATAGAATTTGCAACGAGATGCATTATTGCTCTGTATATGTTTACACGTGGAGAAAGAACTAGATAAGAGATCGTACAATTTTTGATTAGAAAAAAATCGAGATCTGGTTGATTGGAAATGATCTGGAAATTAATATCAGCAACGTAAACGAGGCATTTTCAAACATTTCGATGCATTTCGAGTTGGGGTGGGCCTTTCTGCTAGTCCGAGCCCACATAAATCACATAGTAGCGGCAGGTCAGTATCGTTCGTCGCCACTGACGCATCCGAGCGTATACGGTGTGGGTGGGTCAAAGCTCCGAGGCCTTTCTCTCTTTCCCTCATTCCCTCATTCCCTCTTTCCTTCCATCCTTCCTCCTCATCTTTCTCCCATTCTCTATTTCTCTTTCTCCTTCGCCCTCTGGGTCATCGGCGTGCTTTGCATGATAAAACCCTTGCGTGACAGAAGGACCAATTGGGGTATACGAATTTGGGGTTCGTCACGTGACCATGCGAAACACGAGATGTAATATCTACCATGCGAACTATAAACGTAGCATGTTTCAGAGTAACTATTATATTATTAACCTTCTGAGTTCGTAGCACATATATACCTACCCGTATACCTATGTTTAATGACACAAAGTGCATTCTGGGTCTCTCTGGTCTCGGTAATGAAAATTGAACAAACATATTGCGGTAAATCGATTACTTAGAAGCAGAAGAAAAAAGAGAGAGAAAAAAAAAAAAGAAAAACAGACCTAGGTATGTGGAGGACAGGATCTACCCTTGTAATGGATATTAAATCAAAGTCCTTGGGGTCGAAATTTGGGGAAGTTTCTTGACCAAGTATTGAAATATCGTCGTAGTTTCGTGACAGGGTGAAAAATCTTCTTCAGACTTGCATCTAGCTCGGGCAGGGCGGGGTTGACGATAAAGAAGAACGAAGGGTGGCGTTGGTCGCACGATAGTTGGACCAAGGTGTGTTTGGGGGCGATGGAGGAGCTGGAAAGATGTTGCGTAGGAGTCGTTGACGCGGTGTGCCAAGGGGGATGGCTGGGCGAGGGCGAAGCCGAGGATGATGGTAAGGGTAAGGGTGAGGGTGAGGGTGAGGGTGAGGGTGAGGGTGAGGGCGAGGGTGAGATGCAGGAGGCGAGAGGTGAGAGGCGCGAGGAGTCGCGGACGACGCCGACTAGAGCGAAGGTAGGCGAGGACGAAAGGTAGCAGGCCAGAGGCGCACTTTATTTTTATGCAGTTATTGATCTCCGTAGACCCACCCTGGACCCCCCTCGCACACGCCCCACCTGCCTCCGGGGGTTCGGAGGTTGGGGGTAACTAGCTTATCAAAAAATGGGCGTTTCCTCCACCACGCGGCGTCTTCCATTGTACCCCGAACACCTGCCCTCCTGTGCTGCACCCTTCCTGGTCCCACCGCGTCGCTCTTCGCCTACCCTATACCTACCCCATCCCCATCCCCATCCCATCCCCATCCCCATCCCATCCCATCCACCACCTCTCAAACCCCTGGACGAAGCGAGCTAGTGGGCGAAAATAAGATGTGCCTGAGGTGGTGGGGCCTCCTCTACTTCCCTTATTCATCCCTTGTTACCCCTCGGAAAAACCATCCCCAACGAATCTAGCTAGGGGTGCACCATTTCGCCCGGTCTGCTACCGGGTCCAGGATGGATATTTTCGATTTCTCAATCTCTCACGTCGGGTTTGGATGAAAAATAAACGTCATGATTAGCGTTTAACTCATAGAAAAGTTCAGATCCCAAAAGTATTCTTAGAACTTTGATGAATTCGGATTTTAGAAAAATAGATAAAGACTGCGTCTCGACCCTCGAGGTGTAAATAACCACGTCACGTCTCCCCCATTCCGGGGATGAAATTTCATTCTTTTATTTCTTGTATTTTCTTGTATCCTTTTTTTTTTTTTTTTTACAGAAAGAGTAATTTCATTTCGAAAATTATTTTAGGTTTTATTATACCTGTATATGGGATATTTGAATATTGAAATATTTTCATGCGTGCGCGTATACCATTAGCCAAACTTTTTAACCGAGGGGGAAAACTGCGTGTTGTTTCACCTACGCAGACTTGTACATACGTGTGGAAATCCGGTTGAAAACAAAGCAAAAAATGAAAAAAACAAAAACAAAAACGAAAAAAAAATGCTATATTTACGAGATAGTTGATTGCCTTAATGACTGTCGAGCTTGGATGAAGCCACTCGAAATTACGTTATACGTGGGTAACTCGTATTAATGGACGGGTAGATACAGTGATTAGCGAAACAGAACAATCCGCACTCAAAAAAACAATTTTTTTAAGTACATATCATTGGAAAAGTATGCAAAAATTGACTAAATCGCACACGGAGCGTGAACGGGAAAAACCGCACCGTTTGTTACGCACGATTTATTGCGGGAAAAATTTTCAAGCTGTTGATTAAAGAAAAAAATTGATTGAAAATCATCAATTTTATTAATACGCGGATTATTTAACCGCATGGATAGAATATAGCGTTAATTTTAATCAGAGCTATGAAGATGTCTTAGGATCCGCTTATATATATATATAAAATTATTGCGTAAGATATACGTTACACAAGAATTTCAACTATCGAGTAGAATAATTTATTCATTGGAAGCAAACAATGGACGTGGTTCGTGGATGCATGGATAGAAGTAGAAGAATGAGAGGGAAGAAATGAATATTGCCTCAGTCAGTTGTACACGTTCGGAATGATTTATATTTCGTTTCATACCTACGCGAAATTCGATGAGAATCAAGCTCACGATCAGAAAATTTGGAACTCACTTTACGAGTGATAATCATAAATTGGGTAAAAATTTAGCAGATAACTTTCGGATGAAATCGAGGACAAAATCAATCACAGTTCTTTTTCTTCTTGTTTTTTTTTTTTTTTTTCTTTTTTCTCCATATTCTTACAAATTGCTGGAGGAAAAGAAAGATTTACGATATCGAACTCGTGCAAGTTATTATTGGTATCCAGAGATGCGGTTGCAAGATAACTTGTGTAAGTCATTGGCCGTGAGTTACGGGTTACAAGTTATACTCACCTAGCCAATGTAACTTCTATATACTGTATACTCTAGGTATACCAAAAGTGCTTTAGGCGGATCGAAATACTTCGAAGAATACGGTTCCCGCTGCGTGGCAACAGGCGTCTGTTGCAACTTTCATTCGAGGAAGGGATAGGATAGATCCCAGTGATGCAGCTACGTAGTAATACCTATCTACCTATATATTTCCCTTACTAGCCACGTGTGCGTGGTCGTACACATACGTGCTTCCATCTGATTCTCCTCAGCTCTGGACCCCAGGGTTCCTCGATCCATGGATCGCGATTAACTGATTACAAACCGTTCGATCCCATAAACGTATCAAAACTGTCCCAATTATTTCCCATAATTTATTTTCATTTTTCGTTCAAAATCAGCTCCAAACTCGTGCGAATGTTCAGCAAATTTATTAACGAATAATCGATTCCGATATACATATTCGGACGTGGTTGAGCAGCCCTGCCATGGAGAATAGCCTCATGATGTAAGTTTGTTGTGTCTGATTCGTTCGTAGTAGTTTGCAGATCTTATAACGAGACTTTGTGCCACAGGGCTCAATGAATTTAGAAAGAAAAAGAAAAAAAAATACATGTCTAAACTATCTTCGATCTAACGTGGGAGATCCTAGATTGCACAGAGAAGATATATCTTGAAAAATTTTCCCACTATTTCATTAGCCTTCTTATAGCACGAGGTTCGAATAATAGTTTGAAGAATTTCTACGGGCCTCGGTTAAATCTGATTATCAAAAATCGGACACAGTCGTCAATGATTCGTCCGATATCTGAGACATGGCTAATTCCATCCCACCTGTCTTGTATACTCTCGGAAATAAATGATTGGTTGCATTAGCCTTTGGCCAAACGAAACGCGTTTCGTTGCATCCTGCAGGGTGTCTAGGCACGGGCTTCGGGGGTTGTTGAATAACGGGGAAGAAGGGTCTTGGAAGGGCGTTCGCCGGTGGGTCGGTCGGGTTGACTAGTGGGTGTTTAAAAGGGGGCCAGGGGTGGATTGGGGAAACGATGCACACCGTGGGACAACGAAACGCAACGCCATCCAGCGACGGAGAGGGTGCGCTGGCGCATTGTCTTACCCCCCAAACCAAGGCCTTCGGTTTCCCCTACTCATAGGAACGGCGACGTTGCACCTTGTCCAAAACTACGGCCTCACCTCGCCTCGCCGCCCTCTCTTACCTTACCTAGGGGGTGTTTGAGGTGGTTCGAAAAGGAGAATCAGGGGAAAAGGTATCAGCAGGGCATACTTCCAGGGGTTGGAGTGGGGAGAGAGAGAGTGGAAAGTGCCAATAGAATCTATATCGATATCGAATAGAACCATTATTATGAACCGTTCCTAGCACACGCCACGCCCGAATGGTTTCGAAAAAAGGACATTTTTCTATACAAGATATTCGCAGGAAATCATGACGTTTTTTTTTGGTGTATCAAAATTAAATTTTCAAATATCCAACAACTTCGCATATATATATATATATCACGTATTTGAATATTCTGAATGTTGAATTAGTGGCATCGAAAATTTCTGGTCGAATGATACGAAAAACGAGATATCAACTTTGCCAGGGTTATAATCAAAGTAGGAATATTCGGCAAAGTTTTTTTGTCATTTTTAATTATGGTAAGCATTCGTATATGGCGTGGCCGTGGGGGCCAGAGAAAATTACGTACGTGTTACTTTATACATATGTGCTTATGTAGAATTTATGATATATATGGTAGGTATACGTGTAATTATAATTATTTTTAAGTGCAAATTGAGTTTCCCTCTGCAACTTCCGTGCGATTAGTGGAATTCTTTTTAAATTTCCTCTAAAATCACCTTCTTTCACCCTATTCCACCTAGTGTACGTAAAATATTAATATCGTATTCCCACTTTTTTTCATATGATATGTGAAAAGAAAATTAGAACCTTTACTAACGCGAGTGAATGAACACGGTTGACATTCGTACAGCGATACGATATAAACATTTAATTTCCGTTTGCGAATAGGAACTCCAACAGTCGATTATGTTCTGCTTGCATTCGCATTTATATATACTTTGGGTCTCCGCCTACACACATGCATTGATTTATGTTTGAGGAAAGAAAAAGAAAAAAAAGGGTTCACCACGTAGATACAAACGTCAGATAATAATAATTAGACTCAGAAAATTCAATCGATTAATGTTCGCAAATGAGTTTTTTGACAAACTAGAAACGACGTGGAATAATTCGATCTATAAATCGCAAACAAAAAAATGTACGAATCTGTAAATCTTCAGATCTTTTCATCGGCAAATTCTGATATGGTGGTCCAGCCTCAGTTAGTGGTCGTTGACGCTTAGTGGTTGCATAAACTGCACGGACGTGGTGTTATGATAACACGGTCACGCTAAATATTGATTATAGCATGTGCACGTGACACCCGATGGACGTTCGGTACAAGACACGATTGGTGCGTCGTAGATATCGATGACATTGCATATCTGTCGTTCAATTAACGCTGCAGGAAAATTTAAGGTGCAATTGTCTAGTTTTTCATCGTTTTTTTTTTTTTTTGATTTGTTTTCCAATTTATTCAATCATTTTCTTATGTACTATGGCCAACAAAAACTGCGTTGACATAAGATGATGAACTGCTGAATTTTGTCAGCTGGAAGAAACCTTTCGTTCTATACTTATTACTTCTTTAATTTTTATTTCATTTTCTTAACCCAGATATAATTAATCGCTAGCCAAGTCCGACCCCTGCAAGTATAGAAAACTGTAGTGCCTGTTAGCTGGAAGTTAATTGCTAGAGTCAGACTTGAAATTTTACGCTGAAAAAAAAAGACGAAGAATAAAAAGAAAAAGAAAAAAAAAAAAAAACAAGGTCCTAGTCATCTAATTAGAAGAGTGCAGGGCATGCTTCTGTCACTATTCATTAATTTTTAATATCAATTATCTAATGTTTGAGCTCCTATTCTCATCTGTTTATTATTTCGATTCGACTCTATACCTAATATTAAAAATTGCAATAGTTGTATATTATACATACCTATTTGTGATTGCGTAATATAAGCTTTGCAAGTAAAATTGATGGAAAATTTCAAGGTAATAATCAGTTGGTTTTATGCTGCTACTCTATAATTACTTGCTCTGCATCTATACCAGCGGTATAACAATTTTCTTAGGAAGGTCTCACAGACTTGTTTTCGAAATGCAATTAGCAGTTGGTACAATCGTCATTGAAATATAATTTACATCTTACGTATAATATATCGATCGTCCAAATGAAAATTATTGCTTTTTTTTTTTGTAACATTATTTTATAAACTTTACTATAATCAAATCACGTTCGCATTTAAAATCATCGATATTCTACCGAGAAATTTTTTTTTCCTTCCCCTTCCCCTTTACATTCTTCATATTTATACCGCAGGGATCAATGATAGATTTCCCACGATCGAGAATTCTTGTGGCTCTTGTGGATAGGAGCTGACTACGGGTCCAGCGTGCCTCTCATATTCTCTCTTCTATTATATTCGCGTTTTTGAGATCAAAGAAGAGGAAGTAAGGTGAAGAGGAGCCGTTATCGTATACGGTCAGTTAATTTAACGGGTCAACGTTTTCGTCATGGGTTTAATACCGTCGAATATAAGCGATTGAATACGTAATGTAAGGAGGTCATGCTCGAACGAAATCGGAATAATGATAACAGCGATAATTGCGAGAATGATAATTTTTCATCTTCCATGTCCGTATAATATAACGAGAGCAATAATCCAATCATATATGATGTATATAGGGAGTATAAAATAATCGGAAAAATTTATTTCACACGCCCTCTCGTAGTAGCTAAACGAATACGTGAGATTTAGGTAAATCAATGTAAAGTAAACAACCTTCAGTCGTTTGGTCGCAATTGCCGACTACTGATATAGGCTAACTCGGTCCGTAACTTCAAGGAATACCGACCTTACCTTCGTATGAATTTGTTTCTATCTCCTTCATCGATTTGCAAGAAAATTGACTGCAAGACTATTTTCGTCTCGCGGAGAATCATGAAGGAGAGGATGGTGTAGGAGTAATAAGGTGAAAATGATGACAATTGTTTTATATTTGGGCTAATTTTATTATCAGCTTTTCATTTTTACTTTATTTATATTTTTACTATAGCTAATCATTATGGCCACATTAAAGACACGTGAGATTATGGATCTAAGATTTTAACATATCGAAGAAAATATCATTGTTATATATTATATTATACATAGAAATTGCAACTTTTTTTTTGCAGTTATTAGCTAGAATTTTATTTTGCGGTTCAATGAGCTTTTGACATAATTGAAAGAACGAAAAAACATATGGCATAAGCTGCGCGTCATATATATACATACGACGATAGAATAGAAATTAGCACAATCGTAGACGTATATATATTTTCAAATATATTTCACATGTTATATAGGTATGCTATATATTTAAACATGGTCGTATGTGGTTTTAATTTGTTCATTATTCACACATCGCTATTTTGAAAGTGTTTCTCTGTTGTCTCTGTTTGCATGAAATCCGTTTTTTCTCCAATCTGTAATAATATGAAGAGAATTCATTTTTCTCAATATCAGTATAATATCAACGCGTTTACCTTTGCGAAGTCTTTTCTAATAACGCCAATATCATGTTCTGGTGATTGCGGGGTTTCGATAGTGAGAATCCAGGGCTTTCGCGTTTCCCAAAACCGATTGCAGTCGACAAATATTCAGGCTTGAATCCACGGATTTCTCTCGGCTTTGTACGATGTTTAACATAATGATTGTAGCTACGAGAGCATCTTGTTCCTTCTGTAAATAGTAGCCCGACGGTTGCTATAATTATCACGACATCGGGTCGCATTTTTTTACCTGAAATTAACGAAAAGATTTTCTAAAAAAAAATTACAGCAAAAACAATCTATACACAACCCTTATTCAATGCGGATCCTTAATCCTATACATAATTAAACGACGACCTTTATTGCCCATAAAATAGTCTTGCTTTTTGAATAAGAATCAAAAAATTATCGAAAAGAAAAAAGAAAAGGATAACGCGCAATGCTTGTGTAAAATGCACTTTTATAATCGCAAAAATATTTGCAAGACTGCAGAGCAGTTTAACGATAAGGATTTCACATCAAATTTCGTTTATATATACTCACTCGTGTGGGATGAAATTTAAAAGCCAATTATAAGCTGCGTAAAGAGAGCGGAGTGTGTCAGTCTGTAAAATTTCTTTATTACAAACGTAGAATCCCTTTGTCAATTTTTAATCAACCCTCGACCAATATACATACATTCGTATCTCTGTACAGTCGAGACGATGCAGCGTAAAATTCTCGTACATAATTAAGGTTTTTGACAAATAACACCCGGAATATATAATATACCTACCCACATATAAACTAGGCGTTGTCTATAAGTACTCCGTACAGCTAAGTAAAGTGGATACTCACTCAAATTGGCTGTAAATAATTTAACACGCAGTATTTATACCGTCGATTCAATGGGTCAGGTTTAAAATTCAACTTCTCATCGTTTCTGATTTTATTGCGAAGAAATTCATCCCGATTTATCATTCGTCGGTGGTGAAATGAGAGCCTTGACAACGACACCATTCCTTGAGGCGAAATGAAAATGGAAAAGATAGAATTATTATTTTTTTTTTTTCAAGTGAGGAGATACTTTGACACAGAAACGTTAGAAATTTTCAATTTGGTAGAAAAAATGAAAAAAAATATTGCGAATACTTACCCAGGCGAAAATCTCAGTCTTATAAAATATAACGAAGTTTGAATGATTGAAAAATCTCTGCCCCATCGGTATACGGCGAATTTTAATCACGATATTTGATAACGTATGGAATCGAGACGAATGAAATCTGCGTGTGCAGTGCTTTCGAGATCAGATCTACAAGTGGATCCGTAGAGGAATTGGGTCCCGTTTTTGTACCGGTGGACCGCTACCGCCGGTGCCGCCGGTTGCCGGCGTCGGTCGGCGTTTGCCGCCGATGCGTATACCGTTTTACTGCAGTATTCTATTCCTGTAACTACATCGTCACATCGATACAACCATGTATCCATCAATTTAGATGAGAAAGAAAAAAGAAAGAAAAAAATCGGTAAATTTGATCAGAATTTCTTTCCTCTATTTTAATCCGGTTCGAACGATTGTTTTTGGCAACGATACCTTTCGTTTGATCGAGGAATTGTTTTCGTAAAAATTTATCAAACGCGGTTTAATTTTTCTAATTATTACGAAAACCGCATACTGATACTATGGGCTAAAAGTGCGTACGTTCAAGTTCTCATACCATCAAGCTCTGTATTAATGAAATAATTTTCACATCTTGCGGAGAAAATGTTCAATTAGATTATGTGATTATTGATAAGTCGATTTTTCCTTCCCGCAATGCGTTGTTAAGATTTTTTTCTTCCACCCCATGAGATAATCGGAGAATTTGATGCAGGGCTGCATGTTGCTGTGTTCGACGAATATCAGATTCCTAGATTGAAAGAATGACAAGAAATGAAAATTAGGGAAATTTCATTACTATAACTTTGAGCCTTAATATTCGCGTGTATTAACTGTATAAATAATGAAATTATTTCAGGAAATGAATGGGCGTTTCTGGACCTAATATCATGAAGTGTAGTTGTGTGTTGGCCGTTGCTGACGTCGATACCAGCCTAGGAACGTGTGGGTGGCATGAGGTATGTAATACATATGAACAGATGATGGCGATAGAGAGTTTATTAAAATTTTTTTCATTTCGTCGTAAATTTTAATAAAAAAAATATCGCAAGGTAGATATGGGAATTATGAGAGGGCGAAGTGGGAATTTTTCAAAATATACAAGATCTATAATAATATCCGTATGATACTCTTTACACCCTGCGGGGACTGGACCACGCCTAGAAAAAATTTGTCGCTTATTCAAGTCTCCGATTTACAGAAGAAAGAAAAAAGAAAAAAAAAACTAACAATTAGGGATATCAAATTATTTCAAAATAATTAATATAATTTCCCATTCATCGACTAGCCAGTCGAAACCCATGGGCTGATCATTCGATCATTACATAATGTTCCTTGCTGGAACTCTGGCGATTCGTTCCCATTAGCTTAATTAACTTTACTCTATTTATTTCTATCCAAAGTGAATTTCGTCATGGAATAAGAGGATTTAAAGATCGCCCTGGAGACGTGGTAGACCTTTTTCAAACGTTGATTAGTCTAAAAATCATTTTGCTGTTGAATGCAGAGTATTCTTCGAAGTTTTCTTTTCCCTCACGCCGTGCCGATCGAAGCAGACTGAGCAGCTCGTAATGGTGAGTCTTATTACCTCATGCTACGTAAAATGAATTTCAATTTGCGAAAAGTGCAGAGGTTTTGTATAAATAAATTTTGACGAATAAAAAAAAAAAAGAAACTCTCAATACACAAAGATCAGTATTACTCACGTATTATCCATATGATTTTCTTTCAACCATCTTACTTTCCTGTTTAATTAAAATATTTCTGAAACCATCTATCAATTATGGTATCCAAGTCATTTTTTTTATACTCTATGCTTTTTCATCTCGAAAGATCGTCTCCGCTTTTCGAAAATTCTGCACCTTGTGATTCAATTTCTTTTTCAATTTCACGTTCTTGAATTTGCATTATATTTTGATGATTGAGAAAACAAAGATTGGTCCCATTTTTAATATTGAAAATATCTGGCCGCATATTTAGTTGAAGATTCGTTGTATTTTCTGATAAATTATTAAAGTATAACTGAATCTTCTTCTGATATGAAAAAAAAAAGACGAAGAAATCGGAGTAAAGATATCTGGGTATAAAAAACATTTATCCTGTTTACTTACCCCCCTGTGGATCTATATAAGAGTTTGGGATAATATTTGAATAAAATGCGAATATAAAAATGAAAATTCAGCTTTATTTAAAAGAACATTGTAAAGAGAGGTAAATATGATACAAACCGAAATAGTAAGCACATTGTTGTTCATTCTTTTTTCTTTTGTTGTGTTTTTCATTTATAATCTAATGGTGCAAATAATACAACACAATAATAAACTAGATTACATCAATCTTAAATGCATAAAGGTGTTAGTGTTTGAGTAATTTTGTTACGTAGGTAAATATGCACTTTGTGCCTCTTCGAAATGAAATATTCCATAATATAGGAAGGAAAAAAAAAAACTGTATCACCTAATAAACGTAATTCCATTCTACGTATTATGCGAATTGAATACTGAATGTCTGTAGAACAGGGATAATAATAATAATAACAATAATAATAATAATAAGCTGCAGTATTAGATCCTTTTTCCGTAAAAATATAACTCAAATTATAATATCATATAATCATAATGTTGAAATTTAATCATCGTTAGCAAAGGTAAACGAAATGTGCAGAGTTTTTGTTCTTCTCGGTAAGATTACAGTACCTAACTATCTAAACCACGTATATGAATGCATGCGGTATTTGGTAAATAACTGGCAGAATGTTTAATAGCCTTTGACAATATCCCGGATATAATATTTATTTACCTTCATTCTAGTTCTCCTTTAAATGACAAACTTTTGATTCTCTTATACTTACTTAGCTGTCTTTTATTTCAATGCTGACACAAGTTTTTTTTAGTTAATTCTTTTTTTTTTTTTTTTTTTTATTATTATTATTACATTTCATTCGATGGAAAATATTTCACGCAATAAATCGATCCAGTATCCTTTTATAGTATTTTTATAATGTCCGATAGCTATGTGGTAAATTTAACTTTATTTACTGACTGATCGATTGATTAACGAAAAATGAAAAAATTCAATATTTCTAGAAGTAAATCATTCGGATAGGATATTGCGGAGTAATCTTTGTGAGTCTACTCTCCTCGATAAGTGAAGAAATAATAGATTAAAGTATAGAAACTCTACTGAATATTGGTAATATTATTAAACGTGGTCGTTAATATCGTAAAAGTTTCACACCATCCAAGCATTCGGTATAATCTTTATCCAATTATGACAATTATTCAAAGTATTTAGTGCGATTCGATAATTCCTATCAATACAACTTTTTACAAACCACGGTAAGGCCGTTTGCTATAAAACAATAAAGTAAACATTTCGAATATATCTCAGTGCTTCACTCGTTGATTAATTCGCCATAATAAGCAGTAAGAGCGATCAGCTGTTTGTCGAGGAAATTTTGTTCCACTTCTACAGCACCTCCAGGACCAGCCAACATTGCGAGCTATCGAGATAAGACAACGTATGGATTAAAGTCCGTGACAAATAAGCCTGGGCAATTAATTGAAATGAAGAGATTATTCTTGCCTGCATTGTGTCGACGTTTTTAGGCAAGAAATAGGCCACGTGTTCAGTGATCTTTTTCGATGCATCGTATAATCCTGTTCCACCAATGGGAGTTAAAATTTGATTTATATCGAAGGTCTCGTCCTTCAAGTATTGCGGACCGCCCCAAGGAGGACTTAGAAATACTACATCGGCTAATAGCTTTGGTGCCAAATGGAAGAAGTTGCCAACAATAAATTCTATTCTATCTTCAACTCCGTAAATTTTTGCGTTGTGACGAGCCAGCTCAATCTTTACCGGGTCAATGTCTATCGCGATAACTGGAGAACATATTTGAAAAATCAGTGTTATTCAATGAAAGTAAAGTCTTTTAAGTCTGAAAATCAATTGCTGATCTCTGTATTCGTTATTCAAACAGTTGATTACATAAGACTTGTTTCTTGAACAAATTCCATTGGATTTTAAGATGAAAGAAAACTAGTTCATACCTTTTTCACAAGTCAAGGCGAATTGTATAGCGTTTCCTCCAGCTCCACAAAACGCATCGATAATCGTGTCGCATTTACATCTCTCGGCAATGTGTTGCGCAACCTTTTCCGGTGTAACGGAAAACCAACTTTCTGTAAAGGAAAATAAAGTCAAAAAATAATTTATTACTGTATAGTAATTATTACAAGCTAGCTCAGTGAAATGTTCTTCCATCCTTTTAACATTGGAAATATCTGAGACTAACTCACCGCGGTCTAATTTAATCCCTTCATCGAATTTGCTGAATAAACGATATCTTTTGACCCAATACTTCATCAGGGTTCTATCCCCAGCTATTTCAGGTGGAAGACTGACGTTCCTTTTATTTTGTTTCCTTTTTTTTTTCTTTGGTATTCTCTTGGCGATATCCTCGTCTGAAACTTTCACTTCAAACACATCGTCTTGGTACTTTGAATCGACATCCATGAAAAGATTATCCATAAGGTTTTTATCTTGGCTGTAAATTTCATTCACTGTAGTAATTTCAACCGTATCAATATCGCTAATTGAACCAATCTCTTTGGTGTTTTCAAACTCTGTAAAATGATCGTCTTCAATGGATTTGGCGGGTATTATTGTTTCCCTATCTAGTAAATCGTTTTTATTACTTGTCACGTATTCTTTTGTCTTTACAATTTGGTCCTCCGTTTCTACTTTTGAATCTAGAGAGCTTGTGCTTGGCTTATTAAATAGAAGACGTTTCGTTGGCAATTTCGAAGCAAAATCCTGATCACACTCTTCGTCCGAACTCGAGGTAAATAACGTTGTATACGATCCTCTGTCGTTTGGTTTTAGGACCTGTTCGCTGGCAGTTTTTATCGGATAGTAAGCCAAATATTGTTTCACCTGGAATTTAATGTCAAATATTCATTATTTCTCATTTCAATTACCTACATGTAATCAAAGTAATAAGCCTTATATGTATAAGACTCGAAGCTTTTGTGAAATCAAGTATTTTACTTGCGAAAGCTTACCCTATCTAATGTATTTGTAATTGCGTCCCCATTCTCATCAAAGTATATGTGTTTGTTAGATGGTCTAGGTCTGTTGAATTTCATTTTGAGCTGTCTATTCTGTAATCTAATGTTGCGTTTTCTGTACACGACTTCCCCTTGAAGTTTTGACTGCCGATGATCATTGTTGAAAGTGTATCCCATAAGAGAGAAAGCTTTTTTCACTGTCTCCAGGCCTTCGCTGTTTTCGTCATAATCTGCTTCGTGACTGGAAAAAACAAACAGACAATGTCTGGACTTTGTTCCTCGGGTCTTTTAAAAGACTAGCTTTTATAACTAGGAGCATAATTATGAATAACCTTTAGATATTGATAATTGTTTCAGCTATATGATGAAAGTTCCATTTGATTTTCGCACGCCTGAGATATCTGAAAAAACTAGGAACTTGAATGATTTCTTTTCAAATAAAGTTAGATCAATATTCTCGACAGATTTTCTTTCCCCGATTCTATACGCGATAAATGAAATGTTTTATTCGACCAAGAATGGATGAGTTGTTATTTTATTTTCTCATAATAAAATTCTTAGCAAAATACCATCTTTTCAACGTTGTTGGCTTCTCCTCGTTAGGCGGCTCCCTATCTCCTCTGTCCGATGAATTTATCAAACTCCTAGCCCCTGGATTACTTTGATGAGTATTCGACACGTTATTTATTGGCGTAGAATTTTCTCGATCTCTTTCCGTGTCTTTTAAATCATTCCCTGTTTTATTCTCATCCGAATCACCGTCCATGGGTTGAACCTCATCAGAATGCATGGTAAGATTTTGCATAAGTGTCCCGACAGACTCCATAATCATTCTCTTCTTTCCAAAATGTCCCTTGCCACTTGGCACAGGCTTATTTGAATCCTTTTTCAACTCTATTCCTCCTTGATCCGATTCCACAATTTCTTCAAGCTTCGTTTCATCCTTGTGAACATTTTCCAGTTCACCTAAATGACTCTCGCTCATAGGCTGAATCGTATGATCGATGTGTAATTCCAGTTCCTGGTCGTATCTCTCAACGAATAGCTTGCACTGAAGCCAGTACTGTTCTTGGAAATGCTCTTTCCATAACTCCTGCCAATACCTATCAACATCTTCTATTCCAGGCTCGCTCTCCAGCTCTGAACTGCTGCTTGTTATATTACTTTCTATAGAGCTAGTAGTGGAGCTAAACAAGCTCGAAGATTGAATAGAATTTGAATCAAAACTGGAGCTAGTTATGGTCATTTTAGTAACATCTGTCATTGAATCTGTAGTCGCATTTGTGTGCGCTATGGACTCGCATATAGAGCTGCACCTAGATGTTGTTAGGAGTCTTTCGTCTTCCATATTTGAAGCTTGATTGTAACTTTCCTCCAAGCTGAAAGGGCTCAGAGGATTCCATCCCTCGCCAATCTCGGGAGATGTTTCCCGGTTTGTTAATTTCTTCCTATTTTCATCAGCCTCATCATCGTTTACAGCTATTTTGCTCGTGTCTTGAAACGTGAAGTTGGTATCATCAGGAGATTTCATGTTTATTATGCTCGGATCGTTAACAGTTTTGGTGAATATTCCTTCAAAGTTTGACCGGCTTATCTCACAGTTCTTATGCGCTTGATTTGGAAAGCATGTATTTTGTTCTGGGAAAGTTTCGGCAGCAGTCTTATGTTTATTGGAATCGACACGTTCTCCTACCATGGCGTTATGATTCTGTTGCATGTACTCAGGGTTTATATAATCAGCGTATTTCTCTATCCAAGATGCCCATATCAGCTGTTCCCCGTTCTCAGACCAAAATTGTCCCCACAGCGACTCTACTTCGCTTCTATAATTTGAGCTATTACGTTTTATCACAGTTAGATAAGTATCTTGACAATTATTTGTATCTAGTATTTTGGAACACGCGAGTTGATCTAACGAAAAGCCCTTATTCGATACCAGGCATTCGTTCAATACATCAGAATTATCATCTCCTTTGGTCGTCTTATTCTCAAAGCTAAAGTTCAAAGTATCCGAATCGTTAGACTTGAGTTGTTGCTGGTCACAGTTGTCCGTGATCATATTATCATCGTTCTGGTATTTGTTAAGTAATTCTTTTTGCATTGCCTCCAAGCTTACATCCTCAGAATCGTTATCCCTGTACTTAACAAACCCCCCTTCAATTTTCTTATCATCATTTTCTCCGACTTCATCCACGTCTCCTGTGCTCAATGTTTTACCATAATTAGCCAACAGGTTTTGGATGCTTTTAGCTTCGTGATAGTCGTGGTATTCTGACAGATCTGCGCCAGAATCAGACTGGTGAAGGCCTAGCTTTTGAGTCAGAGACGGTACTGCAGGTCTGTGAGAAGAATCTCTAACAGAATCGTGTTCGTCTGTTGAATAGTTGTTGTCGGTGTGAGAAGCGCTGCAGTAACAACTCACGGGCTCTTCCTGTGTTGAAAAGAAAATGAATTTTTTTATAAACCTTGTGAAATCTTTCGGGGATCAAAGCCTCAGGAATAATCATCCTGTACTTACATCGTGTTTTCCTATCGACTGGATTTCTACTAAATTTCGTTTTTGGTGAGCCAGCATTTCACCCACTCTATCGCCGTCCACGTCTCCGTCTTCGCTAGCATCTTCCGTTGTGAATATAGTGAAATGGTCCGGGTTCCTTCTCGAAAAATAAATAAAAAACAAATCATGGTTGATGAAAACGATCTCGAGAATTCTAGGTTAAGTTTATTTAGGGTTAGGGTTGGTTCAGGCAGGTTAGGACAGCTGTCAATCTTGCTAATCAATAAAGACAAAGAAATTATTTTCAGTTTTTAATAGAAATTGAGTGAACGTGTGGATTTGAAAATAAGCGGAATGAGGAGAGAGGGAAAGAAAGAAACGAAAGAAATCGTGAGGATATACGTATGATATATTTTTTTAATCGCATTGGAAATTATTGGTTATATAATTTTTGATTTTCAATCTTGAATTTTTCTTATTTACTTTATGAAGACTCTGCTGCACAAACAATAGATGTAAGCATCGGGATCAGAGAACTGATTTTGTTCTGCGATGTAAACCTCGGCTAGTGGTTCCCAAAAATGATCACACATTATCAATAATTTTATAAGCACAATCAAACTGTCACAAAACACACATATTATGGAATATTATACGCCGCTGTATCTATACATATATATATAATGTATATGTATATATATATTTCGTCACATACTCTCGTTACATTTAAGATAAATAATAATCTCAATCATACATTTTCACACCATACAGAAAATTAATCACAAAGGTCTCTTTCCCTATGCAACTGGTAATACAAAGCTTCGAAAATCTACCACTCTCTCAAAGGCGTGGTGGTGACGCTGTCGTCAGTCAGTGAACATAACCTTTGACAGATAGACGAATAGGTTATATTATATTCGCATCGTCTGCTTCGTCGGTATGCTCGGAATCTGTCGGGATCTGTCGGGAATTGTCGGGCGCCACCTACCGCCATTTTGGATTTACTAGACGCGTCCAATATGGCCGACCCACGCAGGACCACGGAGTTAAAAGCTGGTCATGCCGCGTGACAGTTTCTGTTCCACGTTGTCAGGTTCGGAAAGGTAGTGTCGGACTTCCACGTAGCTGAATCCGTTGTGGGGACGCTCATTCGAGACGGTGGTGTTCAGTGACCGTCACCGCTTGCTCGCGTTCTACAGTTGTTTGATTCGGGTTAACCGCGGGTAGGATAAAGTTCGATAGGCTGTGCGAATCGAAGGAATTGTCATAAGGCGAAATAATGATGAAAAACTTGGCCCTTTTCTTGCTGCTTGCATTGCCAGCAACAATTCTCACAGTTAATAACGGTAATATTACTTTTTCTATCGACATACTACTACCCCGGCTTACATCCGGGGATTCAATATGCCATATTTTCATTTCATATAACCTTTAGTTCTCACTATTAATAACCTCGCCATTAATTCGTATCAATGATTATAACAAATACGAAATTTCACTTCCTTCGAGTGATGACTGATATGAAAATCAGTTCGAGCTCCGTATAACAACAACCACATTTGTTATTATCCAGATTCTTCATATTCCATGACAGAAAAGGTTGTCAGAATTTATTGTTTATTATATTGCTCAAAGATTTTCGTCCTCAAATATGCTCTGCCATAATTTGTAGGATTTTCACATCCGACTAACATATTTTTCAGCTTGTTAGTAAAAAAATAAGAAAACCCTTACTCCCACAAGCCCACTTGGCTTCTCTAACTATTTTTTTCCCCTTATTTTTATAAAAATTGTGAAATTGTTAAACATAATTTTCGGAATTTTCAGGTGGATTTCTGGCCCGCGCTCAGGAAGATGAAATAGTTGACGATGCTATCGACATCGAAGGCGAAGATGGTGCTGTTGTAACGGATGATGAAATTGAGGAAGACACAACGAAGGCATCCGCGGATGCAGAGACTGTAATTCTATTCACAAAACCGGTCGTTTCTTCCGCCGCATCAATGGGTGAGATAAAAGTTTGATGAAGTTATGGTTAAGATAGATTTTCATGCTTCTATGAATTTATTTCTGAGTTGCGGCAAGTTTCAGAAAGATATTTGGTCGTTTTATTGGAATTCACGTGTCTATTTTCTATACTTTAATAAGATTGTTGATTTCTCTTTGTCACAGAATTGCCTGCAGGAGTTTTGGTCGAATTTCTTGTCGGATTTACCAACAAGGGTGAAATAGACTTCACACTTGATACTGTTGACGCTTCTTTCCGTTATCCAATGGATTTCAACTTTTATATACAAAATTTCTCCACTATTACGTATAATAAGATTGTCAAACCAAACCACGAAGCTACAGTCGCCTATTCGTTCATTCCTTCGGAAGTATTCGCCGGAAGACCTTTTGGACTCAACATCAATCTGAATTATAGAGATGCTGTAAGTATTTTGGAATCATACAATTTTTAATTTGTTTTTAGATCATTTATTGACTTTGTTTTACAACAAATGTGTCCAGACTCAAACTATCTTATCCTCAAGATAGAAAAATAGTATTCCAAGTAATCTTAGGAATGCCATAGAATTGGAAAACAATACATTCAGTAAATCTGACTAGAAAGAGTATAATTTTAATTTCTAACCTTGTAAAGTTATCAAAATTTCTTTCTCATAAATTTCAGAACGGAATAGCCTTCACTGATGCAGTATACAACGAGACTATTACAATAGTCGAGTTGGATGAAGGCCTGGATGGCGAAACTATGTTCCTGTACGTATTTTTGGCAGCCTGTGTTATACTAACGCTGGTCGGTGGTCAGCAGCTGTTGTCTTCGTTTGGAAGAAAATCTCGTTTCTCTTCGGCTCGTAAGGCACCAGTGGAAATGGGTACTTCTAATCCCAACAACGTCGATTATGATTGGTTACCTAAGGACACTCTGAACAGGCTAAGTAAGTCTGATGAATTATATTATAATTATTTTCTGTACGAAACAACTATTTCCAGCAGTTTGATAATTGCCAAAAATCAATTGAACCAAAGTCTGAGATGCTTTCGTCCGACAAGCTCAGTTGAAACAAACGTCTCTTATATATCCGTTCAATTTAGTAAGGATAGGCAAGATTCTAATTTCAATGGCACAAAATAGTTGTTTGTAGTATCTAGGGTTGGAAATTTCTTATTAATATTATTATATGATTGAAAAGATGAATTTCTTCATTCAACAATCAATCGAGCCTTTTTCTTTTTTTTTCAACCCGTGGTATGCTGAACCAACGCTTTCTTGTTTCAGGTAAATCTCCAAGAACCCCGAAGCAGAGTCCGAGACAGAGAAAAGCTAAGCGAGCAGCGGGTTCTGATGACTGATTTATATTTATGTAATTTATACTAGTTATATTTTGGAATTGCTGAAGGTAAAATTGAAGATTAAATGGTGTAGATTTCCTAAATTCGAAAACAAGTTTTGTAACAGCACGCGAGTGTCTAATCTCGAGAAAATCTATTCATGTCTTGTTGATTTTTATTTTGTATTTTTTTTTTCTCTTTTACATTTTTTCACTTTTCGTGTGAAACAATATTTCAAACTTGAGAACATTACACCTGTTAAGTGTAAGGAAAAAACCAGTTGTGGTACAAGTCTTTTTCAAGAAGAAGAAAAAGAAGAATAGGAAGAAAAGAAGCACATTATGTCATATTTATACTTGTTTAAATCAAACACACCAAGAACCATACAAGCTCAATGAAAACCACTCATGATCAGTCTCGATACTGACAAAGATGAACAAATGATGAATTCAACTTGTAATGAATATCAAAATAATTGCACGAACATGGGGTTGCCTCTTGAAACATGTTAACATTTAACGTAATTAATGCCAGATGTAAAGAAAAAAAAAAGTACTTGGCGTAAGTTTCAAAGGTGTTATACCGTTTTTGGTAATATTTATCTTCATTTCGTCACGTTTATTCGTGTAGAAAGTTTTTCCGGTACAGAAAAAATTGCTTAAAATCATTTTGAGAATAGAAAATATATACTTGAAATTAATTGACGATTCAAAAATCTGAAAATCTATGTTTGATGAATATTTGTCAAATTGTTGATTCTCAAATGGCACGTGTGTCAATGCATTATCATCTAATAATAGGTAAACGTTGAAACTTTTAGTTAATTAACTGTAATTACGACCTATAAATAAATGGATAAGTTTGTACCACTTATTTATTAATTAGCGATCGGCATTGTCTTAAACATATGCTTAGTACGTAAGAAAGTTGAGGTGTTTGTGAGTATAGAAGTATAGTATATTAAAAAATAAATTTCGTGCATTGATATTTAATTTACATGAAAATAATAAACTATAATTTATAAATCATAAATTCGCTAAATACGTACATACATAATATTCTTGGTTTTCATTGTATTCTTATTATCATACGATACGAATACAGTTAAACAAATACCAGACATTCTAGTTTATAGAATGGGAAGGACAACAAATTTATTTGTTTCTTAGGAAATGCCTGTGTAAATCGAGAGATTAGTATTGGCACTGTATTAAATATAACACCCATCTAATTGGGTCTCAAAATTATAATAATATATTTTTTCTAAAATAGGTATTTTACACACCTCTCATTTCCAATATAGAAAATGGTTGATCCAACTATGTATTGTCGGTTTTAACATCGTACTTTTGAACACCATCAAAAGATAGAATTACTGATTAACGAAAGTTTTTCAGTAAATTTATGATTTATAATCTATATCTGGAATCTATCTGTCTAACTCAGTTCAATTTTCAATCAGTACTTGATCAATGATTTATTATAAATTTAGTATAATTATATGTGCATTTTGGTAAAGTTTTAGTGAAATCGAAAATTCCTGCGAATCTTCTGCGGTATGATGAGAAATTTGAATTAGAAAAAAAAATTACGATATTCAATTACGAATAATATTAGTGATTTTTTCTACATTTAGAATTCAATGTTAGAATTTTATTATTTCAATGCTCAAGAGAATTCTTTTTTGTTTTTTATGAAATCTAATCTGGTTCAAGTGTTATCTCTAGTAATTCACATATGGTATAGACATTGAATGTAATATCATTGCACGTGTTGTGATTAAGATGTGAAGAAAACGAACAGTACCAACTTCGTTATCAAATAAAATGGTTCTCGTTTTTCTCAAGTGCTTAAAAATTGATAAGTAGTATACGTTATACATGCTGACGAAGATAATGTCGATCATTTCAATTCTCAGTCTATTCCAGTGTAGTTCAATCTCCGTATACAACCATGTTTTGTGTCTCGTTGGTATTAGGGGCTTTTATATACTCAATATTGAAATATTTCAAGATAGATAATGTCGAGCCGATTTTTGGGGTGTATAAACAACCCGGTAAATGGTATTATCTTAAATACATCGCGTTTTGGTGTATTTTAAATTTTCGTAAAGTAAGTAATTGCGCTCTTATCATTCTACATGTATTATCTTCCATTTTTATTTCTTTGTACTTCATTCATATTGCTCACTCAAGTTCAGACCTGAGATTGAATACTTGTTGTAGTATTAATTCATCTACATTATAATGGAAAAAATTGGACTCTTTCCTTTAGTTTATCAGGGGTTATTAAAAAGGAAGAAAGCTATAAATACTTTTCAGAAAATCGTACAAAATTTAGCTAAAAGTCGATCCATTATTTCCAATCTATTCTGAACGATGTCGAAAATATTTTAAATGCCTTATCTGGTATTACATAAGCCTCTCTCTTTTTTTTTATTCCTCGAAAAGATGGATTTTAAATATTGCAAAATATTCTGCTAACGTCTATCGATTAGTACTAATAGAAAATAAATCCATACATACCAAAATTTCGCGGATAGAATTTTTATATTATGAAATATAAATTTGGGAATACGTATCCTTTAGCTCTATGGTCGAATCGGTTCAACGGGATATGGGATGAAATCACGATCAACAGTAGAAGCAATGGATGTTGCTCAAGAGCTTTCTCCCCACTCGGAGGTACGAGCTAACATCATTTATTCAGGATATATTTTATTGAATTAAATTATTTTCAAAATTTAAATTAAACGTGGGAGCAAAAAAAAATCACATATCTTGTAGGCTTTCGACGCGGTTTTCTTCATGGCTACTAACAAAGAAGGATATTATTTGGTCGGAGGGTCAGAACGTCGACACAACGGGGTTGTTAACGGACTGTTTTATCTAGTTGTGAGTATGGATTATGGCAATTGCAGATAACATTTATCTCGCGAAGAGAAATTGTCATGCATATACGATATCGCAATATTTTGCATTGTTATAAATTATTATAATTTGGAAATGTGATTTTTAGTCTTATCATAGAAATTATAGGAATTAAAACGAATAGCCGGCAAAATCTATACGATACGAGAAAAAGATTTGAATCCGTAAATTGCAAAATAAATACATGTTCATTATTTCCAATCATATCCAGTTCATTCGGGACGTTATGCAAATAAAGCGAGAAGATGTTTTTTTTTTAAATCGCGATTAGACTTCGGGAAAAATTCTGCCTACAGATTTTTCGTATTTTTTATTCAGTTGCCAGGCAAGGGGCTGCTATGTAGTGAAAAAATTCCTAGTACTCTATTGCATGGTGCAAAAGCCAATGAATTTGGCGCCGAGGGTATTCGTTTTACTCCAATAAAACCAATGAAGCATTGGCGTGTCGAATACAATGGATCTATGTGGTAATTATATTTCCCCATGTAATTACCAAATATTCCGTATACTGTAATCTGAGAAGTATTAATTTAGGAAAAAATTTAATCTAAACTGACTGAGGTAAGTTTGAGAAATTTTTCGCTAGAGCCCAGGTTTTAAATATCAGATTTCGAAACTGGGAGGTTCAAATAAATATTTTTCGCTAAACACCTTAAATTTAAGGTACAAAAACGATCCCAAAAAGTTTAGTAAAGTCGCTGTTCAGGCTGACTGGCACAGCGATCTCCCAATTTTTGACTTTGATACTGATATGGGAGTGGGTCCAACGTGTAGAGCAATTGCGCGAGAAGACTGGTCTCGAGAATATTTTGATAGTCTCAAGGCGTGAGTAGAGACATTTTTATTTCAATTACATATTGTTAGTCCTGTTTTTTTTTTTCTTTTTCGACTAATATATATTTGGAGTTTTAATGTATTCTGAGATAACGCCTGTGAATCTCTCACAGAGCACATCAGACGCACTATGAGCAGATGGGACATTTGAAAGCCAAGATCGAGATTGATGGAATTGATCTTGAATTTCAAGGGCAAGCTTTCAGAGACCATAGCTATGGTAAGAAATTTTCGAAAAAAAAATCACTTCCGCGGCAGATTATAAATGTACCGGCAGATTATAAATGTACCTACTTCCAGAAATCGTGAATAAGGGGTGCGAGCGAAAAAATGAGAACTGCATATCATATATTTCTAATTTTAAATCGTATATTTCAAAGTTAATCTGTATTCAATTATTCCTATACTAGATAACAGTTTGAATTTTTTTAATCTAATTGTAAGAGGTGCGTGCCGATTGGCATTGCATTTTTTAATTTGAACATTGTACACACACACATATTCATAGTTCAAACTTCGAAGAGCTTTCAAGATGAAACTGTATTGAATTCGATTCATTGATTAATAGCTTCGTAATTGGAATAGGTTTTAAAAGAGATTGGACTTTGATGCATCGGTACATCTTTCATATGCTCTTTCTCGAAGATGGTACTATGGCTTCGATTGGTGTAATTTGTCAACCATGTACTTGCTCCACGTAAGTAATACGGCGTGTAAATAATCGGGTCAATTTCCCCGCAAGATTATTCAACTTTTTCACACTTTTCGTCGGGTGTTTAACAGTGTGACTAATTTTATTGATTAGACTCGAGGCCGGTTACTTGTACGAACCTGATGGATCGCTACATCCAGTGGAATGGTGTGATCTCAAATTGTACCAACATGGGGAGAATGGTACTCCACCAAAAGATCATGCGTTCTCTTTCAAAGCAGGTAAAAATCGATTTCAATGAAATATTGACTCTGCTGACGGATCATTTTCACATTTTGACGTTCTGATCTTTGAATTGAATTATTCATCATAAATCTAGTTCAACTATTTTGAATTTTGAATTATTCGTAAATTCATTTTTTCTTTCACACATTATACACAAGAGGATTTTGAAGCCTATAAGCAGGAAGAGCATATATTCATCTTACTGAAATCGATGTTTCCAAATTGTAGGCGGAAAGATATACAATGTGCAGGTAGACGTCGAATACGAATCTATACACTTTGTCGGTAAAAATTGGGACGCAAGAATGGTGGAACGATTCGTTCGCTATCGTGTCAATGGCTCTGTCAGTGGAAGAGGAGTCTCTGAGTTTCATTATCGACACAAGGGAGGTCCAAAGGCAGACTAGACATAGACATAAATTTTAACATTTGAATTTAAGAGCTGTGTGTTATTGAACGAATCATGTTATACTATAAGATACAGTTTCTTTGTTTGCGAATAATGATTATAATCAAAGGATAATTAAATCACACCCCTAACAAAGGTTTGCAGGGATGCCTTCTATTGTAAAATAACTTATATTGTGGATAATATATCGTATTAACGAAGGTTCTATTTTTAATGCGACACGTCTGAACGATAAAAATAAGGACTCTGTTCTCCATTCGTATTGCGGTCTGAAAAATAAGAATAAACAGCTCGCTGTTCCTTAGCAAGACCAAGAAGATTCTGTAGGACATACTTTCGTATGTATTGTCGCCGCAAAGATTAGTTTTAAGTATAATAATAGTTTAAGTGCAGCCCAATTACAGTTCTAGCCAATCGTCGAACTTGTAAAATACCAAATATGTAGTATTCACTGACATAAGTAATGTATTATACGTATTATGATCGCATCTACAATTGTTCGAATAAAATAGTCATGTATACAAATTATTTGTACGAAAAACATGTATCATTATGATGAACTGGCACATTTTTCAATAAACATCTATTAAATCGCAAATCATCAATTGTTGAATTATTTTCCCCTGTCCTTTACTTGCCTATAAGTCGAAAATCTTGAAAAACGCATTATTTTATAAGTTTGAATTTAAAAAGTTGGCGCACGGGGTGACAAATGCTCTCGCCATCTCGCGGTCAAAGGGACGAACTAATTCAGCAAAAAACGCAGTGGCGCCTAACCGTATGCAATCTGCATGCCATTCGTGTGACCAATTGCCTAGAATCAGGCGTTTCATTTTGCCGCCGAAATCCTTGTAACTCCGAAAACTGCTAGTATAAGTTAATTATAGGTAAGGAGACGTATAGAGAGACGTATGCATGAATGAATCAATACACATAGCCTATTTTGAAACACCTCCTTGGGTCAGATGTTCTCCTGATACCAGGGGCAGAAATTTTGCGAGTTAAAATCCTTCTAACTCCGCAAAACGCTAGTATTAATGAATGATAGGTATAGAGAGGCATAGAGAGACGTATGCATGAATGAAGAGATACACATAGCCTATTTTGAAACACCTCCTTGGGTCAGATGTTCTCCTGATACCAGGAGCAGAAATTTTGCGAGTTAAAATACTTCTAACTCCGGAAAACGCTAGTATTAATGAATGATAGGTATAGAGATGTATAGAGAGACGTATGCATGAATGAATCAATACACATGGCCTATTTTGAAACACCTCCTTGGGTCAGATGTTCTCCTGATACCAGGGGCAGAAATTTTGCGAGTTAAAATCCTTCTAACTCCGCAAAACGCTAGTATTAATGAATGATAGGTATAGAGAGGCATAGAGAGACGTATGCATGAATGAAGAGATACACATAGCCTATTTTGAAACACCTCCTTGGGTCAGATGTTCTCCTGATACCAGGGGCAGAAATTTTGCGAGTTAAAATACTTCTAACTCCGGAAAACGCTAGTATGAATTGTTAAACGTATAGAGACGTGTATGAAGACACGTATGCATGCTTATATGGATACAAGTTTCAAGAATTTTGGCGAGAAAAGGGAACGCCTGATTTTAGGCAATCGGTTACACGAGTGACGTGCGGGTTGCATACGGTTAGGCGCCACCATGTTTTTTGCGAAATTAGTTCGTCCCTTTGACCGCGAGATGGCGAGAGCATTTGTCACCCCGTGCGCCAACTTTTTAAATTCAAACTTATAAAATAATGCGTTTTTCAAGATTTTCGACTTATAGGTAAGTGAAGGGCAGAGGAAAATAATTCAACAATTGATTATTCACGATTACAAGGGATGTTTATTGAAAAATGCGCTAGTTCAACATATTAATACATGTTTTTCGTATAAATAATTTGTATACATGATTATTTCATTCGAACAATTGTAGATGCAATCGTAATACGTATAAGACATTACTTTCATCACTGAATACTACATATTTGGTATTTTACAAGTTCAAAGATTGGCTAGAACTGTAATTGGGTTACATTTCAACTATCATTATAGTTAAAACTAATCTTTGCAGCGACAATACATAAGTATACCTACATACGAAAGTCAGTCCTACGGAATGACAAGTACAGTTCTTATAGCTTATCATTTTTATATTGGTCTTGCTAAGGAACAGCGAGCTGTTTATTTGTATTTACGAATAGAAAATAGAGTCAATTCCAAAGGAACTCTAATTACGAACTCATTACTAGACTGCCTAAAACTGTATGCTAGAAGGATCTCTCTTAGATCTCTCTCTAAAACTTGATACTTATGCTACTTTATTATTACTCCGCAATGCAGAGTTGTCCAGTAGTTATTCCCTCGTTGCTTGGGCTGCTTCGCTGCCTGGTGTGAATCGTTGTTCCGAGGAATTCTGAAGAGGTTCCATTGAAGATGAGCAGGAGCTTGTTTTCCTCGATGAACAACACCTGTGAAGATAAGAACGAGATCAACATTACTGTTTTATGTCGCCAAAATTATTTTGTTGATATAAATTTGTAGTCACACAGGATCGTTGGCTAATGAAATATGAAGCTCACCATTGTGTTGGTCGACTGTTAATCCATGACTGGTTGGGTAGAGTCGGTTGGCGTGCCTCTCCGACCAACTGGCACGCAGGATCTGGGCATCTCTTCAGATGTCTGCTACTCTGGTTCGGGTCTCCATCCACTGATAATGCTGCTAAAGAATAGAATAAAAGAATAAATCGGGGATCAAGTATGTTCCAAGAAAACATTTCTTAACTCGAAATAACACGACCAATTGGTGAACCCTCGGAGTCGCAAGATAAGCTTGTGAAGCAAGCGATACTAAAGTGCAAGGAAGTTGAAATTATTTGAATGGTAATATAATGGGATGCTAATTATTGCGAGATTATCAAACGAAACTCCCTCACCGACTATACTTCTGTTCGAAACAAGTCCGAGAGGTTATGTTCGTGAGAAATTCCGATTTTCACACAGTTATTCGCGGGTACCGATAGAATATAATCGAAAATGAACGGATTCCTCCGGTTATAATGAAATTCCCCTCGTAGCGATCCGATCGTCACTCAGTCTGATGACTGAAATGCGCGAGACATAAAATATATCTAGAAAATGTCGGATACTGTTTTCCCTATGAAACGAATCAGCAAGACTTCTTGTCACGAAGAAACATTGAAAATTCGCAACTCTTTAAGGTTATAATAACTAATAGGGTGATTGGAATATTCCAAACTCACTCAACGCCGATATCAGCCAGATCAGCCTCTTCCAGATGTAAATCTCCTCGGACCCGTACCGATGCGGTGTACCAATTCTCTCGCATTTTCTCGCACGTTGGTTGATTCGCCGAGCTATTTCCTGCCTGTCGCCGAAGCCTATCTACACGCCTCACTTACCCTTGTTCGCTAGCTGGCGCCGCGAAGGACACTGAAGGACACTGAAAGTCTGAAAGTGAAACCGGTTAGACCGGTTTGCTCCTCTACCCGACCCTTGACGTCCTTGAGCGGAATGTCGGCGCCGAGGGGGGCAAGGACGCCATTGTCGTAGGTCAGTTCGCGCCTATAGCGCTGCTGAATGGGAAACTCACGAACTAGAATGCGCGGAATTATGAACTGATCCGCGGGTTGCATATCGTACGGCGCCATACTTTACCGATTATTTCTGGTATATCATATGATTTTTTGAAAGCACTTTCTATTCCCAATAAGCGCGTCACAATGTCATATACATCGCTTAATATCATGATAAAGTCTTGACAAGCTATGAGATATCATTTCTGCTACTCCTGAGTCCCGCATATTATAGAAACATTTAAAATGAAAGTTACTGGAGGGTCTAATAATAATTCTTTCCAATTATTTCAATCCACCCCAAGTCCACCGGGACCCTATATCACTTATGCAAGATAACATTTTTGTTCTCCAAAATTAACGATAGCTAAAATCATTCTCACTAGCTTAAATCGACGTAGCGGAATTCACCTCCGTGAAATAACAAGTTAACTGACGCATCCTAAGGCGGCGTATCACTGACTTACACGCATACACGACTCCCACGGTTATGGAATCGCTTTCTCGTTACGACGCCACATACGTTACCTTCCATGGCGGCGAACGAGGCGTGCGCCGTACGAGAAACCAACTTATTCCTTGTTGAAAGTTCTGTAAAGTCTGAGCAATCACCCTCAACATCATTCAATCTATTGTAAAACAGTGGAAGATTGTTTCTGCGTTATTTTTACGATTGCAATAAAGTGAACCGCATAATTCCTGAATGTAAGTGATCAATTTCAATGTCCTAGTTCCCTCAAGACTGACCGATTCTTTGCCGATGCTTACGTTACGTTACCGCTTCAAGGCCTCGCTACGGCCAAGTCTCGAGCTAGTGGCTTTGAATTCGAAAGCGGAGAATTATCGCTGTCAATTTGATCATTTCTTTCCATAAAAATTATTTTTTTGACAAATGAATTTGGGATTCTAATGACGCGGGATTTCTCCTATAATATAGGTATAGGATCTACAGAGATAATAATTATCCCATAAGATATCACTGAGTCATGAATATACACTGTACAGAATAACATTTGTAGAAGCTATACGTGTTTACTGTTATTTATTTATTCATTTATTTATCCACTCTGCTTTATTCGACGCTTGGTCATACGACTGTGTATAAATATGAACGCGGTTAAAATCAAATATTAGATAAATACGTTTGTCCCGACTTCTCATAATGAAGTTTGAACTCTGAATAAAGTCAATTAAAACGCGATAATTATAAATGACGGTAATATAGAAATGTAAAACTGAGCCGCTCAGATAAGATACGCCGCTTAGATACTTGTAATAAACGCAGAGCAAAGAAGCGATTATAAAATCTGACTGAGATTTTACAACATCAATATTTCCACAGTGATAAACCAATTGAATCGTTGAGAATTATTCAGACCTCTTTCATCCTCATCCATAGCAATCAGACATGGAAAGAGCGGGCGGATTTCTAGTCAACAGCTGCAGGTCAAATCGCCGCGCAACATGCATTTCAGTTGCGGTTTTAGCCGTAATTATTGGCTGTTTTTTGCTGGCTTTTACTGCCTTTGGTTCATCCCCTATCGCCAGAAATAATCTGCGGCAACTATCCATCGTAAGTAAATGCGTAATCTATTAATTCATGATGAAACGTTACTTCATCGAATTTAACTAAACACTCGTGTTGCAGATATTTCGTCACGGTGATAAAAACCCTGTCCAGACTTATCCGACTGATCCGTATATAAATTATACCTGGCCGGACGGTCCGGGTGCATTGACTAAGGTTTGATTGGTAATTTATTCATTAGTATACAGAAACGTAAAAATCAAATGATAAGTTTTCCGAGTGTAAAAAAGCTATCGGCAAGACTTCAGATCTCCAATATTTCCTATCCCAGAAAGGAATGCTTCAACTATACGGTCTGGGACAACGGTTACGCGGAATGTACGGATCTTTTATTGGCGATAAATACCAAAGTTCGGACATTCTGGTTCGCAGCAGCTACGCAGACCGATGCATTATGTCAGCCCAGGCCCTACTAGCAGCCCTTTATCAGCCTGCAGCTGAGGATCAGTTTCTACCTGGTTTTGCCTGGCGTCCAATTCCCGTCCACGATATACCGCGAGACACAGACAGGGTTGGCCAAGATCTTTTCCCTCACTTTTGGAATTCATGTATGTACAACGTCAATTTGTCTTTTAATTTACTTTTTTTTCTCTCCTATACAGTGGATTGTGGCGAAAGCCCCATGCCCACGTCTTGAAAGGGAATTGCAGCAGGCCTACGCGAATTTTAGTTCGAATTCAAACGCGTCCATATTGTCTCTCTACGAGGAATTGTCAGGTTTTACAGGAAAAAGGATATCGTCTATACTGGAGGTCGAGGAAGTGTACAACGCGCTAGAGATCGAGGTATGCAATATTGAATTTGCGAACTCCTGGCGGTTTTGAATTAATCACCGACTCAATTCACGTACAATGAATATTATATTCAAGGTGTTCAATGGTCTGGAGTTACCGAAATGGGCAGGAAACTACTATAACGATCGGATCAAGGAACTAGCCGCGAAAAGTTTGGCAATTTTTACGAGTAATTTAATACAAAGGCGTCTCAGAGGTGGTAAGTTCACAGTGTAACATACATCGAGCTGTGATATTTTCATTAAAAGTATATCTCGTTCGCCTAGGAACTCTGTTGAAAGAAATTTTACAAAATATGTCGATGCAACGAAACGGAACCGACAAACACAAGCTCTATCTTTACTCTGCCCACGATCTAACGCTAGTTAATGTCATGAGGGCGATGGGATTCACCGAGGAAATTCTAAGGCCAGAATACGCTGCGGCGTTTATCTTTGAATTGCATATAGCGAACGGTGGGCAAGATCACGAAGTCAAGGTATGCATGTGCAATATAAATATACATTCAACTTATCATCGCGTAGAGTGTCATTGTATAACATTGGCATTTCTCTTACAGGTATCATACCTGAACAATACTCAGACCACTGAACCGCACACGATCAGTATACCAGACTGTCCAGGACCCTGTATGCTGGACGATTTGTTCAAAGTTTGGGAGCCAGTAATACCCGAAGATTGGGATCGCGAGTGTCTGGCCTAACCATGCATCAGTAACATATATATGTATATGTGTATATATATTTCTAACAATTTTGACACTCGAATCTTATTATACATATAACCCATGAACATGTATAAGACGTAAGGTAAGGAGACTAATAAAATATTTTTACAATACTCTCGCCTCGATTATTCATTTTTGTAATCAGCTGTGATAAAGTCCTTCACCTCTAAGCTCCGAGTTTTATATTTTTCGGGTAAAGAATATAAATTGCAGAAAGTCGCTGTGCAATATCTCGCGTAGTTTATATGCAGGAGAAAATATATTTACGGCTATACGTGTATGTGTATATACTTTGAATATAAATACAAGAAGATATGAATTTCTTTATCATTTCGGTACGTCCAAGGGAGGTATTTCAGCATGTGGGTATATTGAAAGAATTGTAAACCAGAAATAGAGTCCCCGTTATTTCCTACCGAGATAGGTACATTTTCTCTCCGTTAGCTAGGAGTAGATGCATAAATTCTCGTCTTGGTCTATACTGTAACCACGTTTATATATTTTTATATTCAAAAGGTATCATACATACGTATTCTGGTCGCTGTCTGAGCCGCGAGGTCGCCAACTTAATATGTATCAGTTCCATTAAAATTGGCTCGCGGATATGTGCGGAGAACGACAGGGGGTAGTTCCTTATTCGACAACCCCCGCCTGCGGCGAAGAGAAGAGAAAATAATTGTATTTTTCTTTCGAATTGGATTTCTACTTCGTCTCGTTCGCTCACCCGTTGTTCAATCTGGCCTCCGTCTCTTCCTAACTTTTCCAATTGACCGGGCAGAATACATTTATGAACTAGATGTCAAAAGAAAACCATTCGCTCTTCTTACCTGCAGGTTCGATCAGCTCTTCAAGATCCCGAATATTGCCTACCTGTCGGTTGTCACGTCTTGTCATTCCTTCGGCGTGCAGGGATTCTGGATACGAAAATTTTCCTCTATATTTATTTACAGATATATATATAAGTATATATATATGTGAGATGGAGGAGAAAATGAAAAGATGGAAAGTAAGAAATGGCAGGAGAAAAACGAAAGGAAGAAAAAAAAAGCCTGATATCCAAATCAAACAACCTGGCATAAAGTTATTTACAAAGGCTTACGGGGGCGCGTTGCCAACAGGGAAAAATTTCCCGACCACCCTTAAGGCGGGAATCAATCTTACTTAAAAAAAACTTAAGACCTCAAGGAGATTTTTCAAACTTATTTTTCAAAGAGAAATGATTTCGCACGATTAACCGTACCCGTGGGTGTTATTTGGCCTTTTTCTTTCCCTGCCGTTCCCGAGCTTCTGAAGTATACTTTGAAGAAAGAAAAGGAGAAACAAAAATCGGGAATTAGTTATCTTTACAGGAGTTTTTGTGAGAAGAAAAACTTCCGAGGCTGCTATTTATTAATCTGCTGCAGGTAGGTATTCGTCGAATGAAAGAGATGTCAAAACTTTAGAAATGGTTATTTTAAAACCGCACGCGAAAGGGAGAGCCCAGTACAACAAGTGCTTCAGGCAAAGCCCAGGAGCTTTTGAAGATAAACGGGAAGAATTTATTTCACTTCAGTCAGTATAGAGCTGTAAAGCAATTGGCGAACACGTCGAGGTAAATTCACAAACGCTGGTTCAGCTTCTACATGGAAAAATACTATAGATATAGACTTTTCAATCCGCTGCGCTTGCAACTTGCAGCCTCATTTTATTCAGCACCCGTTCCAACCCGACAACCGCCCCTTATCGACAACTCGACGATTGTCTACCGATCCAATCGCGATACCTCAATTTCCTTATCACAATGTTTCCGCGCAGGTATACATAGATGAAGAAGAAAAAAGAAAAAGTGAAAAAATAATAATAACAATAGTGTAGGTACGTAGGATTTTGAAAAAGAAATTACGTCATCGAGGAAAAAGACAGAATCTCATGTTGTATATTCATAACTTACCTATATCAGTTAGAAATATATAATGTGTCCTTGGGAGATTATAGATTTACTGCGAGTTTTAATTGAAAATAGAATTCTGTTGTCGTTTATACTTTATCCAAGGTTTTCCACAGAGTGAAGAGAAATGTATAATGTATAGAAATTGAGAGATAGCGTTGCATTATTATTTGCACATTTTCTTCCGACGTTAATCTTATTTTCCAAGTAATTAATAATTAGCATTTGAAACGTGTGCAATTACGAGGACTGTTTGCTCGGCATAATTTCACTGCGGGATTATATTCAACAGATCCTTGACTATACCTACCCGAGGTATTGTATAGCAGGAGATATATACGCGACTAGCGGAATAAATAAATTCTCATTTTACTTTATTTAATGATTTTTTTTTCTACCCCGACTTGAACAGCTATGACGATCGAGGTTTACCGGAAATTCAACCCCTGCATTGTAACCGGAAATACCAAGCCGGAAATGACTCTCGGGTAAATAAACAACGATGAAAATTCTCTACTCCGAAAAACGAACGTGTACTCAAGTCGTTAGCGAGGATTCATTTTATTTTTATTCTTATTTTTATATATATGTATGTATACCTTTTGCCCCGTTTTTCTGTTTGCTTAAACTTCTCTCGTATACGACTACATATATAGACGCACGGTGTAGTTGTGTATCAGATAATACGAAAGAGGGAAATCAGTTAGAGATATCCGTCTATTGATTTAACATTTACGATCAATGAAAAAAGAAAAAAAAAAATGAAAATACTTGGGTGAGTTTTCTCGACAAATTGATAAATTGCTATTACATATAAATTTTTTTTCAGATAGGTATATACGTCGTCTCTCGGTATCAATTTCGTACACTGCAACGAATCAACGGGTTACACTACATACAATATTCGAAATTAATAGAATCGAAAGCCACATTTTTTTACCATTGATAATAATAATATAATATAATTTTATTTCGATATCAGTTATTTACAAATTTTCATTTCATTTACCTTAATCATGATCGCATGTTACAATATAGTTAGGGTATACAGTGATGTTATACACCGAGGGTGAAAACTCGGAACGTAAAATTTTTTAATTAATCTACGTCGTCCCCTGGGTATAATATCACTCTCAATTATCAAATTAACGTTAGAATTTTTTTTCTTTTTATTTTTTTTTCTTTTTCCATCCACCTCTATACATATTATAATTTAACGATCAAAAAATTATTCAACCTATATACTTGCCCCTTGACGCAAGCTTTACATTGTTTTTTTTTTCTTTTTTCTTTTTTTTTAAATTTTAATCATTATTTTATTTATTTCTTCCACCACTGATTTTAGTTCAACTTTTCTCAACTATATCAATCATCATTATTTACAACTTTTATCTTCTTTTTTTTTCTTTCGCTTCAATCTCTACCAATATATCACTATTAAAAGTCCGTTTTAAAATGATGGTTCACGTATTAACAATTAAACGGTGATTTTTATTTTATATTCAATATGTATAGTACTTCTGCTAATGTTATTATTATTATTATTATTATTATTATTATTATTATTATTATTAATATTATTATATGTACCTTTTTTTTCCTCCTTATTTTCCTTCCGTCTTTTCATTAATTTCACCGCTTATTATTATTCCAGGCGTGGCCTTATTAAAAACGATGTTTTTTCATCTCGTACTTATTGTTAATTATTTTCTCTTTACACTCGGATAATATCATCTTTCACTTAAAATTTAATTTTAGATTCAGATTCAGATTCAGATTCATTTCGTTCATTCATTTATTTATTTAACGACAGCTTCTCTTCTTCTTCTATCTATCAATTATTAGTCTCTCCTCATTATATATATATTATATAACCACCCCTATATTATTATAAATACATTTGTCAATTAGTATTATTATTATACACAGTATTTTACTCTCACTTCTTGATAAACCGATTTCATATACATATATACCTTAAATCATTGTCAATATTATCATCAATGTACACAGGAGTAATAGTATTACATAATATATATATATATTTATTATTTGGCAGTTGTGAGAAAGATATTTATCGTTCAAATCATTATTTCCCCCCCCATATGTATGTATATATTATAACATCACTATAAGGATTCCGGTATTTTTCGTTTTTTCTTTTCTCCCATTTATTATTATTGCAGTTCTATCCTCGATATTCAATGAAAATATAACATTAAAACCAACGACTAAACGATAAACTCAAATGAAATGAAAAACGACCACCGTAATTGTCACTGTATAGAATTCGGTTCCCGTATCACAGATCAATTAATACGAAAGTTCCAACTGCCAGGCGGTAATAAAAATTCAATATAGTATACAAAAGGGAGAAAATCTTTGACGAAGAAAGAAAAAGAAAAAGAAAAGAAAATAAAGAAAAAATGTAATTATCTATAATCACCCGTCAATTAAAATTCCTTTCAACGGACCTGGGGGCCGGATGCGAGACTATAACACCCCGTCCTCCCTTCGGAATTTTATAAGGGCAGAAATCGCGCGAGTATAACCAATTGCAGCCACATGGTTCAAGGGGATTGCTAGGCGCGGCTAAACCCCAAAATAATAATTGTCTTTTCGGTTTCTAACTCTGGCCTTTTCGCACTCCCCTTCCTCCTAAAGTCAGACCCTCAATTCCTCCATGATCTGTTGATGATTGTGTCCCTTCTTGAGGGTACCACCGCTGCCAACCATGGCCATACTTTCCTGCTGCAATTGGTTCGGGCTGATGATAAGATTGGGTCCGGGTTTACCCGGTTTTGTATTCTTCGGCGGTGGAGGTGGCATGGGTACGTGACACGAGTTATTTTGCAAATCAGCAAACTCCGGGGGCGGTATATGCTGGATGTGATGTCTTTCCGTCTTGGTTTCAAGCTCGCCGCAAATGTTGTTAGGCATTTGCCCATTTTCCTGACGTTTCTTCGGACAGTTGTGCTGATTCTTATCACGCTTGTAATAAACACCGGCGAATATCAACACGTTCAGTATAAGCAGACTGCAACCGATTGCAATCGTCACACTCAGGGCTGTGGAATATGCCGCGAAACCGTCCTCAGGCTGCGAGGTTGTTTCCTCGAAAGCCAACTCGCTGGGACTAGTCGTCGATGTGTTGTGAGGTTTTTCCGTCGTTAATTCGGGGGTTGTCGGTTTCGCGGTTGTTGGCATACGCTGGATTATCCTCGGCGGTACCTGCGAGGTATACCGACTTTAGAATAACATCCGATATTTCGTATAACGTACTCTGTTAGACTTTTCGATTTCGATTCAAGTCCGGGTGAAATATTTCCAAACTTCGTTCATCCAGGGACCGAAATTGAATAGGAATTTGAATTTAAGTCACGTAGGTTCGTAAAGTGAGGCCGGTTATCCAGTTCGATGTGTTTTGACCAATGCGTGCAAGGGTTTCGGGTAGTCCTGGGTCCTGGGTTAAATTCCGGGAGATCGAACAATTGACTCTAATCAAGTGACGGTTATTGCATTACGGCAACCAATTTCAATTCGGTTAAATTCTACGAGCCTGGGTTCCGCGTATTGCGTATCGCGTTAACCGCGTAGGTATATACCAGCGTGTGTAAATAAATCAAACACTAATTTGGAGACCATCTTTTGACCGGTATGATTTTTGCACAAATAAACGCAAATTTCAGATCCCATTATACGCGAAGGTTCAATTTACAATCAGACGACATTGAATTCATTTCATGTAGAATATTTACCTGCTCGGCATCGAGGAGATGATGAGAACGAGGGACGTCGTCAGACCCGGGCTTGTGAAGATCGGGGACGAGGTTTAACCAGAAAGAAAGTCTGTGAGCTCTGTAGTGGTTTTTCAACTTTGACTTTATGTCTGAAATGCAGAAGAAATCGACGAATTATCGATCGTAATATTGTCGGATGAATTTAGTGTCGCGTAAAGAAGAAAAAGGCTCACCGATGCTGAGATACTTCTTATGGACAGCTTCGTAGGCGGTCCATTCGATATTTTTTAATTTCATACGCTCGGGTCTTGACCCGGACGGCCCAGGCTCCGGGGTCCCTTCGTTCGGGTTCCTAAAACATGAATATATTAAATTGCAGGAGTTTAAAAACGGCTTTTTATACGGGCTCGAGGATGATCGTGGGATCTCCGAGGTGCCATCGACTTATACTTATCGACTTATCGTACGAGAGGATTCTCATCCCGCTCGCAGTCTCACTATATTTTTCCCCCGATCTTATAAGTTACTCGGCTATCGCAGTAGTCAGTTTTTGAGAAAATAAACTCGACTTCGTAGCCCGTTTCCTCGGCACTCATCTCCATGGAAAGTATATTCTCTCGTAACCGGAGAGAAAGATAAAAAGATTAGTGCCCGCCCTGCACCCAGGCAACGACGATGTATACAATAGTATTATATACTTGAACTGAATCGTGATGAGAAAAGTTATAATAATGAGGGAAAATAAAGTATAAGAAGCCAATTGTATAAGATATTGAAAAACAGGTCTGAATCTCGCTCCGTCGCGGCGTGAGGCGTGGGTAACAAATTGATAAATTTATGTAAGCCTTATCATCGCGAAAAACACACGAGATTGAAAATCTTGAAAAATCTTCCGACACGTGTTTCGTTTATTCAAGCGGATGGATCGACTTTTTTCAGTGATTCACGCGATTCTATTCGATGCAGAGGACAAATAGAATGAAAAAGATGGGTGAAAATATAGGTGAGCTTGCCTCGTTCTTAGGCTACTGCCTAAGTTTCCTCGATTCGCGTAGACCGTTTTGCATTTTGCACTTTGCATTTGCGGTAAATCCGGGCTTACAGCTTCTCTAACGCATCAATATGCATGTGGCTTACCATAAAACACGATATCAGAGGTTTGGCAAAGTGGCGTCGTAGAGAGTGCGAGAAACTAGACTGGCGCGTGATGTCAGCTTTCATAGTAACAGTTCCCTATCAACTCAAGGCAGCCACGTCACTTTCAACCCGCAACGAAATTGGAATAGGTCTCGAGTGAATTTAACCCGGTAATAAACGCGAGGAAGTAACAGTCAGAGATATGAATACGCATGTGTGAATTCGAAAACCGCTTAAAGACCATCACAGGATAAAGATAAAGGAAAAGATGAGATAAAGAGCTTTTCGACTCACCCAGTCCTCGCAAAATTCGTAAAATACAGGATCACACTTTCGGACAAAATCAATTCCGCCCTCGTGTAATTCTTCGGCCAATGTGCGAGACCCCCGACCAAAGGGGCGCCGAAAACGTACGGCAGTTCCTCGCCGTGGATACAGCCTTGTCTCTGCACACAAAAAGGTAGAAAAACTGTATAAACTATTTATCTTTTTTCGTAACGATCAGAGATCCTCGCTCCTTGATCTTTGCGTTGCACTTAATCCGAGCCAGGGACATTCGTATTGTTGAATAATAGTCGAGTCGATAAACGGCCCATATTGTACTCGTACCGGATTTATTGATTAGTTTCCAATCAGAACTGTACCTACTTCTACGAATCTCCGGGGTTCACTCTCGTTAGACCGTCTAGTCTGAGAGCTATTGTTTCGATCTATTCAGAATTTTCAATTACGAGTCAATGGAGTCGTTCGGTTGGCTCTAATGCAGGTACGCGGAAGTTGAAGTAACAAGCATTTCCATAGAGATTGAAGTCTCGCGACAATAGCTCCATGCAACGAAAACTGCGTCTATACATAATATATATATCTAATATATAATTATCGTTAATAAATTGGTAAAATATCATTTTCGACGAGCTCGAATCATTTTGTTCTTATTTCACAATTAAAATGACAATTTCGCGATCGACAAAGCCCTATCCTCTTCGAGCCTTTACCCTATGGACGGATCAGAATGCAAATGCAGAATGCTGCAGGTAACCGGGATATGTATGGAATACGAGGTAAGAGATAAGAGCGGAATGAATAACGGTTCAACAGCCACACGTTGTCGGAGTAAAACCACTAATTACCAATTCAGAACTGCTAATAAACACCGAGCGGTTGACGGCTCCCGGAAGTTCCAAGTCATCCAGAGTGCGATAGCCAGGAATATCTCAATTGTAATCGTAACCCCTTGTTATCGGATTCTGTACGAGAATCGAGCCGATTCAGCGCTGGCAGTAGATCTCGATGAAAGTTAGCCATCCGCGCAGTAGTCAGTGTATAGAATAAGATCTATCGGGTGATATTGATGCGAATAAAACTGTGCAGTAGGTAAGAATTCTATTCCTTTTCCCTGCCGGAGTGTCGATCAAGTTTTTTAGATTCATTCCTCGTTAATGTTCAATGATATATCTCTTATCGTTTTACTTGGTCAAAATCTATAAGCTAAAAGTCTACGAGGGGGAGGTTTGAATTTCTTTTAAAATAAGCATTCGCGTGGATCGAACACCGAGTACATATATTGTTATACGTAGGGAGATGAATATATCTGACAATTAGAGCGAGCCTCCCGTTTGCAGTTCGCTTCCCATCCGGTGCCTCGACCACGCGTATAACATACCAGGATCTAGGATCCATATATATATAGACAGTAACTGCAGTATACCGAGGTCGACGTTGTACCTAGAGACAGACGGAACTACCTAGGAAGGAGGCTGTCTACCTCCTCGCTCGGTGTGCTAGTTGCAGTCACTTGCAGTTACGTCTACCCTGAATCCATCCCCTATCCAATGTGTCGGATGTTCCTGCCTCATCCTCCTCACCCTGGAGCCAACCAACAAACCCAACCTGGCCTAGACCCACGCGTTTGCAGTAATCACTGCAGACATTTGCCCGAAGGCAGTATCTAGTAGAAACCCAAAGGGTGGCTGCTCTTTAGACGCGCAGTTATATATACCCTCGTAGCACATATATGACAGAGCTTTTCTGGGCGTTGGAACCGAGCGTAAGCTCAAGTTTCCCGTGTATATATGTATGAAGGTACGCGTATGTGAATGTTAAACTGATTAGATCGTATTTGCTGTTAGAAAACTGTCACCTGTAGTCCGGAAGCGAGGTATAGCAGCTAAGGCAATTGGTTGAATGGGTTTAGAAGTACACACGCGAGAAAGCTGTGAATGGTTTTTTCACCATGGATAATCTGAAAGGGTTGATGATATTGAAGAGAATAAACCTCGGTTTTATACAAACGTATTTGATATATTTAAACATTTTTTCTCTCATTATTCTCCCCTCGTACCTTCTCTCTTTCGTTGAAGTAATATCGTATGTATTTAAAATAGTATAATGAAAGGTGCGGGCGTATAAGGTATACAAATGGAAACTGAAACCAAAAGCGACCCTGGGAAATGACACTTGGAAAAATAAAAAGTGATATTTGAAATTCAAGAGAGAAACTCTAAACCTCGGTGAGAGGGGGTTGAAATTAAAAATCCTCAATAAAAAATAAAATAAAAAAAACGACTTAACCACGTTCGTTATATTTTTCTTGGCTCTCTGTTCTAACTCGAGCCTAACACCTGCATATGTATGTACGATCCATAATCTGAGCTTTAATATTTTCCTCCGTCACGTCGCGTCGCGTCGTTGCAGTTTTAATAACATATCCCCTCAGTTTATATTCGCTGTTTAATACAGAGAACGAGTGGAGATTTTTATAATGGCGAATTTTAAACACGGACGATAATATTTTCAATGCATTTTCTTAATTCGTTTACTGATCGTGTATAGGTACCGTGTACATACGTACCATAGGAATCAGTGCTTTCTGCTTATGGTCGAGGTATATGGCAGCTGCAATATTCGAGCTTGACATTAAGGGCGATTATATTCAGATACGAGGATAAAGTTTTGCGAATTTTTCCACGTTTTAAAGCGAGACTTTTAGTAGCCTTGGCGACCCCCGCGGCTAGAAAGAGGGTCAATACTTGTGCCATCGCGAAATCAAGATTAAGCATATTTTTAACGAAGTAAAAAATGAAATATTCATGGGCCCCCATCTGCATTCTGATGTACAGTCTTTCCACCACTTCGCTTCCACTACTTTCCAGAATTTTTTTTCAACCCCCCGGGGTGAGGTTTATTTTTCATTTTTTTCATTTTTTTTTTTTCAAGAATCATGACTCGTAGAAGATAACGCTTTCCGCAGTTTCTCGAAAAGAAAAGAAGAAAAATAGAAAAGCAATTTTTGTTTTTTTCTCTTCCGAAAATGCCTCGTGTACGCAGAATAGAAAAATCACCATTGATTCAACACATTTCTCGTATAATTATTCTTAAAGAGGAAATATGCATATCTAGGAATAAATGCGCTCCATTTAAACGCGAATTATACCTATACAGCAAATGTATAGGCAACCTATTTCTGGTTATAAATCTCCGAGTTGCAAAACTGCACGTAGAACTTTGCTATCGGAACTTTTCTATTTAAATAGAAATGTGACATGTAGCTGAGGGTGGAAGTGGAGATGGAATGCGAATTTCTATACGTCCATGTACATATACACACGTGTACGTTTTACCTCTCGGTGAAATATGTCTGAGAACAGAAATGTTCGATGTATTTCGCGAGGATGAAATCTTAGAGAAACGAAATGAGAATTGGATGATTCTAGATACCTTGAGGAGAAGATTGAAAGAAAATTCGCGTTTCACCTGCGCAGGTATATCGTGAGAATATTTCATACCGGAGTAATATTACAGAAGGGAAAATAGGGGTGGATAGATTTCAGGGTATGCTGTACCGAAGCAATCAATGTAGTGCATCGTGTGGGGTTTTTGAATAATTACAAAAGATACTTTTCGAAAGAATATGTACGTAAAGAAACGAAGGCCCGTGTCGTTGCGTCGACTCCCTACCCCTTCTCGTCGTTCAACCCTTGGCGAGGAGTATTTATTATTCCATGTTCCATTATGGAGGGGCTCTTGATATATATTTCGAGCTGTATATTCAGCCTTTTCAATATATCATCTCTTTATTAACATCTCATACATCAGTTTCGGAATCACAAGCCTTGAAGAATAAAAATCTCGAGGGATTCTCGTCCTTTTTTCTTTCCCATACACGTATAGAAAATAAAACGTTGCTTGTATCCTCCCTGAGACTAAAAATTGAACATTCCCCGATAGAGGTTGACACAGAAAATGCCAAATAGAAAAGAAAAGTAATAAAAAGAAGAATATATACACCGAATGGAATTGAAACCCTAAAATGATTCCCGATCGACGCGAAATCTATACATGAATTATTTCCATCGAACCCACCGCGTAGGTATCGTATCTATACATATTTGGATGGATAGAAATAAAAGGAAAAAAATTTGTCACCCTTTTCCCACTGGGATTGAAAATGTGGAAAAATCCAGGACGCTTTGATCACATGTCCATCACGATTTAATACCATCTTTATCCATAGCTAGAAGCTTGCACGAGTCGTACATATGTGCCTCTGGCTGAGTGACACGTGTTTCAACGTTTCTTTTTTCTTCTTCTCGATTTAACCGATCAGACGTCTATCCTACATTCACCTATACGGTATTTGGCGAACGGGGTTTTTAAAAAAATTGACAAACTCCGGGGGCAGTACAAGTACCTTGACAGTTGGGTGATGAAAATGAAATGAAATGAAATGAAATGAAATGAAATGAAATGAAACGAAGCGAAGCGAAACGAAATGCAATGAAATGAAAACAATTACAGTTTCACGTGAACATTTCCACCGTATTGGAATATCCGATACCCTTGTCCACCCTGTTCGTGGTATAAAATTACATTGGTTCGTCACAAGGTCTATGATATTGTGAAAGATGATGGGAGTTGATATATGGAGGTTTGACCGTGCGAGGGACAAAATACTGAACCTTAATATTGCCGTCTAGATTGTCGATCTAGAAAAGCGTACGATCCTTCAAAGATTCCTGCGCTCAAGTTAATATCAAACGGATCAGCGCAGCGCGAACGTACCCCCATATTTTTCCCCCGAGTTCACGGGTTCAGACCCGGAACTTAGGTCGGAAGGGGTCAAAGACGAAGTGAAGGTATAGAATTCCCCGCGATCAAGAAGACGCAGAGTCAAACGCCTGAGGTCGACTCTGCTCTACTATTTCCATCGTTCGATATCCGTGGAACGAAAGATTGCTCGGCCAGGAGAACATAAGGGATGGTAAAATAAGGTTTGGGACACATATCATGCCTGCAGTCTCAATATCTGGCCGAAAAGGTGGCCAGGAGGCTCAAATCGTTTAGCCAAAGTATCCGAAGACCCGGCAGTAAGGCTGACAAGCAAATGTCAGGAAAATAATCATTTTTTCTCTTCCTTCTTTCCCTTTCTTTTCCTTCCTCGTGTATATCTAATCGCGCTTCTATCTCGATGGGAGGAAAATTTTCTAATAAATATATAATTATCGATGATTGACTTTCCCATTTCAAAATTTAAATACGCTATTTCGGTTCAGTCAGTTCGTTAACGATAAAAATATTTTTTGCCAATTACGTATCCGTGCGTAGCTGCAGAGTGAAAAACGGGAAAGGGAAAAAAAAAAGAAACAACTCGCGGACCTCAAATTCAATCAACCCTCTCTTTGCCCGCGTGACATGGTGTATTGTGTAACTTTGTCACCTGGACGAAAAACCCGATACAGAAAATAGAAGAAAAAAAAGTTTAAAAAGAAGAAAATTGGTGGAATATTCCGTACAGCTATATCATAGATTCTTTTGTCATTCCATATTCACGATCATATTTTCTATTATTTTCACACCGAGATTCTACGATTAAAAACAAAAATGGAATGTCCCAGACCGGGCCGGATACCAACCCTAACTCTTGAACTATATGAGGTGAAAATTTCCTCTGTAAAATATCAAACACTCTTGAGAATACGATGTGCTTTTATGACACAGGATCGCTTCTATGCGCTATTACCTACTTCTGATGATAGTCATAGGGCTGAACCACCCACCGGTAGTTTTCGCAATGCTGTTTATCTCCACCGCAGCCTAGGAGGGCCACTTCGGCGTTTGAAAATAAATCGGTAACGTACTTCTCCATAATAGTGTATCGATAATAAAAATTGAGGCATATAAATATTCATGCATAAGCTGCGTACCGAGGGTTATTGAATACCGGAAAGATACATAATATATCTACGCGAGAAAATATAACGTACAAATTGCATGTGATGATGAAGGAAAAAAATGAGAGAGAGGGAGAGAAAAAAAAGAAGAAAATGAGACCGTGAATCCTTCGGGATTTCAAAAAAGCATTTGATTTTTTATCTGAAAGACTATAAACTCAGTTTTAGAATGTATTTCGACGACTTGACGATTCCACGTTTCCGAACAATATAACCAGAAGGTGTATATACAGATATCGGGACTCGTTATACGGTACTGTAGATTGGTCTTTCAGACCTTTTGAAAAGAGAAAAAAAAACCTCGGGGCTGTCTTTAGGGGTTGCTTATTTAAAACGTCTAACATTAGAATGGGAAGGTTTGAAACGAGTCAGTACGCTCGTACGTTTCAAAATTTATGTATTTCGATATCGTTCACCCGCCTCGCAAAAAACTTTTGTAAAACGTATTTTTGATCACCTGTCAACTACGTGTTGCGTATTTCGCATTATATAACCTGTTTAAATATCGACAAGCTGCAGCAGACTTTCGTTTTAAAATCAAACTTCAGTGTATGTATGCGATATTAGGTTTTCTTTTTTTTTCTGTTCCATTACTTTTTTTCCATTAAGTAAAGACCCGAGTGGTAGAGGAAGAGAGACGAGTGAAGGAGACCGTGTTAGCCAATAATGCAATTAATTAACTAGGAGAGAATCAATTTGCAGTAAGTGAGGTCTCTGGCGAACGATTTACGTCTGCAGGTCGAGACTGACGTTAAATCGATGGTTCGAAAGTTAAAGGTAAACGATAATGAGGTCGGAGGTTTCTGCGGCTATCTCGATTCTCTATGATGGAAAAAAATTCGAAGAATAAAAAGAGTAAAACCCAACGACAGACGCCAAGTTTGATAAATAAGAAGTTTAATGACGAAGAGTCACAGGGAAGCAGATTGTCCAAGGAACGTCTCGGTAATTGGGGGATTGACACACGATCCGGCTAAGGGTTTTCCCTTGTTTCAACGATTCAGCGTTTCAAGAGGTTCGAGAGTAGATATACCCTCAAAAAATTTTCGAGGGGATTGCGGAAGGAAGTTGGGTTGGGTTTTGGTACTTGGATCGTTAAATCTTTTAAAAGCACGTCGTGTCAAAGGCTGGCCTCGTTACCTCGAGAGTAAATTCATTTGCGTCTTCTGATTTTCGGGCTGATTTACGAAAAGCGAAGAGAGAGCGAGAGAGAGAGAGAGAAAGAGAGAGAAGGGAAAGGAAAATTACGACGCGGTATCCTGCATCCCCGACAGTCATGTCATCCGAGGCTTACTCATCCAGCAAATAGCTCGATTCATCTTACCCTAAATGTAATTCGAAGTTGAAAACCAATAAACAACCCCTCAAACATTGTCCCTAACCGTTACAAATCAAAGGGGGTCTCGCGAATAGATTTCTATGTATAATTTATGTATATATATATATATATATATAAGTGTGTGTGTGTGTGTATCGCCCTAACTTGGAGTGAAACGCGTATAGTTTCTGGAATGATCAGATAGCGGATAAGTATCAGGTAGGTATATATCATCCAGGGCGCAGTTTGGCTCCGGCCATATTGCAGCCCCGTCCCTCTGGGCTTCCGGAAGCTCGGAAATTAGGCGGGAAATAGCCGTGGCGTTGGAGGACGGAAAAAAAATGAGGTAGTAAGAGAGGAGTAGGTCCGGGTTGGGGGTAGCCGGAAACACCGAAATTCCAACTAGCTTAAATTTATGATATTAGTTTTACGCGATGCGGTAATTATCATATTGAATTTCCTGCCAGATACTAGCTATACGAGCTTTTCCCCTTCCTCCGAGCGAGACTGTTATCTCGTTTTATCGTTTCGCCATATTAATTGCGTGTATCCTTTTAAAAAAATATCATTCCAACTTTGAAAAATGAAATAAAAAGAGAAGAAAATTTCGAAGAAAAACTCACCTGAGGATAATCACCGAATTTCGTCTGGTAGTCGAACACGTATAAATAAGAATTCCGATGCGTTTGACTGTGGAGATCCGCGGTGCGAGTTGCCGGTGCTACGGTATTGGCATCCCCTAAAGCTTCCACAGTCTCGTCTCTGTAATAAAGTTCATTAATTATTAATCCCCTCCGTATTGAATGAAGATTTTTATTTCTCACCTTATATTTACAGGATGTTGTACGGGCCTCTCCCAATCTGTGTACTCGTTTATGATAGTCGCCAGTATCTCTGGCTGATGATAAGTGTACGTATTACGAACAAATTCCCTGAGTATTTCGGTTCTCCTATCCGCCTCTATACCGTATTGGGCATTCTCTGCAGTCAGGGAAAAGTAGGCTTCCGACTTAACGACTCCGACCATTAGGTCGTACCTGGAATTCGACGAATGAACAAATTTTTACCATCATCGCGGGGTGGGAGTTGGAGGGTAGTTTTTCTCAGCACGAATTTATAACCGATGGTGATCTTTATTCTAGTCTTCTAAATAGTTTCATCGCTTATATCAGAATAGTAGAAAGTTTTTTGTGATTTTTTCAAGATGAGAGGAACACTAGAGGAGATATCGCTAGTGCGATATTTGTACGCTTGTCGATATGCTCGAACGAGTAAATATAACGAACTCTGAAGATACCTAGTAGCCTTTTAACTCGAGAGTAAAGTGGAGTATCTGTACGTAGCCTCCCGTACCTACTATACAGGTGAAAAAATTTATCTTTACGAAACTAGCGGAAACTTTTACGTCGAGATATATGTATATATATACCGACCTACCGCGGTGCTAAATAAATGAGTAATTTGAGTTACGAGTGAGTGGAAAATTAAACTGAGTGTTCAGGTCGAGTTGAGAGAAGTATACGGTGTAAGAAACTCGTCGTATTAAAACTCACGTCAATCTAAAACTTCAGAACCGATATTGGGTCACGTAAAAAAAAAAAAAAACAGGGAAATGAAAACGAAAACGAGAAAGATGAAAGAAAAACTCGTGGATTCAATTCCATCTATCGAAACTTAGTGGGTTAAATTAATCGGAGAGAAATATCTTCTTTTACTCAAGTCACGGTAAATAAAATGAGTATACCCGTTTACCTTCGCATGACAAAATCTGGGCTGATTTAACAACGTGAATTCAATATTACGTTCATGTCGTACATATCAGTAAAAGTATATCGTATCGTATCGTAACGTATCGCCTTTCTCCATCGAGCGGAAAATTTCTCAAATAATAATATACCTTCTGCCTACATACATTTCGAACGAATTCCTTTTCCACCGTACGATTTCTATTCTATATATTATATATACAAGTTTCTTTTTTTTTATTATGTAATTCCACGTTTGATATTCGAATGCACCGTGTATCTCTACCTTGTACGTATAGGTGGTTTCGTTCTTCTTTTATGCATTCATCAACCGCGGATCGGTATGATTTTTCCAAGAATATATCTATCCAAATAAAAAGATGAATATGTGATGTTTTCAGAGTAAATACCGTTCGCAGAATAATAGACTTCGATAGTTGGATTAATCCCAATTTAGAATTCAGTTGCACTCGAATTCAGATATTTATACTTAGGAGAGAGAGCATATTTGAAAAACTGGAATATTCATAATATATAATGATCTTCGATTCACCGAGTTGACTTGATTTTTCCAAAATTTATGCATCTGAATAAAATTATGTAACGACGGATGATAGAGAGAAAAAGAAATGAAGGAGGGAAAAAGTTGGAAACCAGCTCTTTGATAGAAAAGTCGGATTGTATTCTGCAGTGGAATATCAAAGGAGTCGAGACACCTCGGGCTTCAAGGAGTATTACTAGTCCCCAAGATTGGCATGGAGACTGACTGCTATCTTTGAGAATTGAGTGTTTAGAATTCGAAGAGGATCGTGAAATTTGAAAATCGAACTCCTAGTCGCGGCGGAAGCCCGGGCTTCCTTCTTTGCGGTATTCTTTTATCAGTCAGCTCGTCGCTTCCGACTTGGTAAGAGGAATTTCTCTGTTGAAGTGTGAAGCTAGACGAGGTCAGTTACGAGGCGTTCAGTTTAGAAAATTTATATTCACGCCACGCAGTTTGCCACAAAGCGAGTAAAAACGAGACTCAAGCCAAGCCTTTCATGCCCACGTCAGTTCAGTTGGTCTTTTCGTGTCTACGTGGGCAAAGTCTTTTGCTGAATTCATTTATTCCTATTCTCTCAAACACCGCGAAATAACGGAAAGATATAAGAGCAAAAAGAAAGAAAGAAAGATGAAAATAAATAAGAATGAATTGAATTGTTCGCCTCAAACAGCTTTGAGAAAAATTAATATCCTCGCGTTGGTTATAGATACCAAAGATCCTTTCGATATCCATACACAAGCCAAAAATTGATATCAAAGTCGTACGTACTATCAGAAAGTTTGAAAATATCTCGCGTACTACTAGCTAGAAGCGATAACAGAGACTCGGAGCTGCGGAGAAGGAGTAGTAGCACCTACCCTAGTACTGCTACCATTGCACTTAATTTTTACAACCCCTATTTTTCCAGCTATATTTTCCTAGTGTAATCGCGACTCCTTTAGTTTTACGATAGTCAGTTATACCTACACTGCCCGTTCCTTATAACATGGAATCGTCCATGGTACGTACAGTAATACGGTGTAAGCCGGCTTTTGACTAGCAATTTTTATATGCACTTTGAAAAGTTCCTTCCGTTTTTTTTCGTTCCCATTTTATTTCAACTTTAATTATCGTGCGTCCAATTCCGTGTAAATTTTTCTCTTATATATACGATTGCACGCGATCCTTTTTTCTTTTTTTTTTGTATATGAAATTCGTTTCTATCTCTCCTTCATATTTTTCACATCTCACATTTATATATTCATGGTTTTTCAACAAGACTGACATTTTTTTTGCGGATAATATTTCATTATTCTACCTAACCATCATCAAAGGTTGACTCGTTTTTATTCCCGAGCAGGATAGAATCGCTGTATGAGTACCTACCGCACGCCAGGGCTTCCGAAGATAAAAAGAGCTTCGGATTAATTATTTACTGCGGGATTCTAAATCCCTGATTTTTTAGCTCTTCATTTTATTACAGAATTTGATTTGATGATTAATAATCAGATCCTGCGAATGATAACTCGGCGAAAACTTTCCCCATATCAAACAGCTCCTTCAACGAAGATGAAAAAAAAACAAAAACTCGAATTACATATTTTCACTCCATGTTTATGGCTATCTCAATCCAGTCTATTTATTGACTGATCTGATCTGATCTGATCTGATCTGATTCAATCTCTCTACAGTTTCCCAATATCGCATCAACCGAGTAGCTAAATACAGAGGATTCCGTTAATTTCTGTCATTTGAATGACAGCTGCAGTTTACCACGAGCTTGCAACGAGGTTGATCTTTAGATACCGGGTTTTCAACAATTCTGACAGAAATTGACCCAGATTACTATTTCCTTGGTGAACGAGAATTCCATGCGATTCTGTTTCATTCTATTCAGTTCTGTTCTGTTCTGTTCTCTGGTAAAATTTGTAATGAAATATCGCGTGGTTTGAAACGTTTCGTATAATTTCTTACTAATGCATTTATTGTTTAATTTTCATCGTACTTTTTCACGCAGCCTTTGATCACCGCGATGAAAAAAACCTCCGATTAAATTCAAGCCATATGTATGTATAGTCTACATCCATCGAGTTTGATTGCCAATTTTACGCTCCATAGGAATTCACTTTGAACAGATATACATATTTCCGCAATTTAAACCACGTTGTTTAATCACGGTATATACGAATCGTACAAAAGTTCATATTAATGAGACGAATGCAAATACAACAATTCCGGCTCACCGTTCGGGCCAAGAATTCAATATCACCTTTCTAGGAGGCGATAGAAATTCGTTGATATTATTTTCAACCCGATATTTCGTTCGATAATTAAATTGCATGTGACGTATCTTTCAAATATGCAATATGCGATAAAAAAAGGAAAAAATATAATAGTATTCACCACCGGCATTTCGATTGCCGAAAAAACTCATATTTTTAATGAAATTTTTTCATCCTACCTTGACAGCTTCGCCACGACGTCTTTTCTCAACAGGATATTATTCAGGGTGTTTATCGTGTCGACCTGTAACGTGAAGTCCTGATCGTCAGGATCTCCGGGATCTATAACCACCCCATCGATCGTAGGACCAAATGCAGGCGCAAAGGCGAGGCCCTGGACCGGTGCGGAGAGCAATGCATTGAGCGGAACGTCCCTAAGACATCTCAGTAAGGCCTGAGGATCACCAGTCGCCTGAAACAATGTGTAATGATCTTCGACTGTTGAGAAAATCGAGAATAAAAAGTAATATATTGAACTGCAGTCGGATTGTCGTGAAATGAAAATTGAAAAGATCATCCCTTCCCTCCTCGCATTTGTAGATTTTATAATAATGATCTATAGCGTTGAAAGAATTGGGCAGGTAGCCAATATCGACGTAATATTCGCAGATACATCCTAGGTTCTTTCCCACTGCGTACCAAGAATTTTCATGCGCTGATAAATCTGGCAGTGAAAAGCAATGAAGATTTGATTTTATGCCAATAAAAAGCAGAGCGTGAATCTGGTTAAATCCGAGCGAAAGAATTACTCGGATTTCAGCTCCAACGTACGAAGAAGCCCAGTGGAGTCTGTCCAGGGGTTTGAAACGGGTAAAAAAAAAAAAGAAAGAAAGAAAGCGGTTTAATTACTGTCGCCGAAAGTATTTCCACCTGATTTCTCTCGTAATTAAAACTTGCCCTCAAGACCAAATAAGAACAAGATTGAATCGGACAGTTCTTTTTTACACGGCTAGACGCTCGGCTGTTTAAATTAAGTAATTTCACTCACTGTTAACCTAGCAATTTTACACGGCATTATGATTAAACGTGATAAACTTCGTTTGGTTTATCAAATATGGGCGAGAATTAATTACATGAAAATTTCTCCGGCAAATTGGAACGGCGTGCAATTCAACCGTGCGAAAATCAGCGGTAGGTATACGCTACCAATTAAATATAGTAGTCTGCGTAGCCCACACGACGGTCAGACGTAGGTACGCATGGGAAAATTTCAGCACATTATCGGAGAGGAACGGATTGGGCTTTCGAGAAATGTACGTATAGGTGTAACTTGTTACCCAATTGTTCATCAATTCGAATAATCACGTCCTATTACCGATCGAATGGGCATCGGTTAGCTGCCCAAGCCGTACAACTATACTTCTCGAAAATTCGTCGTACCAACTACATGCATAATGGATGAATCAATTGTTTCACCTCGAATACGAGCTCGTGTTGTCATTTTTTTCAATCACCCGACATATCCATCATTAGGTTTTTCTCAAAACCCTTCCTCTCATCCAGACGAGATTATATCGGTCGTAAGAAAAAAAAAAAGAACTTACCGCCGAGCAGTTGAGATGTCTTGCTACTTGCATAGCGTAGCCAGCAGCTCCTCTGATAAGAGCCCAAGGCGACAAAGCGCTGCCTGACATCAGGATACCCCGATGAAATAGTAGTCCTGAAACATAAACACGAGGATCCCCATTCTAGACTAACTGAATAGTAAATATTTATCAAGTGGCAACGGTACGTATATCGCTCGACTTCTGCGCAGCGAATCTGACTTGTTACCTAATTATTCTCTGGGCATGTGAATTTTTCATTTATTTCGTACGTATCTGATGAACGACTCAAACGTATCCTCGTCGATTCCCTCATCGTTCCCGATCTCGTTGACAAGCAATTTTCACCGTTCGGTAAAAATGTGTGTTATCGCACTACCTGCGTGGCGGTATAGGAGCTGTTGGTTTACTTCACGTGAAATTTGGCGCAGAGAGAACAGCGCAAATGGTTTCTGGGTCGATTCCATTCATCCAAGAGCGTTTTCCCGGGGAACGGTTACCGGGTTCGGTGAATCGTACCCGGGGTACTGATTGTGTTTGGTTTGCCACTTGATCGAGAGCTCTCGACGCTTTGGATCGGAGAGAACGTAGAATGTTACAGGTTTAAATAGCCCTTTAAAAATCCGCCTCACACTGGTCCTTCATTAAAGGATTTTATTTTCCATTATCGTAATTATCGTCTATAGACGCAGAAGAAGTTTTCGCTCTCCTCGGCGCACGTTACGACAATGAATTAGCTAATGTAGGAAACCCACTCCCTTTGTCAAAGATGGTAACAACAAACAGGACACTAGCGTTACGTTGCATTAGCCAAATTCAAAGTGAGAAGCCTGGGATAACAATGAGCCATTCTCCTCGCCGTAGACTGAGTTATGGCCGGTTGAACTGGCCTAAGCCGTATTGACAGCCTGTATCCCTCAGCGTCTAGGTATTCCTATTTGTATCCTCGACCCCTTCTCTCTCTCCCTCTCTCTCGTTATATCGCAATTGTCTCCTTGGCAAGGTCCAGCGGTAGATGTGTGGTTTCGTCGTAGCGTTTTCATTATATCCAACGAATTGACGGGGTGGATTAAATCGATGGTGAAATTCGCGTTTCAACGTTTTATCAGAATTTTCTTGAGGAAGAGAGATCGTCGAAGCGAATTCAACCGACGTTCAAAGGTATTAGAATTATAAGAGAATAGCAGAAGAAAAAGAAAAAGAAAAAGAATAAGGGAAGAAGAAGTTCAGATTCTGAGAGGGCGAGGAACGAGGAAGAAGAAGCTAACAAGCGAGACGTTCGGCAATAATGGCATATCTCGGCAGCGGTAGTCCTAAAGCTGAATCATTTCCGCAGTGGGGAAGAAGAGAAAGAGAAAGAAAAAGAAAAAGAAAAAGAAAAAAGAAGCGAACAAAAGTCTTTTGCTAAACGGTATTGGCGGGCGGGGGGAAGTTCTGGAGCAAAAAAAAAATTCTCCAAAAATAGGGCTACGAAGAAAAAAATATAAGTAAAAAAAAAAAAAAGAGAAAAGAAGAAAAAAAAAAAAACGATATCATGGCTAGTAGTAGCTGGTACGAGGTATAGAGAAGCGAAGATAAGACAAGGTATGAAAAATGTCTGCAGAGTGACTTGAAGTGGCAGCAAAGACGAGAAAAAAAGGAATGAAGAGAAAAAAAAAAAAAACTTGACTCGTTTCTTCACACGTTCTACTCAGGCTTTCAGATAGATAGCTGTATAGACTTCCTTCTTGTTCTATCTTCTCATTATATTTCTTATCAACGCAAAAGTGTTGCTTCGTTATTTTTCTTTGGTAAAGAAATATGTTGAAAAATCTCTTGTGTATATTTCCAGTCGTTTGATTAATCGAATAATTCATTGATTTACCGAAGACGAATGGGGGTTCTTGACACGAAAATCCCGAAGAATTTTATGTTATATAAAACGCGGACGAACGACTGACGAGATTTTGACAAGGCTTCAAATTCCGATTACCGCAGGACTGTAAATCTTGTTCAATATATTTCCCATGCCGACTGGTATATGGTGATATCCTTTTATATCCCGAGGGAATGAGAGTCGGCCCCGAAAAATGTCAAGAAAAAAGAATATATATATATTATATTCGACTTACCATCGGGTACTGCGTGACTAGTCATCAAAAAATTGACGCAGGCAGCTCCTGTCCCATGTCCAACGAGAGTTACGTTTCCCGGATCACCGCCAAAGTATGCGATATTTTCCTGGACCCAATGAAGCGCCGCGATCTGGTCCATCAGTCCGTAATTCGCCGGTGATCTCAGGTGAGCGTCTGTGTTGGCGTTGAGAAAGCCTGGAAGTATAAAAATGTAGAGAAATAAAATATCAATAAATAATATGAGAAAATTGAATTTTCTTCCTTTCACAAGTTGGTTTTTTTTTTTACTTTTTCTTCAATTTTCTTTCACCGAAATTGTTTATTCTTTTCATATTATATCTCTTTCCCCCGTTTTGTTTTTTTTTTTTTTTTCTTCTTTTTTTAAAGGCTACAACGACAGAACCGAACGAACGCGAACGTTTCGCCGAATCTCGACTGACCTGAATTCGAAACAAACAAAATAAATTCAATTTAGAAGCTGCCCAGCGTTCCCGTGGCCCGGCTACTAATGAAAAGGGGTTTATTCAAAGGGAAACAGCTGCTCGATACGTAAATTTTGAGGAAAAAAACGAAAAAAAGAAAATAAAATAAAACGTAAAAAAAGAAAAAGAAATCAATGCCAATGCCAATTTGAGAATGAATAATTATCTGGAGTTGATTGCCGCCGTGAGTTTAATATAGGTAAAAAAAAAAAAAGAAAAAAAGAAAAGAAAAGAAAAAAGAAATTCTCTAAAACGTGGAGAAGATAAAAAAGAATTCGCGTTGTGTAATAAGAGGGGACGGGTATACGCAACGACCTCTCCTCTACCCGAGAGAATGTAATTTTGCTGAGGAAATCCGCCCTACGCTTTTCAAAGGCTTTACTCAAAGTGTATGTACGTATGATAATAGAAATATTAGCGACATCCTGGAGACGAGAAGAGGAAAAGCGAGGCGAGGCAACCGGCTTTACTTTCAAGACTTAAATCTCACGCACCTGTTTCCACTATTTCCACCGGCACGTGAAAGTCCCGTTTTTGTTTTTTCACACGCGTACATACCACGACATACTCTCTTCGCCATTTCGGGTTTAAAGAAAAGGAAAGAAAAGGGTAGGAAAAAAAAAGGGCAAAAAGAGGAAAATAAAGAAAAAAAATTTGCTACCGAAGACGTGCTTTCGCCGTGGTAGCGGATGATAATTCAGAAAAAAAAAAGGCTCAAGTCTTGAAGAAAAATGAAAAGAGGAAAAAAAAAAGAAGAAGAAGAAAAAACAGTAGAAACAAGAGATAGAAAAAAAAAAAAAGAAAAAAATATACCTATATATTATATACTTGGTGAAAATGGATGTTCGAATAAAATAAGAGGATCGCGGGGGGGTGACAAACGGAAAGGTCTTTTGCTGCTACTTTATGCTTATACCTACATTTCGCGAGGTGGCCTACTTTCCATATCGGCACGATTTCAATCGATAACAAGTTAATATTTATCACTATATGGGGCTCGCATACATACAATATGTATGCATATATATGGCACATTCGCGTATGTTCCCTATCGAGAGGGAGGTGGCTAGGGTATAGGCCGTGGCCGGACCTTGTGCCAGTACATCTCAAGCTCTAGCAAAAGCATTGGCAACAAAAGCTTCCACCCCTACAAGCGGCGGTGTACTACGCGAGCTGTAATATATCGTTTGTAATATTGACGACAGGAGGGATCTGAATTCCACGAAGGGAAACAGCCCCACGGCTTAACTAGGATCTTGGATATTTATTTTCTTCCTTCCTTTCTTATACTTCCACGGTTCCGTTAAAAAAAAAAAAAGGAATAAAAAAAAAGAAACCCCGGGACAAACGAACGCGGTTCTGAATTTTACACCAAACGCCATGTGTCGGTGAAATTCAATTTTATTCAATAATTATGTGATGTTTGTAGCTAATTAATATTTTCTGTTCATTATTTTCTAACATAAAATGAAACTGATATATTATATATATACCAGGCATGTCCATATACGATACTATATTATACGCAACGCGTAGAATAATTTCAAGTGTTTTAAGCGCCGTTTATTAATTCAAACGAAGCTTTTACCCCAACCTAATTACGCGGGTTCTTCGATCGCTCTTCGGTCTTCCAAGCCACTTACATCGTTGAGTGCGAAGGCTTGAACCGCTCGAACAGCACTCACGCAGGATATCTGATCTTCCATCTCATAGCCGCGGAGCTACCGGCGATTTTCGCGGTAGGTATGAAGGAAAAAAGAAGAAAAAAAATGGAAACGAAAAGGAGAAGCGAAAATGATCGTTTTCGATACGACAGGAAAAGCTTGAGATAGAACGAAGAATGAAAGGAAACAAAGAAAATGAAAGAAACGAACAATAAGGTAGAGACCGAGAGGGAAATTGGAGGAAGAAAGACGGAAATCGCGAGAGGCAGACCCTTAGGGAATCGAGCGAGCGAATTACACTTGCACTCCCGTCTTATTTTCGTTTTAAATTATTTCCCGGATTGAATTCCGGCCTCAGCAAACCACGTTCTTTCACCCGCGCTCTTATAGTCGCTCCAATTTCACCATATTATCACTTGCTGTAGAATTTTGAAGGCAAGACGAGGTGAGACCGCGTGCAGACAATGTCTACAGGTATATTGACACAGTAGGTGTAAGCTATATATAGTTCCCTCTGGGTTATCTCGAAAAAATTTTTACCCTCGCCTCGAGGCCCGTAGCGTGATATACTCCGAAACGTTTCGTAGTAACGAAATTAAATTGTAACCTGCAGGTGGGTAGGTGTAGGTAGGAAGGTAATTTGATGAGATTTTACGAGCAAAGAGGTACGAAGAGCGTATATCTTCGTTAAGGGTGATTAATAGATCCATTAAATACGCAGAGGATGATTTTTTGATATCGTATTTGTGAGGATTAATCATTCAGCCTCTTTCCATTATTTTTCTCTCCTGCTTTCGTTATAGTATGGCTTAAGTACCTGGGAAACAAGAGGTTGCGGGAACGAATGAATGAAATGAAAGGAGGTCGTGGTATTTCAATTCTGCTACTAACGCCCCGGATTGTAAGCGCGGTTCTCGGAGTGCCAGCCATTTGTCAAAACGTTGAAAGAAAACAAAAGATAAGCGGGGTGGGCAGCCCCCGCGCTTGGGGGAAAAGTGGAAATTCTAATAGTGAAAAATCAGCACCAACCAGTTGCCATCAATATCGCTGAAGCACCCGGGCTGTAGGGAAGAGAGCGTGCGAACATCGAAAATCCCACTGATCGTGAGCGGAAACAGAAACAAACAAGGCTTTGCCAAAGTAAGGGTTGCTCCCGCATCCGTCTTTCGTATTTTTAGATTTAGCTTGAAAACCTCCCGGAACGAGACGATCTTCTATTTTGTATTCCAGGATCTACACTTGACGTAGGAGCCAACGATTGACGTGGGACGAGACCCAGGGACGATTTATTCGATTTTCCGAGTTAAATGAAAGAAGCAAACTCAAACCTGGCCACTTCACCTACGTCGCGATTTAAATTCGAAATCTACCTCTCTCTTTTTTTAACTTGATCGAGTTATTAATGTAACCGAAAGTTTCTCTATCGAAGGATTCTCTCCCGATTAAAGAACGAGGCGAATATAATATATCTCTTGTAGTTAGATAAAGGGAATAATAATTTGGATGGGATTCATTTGAATAGGACCTCAGCTCGCACCGTGCCTTTCAGTAAAACCTTGGTGAGATAGGCGCGTAAATTTAACGCAAGAAATTGTCTGTTTCAGGACGAAGGTATCCTTAAGCTTTCAGCTTTCAGCTCGCAGCTCGCAGCTCTGAGCTCTTAGCTTTCAGCTTTATCTAAGTGGATTTAAGTCGGTGTGTCGTACACGCGCGAACTCCTATGTATATTATACAGATTCTCAAGCAAATTAAACCGAATGAGAAATTATCATTAATAATTGGTGCGGAAAATTGGATTCCTTCGCCACTTTTTTCTTTTACTTTCGATGTTAGATCAGGATATAGAAATTTACGAAGTTACAACTTTATGAACGAGTGTCTCTAGCAAGAGTTTCAAAGAATAAGTGGTGGCTGGTGGTGGTGGTTGTAGAGAAAATCCTTAGGCGGTGTATCCGGGCGAGAAATAGAAAAAACTTTCAGCTGTAAAGCCGATTAACTTTGGACTCAGGAAGCTATGAATTTCGTTTCCTTGCCGAAACGGAAGGTTTTGTTGTAATGAGTTTCCTATTAGATTTGCGAAAGTCTCGTTGCCAGGCGACCCGGGAAAACTTTCGATCGTTTTACGTCCTGCGACGTCTTGGTACGCCTTACACCCCTCTCGCTAGTTTTCAATTCTCAATCGAAATTCACATCCTATACATTTGATCCCGTATAAATTATGTACAAACAAGACCGAATTCAGAATTCCCTAACTAATTCCCAATTCTCCTAATTGCGTCAAAATTTCATTTGCCCAAGGTTAATAGACAAGAAGAAGTACGTAGTAGATATACAGATACTAGCTCTGAAATGTAATTGGACCTGAGTACCCATGTATATTTGGGTTCAGATCAAACGTTCCTATTTTAGTCAACATATATTTCGCTGACTCGATTTTAATCAACTTTATCAGAATTGATTATCAAATCTTTTTTTTTTTTTTTCATATGGCTATAAGTGAATATTAACGGATTCGCAATTTGGTAGGTATATGCATATTTTCAATCTTCGACTGTGAACGCAACCAAAATTGAAAAGAAGAGACAAGCATAAAAAAAAAGGAGCGAAAATTTTTCTCTCTTTGAAAATAAAAAATTCATTTCAATTATTTCCACGCGTTCATTCCAGCAGCAATTTCCCCCTTTTTGGTATTAGCGTTGCTTTAGTCCACGTATCAAATTCCAATGAGTCGGACGACCAGCGGATAAGATATTCTCGGACAAATGGAGGGCGTTAAATTAAATCCGATTCAATAGACCCCGTGTCCACCCCGTAAATTGTGATTAATTTCTAGAATTTCAATACCTTTGTTAAAGAGAAAGAGAGAGACAGAGAGAGAGAGAGAACTGAGGAAGGGATAGCCTCTACCTTCTCGGCCTAACATCTAAAATTCATCATTGGAGATGTAAATGCCCTCACGTTTACCCGCAGGGTTGTTTTTTCTTCTTTTTCTTTTAGGTTCATGTATAAAAAAAAACAGAGAATTAGTTGACCTGACTTCTTCTCATTATTTCGAAAATCTGTTAATGATATCCGAAATTGATTTAGAACTGACGAAATTACGTCAGTATGACTAACGACGTGACGGGGTGTAATTAAAGACCCGTTTCACTCGCTTGGGCTGGTATATTATAGGGCACAGGGGATGATGGCGTATAGAATCGAGAGGGGGCAAGGAGGGGGGATAAAAGCAGGTGACATCGTGACTTGGAAAAAGTAATCTTCTTACCAGGAAATCCCGCAGCTTTTCTAAATTTACAGCTAAATCCGAGCCCAAATAACTTTCAATGGCGCTATAACTTTTTATAGAAATTGACACAGATCGATGGCACTTAAGCCCAGCTTTTCAACGCCAACGAAAGCTCGTTTTTCATTTCTCCGAGGCACCGCACCGTTTTGTCAGACCACCGCGAAACGATGCCAGCGTACATATCGCCGTATTTTCTCAAGGAATACAGCGTTCCGAAATTATTTCCTAAATTAGTCGAGATATTCTGATATACCGATCGAAATTGTACAAATTGAAATTGACATTGAATAGCTCACCCAAAATTCCAAGCCTGTAGTTTATCGTGACCACAACAACGCCCCCGTAACTTGCCAACACGCTGCCGTCGTAGGGGTTGCCACTGCTCCATTCGTAGCTTTCACCATGTACAAATACGATCACAGGGTATCTTCTGCCTCCGGTGTCTCTGGCGCCAGCTGAAAATAGTCAAACGAGAAAACGTGGGTCAGGTTTGGGTATGAGATTCACAAGGCGTCGTTAGAATATCAGAATTTCCGAAACTGCAGAGGATGATGAAGGGCAGACCTTCAGACTCTAGACTGTATAGACTTAGAGGGTGGTACGTCGAGGGCAAACAAGGGCGTAATCTTTTTGCTGGCTATGGCGCTAGCGAGACTTGTGGTTTTTGCGGGGGATCCTAGCTTTTTCAACCCTTGCGATGACAGGTTCAGTTTAATAGACGAGCATAATTAAAGTGGTTTCTGTATAGTGGCCAGGCGCGTTTGAGGAGTCTGCAAATGTTTGCGAACAAATGTTGAAATTTAACAAGCACTACCCCCCGCCACAATTACCACCACAATTTCACCTCTCTCGCGCTTACAGAATGAAAGTATATTCTCAGATTCAAGTTAATGAGGATGCCGATTGACAACAATGACAGTGTAAAAAAAATTACTTTTTTTATTCATTCCTCCTCATCCGCCTGTCTGTCTGTCTGTTTGCCTGTAGCTCGCCCACCGCCACAAGCCTCTTCAGCAAACTCATATTACACTAGACTGAAATACCCTCGGGAGTTTTCGAGAGTATGAACTTACCGCATAAATTTCTAGCCCGGTAAACACCGGATGAAAATCTACAGTTACGATTTCAGATAGACTCTAGCTAGACAAATGTTCCACGAATATTTGCGGCTTTTTAATTCTCTATGAAAACTAGCGTGTAGATACGCGTTATGAAAGATAAATATTCGATTAATTATCTTCAGAGGATTCTATACATCGTGCAAGGATCCGAATTGTATGGATTGACCAATCGTCTTCAACTGAATGCGCGAAATATTTCGGTCAAGAATTTCTGCCCTAGATTCTCACGCCTGTCGTTGATATAAATCGCTATTATTACACTATACTACGAGGCTGTTGGCCTCGCTTGACCTTCCGGTCAACCTGTTGGACGAACAGCTATCAGCCTCTAAACCCAGGAGCAGCAGCAGCTTCGTAGGGTCTCTATACGTCAAGTGTAATGTATCGTAGTTAGAATCATTCGCATAGTAGGGTGTAGAGATTCTTGTATACATATATATATATATATATATATATATGTGTGCATTTTCAATTTCATGATCTATAATTTTCATTTTTTCTTCTCTATTTTATTTATCGTATTGAAAATACTCTCTTGACATCAGAATATCCGAGGGTTGAAAATGTACGTTTCAAAATATAGAACGATGTGTATAGGTAATTCATATCCCCCGTACCGCCCGAGGGAATTATTTTTGGTATGGTATAAAGATTTTTCATGATTGTTTCGGATTCAATTTACTCGGTTAAACTATATAACGGGGAATATCATAACGGCGTGGGGTGATGTTTTTTATATATTTTTTTTTATTTCTCTGACAAGCTGCCTTTACCAGAGAATCGTACACAATATTAAAGAAAATTAACCAGCCGCTGTACAATATCACGATAACAGAGTTTCGAACTCTCGAAAAAAATATATATATTTCCTCCCAGCTTGCCCTGTCTAAATTTAAATTTATTTTCTTGCCTGCAAGCTATTTACCACACGCAGCAGAAAAACCATTCCATTTTTCTTTTCTTTTTTTTCTCCCTTATTCTTATTTTCCTACTTTCCTTCTTCTAGACTACAGGGACAACGAGATATAGCTGTAGGCTTCTCAACGATACAGCGGTTGAACGCGGTTCACTGAAGTGAATTTAATCGGCTTAGCCAAAGCGATTCGGCAAGGTGTTAACGTCTGCCTACTTTTCCGCCGTTAAATAAGATGGAGGAAAAATACGGAAATTAGGAAGTAGAACAGAAAGAGAAAATAAAGAGAAAGAAAAAAGAATACCTCGCTTGATAGATTTTCACAGCTGTCTTCCGTGACGATAGGAGCGACTGGCGAATACGAGGAAAAATATGTCGGCAAAGGTATACGAAGACGAAGGAGAAAGGGGACTTTGAGATATATCCAGATGAGAAAATTTTAAAGCCGGAAAATATCCACCGGATTTTTCGATCTCACTTTACCAACGCGTCTGCTGTGTTGTATAATATACATATATTTATCTAACAGCTATATATATGCATGCTTCTGTAAGAGCTTCGAAAAATAAGCCAGCGCCGAAGAAGGAATTGAAACGGCGACGGCGTAAAGGTAAAATTTTTCGTCGTTTCGTGGATGAAATGGAAAGAAAAAACAGAGTAAAATAGTCTGAGATTACTTTCGGATTCTCGGTGTAGCTGTATAGATACGATAGATGAATAAGTGTCACGAGTTTAGTCAGAGATTGACACTACTTCGTGACCCGGGAGAAAATTTTGATTTAGGGTAAAGCTGGGCTGGCTGGCTAACAATAAAGAAGGAGACAAAATATCCATGTATATTTCTACCCGATGTTCATGCGGGCCCGGGGCGAAGATAATAAATTATTTTTATCAGTGAATAAATTTATTCGTCCTTGCGGTTCTTCTACGCGCCTCGTCAATATCTGAAGCGATGCGCAAACAATTTTACCTAGGAGTCAGGATTCGCGAAAGAGGCTTAACGGATTTCCGTATTCATGAACGACGACGATGAGGAACACGGACGAGGCCCGTAGCCGCGTCGCTCTTCTCGATTTTACTTTTTCTCACGTAGCTGCAGCCGTCACTAGGATACGACGCGATTTTTATTCATTTTATTTATTTTTATGCTACGTAGTATATAGAGTTCGGAATTGCGACAAGTTGATTTTTCTCTTAAAAATACATGCAAGTTCGAAACTGAAAAACTAAGGGGAAATAAAACTGCAGTCTGACACCTGTCCCGATTAATCGAGAGTCGCGAAACTTTAATCGAGCAGAACAAAGGGTAAATTGATGCTCTTTGTAGTTGCACCAGTTCGATATGTCACAGAGGAACGGCAAAGTGCTGGTGAAAAAAAAGGAACAAACACATGATGAAAGAGAACCAGCGAAAAGAGTGAAACGAAGAAAAAAGAAAAGGAAAAAAAGAAAAAGAAAAAGAAAAAGTCAGCCGAAGTATTCGGCGAAAAGTAAAGAGCGAATATCTGCACTTGACGGACGTACTGATCCGATATGTTACTCTCAAGGTTTTTCCAAGCCGTTCGAAATTCTTGTCACGAAATTTTTACGGTAGCGATGGAGACAGCTGGATACAGAGGAAAGATGAAAAGCGTTGAAAAGCAATATGTTCCTTGGTAGATAAGTAATAACCACAAAGGGAGCGGATGAGGCTGTGTGAAAGTTGCAGGAGTAAGGTATACGCATACCAGCTACGTCGATCCTGGGAAATAGGAAATGGCGAGAGCCGAGGTTGTCGGGGTTCCAATTTTATAGTAATTCAGAACTTTTTATGTCCGCAGTCGCATTTCAGAAATTTCTTCTTACTTCTAAAGGAAAATCCTTATACGACCCTTCGCCCTACACGGAGAGACAACAAACCAGATAAACTCCGTATAACAAGGGAAACTGTATCGCGAACTTTTCGCCAACTTTGGTGAATATGAAATATGGTCAATTTTTGACAAAATACACGTGTCTTGCCGTACCTTTTTGAAACCAACTTAATAATCGCGATGAAATTTGTCGGAGAAGAAAAGAAAAAGAAAAAACGAATTTGAGGATAACTGTACTAGTAGCCCTACCGCAGGACTTAAACTCAAATATAACATCGCCTAATCCCGCTTACCATGCTAACTACGTGTTTGCTTGTAAGTCTGACTGTATAGCCTGAGAGAGAGCTTGTTATCTTGCCAACAATCTGAAACTGGTGTAGGTGGTACCTACTGCGTACTACTTCCAACTGCCTGGCTGCCTTCCTCCATCCAGTCTAACCTACCCTATCCTATCCCGTCCAACCTAAGCTGAGGATATCCGAGCCAACCCCAAGCTGGGCCGACCTTTGTAATAGCTGGTGAAACTGGGTGCGAGTGGTAATTTTAAACTTTTACCCAGTCAGATGCAAATTCGAGTAAAACGTTAATCACAGATGAAAACCAGGGCGAGGAGGTGGAAGGAGAACGGTTACCTACCGAAATGCCATTTTCTACGAGAAAGGTGGTATAAAGTAAAGGCGGGTTTTCTTGTTTTCCGAAGAATGGCAGGCCGAGAGTTTTGGAGCTTATAGCGTACGCGTATATAGTTTAACTAGTCTATTCTCTGAAGGGTTCGGTTTCGGAGAGAAGCACGTATAACTGTAACAGCGAGAAAAGCAGGGGACGACACGACGAAGAATCCTTCGCGACGATCAAGGAACACTCTGCCAGAAGCCTGTGGTATCCACTTGCCACGCGAAAACAAGAACGGGGCGTCGAGCCAAACTGGTTACTGTCTAAAGTACAGCATTCAAAACGTGCGATACACTTTCCAAATTATATACATATATATTATATACGTATAGAAAGTTGGAAATTTAGTGGAGTTAGAAAGAGAAATAATAAATGTTTTATTACATCGGCTTCCTTTCGTTATACTTATTGTATTTGTATACATATATATAGAGCGAACTGCCACGAGCATATACTAGAACGTTGGAATTTTACTTCTCTTCCCCCGACTTTGTTCCTTTTTACGAAAGTATCGCGGTGGCAGGTAGGTATACGAAGTGAATTAAAATGAAAAGAGGATACATACATATTATATTATATGTATATATTATATGTATGTATATAGATAAACGAGAATAAAAATATGTATGTGATGAAAAAGTTAAAACAACCATCCGGGCGCTGGAAATATGAACTTTTTTATTAAATGTCCAAGCACGCGCCCCTGCAGGAATCTCGGAAATAACGTAACAATGTTCAACCCCTAAGCGAACTCGCAAACATGCGCTCGGTTCTCGTTCCGCCTCCGTTTCCAACTCCAATTAATACAATCCTCGGAGTTTTCGACTCTCCCGATTCGGGATTATTTTTATTATTTCAACTCGGCTGACTGTCAAGGCATCAGTTTTGAAAAGAAACGGTAGAAAAATTGAAGAAAAAAAAAAGAGAGAAAAAGAGCTCTCGAGCTCAATTTTCCTTCATGATCTTTCCCGCATTCTCGCATTCTCGCATATATTTACCGAAGAGAACCGACTCCTTAATTTGTTGCTTTCGTTCTGTTTGCTTTGCTTCCCGTTTCGTTTCCCGTGATCCGTTCATCCAATCAGAAAGGCTTTCACCGGATTTTGTCCTCCGGGTGGTAGTAGTAAGAGAACTCTTTCTCTTTCTCTTTCTCTTTCTCTCTCATTCCCCATGGATACCTACATATTTTCGACACTGTAGCCCGTTCTCTTCTCTCTTCTCTCTATGGGATGTCGAGTCCTCTCGCACCGTTCACACTCGTGGTATTTACTTTTCATTCTCGAGCGGGAAAACGTAACGAAATACGCGTGGCTTTCGCCCGAGCCCCAAACCCCAACCAGCATCCCCATTTCCAGCCCCTAGACCTGCGTCATGCCTTGGCCTCTGCGTCGTTAATCCGCTCGACGAAGCGGAAACGAGAATAAGGCAAGTGAAAGTGAAAGTGAAACTGAAAGTGAAAACGAAAGTGGGAAATGTTTGCAGTGGCACGCGTTTATTTGAGATTTCAAAAATTTCTCACCACTCAACGGATTACAACGGTTACAACGCGGTTGTCAAAAGAAACGACTCGACTTAATACACCGGTAGTACCTACCCCCTTCTTCGCGGGGGGAGCATAGGGAATGGAAAATGGGAAACGGGAAACGGGAAACGGGAAATGGGAAATGGGAAATGGGGAACGGGGGATAGAATTAGAGGGAGAAAATGGGCGGGATAAAGAAGGGAGGAAAGGGTTAGGTTACCCAGAGTCTGTCGCACGATATGTAATATATTATTTAATTTAACACTACGCTTCGGGCTACCGGAGGCTTAAGGGGTTTGGATGCCAGGATCCTCCCTTGGCGTGTACCACAAAATTTATGCCACTCATGCTTCGCCGGTCCGGATCTGGCCCACTTCTAGCTTCGTTCCAACGTTCGTTCCTTCGTTCGTTCGTTAATTAGTTAGTTAGTTAGTTCGATTATTTTCCTCAGCGATATAACCACCGCACCTTGGTTAGAGAATACGGATTAATTCCACAGTCGTATGTCACCGCGAACCCCGCTACCTTACATATATATACATTCAAGTATACATACATATATAATAACCAGAAATTTCATACTTCAAATTTATCATCTCATTCAGAGATACGAGAAAGAAGGCTTCTAACTAGTATACATAAAAATCTCTTCAAGGCTTTCCTCAATTCTTTTTTCTTTTTTATTGTCCATGAAGTCATTCAGCCCCGGAATAATAATTCCCACATAATTTGCACAAGTGTGTTCTACATACATATATATATATATTATCTCTGCCAGCTGTAATATTTCACTGTAAATTTTTTACCCAGCTATATATTCCATTGTATTTGGTTTTGGCCTGTTTGGCTCTACACCCCGTTACCGCGTCCCTCCGAGCCTTAAGGAGCGACGGTTTAATTAGCATAAGTTTCTACCCTTACTCTACAGGCCACCCTCTCCCGAGAAACATCGTCGTGTAGCTGTACTGAGAGCGGCGGCGTCGGTGGCGGCCTATCCTGAGGGAAATTACCTAGATGGCCGTAAAAGTGTTGTCGGGGCTGGGTCTCGACATCGAGTTTCCTACCTGCCCGATGATGATGATGATGATGGTGATGATGATGGAGCGAGGATTATTATTCGTACAGTCCATTTGGCAAGCTTCTTCTTCGCCTGGTACGTCGCGCTGTTCTCTTTGCTAGTTGTAACCAGCAGATTTTCTCGCTCTTAGAAATCACCCCGCCGCGTTCTACGCGGACGTGGGTGTAGTCTACCAAAGTAGAAAGACGTTATAGAGATTCTACGAAAATCAGAACGTGGTTGATCCTTCAATTTTCCATAGTTGTACAAGATTTTATTTAACGGCGACTCAGCCTCCATTGAGAACGCCATAAGCGGGAGAGAAATGCAGTGGGTACATGGTGTTAAGATAAAAGGGCTGACAAAAGGCACCTGGAGCGCGATAAAGACCAAACCCGAACCGTCTTTGCAGATGAGAAGGGGGATTTTGGTTCACGGTTGATTCGCTGCAGGCCGCCAGTCTCCTACATCAAAGTGAGTCGTCCTTGATCTCGACGAGCTAACGTCCTTAACGCTTCCTCTTTGCCGCCTTTAGACCGAAACCAAAGGACGAAATTTTCGCTCGCGTGGCACCCGCTACCTGATCCTTGTTTTGCTTATTCGCATCAAGGGGGGAAATAAATACTCGGGCAATTAACTGCAGCTTTCGCCTTATAACTGAGCGAAGAAAATGATGAAGAATTTATACTTCACCTACGTTCGAACAGATCTGACGGTGAGACGCCTACCTGAACTAGTATTTGGTATTTCTTCTTATTGCGAGACTCTACCGCCCTGAATTCGTTTTAGAATGGTATTCCTTCCGTTTGAAGTGAAGTAGGTTTTCTTATAAATAATAGTTTTGTCATTTGGTTATGCGCGACGAAATCGAGTATAAAGAAAGACCCTGAAGCGAGTTTTCCAGCTAAGGCGAGCGACTTTCGCCTGTATTATTTCCCCGACGCCAGCGTATTATATCTTGAAGATATGTAAATTGGGGCAACGACGTCATAAATCGTCGTCGCCCAGGCCGAGAATAAGAATCGAGGGATCGATGCCCGGCAGAAGCCCAGGGGCTATGCTAGTGACGTCACATCCGGCCTCGTTAATTCCATCTTATCCGGTTCACGGAGGCCATAACCAACGAGTTCGTCCTTTATAATATCTTTCCTAACTTCCATATAGTATAAGACAATTTTGACTAAATTTGTGGAGGTCCTGTTCATCCTTTCGCCAATGATCGGTATATAACTGATTATTTTTCATTCAAATCATAATTTTTCTGCTCACACAGCGCAACAAGTATATTTGCATGTATAGTATGATAGGAGACGCGTATTAGTCAATGCTCAAAGGGTGGATGGGCGGAGTCCTTGGTAAAGGAGAGTGGAAATGGGAATAGGATTGGGATGAGAAATTCCTGAATGAATAATCGTTGCAGGCAGGCGGTAGACGCGCATATCTTATTAGTTGAGCGGAGGTGGAAATCCCTCAACACTTCAGTCAAACGCAGAACCAGACTGGAGAAATACGTGACGGTAGATATAGGCGGAGATGGGAAGTATGCCGAAAGCATGGAAAGGGATTTCGGAGAAGATTTTAGCACTGAATCACGCTGCAGTATATGTGTGCCGCACTACTCTATTTGCGTCTGAATACTGCAAGACATTGGATTATCCGTCCGTCCCCGTGTCTAGGTCTCGGAATTTTCAACGTGGTTACGATCGCGTGATAAGTTGTCATATTTTCAATAATTTATACCCACACCACGCGTCCTCATAACTCAACGAAATTGCCAACTTTTTCATCATATCAGCTAATTAACACGGGGGTAGAAAATTCCTTGAGTTTTGAATAAAAATAACAGGATTTCTTATCTCCTCACTTCCACGCGGGGATGTAACAATAAGGCGTTAATCCGTGCAGCAACGATATCACGTATATGCCTACACGACAGGGATGCGAGGGATGAGGAAAGAAAAAGCAATTTTAACTCTTCTAATTTCCTCGCCTCGTTTTCAATTCACATATTCCTGATCGTAGGGCGCCGGGAATTAGGATTACTGGCTATGGTAGTACGAGAATGAAAATGAAAATGAGAACGAAAATGAAAACGAAAATGAAAATGAAAATGAAAATGAAAATGAAAATATGGATATAACCGGATGAGCCTGTCGAGGGTATATCTTTTCATTTAATCTTTCCAGATCCAAGCCGCGGGGTAAACTGACAGAGCTTTTTCGTGACTGGCGACAATAAAATAAGTTGCGATGCGACGCCAGAACTACGGTCAGACGAGCAATCAGCCCTCGGTTTTTTTTTTTTCCTCCCTTCTTTTTTTTTCTTCCATACGAAATTCACCCGCAGAGGGAATCCTTCTCTTTCATCCCATATATCCCTCGCCTTGACTAGACGTAGAACGGCAAGGAAGAAGGAAGGTAGATATATACGCACCTCCCAATTTAACCAGGGGATTATCCGATCCGAAATTTCCCTTCAGCCTAATACTGCGGCAATTTCTTGTCTGAGAGTATCGACTCGCGGTTTCTCTCTACTCCTTTGAATATCCCGAGAGGCTTGTCCTCCGAGTTTGATGGCTTCTGCTGAAACTACCATCGCAAAATCACCATCGCGCGTCTTCGAGTTCAAGCCTCGTCCCTCTCTCCGTCTTGGGGGCGCGGGCGGTTGTAATTAGCCACTCGATCGACTAGTTTCCTAAACTTTGAGTTTCACCCCGTCATATCTTCAGAGACAAACGTGACGTTAATCTGAAGAGCTAACCGAAAACTTTGCTCTCGAAAAACTGCATATATAAGAATATAAAAAAGTAAGAGAAATCCCTCCGCGAATACAACCCCTGCTAAATATACATATTTAATAATATCAACTCCCCTATTCGTGATTTAACGAGGATTCCATCCGTTCGTGTCTTCCGAGTAAGCAGAGTTATTTGCCCCGGAAATACGTCGGTGTACAATGCCTGTCGTTTGGGGGTCGCGATAGGGGTGGCCCTCGTTAGCCGGAGGATGCTGAGGTCGTGGTAACGTCATATTCATTAATTCCTCGGCACCCGATGAAGTTACTGTATCCGCTATTGTCCCACACTTAAGATGATCCCCGAGGGTGCGAACCCGAGGGATACGACGTCTTCGAGATATACGGTGTATAAAACAGACCCGAGCTAATCGGGTCTTAGGTCTGAACGTTTTAAATAACGATTATAGAGTTTATGAGGCCGTTTTGAAAACGCGAATGAAATTAAAACGCGAACGATATAGTTGAGAATTTTGATATCTTGGTATATAATATATGTATGTATACCTAAGGCATTCGCAACGCGCCGTTTAACCAATCCCTGTGAAATGTGGCTTGAAAACCAAGCTCCCGAAGGAATGAGGAGTAAAGGCGTGGGGTAAGAGACAAAGAAAATCGGAATAACGGGAGATGACGAGGGAACTTTAGTCCCCGAGATTCTATATCGAAACCTGAAGACACGGAGGTCTGTAAATTGAGCAGTTCCAATACGCGGGTATATCTCCTCTTCCTTTTCTCTCTCTGTCTCTGTCGGCGTAGTAATATCCGCCTTTTAACCAATTTCAACGGAATTGCACCCTAAAATCCATACGCGTACGGGGACTGTTCTATTCCACCTTGTGGAAATTCGCTCCGAAAATGTGACTCGCCGGGGAAAGATGAGACCGGAAGGATGCGGTATTAAAAAAGAGAAGAGACAGAGAACGAAAATAACAATAATGATAATAATAATAATAAGACAGGGAAAACGGGATGAGAGAAAATAAAAATGAATAAATAAAAGGGTAGAAATATTTGTTAGCGAATAAGAAAAACGGTGTGAATTTGATAAACGAATATCTCTCATGGTTCCCGTTGTATTCACAGCTTCCTGCAGAGTAGGAATCGGGCTGACTCGAGGTAAGAGCTCGACTACTTGACATGGCCGACCACACTCGGGCCTGAACTACTGGCTAATATGTCAGGGCGTTTATCCCTGCTCAAGATTCAGAATCTGAGCACGTAGGTACTCCGCCACCACAGTCCCTCACAATCGTAGCCAAAGACTGAGACTTGCCATGAACACCCCTAGAACGTGGGAAAACCAACCCCAAGGAATTTCCATTGTCTGGGTATTATGTGTCCATTTTTTCCTTCCTCTTATTTCAGGCTGGGAAGCAAAATTTGAGTTACAGTCAGGCTGAGAGATCCTTATCCGAACTACCCCCGAGGGATTAAAATGGTTTATTACAGCAAAACGTTGGAGGTGTTTTTCCGCATCGTCGCAGCTAACTTGCGAGACATGTCAGACAGGGGTTGGATAAACACAATTGAATGTTATTTCCCCCCCAAAACATTCAAACATATTTTAATTCCCGTGGGGTTAAAAATTGGAGAAAAAATTTACGAGGACTCGAGTTCCTGTCATCAGCTTCCCTTAATAGGTCCTGGTCCATGTCCTTATTCTACTATATCCTGTCGCATTGGTATGTCCGAGAGTCCTCAGGCGAGTATAAGGCGAGGGCTTAGAATCGAGAGATTCTTTCTGGTCCTGGTCAACTTTTCACCCTTCATTAAAGAGGGGATTACGAAGGGAATTGGTGAAAGGGATAAGACCGTTTTACAGAGCTAGCTGAGAACGTTGTATGAGATCGAAGTCTTGAATGCCCGGAGGTTTACCCGCGATTCTTTTTCTACAATTGCATTGCTATTTTAGTTTCCCCGCAAGATTTCCTCCGCATGCCTATTCCTACCTCCTATCTTCTCTCGACTACACATTATCCCTCCTGCCGTCGCGGTGATAATGAGAGGCTTTACTGGTACCACATTTTTACTAAGCTTGTAAAATCTTAACCCAGTTATAAAACGAGGTCGAGTTGGTAGAAATTTGCTAACTACGCCTCCTCACGTAATCAATTTAGTCATAAAATACGGTGATAATTTTTGATCGTTAGGCGTATAGACTGGCGAATGAAATTATTGGAAAAATGGCAGTTTGAAAAGCTGATCAATTCACGTCATATATACGTACCTGTGTTTCTTTTTTATTTTATTTCTCTACTCCTTTTATTATTTCATCTAATTTTTCCTCTCTCTTTTTTTTTTTTTTTTCCTTTTACTTTCACGTATTGCTTAGTGATCAGAGAATAATTTGAACAGGAGGTGGTATGTAACACGTGTCGTGGAAAATTCAATACCTCGTTATTATCGGTGAGTCGGGCGAAAAATAATCCAAGTGGAAAAATCACAGATCCGTGGAAAACTGTTACGTATAAATTAGCGCACGGCTAACAGGAGGATGAACAGATCGACGCTGGACCACAGTACCTATGTTATAGTCAGATCGTATTATACCGCTAACGATCAAGCGATCGTAGATAAAATGATTTCGACGTGGGCGTCTATTACGATGAAGAGCCAAGATCAAATGAATATACGTCAAATCAACTGGGTCCGATTAACGCTGATAAAATTATATCGAATGGTTTAAAAACACCCTGAACCTACCCGTCGCACACCTCGATATTCGTTCGTAAAGTAGAATTTATTAATTTTAAGTCTATACGAAAATATTCAATCATTTCTTTCCATTCGGTTCTTCGAATTGGAAAACAAATGTATAACTGGATGAAATAGGTAGAGGGCGAAGTAAAGAAAAACGTTATCAGAGAGCTAAGAAAATATACTGAGATACCAGAACCGCATTTCACACGGCTAGGTTCTTCTGCCTGGACGTAGAGACGTAGGAATTTTTATTATTTAATCGTATAGCCGCAGCTTCTTCTGGTCTGAGAAAATTTTCAAAAGAAATACCTGCAACGCCGGGTTTCTTTCGTTCATTCATCTATGGGAATATTCTATATGTACGGTACCTATGCCCGTAGGCTCAAATATACGGGGTGCGCAGCGTCAGCTCCTAGAAGTCGTGCATTGCGGCTAGACTGGGAAGTTGAAATTTTCAGATACCGCAAGCCATTCACGAAGCTCTTTTCTGCGGAAATATTTCCAGACACCTTTCATGTGTATATAAGTACTGTCATTAGCGGGGTCCGAGAAACGAGCGAAACGGCATTGAAGTAAGAGAATAAAAATGATTTCCTCAAAGTTAGAACAGCTAATTTTCGATCTAATTTATATTTCATATATACGTAAGTAGAAAAGTCCCGAGGAGTTAGCGTGAAATTAAAAAAGCGAATTGAAGAGGCTTTGAGCTTATTTTTTCACTTCTGTTTCAGATCATTTGCATATAATACACAGGAACTTCTAATTAAGTACATAGAAAGTCGACGGAGATAAATTCGAGCGTCAAAATTCGGGTGTTTGTGTTCGTACGTCGAGGGCGTATAAAGTTATCCCTATAGAAATTTTCCCCGGAGTTCGTCAAAGAGATTTTGTCCCTGTGAGACAATTAATCATTTTTCGAAAAGTACTAATTAATAGAATTAACAGAGTCCTTATATTACGAGGAGGGCAAAAGTGCTTCGCGCTTTAGCGACTCAGTTCAAGTATATATACATAGGCATTGGAGATCTCATCTCGTTCTCTCTCCTCTCTAATTCTCCTCTCTTGTTAAATCAATTTTAACATTGTTCAAACGAGTTTGGGGTACCTAAAGGCATCGTTGCTCGCCTTTACTTCGCCATTTTCAGAAACATATTTCTTTCAAAATCCGATGGAGACACAAAAAAAAAAATTAAAAAAATAAAGAAATAAAAAATATCACCTCCTCCCTCGTAATTTGGGGAAAAAGGATTTTCTCCGATTCTGAATAACTCTTTGAATCCTAAAATTGTCTTCATTCACTTCTCTCCGTGGTTGAAAGGTTTTGGCTAACGCACGATCGTAAGGCGAGGGTAAAAAATGGAGAAAGTGGGTGAAAATAAAGTTGCGGTGGAATCCCGCCTTAGTATATATACTTGGGTAATAACGAGGTAATAGAAACGCAACGGGGGTTGACAAGGGGTTGATTAATATTAGTATTTGTTCAGGTAAGTAGGGTCCTAGCTCTACCGACAATTTTTACGTACTATAGGTATACGGGGGTGGAAGTACCAACCCGGCCGGATCTCCGCGTTACAGCCCGCGGTAAAGTTACCCATAACTCAACGCCCGGGCGTCCTACAAATCCCTAATTCGCCAAGGACCAAGAAGGAGTTCATGCCTACTATATAAGGCACCGCTTAATGCAGTCAAGAGCCACAGAGTACGTACCCGGAATACCTTCGTCATCCACTTCTCTCGTAGATTAACTCATGCTGAGAAAATAGTAGGCTTGTAGGCATATCTACAGGCGTGTTATTCTCCCAATTATCAGATCGTCAATCCGAAGACGAGCTCAGGGGATATACATAATATATGTATATACTATGTATCGTAAAATATATGAATAAGAAAAAGTTCCAAAGTTCCGATCCCAGGATTTGACTGGATTTGCAAATAACAAGATAAATGAACGTGGGTTTGAAAATTTCGGAATTATACAAATAGCTCAACATTTTAGACACTCTCATCAATCATGCAGCACGCGGCGTCGCGACGGTTGTTAAAGTTAAAGTTCGGCGACATTCCGTGAGAATAATGGACGGGATGGATTTTCGCGATTCGTAGTCAAATATGAAATATCAATTTCAGGAAGGCCATTTCATTCGTTGTTCTACACCTCGTGGTAGTGAAATTGGCCATTTCCTTGTTCCTCGTCGTATGTATAAGCGGTATCTACACGTAAACTCACATAGATACATACTTCCCCCGTCTAGCGAGAAAGATTATTCAATTGAATAATATCGAAGTTCCGTCGACAGTCGGTAGTCGGGTACGGGACGCACGACTTCCTCGGAAAGAACGGAGGAAAAAGAGAATATGAAGAGAAAAAAGAGGGAAGCTAAAGGAGAGAAAAATCGAGTGGGAGAATGGCTGGAGCAGAGAAAAAAAGGAGAAGATAAAAGATAGAAAGTAGAAAATAGAAGAGAGAAAAGGGAAAAGGGAAAAGGGAAGAGAAGGAAGTGGCTGTATAACCTTTATCTCTATACATCCTCTGTTGAAGTCTACCACCCCGAGAATAGTTCGCTTTTCGTCCCTTTTCTTTCACCCTCTACCCTCTCGGATCCACCAATCGCCGGACCCCTAGACAGCAGCGTAGCTCTTTTGTTTCTTCTTCTTTCTTACGGGTTAACTTTACAAATAATCAAATACTATTCGCCGAAGGTAAGTAGCGCAGATAACAGAACGGAGCCAGAGAATTCGTCGGGGAAAAGTTTGAGGAACAAGTATATCGTAGGAAAACTTGTTCTTGTTGATGTGAAATTCTCCGGTCCCCAAGATATTGGATAATTTCGTCCCGTATTATTCTCCCGTATTACAGCACCGTTAAGAAAATAGTTTTCACCAAAATGGTTCGCCCTATAGCCCACCAGCTGTTATAAAATTTTCTTCATTAAATTTCAATGATTTATAAGTAAGTTAAAAAATAACTAAGTCCGAGTAATTAAATACAGAAAAAATCTTTGACTCGTTTCTTATAGGATTTCCGGTTTTTTTATTTTTTTCATCACGATATTCTAGGCTTCGTTGATAAAGGCGAAAAGCTGTCGACGTAAAGCTCAGGGATATATACCTGTCCCGTTGATACTTGGCTCGGTGGGCGTCTGAAGGACGGCGTTGAATCGCGTTGGGTCAAGACGGAGGCATTGTTCTTCGAGAAACGGACCACGGGGTTCAAGATGGGTGACGAAAGAAAGTGTGCGCATTAGTCTGAGTCTAGTGTAAAACTGGTGACGATCTATAAGACTTGTCGCGAGTTGGAGAGTGAGTCGAAACGAAAAGTTTTGAGAGAAAAAAAGAGTGATATTCGAATGAGATATAAAACGCGTCGAATTTCATTTTCCGAGATTTCTTTGCCGCGCAGATTTCGAGTATTTCGATATTATAACGTCTCAGAATTCGTCGGCGGATGGGAGAACTTCCGCAGAAAGCGAAATAAGCGAACCGAGAAGATTATTATAGTAAAGACTGTGGAGACCCGAGGGTTTCTTGACGTCGCTGATTTACCCTCGAGGAACAATTCGAAGATGATTGTGTTCTCGCGCTACGTAGCAAAGAGAATGAATAAAGGGAGTTAAAGAGTGGGAGGACAAGAGAATGGAAAGACGGAAGCTAGCTGGCTAGGTAGCGTGTCTCGTGTAAATACCAGAGCTGTAATTGGGCAATCCAATTAACCTGGCTCGGGGCAGTCTGGATTTTTAACCCGAGTTGTTAAGTTAGAGGAGAAAGCTTGCGGCAGTATTTCTCGCCGCCGCGTCGAGTTCCCCGATTATTAGATAATTCAGATGAGTTCAAGTGGCTTTTCAAGCCCTTATAAATAATTCGTTATTAACAGGATATAACGAATTTTCCATAAACTTGCACAAGGATTTCACCTCTTTCTCTGAATTCATTTTTACCACTCTTATCTACCCGTCTCTTATTTTTCATCTTCAACAAGCTTCGAGATGATCTCTCTCAGGCTCGTCCAGTCACGTACGAGCCGTTATCTGTTAATTATCTTTTAATCATCTTGTTTATCCTGGCTGAATGCCTCCCTAGCTTTGCAGAATTTACCCTCAAATAATTCTGCACGAGCGAGAGACCTGAATGTTTTTGCAAAATGAAATAGGTGTATAGCAAGACCGATGAGAGATGAAAAAGTAAAATTGTCCGAAATTTCGCACCGTCTCTAACCAGCTGGACTGAAATTCGCGAGCAGTTAATCTCGACTGTACGGAATACCGTCCGGGTTATTAATAGGCGTTTCAAAATTTGCATCAGGATAACCGCATCAGGGCGTAGAGAGAAACGCGGTCTGATATCTTCTAGGATTGCGCATTGAACAATGAATTATTGTGGATTGATGCGAACTCGGTGAAGCTAATGCAGAAGATGCACGATCTGGGTATGACAGTGGCAATTTATAACGAATCTAGCCTATCCCTGTATCGATATCGATGCAAGATATTGCGCTGATTATTCTTATACCAACGTTGAATAAAGTTTAAAACGACGAATCGTAACCCAGTCTACGTTCTATCTATATCTATACTCCAGCTACCTGCACCTTCTCGGTCTGCTCCTGCTGCATGCAATGTTCTTTCTATATCTATACGAAGCTAAGGAAATCCAAGCCGATCATTTATACCCTGTCCGTACAGCTCGGTATATTTTAAAAAATGCAAAACTGCTGGCTAAGACGTGATATAAGAACGAACAAGTATAGGTATAACAGCTAGCGGTAGATTTGTTCAGTAAAACTTGATCAATGTCGTAAGAGATACAGATATAGAAAAACCCTGAAGCTAAATTCATTTATTTACCCTTGTATAAATCTACCTAGTTGTAGTTTGCGAGCCATGAGACGGGTGCAACAGCCTACAAGTTCCTCGGGCAGCAAAATTTTATAGGAAAAAAAAAAAAAAAAAAAATGGAACGGAACCATAGAGTTGTGTTTCGTGATGTCTTTGAGGTGGTAGTGGTGGTCGGGTGAAAGGCAATCTCAATTTTTTCTTTTTTTTTCTTTTTTGCCTTGTTCCTTTTCTTTATTTTCTTTTTCTTTTTCTCAACCACCCCTGCATGACGATGTCTCTGTTGGTAACGTCATACGGCTTCGTTGTATCGAACATCCCCCTCCTACCTCGTTTCATGGTACATTGCACGCTGCGGGAAAATATATGTGCAAAAAGTAGAAGAAGAAGAAGAAGAAAAAAAAGATAAACCATCTTTGTTTTTTTCAACAGAAGACGGACCGACCAGTCTAGTATCATACCAAACACTGCACAATGGACAACGGGCAGTTTCCTCCTCCGCGTTTGAGACTACTTTGTTCACAAATCGAAGCAAATTACCAACGTCATGCTTTGGTCTTGACGATACTCAAAAAACTGTAGAGACACTGACCGATGTTTAATAGAGAAGAGAAATTAGTCAACAAATTCTAGGATTCTATTAACTGGTATGTAACCTCGATGGTGGTTGAATAGTGGAGTGAAAATGTTCGGGTTTACTCAGCAACGCGTGGAATTGAAGCTCTCAGAGGTCCTTGATAAACTTGTAAGGGTCATTAATTTTGAATGGGAGCTAGGCCGGCTGTTAATTAAGACTAACATTGAAGTAGGTATAGATTAAAGGCTAGCCACTGTTTGTAGGGGCATAAAAAATGCAACTATCTCGTAGAATAACCGCGCTCAGTTTGCTGACAAGTCATTGGAGTTGGACGACGAAGCTTCGGGGTTGACCAACATCCATCGAACTCTAGAACTTCCCTTGTCCGTTGCCCAAACAATTACACAAAAGAAAAAGGAAGAGAAAAATGGAGGAAAAAAGGAAGAGAAAAAGTAACGAAACGTACAAAGAAGTCTTGGGGAGGAGAGCCTTCGGCTTTTCTATCTTGCAGCCATTTACCACTCGGGTGTTTCCAATTAAGATGATTAGCGACAGAGACTTGGTATCCCATCGTTATACCGGGGTCGCACAAAAGTCTGACGATTTTCTTCGGTATAAAATTCACCCTTAATTAAGATAAAAATTTATCAAATATTTCACCCCTAAAGTCTTTCAAAGAATTCACGCATATATGGCTTATATTCCTCGTATCCCCGACGCCCGCTATAGCTATGGAACAGCGTGATACTAACATCTAATAAAATTCTCTGAATTCCGATATAATATATTGGAAATCGCGCACCCTGGTATAAGTTTTCCTTTTTCTTTTCTCTCATCTTCTCTCCTATTCCCTCATTTTCTTCATAATATAATTCTATCCGGCCTCCTGTAATTCTTGGCAAAGGTTTCTTTTTCCCACTGGCCTGCAACGTGGAGAGATGTGAGACGTGATAATCTCCTCTCTATCTCGATGGAATATGGGATCAGCAGCACTAGCAGAAGCTGCATTACACCTCGATCCGGCGATGCTAGTCCGACCACGACAGGGTGTTACTATACGTACTATGAATAGGGTAATCCTGGCCGGTCGTTGTTCGAAATTATGCACAAGGTTGATACCGCGTGTTTGAGCCGAGTGTAACCTGACTGATTTAAACGCGGGATCAAACCCCTCGGAGAGTCAAGTTTCGTTAAATTATCAGCCATTGAAGGATTTCGAGAACTCCTTTTTTCATCCATGTTTCTTATTCGATTCAAAGTTACTTCGAATACGTCACAGTAAATTATTGTTATAATTTACTTCGGCGTTCCCTGTTGCATTGTATTTGAAGACAATGCTCATGCAGGGAATACAAGGGAAGAAAAAAGAAACGGGAACAGAAACAGCAAAGAAGAAAAATGAAAAGGGAAAAGATTATCTAACCGATGAATATACTGCAGCTAAACTCATCTATTTTTCTTCTCTCTTCGTCGATGGTAATTAGCTAATAGCGAGATACACTCGGGTGTTGTAAAAGTTTGCGGAGTCTCATTGATGTAATATAATCTGTGAAAAGCTAAGTTTACGTAAAGTAACGAACGAAGTGAACTGCATAACCCAGGTATTTCACGGTTTGGTAAAGGATTGACTTCCCCTATGGGTTTGTAGAGGCAATTAAATTGATCCCGGAAATCCTGTAGCTCTTGTAGCTCCTGTAGCTCCTGTAGCTCCTGTAGTTTGTATCATGGAAGGAAACTGCGAGTTAGTAACGCGCTCATTGTGGCATGGCTGAACTTCGATCTAGCCATACATATTCTAGGCGAGGTTATACCTACCTAGACGGGTAGAGAGGTTACACGTTTCCCGGCGCCGAGTTCTAGATAGAATGAATCCATCAAACTGATACTAAACTTTGCTGATCAGGATCCTATCCTTTGGCATATCTGCCGTTGAAATTCCTAGCGAATTTACCACCAGCTAGGAAACTATAAGCGAAACCATTTCCCCCTGTCTCCCCCGTTCGCAAGTTTTATATCGTATAGAAAAAAAGTAATAGTAAAAGTAAGAGTAGAAGTAGAAGTATAGAAATAGGAGAAAAAGAAGGATACGATTTTTTCGACAGTTTGTTAATGTTGTATGGAAAAAATTTCTAAACGGGATTGAGTAATATATTCAATCTTTGTAGAGGAAAGTTGAATATAATGCTTGATAAAGGATTGAAAATTAGTATTCGATGTTACATCTCTGTCTTTTGTTTGAAATTTGTTAATTTGTTAATTTTTGTACGTTAGCAAACAGTTGGCTTTGTTTGCCAAAATTTTCTCTCATTACGAATGAAACGAGGATGAATAAATATAATGTTGCTTATGAAACAAACGGATGGAATATATTTAAATATGATAATTACCATTCATCTCCCTTTTGTGTAAATATTTTCTAAACAGATAATATTTCCTGTTTCAAGGGAGTTTGGTGCCGGTTCCAAACGCGCCAGAATTCGTATGTGTATGTACATACGTATATCGAGTTAAAATAGTCGACAGTAAACAAACATAAACCTACAGCCCGTTATCATCATGTATAATTACCATTTTAATTGCTTTCTAATCGAATTTAAGCTTGAATAATGTTTACCGGGTTAAATTAAATGCCCAAAAGGTTTTCGCGGACACGAAACCTGCCGCTTTCCAGCCTACGTGCCTTTCGGCTATCGAAAATATAGAAAAAAAAGAGGTAAAAAAAAAAAGCAGAACAAAAACGAATGAATAATCAATTTCTCATTATAATATATGTTTAACTATACGTAGGTATATTGGACGAGATTCAAAGTAATTGCGTTTAATATAGCCAACGTTGTTTCTTTTTTTCCAAAAATTCGAAAATCTGTTTGTACGACAAAGACGCGAAATTATTCTCGATTTCCACGAAACCGACTGCTGAACATACATGCGTATACGAGGGTAAAGTAATGTAACACCGTCAAATGGCCTCTTTGTTCCGGCGTCCACGATCGCGATCGGGTTAAATAATTATATCGAGTGAATAATCCCCTCCGTGTATATAGCCGAATTCGATATCTCTGTATAAGCTCGTATATATGTATATTATTTTTTATTCTCTTCTTTTTCCTTTGGTATAATTGAGTTAATTGGAAAGAATATACGAGCAAGGGGGTAAATATTGCGAACTCCTTTGAGCCCCGGTCGGTAATTCCTCGTTCAAATTCAAAGAGTATAGGTACATGAATATCCAGCGGCTAGCATTACTCGAAGTATTTACCACGGCCTCGTTTAGTCCGAAATTTCATCGATCCGAACAACAATGCGTGTTCTTTAATTCAATTCACGAAGTTATTAAATTTTTTTTCTTCTTCTCTATAATTCTTTCCTTCTCTCGTCTTTTTATCCTTCATGCTCCAAATGCCCCAGCATCCTTGAGCTTGATTATATTGAAGGAGGTTTTCAATAAAACAAATTACCCTGCTTCACTTACATAAATTTCATGCACCCTGCAGGTGGTGGTTTTAGCTGCAAGAGAATCCCTCGCGAAATCCCAGTTCCCGTATACCTACATACCCTAACTCTATGAAATTGGAGTTTTCATCACGTGCTTTATGATCACCCTGGCATATCCCCTTGGCACGCGATCCGGCATACTCTATTCGTTGAATTTCCACAAAATATTTCCTATTTTTCTGAAATTTTCACACCTATGTAGTCCGCGCTTCGCTTCATAGTGTCAGTCAATCATTTACGACCGTATCGAATCTGACGTTCAATACTATCCAGCTTGAAATGACTGGCCCTTTTCATTTCCCAGTGATAGTCTCGTTGTTGAATTACCTAAGGCCTCGAGGATTGAAAGCAATTTGTTCGTTGTTTAGTAAATCGGTTTTCTACGCACCAGTTATACATATACAAGGCTTTCAGGAATCTGCCAAGCGCAGATATCTTGGCCAGACAGATTAATAATGCATGCACTATACCCACTCCTACTCCGACTCACAATACTAAATTATATACGAAACGTGTGATAATATATTACGTGGAAATAAGACTTGCTCAGTTTTTGCCACTTATCTCCACCCCGTATATAGTACCTACATATACGCACTTCGGGATTATCTTTGATGGAAAAACGACGAAGTTTAGAACTGAGAGATGGACTTTATCCCCGTTGAAACGTTTCGTCCTTTAATCCCTAGTCTTATCCTCGATTTGAAAAAGAACAGATTTACAAGACACAACAAGTGGGATTCAGAGTTGAGAGGTCAGGTCGTACTCCAGGGTGATTAAGGTATTTCGGGGGGGGTGAAATCCCGGGTGATTTTGGACCGGGATAAAACTGAGAGCCTAAAAACGGCAGGACCCGTCACTCAGAATAAAGGCAGCGATTCCTTCAACTGTTTTTAACCGCTTTCTTAACTCTTACCATTCTTCCTTCCGCTCAGCTATCCGACTCTCTTTGCGACGAAAGTTCCGAGTCCTGAATTCTCGTGTCCTTTTTCCTCGCCCGTCCACGTCCTCGCAGAGCCTAGCCGAGTAGAATCCGCGTCCCAGATCGCAAAAACTTGGAGCATTAATCATTCGCGCTAACGAAGGAGTCGGCGAACGAGAAACCCGACGAGCCAACGCCAACGGACCGAAGGACAAATGGAACGAGTAGCTTGAGCTACTGTCTGATCCATTCAGGTTAAATTGAGTTGGAAACCTCAGACTGACGAGGAGGCCTGTTTCCAACCCTTTACGTACCTACCCGCTACGATAACTTTACCCGATCAGTTTTTATAAAGAAAAGAAAATTTTTAATGGCCAAAAATTGTTTTCCAACCCTCGACAGAAGCTATAAAGCGCGGATGCAGACAATGGATTATTTTCAAGGGTATATATACCCTTCCTACCAGTTATTAATTACCTCCCAGCTTTTCCACTCTTTTTCATCACTTCAGGCTTCTTTTATTTCACTTTTTTTCCCCATCATTATTGTTATTTCATTATTCATTCACATCCGACGATATTGTGTGAACGAGATACTACCACTACTACTACTACTGCCGGCAGGATGTAAAAGTATAACGTGAGTGAAAGATCGACATTGAAGTCGATTGTGGCTTTAATTTGCCATTTAATTAGTCGAGGAGATGCTACCTCTGTCATACACTTGCTAAGTATTGATATTGCAATTAACTTCGGGGGTGGGGTGAAATCGGACCACATTCAACCCCGCCGAGAATATACAAAATACATCGAGCTATAATCCTTCCCTCTCCGCTATTTTTTCCTACTGAAACTTTTTTTTTACCCCAAAGGATAAACTTTTCTATTTTTTTCCTTCAGTTTTTCACTTTGCAGGAGCAGCCCGTCGCCTTTGCGTAATGGACTGCTAGTAGAAAACGCTCTTAAATCACGCGGCTAAACATTTTCAATAAGTAAGTCTTGGAAAGTAGATATAATACGCGGTTACCTTTTTCTCGTCAATCTTTTTGCGACCCTTGTTATTCCCCACTCGCATATCTGCAACGCAGGATCCCCGAACGTATAACTGCACGCAAAGTTATACTGCGGCTAGACAGTCCCTGTGCGATGTACAGATATGTACAGCCGCAGTATGTACTTATATTAAATAGGAATATAACCACGACTGTCTGGATAGATAATCGTTAAAGTGCTTTTTCCCTTATCGTTTCGCCCGCAATAAATGTTACTGCCGAACGGAACGCGATAAATGGTTAACGCCCTACAGAAATATCTTTAATAAAATTGATAAAGAATAATGGATCTCTTTTTTGTCTTTCGAGTAAAAACTCGTATCATCGCTATGGATGTAAGAAGCTCCCGGCCGCTTTGCGCTGCTAGCGCAGTTCGGTAAATAGATACAGTACGTAGAAAATTGAATGCCTATATATTGAGCTGACGTGAACAGTTTACGTACATACATCCAAAGTATCATAGGAAAAATGTAATATTACGATGTCGTGTATATGGGGTGGTTGTTAAAATTTTTCTTTCACATTTTCCTCAAGGATTCACCGCGTGTCTCTTATTGCCAGGTATAGATATATTATTTTATTACAAGAAAATATGAGAATCTATTAAATGGATATCAGAGCTAAGGAAAGGGAAGGAAAGGAGAAGATTTTAACTGGATTAAAACATCTGCTCTCAACCCTTATGTTACAAGGCCAATAATTTCATCTACAGTCTCTTCCCTACCGAAAATAATACGAGACGGAAGGTCTTCGCGATTTTCCTCGCCTTTCAGCTTCTAATATTATCACGAATGTCTCGCAGTAGTGTGTAAGGAGATTGTAGGAGCAGCAGTGAACGACGAAAAGTACAAGGGACGCTTTATCCCTCCCTCGGATTTTACCCGGTCCTAACTTTTTCCACTCCCGCCGTTATCTTCGTCCTGGATCTCATGGATATCAAGCATCGGTGAACAGTCCACCACTCATTTAACTCTGCGCAGAGTCGTTTGAGAGGGCAAAAACCGTTTTTTTTTTTCTTCTTTGACTGTAGCCGTCTCATTCCTCGAGCATCAAACCCCAGCTGTCTTTCAACGGTGGAAATACCCCATGGAATAACTCTTGGGGTGGGGAAATATGCAGTGGTAAGGGTAAAAAGCAGGAGAATGAGAGTGAAAAGTTCCCTCGTCGTGTGCCAGAGGATCCATCACTGCGGTGCTCGCCTGACTGACCACATGTATCGATTTTGGTACGAGTACAATGCCTCTATCTGTTATCTGTTATCTATAGGGGATTCGGGCACCAGGGTTTCACGGCGCCGCGTCGCCTCGGTATAGCGTAGAAGGATAGCCTACCTCGCCTTGTTTTGTGACTTACTTTAAGATAAGGTGCCTCTGCGAGGTTAAAAACAAACAAAAAGAAACAGAAGAATCCATCATCTCGTGAATCACGAGATAATCATCGAAATCACCTTGTCAAGTACCTTGTATAAATCGAGGTGGTTTTTTTTCGGAAAGGATATTTAATGTTTGAAAATTTCTCCGCCCTAAGTTTAATCTCTGTAAATTTTTATCCGAGTAAAGATGATCTCGTAGGATGATCCAGAATCTAGATGAAGGATTTAATTATCTCTTCTTAGGGGCGAGGGTGAGTGGGCGGAAAACTCCGTCAGAGTCTTGAGGGGTTGGAGTAACGCTAAGAGAGAAATGGGGCATCTAATGAAAAACTCGACCGCAGGAGAGTTTTCTGTCTGCCGTTGATTCTCCCCGACCGTCAGTATCCTACTCTCACGGTCGTTTATCCGTTTCTCCCTCTTCCCTCTTCCCTCCCTCCTTCGTTCATTCTTCTTTTCTTTATTATACTTTTTTTCGGACCGGGTTGTGCAGACGTAGGTAAAAGATCCAAAGCGGTAAAATTTCGTCGGAATGAAACTAGCCGGGGCTAACCGAACCGGAGTGGCATTTTTATCTGGTAGGTTTGACTAATTGAAAAAAGAACGACACCGAAATTAATCGAAGACCCTCTTCATACCCCCGCGGTTCCAATAATTCAGTTATCTCTCTCACTCTGTGATTAAACCGAATCAAGTAAGCTGAAAATTTCTTTCAAACCGAGGCGATATCTTTCCCTGAATCTTCGTGGGAATTTCAATCCTTCGTTTTGTATAAACGGCCGAGTCTTTTGCACCGCCACCACCGTTCCTTCGTTCAACCCACCTCATTTCGAGTGTGGCTTTTCATCGTTCGGATCGGCTTTGGGAACGTACTTCAAAGACTTGAAAATCCACCGATACGCGTAATCCAGATGTTTACGAGGCTTGCTACCCTTATTTTTCAACCAAATATCCTTTGCGAATTATATACCTCGATTTTTCCTTCCCTCTGATCCTATATAACTAACGAAAATTGCTTTTAAATTTTCACCCTACTCCCGCACCCGTCAGTTTGATCCTAATTTTTCTTCATTCAGTTAGGAAGCTAGGTACTCGGATATTTCGACCCTCCGAGGTGTCTCGACCGTATTATCAGTTATCTTTCACCCCTTCGGAGAATAGCGTTTAACAGAAGTTAGAGAGCTAGCTAAAAGAGGATAAGGCCTAGGCCGTAGTCGGTTAATTACAGGTTTCTCCTAGAAGACGTAAAACTAGGGAATAATAATAATAATAGTAATAACAAACGAGAATAAGGAAAATTTATTTTCCTAGTTTGAAAAACACTTCACTTTATTAGCTGATAACGAACCAATTGCAATTCTTGAATCGTAATCGCATTAGTCGGGATCGCTGATCGTTTCACTACGAAGAGTAGTACGAGGACAAGGACGATCTCGTCTAAGTAAAGAAGGTACATATCTTTGCTCGACTAGAATATCCGACGCTCTAGGCATTACTCTTGCTCTCCCGGAGATGGAAGCCAGTTTCTACTTTGTGCCTTGTACCTACTTTGTGCAAACTTCCACAGAACCTGAGATATCTCTAACCTCGTTTCTCCCGGGCAATAGCCAGCTGCTGCAAGACTACCCGACTATCTCAAACGTCCTCAAAAAGCAAAGAATAGAAGAGAAAGGATAAAGAAAAAAAAAAAAAAAAAAATGGAATGAGAAACTGAGAAATAAAAGAAGAAAGATGAATATTCCGAAGAAGGATTCATGGATTTCGAAAATTGTTCCTCGTTAAACTCTTTTATTGTTGGCCGGATTTTCAAACTTTTGAATCTACACACTATATGCAAAGTACTTTGCCCCACTTTGAAACTTATAAAAAAAAAAAAACAGAAAATAAAAAGAAACTGAAAAACTGAAAAAAAAAAAAAAATAGTAGGGGAAAAAGATCTACACTTAGGTTTTATATTCGAGTAAAAAGTCCTTTAGTCTGTGCATCCAAATATTGACCAAGCGCGGGAATAGCTTATACCCCTGGGAGTTCACTGTTTGTTCGAATTACCAAGGTAAATAAGAGTTCGATCTAACTCTGGTCCATTGCTAGTTGTGCAGTTAGAATAATTGCTCGGCGACTTAATGGTGTCTAGATTACTTATTCCCGCCCATGTACCTAATTCGTATAAATTTCTTTATTTATTATTAACGCCTCATAGTACGTACATATATACGTATACGTTCATCCCGTTCCCAAATTTTTTTTTAACCTTAAACTGATATATATATATGATTATATCTTATTTTTTCGGTGTAAAAAATAGATAAAAAATTCTTCGCCACGGAAGAAGATCGTTGCTTATTTACAAAGCAATCTGCAGTTTTATCTCAGTGACAGACCGGAATTATCCCAAGACGACGGAGCCGCGAGTTGCGCCTGAATATATTCGCCTGGTCTGGGATACCCTAACGACATCAGGGGGTTGAGATATCCGCCGACATGACGAGATGGGGGAAACACCACGACGTCTCTCTCTCTCTCTCTCTTTAATATATATATATATTACACGTCTCATCTCTATCTCTCTCTGTTATTAATACATGTCTAATTAAGGTGGAAGGATCTCTAATTGCAGTAGTTCTCAAACGAAAATCAAGGGCAATATGAACCTGGTATATATATTACTCGTAGGTCTTTATGTCGCAATTTATTTCCTCCACGATGTGCGATGTATGTAATTTTTTTTTCATACTGCTAACGGGGTTCTTACCCGACGAACAATAATTATTTACGAGAATACTTCCAGACGTATATACTACGTGGGTATATATATGTATGGTATGTACATGTATACCTGTACACACACGGGGCCGAGGTATGAAATGCAAAGTCACATTAATACAAATTAGAATTGCAAATATAGAACAACCCCTGAACAAACGTGGAAAATTTTAGTATACCACTGTGCTGCAGACGTCAATTCACCCCGGTCATAACCCATTTATCAACGGCACGGGAAAATGTAAAACCTCCCTCCGAGTGACCAGAAGGAGGACGATTCACTAGCGGCGGTGAAAGGAAAATTATCGCCACGGTAGTGAGGAGAAAAAAAAAAGAAGAAGAATTTTACGGACCCGGATGATATTTTTTCAATCGAATCTCACGTCAGTCCTGAATCGATCCTTCGGCATCATTAGCGTCAAGGACTATGCGGAAATTGTTATAACCGGTAATTTGTCGTCTCTTCAAAGGTCTGACCTCAACGTCATTCAATCACTTGCCTAAAACTGAAAAAAAAAAAAAAAAAACGCGAAGAAGCCGCGTCGGGTAGTCAGTTCCGTTACTGCCGCGAATCTAGAGAGCCTGAGTTCCCGCGTGGCGAGCTAAAGCAATTTCGTTCTTAGCATTAATATTTTATTCCTTAAATATTTAAACGCAGAGCTCAGCCTGTAGCCCCATTCTGTATATGCAAGACCAGAGCGTGGATAAGGTTGGGTCGAGTTGAGTTGGGTTGGATTAGGTGAGTAGGTATATACATTTATACGTATATGTATATGTATATGTATATTGTATATTCCGTATAGCATATACAGACAGAAAGGTATGTGAAGGGAGGTTAGGGTGTAGGTGGAGAGTTTCGTCTGAACTTAGACGGGGTTGGTTCATCCCTTGAGTTACGGTCATGTTCTACACGCAGCACTGAATACGACCAAGAATAGTCGACCCCGTGCTTGTTTCAAGGAATATGTAGGTACATTTCGAGTTGTTCATGCACCACCATTATCCGCAACCTTATACTCGCCCTGATAAACACCTACGTGCATTTCGCTCCTCCTTCCTTTTCCCTTTCTCTGACGAGCGATTTTACCACCCGCTACTGCTCGGGATATCGAAGGACTAGTCGCGGACGAATTATGGAATATAGGGAAGAACTTTGCGCGCCTATATTCAACCGAGCAGAACTTTACTAATGAAGAAAATACGGTAACATAAGTCAATAAAAGATTCCGTACGTGATAACTCGGTATACTTGAATCCCGTGCACGATGGTCGTTTCGTTAAGAAAAGATGAAGGAACATAGGGATGTTCATTAATTTTAATTAGAGTCTTAAAAACCGACGTAAACTTTAGTTCCCGTTTTTTTTTTTTTTTCGAAACTTTAGCGATCCTCGCTTCCTAGTTCTTTTTTTCCCCCTGCCTTTCAACCTTCTGTCTCTTCGTGCAGTTTTCTCTTCTTTTTTCTTTTTTTTTCTTATACACGCTGGAAGATCGCCTCAAGGCTTGCCTCAAAGATTGTAATATTATCAAGCCGGGTATAAGGATGGCTGCAAAGGCTAGCCTCTCCCTCGAGAGAACATCAACGAAAAAACAGGCGATAAATTAACCCGACCTTTTAGAGATTCAGCAATCAGGTGAAACTTTTCCATTTTCTCTTTTTTTTTTTTATTTAATTTTTTTTTTACTCCCTCTTTTCAAGAAGTTGCAGTAGGTATAACGCAAGGGAGGAAATTCACGTTCATAAAGAAGCTTCGAGTAGTTCAAGTTCTATTTTCCAATTTACCTCTCATACCATTCGAACTTTTTACCTCCAATTATAATCCACCGATCCCAGTATTCATACGTGATGAAATTTGATTAGAGAAGAAAAACGAAAAATTAGGATAATTACCGCGTGCCTATTCGCCCAACATATTATGCAGCCAGGTCAGTTCAAACGGATTATTTATCGCCCTGGATTCTCTGTTATGCTTCGTACTCGAAAATCGATTTGGTATCACGGTAAATTAGGCAATCGTCGAATGATCAGTTCGCCTAGCAACCGCAGGGAAGGAAGGAATTCGCTTTGGCTCAGGATCAGCCCTGTTCCAATTCTATGGCAGGAAAATTCCGTAATTTAATTCGCTAACGTTTATGTATGGATCAGTTCGCTAAATTTCCCAGGTCTGCTTCGCCACAAGGATTCTCGGAGTTAAGGTCCATCTCTGATCCAGCCCACGGATTTTGGTATTATATCTTAGTACCTATACTACAAGTACCGAGTTTGGGTGCCCATTCACCCGGCTGCAAATGACGGGACGAATTATTATTCTGGTATGCATATTATTGCCCCTGTATCCGTGCGGCCCGTGGGCAATACGCCCTGAAGACGGTGAGATTTATCAGGCAATAAATTCCTTGGGGAATGATCGTTTGTCTTTGAATATTCACCGGTTATACGTACTCATAGGTTGGTCGGTATTAGTTGATAAGAAAAGAAAAGAAGAGGTCATTTACCTTAACGAAAAGTTGGTACAATGCGAAATGCTCGCGTGACTGAAAAACTTTGTTTGCGGTTTATATAGTTAACGTCGAGAAAATGAGAAGTCAAAAGGATTATTCTACCTCGAGGATAATCTGTCTGAATTTTCTAATTCGTTGGTTCAAATTTCCTCGACTAATTTTCAATTATTTATAATCAGAATAATACCAGTCGAGATTATTCTTTACGACTTTAGGTATTTTATGTAGAGAAGCGAAGAGGAATGAAGAAGCGAAGCAGATACGAGAATGAAGCAAATTGCGCGAAGATCTGATACGCTTGCAAGATGGATTATGGAACGTCAAGCGATTCGATCAATTGCACCCTATTTGACAAATCGCAGTTAAATCTTGAGTTGTTAAAACTGGTGAATACATACCGAGTCTTAATTGAATGAATTTGAAAAGTTTATTCGAGTGGGGAGTATACCCCGCGAGTTCATAACTATTAAAAACTTAATTAAAAGTGAACTATTTAACGGTAATACAGCCGACGAGGTTGAAGAAGGAAAAGGGAGGTTTATAACTTTTAAAAGCCGACTTACCTCGACGTTCTACCTACTACGCTCGCGGTATCATCACGGATTATCTGCCCAGCCTGGACGTACACATACAGTGCAAGGTTCTATCTCCTCGGCTCTTAGTAGTAGTTACTTCTTGGCTGATTGGAAATTTAAAAGAAAAAAAAAAATTGATCTTTGAACGCTGCAGGATGAAAAGAAAAATCGCTGATACGAATCGAGTATCATTATACCCCTATGAGGCATGTTAACTCTTTCTATAGACTGAATCCCGTTTATTTGCACCCCGGTTCGTTGAATAGAAAATCAAAATTCCTCGTGCATTTATCAATCGGAGAAATAAAAGTCGACTGCCTGCATTAAAAGTGGGAAACAGGATTTTGAAAGATAAGGGAATCGGTGTGTGCCTGGAATGGGTAGATCGTAGAAACGTTGTATGTTTTCTTGCATAGTATGCGATGAGACTATATATACTATCGGACTAGAGACTTGGCGGCTATTTCCTGTTCCGGTCAGAGCACCACTTTTGTTTTACCTTCATTTCCGGTCTGCTTTCTACCATAGAATTGCTATACCCAGATATACATCCCAGACTACTGCTCGACCGTTTACCATTTGCCATTTGCCATTTGCCATTCGCTATTTACCACACAATGTAGGAGCCTTTTCTATCCCCGCAAAGTCTAGGGGATATTTATTCCTCCCTATATACAAATTAATATGTATACATGCGTATGTGTATGGGTATGGGGTAGAGGGGTAGAATTCCGCGCTATTTTACAGTTCCGAGTTTTTTTTTTTTGTTATTTTTAAAACCAAACCACTCCATGCACGACCACTTTCATTCCCTCGGTATTCCCCCATGCCATTGCCTAGTGTATAGGCACGTCGTTATTGTACGACTTTTGAATAATGAGCTTTTCCGGGCAATGGTGGAGAAAAAGTATAATTTATCTTTCGTTTAGATTTTACACTGCAGTATCACGTATGTCTATAGAGAGCATAAATTGGCTGTGTTGAAATCCGATCAGGAATTATAAGATATCGTATATAACATCGTATATAATTACCTGCGATATCCTCAAAGTTTCGCAATTATAAATATCATAGTATAATTATCCAGAATCCGACTCACCGTCTTCGGTCAAAATTATTTACCCATATACTCTGGTACGCTAGAGTGAAATAATGTCGGATATTGCGTTAACCGTTCCCAAGCGAACTTGGCTAGCCTCGAGCTTCAATTATGCCCGAAGCTTCTGGTGTTGAGTGCTAATACATAAGGCGGCGATAGAACCAGTACGTATATACTCATGCATGATAGATCCTGCCGAAGTGTGTCTTGTGAGAAATATAGACACGAGAGAAAGGATTGGTTCGAACTGTGAAAAACTTTTTTGGAAAACGGACGAGTTTGAGAGTTTCGTTTAATTCTTTGATTTCGTTTTTTTTTTATTCCCATTTTCCTCTTCATTTTTTTCATCTACCAATGCACCATTCTTCTACGACTTCTCTCCTTTCTATTTTTGTGCGTGTCTCTTTCTCTCTGTCTCTACCTGAAAGAAGAACAGTTCCGAAACCCCGCGCTATCGATGAACTCTACGGAAGACCTAGTTGCACCGATATATGATTGAAGTCGCACAGATAGTAGTGATAATAAGAATGAAGATAATAATGATAACAATAATAATAATAATCACAATAAACCCGGATTGGAAATTTACTCGCGCGCGTGCGAGCGAATAAAAGACTAGCAATACTCGATCGATGTGTGTATGTTCGTCGCGGGAACAAAATGGAATGTGATTGAACGAAACGAAATAGAGAATGGAGAATGGAAAATGGAAAGGTGTGGGTGGACTAGCTCAGGTGTCTGTGTGGATATGAAGATTGTAGAAATAATTAGTAATCCCATTGCGTGTATGAAAAGAGTGGAGGATAGAAAACTGACTAGTTAGTTTAGGAAGAGTTTGTTTCGTTTCGAGATCGAAAGTGTATGCAACGAAGTTTGAAGATGGGGTTAACCGCGAGTATCGTTCCAGGACTTGAATCGTGGGTTATAAATTATTACCCCCTTAACTTAGTCTTCTTTTTATATTCGAACGAAGATTTGTATATAAACGCTATACCTTATCGTATTATCTTTCGCTCTGTAGAAATTAGGAGCAAAGCTTTTCCCACCAGCTGTCTTTTCTGGTTTTCCTTGTTTTTCGTGTATAATCCAAACCCACTAAATGGAGGGTCTTCTCTTCCTCGGGGGCACGGGGCTGGCGGTAGGTGGGTTGCGAATTAATTAAGAAAATTAATGCAAACAAAGGGGCACTCGCGATGTTAACTCTCTGTAGTTTAGCGAAAGAAAATGGAATTAAATTTGCCCCCAAAACGTTAGATTCGTTTCATTTATATACATCCTTCTACACGTGTGGGGTGAAATTATATTTTTTTTCCTCCTAGGGATTTTCAATACCCATATAAGGGTTGGGGAGAATAAGAAGGGAAATTATATTGTTAGCTGTGGCAAAGCCGTCGCCTTAGATCTGTAGAAATCGCGAGAGAAGACCGGTTGAATAGAAACGACAGAATGCTTGCGAGGGAGTGTGCAAGGGAGGAGAGACGAGATTCAAGCTACGATCAGCGACGTTCGAGTGGGTATCAGATTTTACGAGGAGCTTTACGCGATGTTAGATCGACGAGATTTTGCAATATCGAAATTGCCGCTCGGTTTTACAGCTCAGATTTACCACTGGCTGCCCTCATCCCATGACCAACATTCCATACACACACACACACATATATACATGTATATCCATTTATATCTAAAAGGGAAGAATTAAACTGCGAAATCCCTACGACTGATCGAATTTCAGATCTCCACCTACGTATACTGAACTTGTCGTCATAGAGAAACCTGGTGAGATTGTAGATAACTATTCGCAACTTTATCGTAGGGAAATGATCGCGTTTCGCATGCTGTGCGTTTGATAAAGCATATGCGTTATTTTATTTCCATTTTCACCAAGAACTGTGAGATGACTGTGCGTGTAATCCTGTGTCGTAAAGTCTTTGTTATAAGCAACAAAAAACCGAAGTAGGTAAAGTTATACATAATGCATGATAAGCAAGAGAAAAACAAACGACTTTTTGATTAGACGGTTGGCTTCCTGTTCCTGGCATATACCAGCTGTGAGTAGCAAGAGTAAAAAATAAAAAATAAAACTTGACAAAAAAAGTAGAAAGAAAGAACGAAAAGAACAAAATGAAGTAAAAAAGCGAAACGAGGGAAGGCCGAAAGGAAAGTAAATATTTCAGTAAACTCCAAATATTCGGATTTACTTGTATGAGAAATAAAAAGGATTAGGAGGGTATCGCAATTTGTCGTTTTGCAAAATTCTCTTCATATCTTTCTCCTTTTTTTTTTTTTTATAATAAACGGAATATTTCTTTCGTCTCCTAAATCTTCCGAGCTGTTTCCACCAGTATTTGTACGGTATGTGACTGCGACACGGTTGAAAAGACGAAGAGAATTGAGAACGCGGGGGTGGAATGTGGCTGGATATTCAGAGTTCAAAGAAGCCGCACTTAATCAGTCCTTTCATCCCTTATTCTGGACGAAGTCATTTGAATGAGGGCTAATTTTTATTTAGGGTTGAGCGACAGGAATCCCCTCTCAACCCCCGTATTCCTTTCCCCACACCAGTTCTCTCTTTCTCTCCGGGGCTCCCTATCTGTGTCGACTCGACCCAAGAGAGAAAAGTTAGCGACCCTTGTCAGCCCCGAGGCCCCTTAACTAAGTTCGATTCGCACTGGTGGTCAACTTGTATCAGATATCATGATACGAATTCATCATCGTCAAGTGGCGATCGCGGCGAGATTAATAGCGCTTTTTAATAACGGCGATGATTTGTGAAAATAGGTAATTTCGGGTTACAGATGGATCAGAAGTGAAGAATAGTTGAAATAAATCTCCGATCATACCCGTTGATCTAGAAGGCATTGAGCACCGTATGGAATTTCGCGTTGACAGGCGGTGGCCCCCGGTCGTATCGGCCTCCGCAAGAGCGATCGTTCCTATAGTGAACAAAAACCAAAAACCGAGTTTTCCCTTTCGTCAGATTAATTATTTAGCCGAATTCTTTCATCGGTTGAAATTCGAGATGGAAATAAACGACGAGTGAAACAGGCTACCGTTTTGCATTATTTGTATCATCCTCGTCAGACCGAACTCCTATTCCGTACTAAATGAATTTTAAAAGAGAGAGAAAACGCGAAGGAAAAAAAAGAGGAAAAACCTCATTACAAAGAGACTTTCCAGACCTTCTGCCAAACTAAATTAACGAGCCTACTGTGTTCATTTTTCTTCATTTACGGTTCTTGCGGCTCTCATTTATTCCGCAGTTATTTCGTAACTGTAAAGACCGGTATTATCAAACGCGAGATGTAATTTCGAATTACCACGTCCGGCGTCCGGAAAAATTCAGTATCCGTCACTCGATAAACGTGGGTCAGTGGATCGTAACGTTTCGTTTATTACAAGCCTATCCGAGAACTTGGGTCTGCGGCGTCGAGAGGCAAAGAAAAGGAAGGAGAAATTAGCTTAAAAAGCGGAAAAATTATAGGCTTAAAATAAGTCCTTAGCTGTTGAGTGTTATAAATTATAATAATAGTTGGCGCAAGTTTAGCTCTCAGTTCTCGACTATAACCGCTTTTTCTCAGCATTGTAATTCCATTTCTTCTGTAGCCCAGACTAGCTCTAATCGTAATTGCACCTACTCTCGTATCTTCTTGAAGATTTCTTTGAGAATGTTAATAACGAAGAAAATGAAAGAAAACTCGTGAAATCTCTTTGTATGTGAGAAAATAAGGAAAAATGATTTGACACGAAATCACGGTGAGTTTTACCAGGGTAAAAATCTCCTCTTCGAAAGGGGTGTTTCCTGCCCCATGAACCTAGCCGTAGCTTCTTACCTTCCTAATATCCCCCATCGTCTGACTAAACTGTTACTGTTATCACTCGGCGCGTTTCTCCTAACCGCATACGTATACACGTAGGGAATATCCCTATATATGTAGCTACTACGTCCGCAGAGGGCAGGCAGGCACTTCGTTAGCCGGGTTTCCGCGTTAAGTCGAGTGTCATTAGTTTGTCTGACTAAATAAATGACCATTTCCCTCCCTTGCGTTCGGTAGTTGTATATAGGTGTAGGGTGTAAGTCTAACACGTTTCACATTAGAACGAGGGAAATACCTGAGCATTTGGTTAAATTTGAACAGAAATATACGACCGATCGTACGTAATTCATTTAAACAGCTACAGGTACGAGACAACGAATCGCGGTGGATTTAAATCCACACGATGCACGTGCGGATGCAGAATAGATTTATGCCGCGAATTAAATAACACCGAGCTACTCGCCTGTCTATTCGATGAAATACGTGGCTGAGACAAATCGGAGCTGATTTTCGACTCGAGGGCAACTAAGCACGTCGTGAAATGAAATGAATAAGAAAATTTTCACAGAAGAAGAAGAAGAAGAAGAAGAAGAAGAAGAAGAAGACGAAGAAGAATGAGGAGGTCGCGGCGGCGTTCAAGACTTTATTTCAGTTCGATAGGTCGACTGAAATACCGGGCTGATTCGAGTCAACGAAGCTGCAGCAATGGCATAAGGACGAGATGGAAACGTAAAGGCAAAAAAAAAAAAAAAAGAAAAAGGAGTAGAAAAATTATGTCAAGTTATTTCTAGCTGATTTATTTCCGAAGTGAAGAAATTTTAGCGAAAGAACCAGCTCCTCTCCTACGCCTACTAATTAGGCCGAGGAGTAAAGATGGATCGGAAAATATATCTACTTTGATTTCAATCTAAGGGAAAGATTTTATCGGACAGAAAAATCTTACGATATCTTCTTCGTCTTTCTGTCTTACTTGGAATCTTACGACAGGCGAGGTAAAATAGCTTGTCATCGGGTAATACTTATGGTCGCGATAAATAATCGTTTTACCTCTATCCATCTATCGTGGGTAGTAAAAAAAAAATGTAATAAATAAAAAATATAGATACACAGGTTCGTGTATATACACGAGTATAGATACACACCAGTTTGAAAGCAACGATAAATTCAGCGAGACTTTTATTTTCTGCGTATAGGTAGGTATAGATTTGCCAAATTACGAGGGTAAAATGCTGCAGAATATTTGCACCGTTAGATCGTTCGATGGTTCGATGGTAAACAGGATTTTCTTTTTTTTTTTTTTTTTTTTTTTTTTAACGTTCTATATATTCGTTTGGATTTTGTTTCAGTACGATTCGAATCTACGGATATGAATTATTTAATATTCCTCTAAAACTCGACTGTATATTCGTATAGATAAATGATTGATGTAGCCAACCCAACTTTAGCGAAAATATACCTTGAAAAGAAACAAAAAAAAAAAATGGAAAAAGTTTATAGGTGAAATTTTTTTTCACCGTTAACCGAGGGACATATTCTCCGATCGTGTACCCTCAATATATATATACCTATATATAAAGAAATAGATTGGTTCTTCGATAAATCAATAAACGGCAATCAAATCGCACTTTTGTATTCGCGTCGAAGGGCTTGATATTGATATTTTTTTCATTTCTCCACGTATATAGGTACCTGGTATAGAATCAATCGCGGGTATCGCTTAACCATATATTGTTTACATAAGGGTCCTTCGGGGAATTTTTCTCTTTTCACTTTCCTCCTCCTTCCTCCATTCATTCATTCATTCATTCATTCATTCATTCGTTCATTTATTTATTTATTTATTTTATTTCGATTTGATTTTGTTTCTCCCTCGAATCAATCGTTTTTTTCAATCTTTCCTACAGCGCATTGATAGCAATAAGAATTTTCTCCCTCGGTGTTCTTTGATCGACGAAGAATGAAATAAAAATGAAACGAAAAATTTAAGGGTATGTTAAAACTATCACTCATATTTACTCAGTCCTCGACATTTTTACAATAAACTATAATATTGTCAATACCATGGCTATAGCCTCTTCTTTTTCTTATCATTGAGCTAATATCCAACCGTACGGATTATAATTTGTTCGCGATGAATTGTGCGAATTATAGTTTAACTAAAAGCGAGTCGAGTTGCGTTCTGTTTCTCTCTCAAGAGAGTCTAGGACATGGGTCTTATTCCTGGGTTAATTTCAGCATGACTTCAGGGCAGGGTATAGCGTACCCTATACGTACGTGAGCATCTAGTACCGTAGTTTTTAATCAGTAAAAGCCCTCGCAACTCGTTACCTGCTACTTCCTACCTGCTGGCTGAGTTTCCGAGACGAAACACGTTCATATATACCCTACGCGGAACACTCTATTTCATTCAAATTATATTACACCATGTTTAACGCTGCAGGCTCACAAAGTTCGCGGTTGACCGCCTTTTCCCAAAACCACACAAGTTTCGCCAGAGAATCCTGAGCCCCGATGATCCCCTAGGGTATCTCGACTGCATCGTGTTGATTTATGTTCAAATTTACAATCCTCGAAACTCGAAACTAATGAAAAGAAATGAATGAAAAAAAAAAAAAAATGGAACGCCAAGATATTTCAAACAAGATAATAATATGTCCGTATTATGGGTCCCAAAATTTTTGTCCTGCAAAATCCTTTCTTTCTTTCTTTTCTAAAAAAATGTCTGAGTAATACAACGCGAACATCGAATATATAGGTGTATATAAAAGGGTGTAGAAATTTCCCATCTCGGTAAAGGGTTGAATTTTCCTAGGCGTAGTTGTCGAATAGCGGAATATACCTAGGTACGTAACATTCGCCCCTAATATTTTGGCCATTACCTAGTCGTATCCGGCTCGTATCCTGACCCAAGCTATAAAACATATAACTTGATGTACCCTGCAGGAGCGGGGGCTACATAATCGTGCATAATAATTATGATGTCATCAATTACCACGCGGTTCGTGACGTTAATGTTCGACCGTGTGACCACGACAGGTCCTTGTTACTACAACCAGTTAAACTATGTATTTAAATAGCGTATGTATGAAATAGTGAACAAACTCGTTCAGTTTCATCAAATCCAAGACCCTTTTCCTCATTTTCCAAATCTCAGATGAAATCTTAATTTCTTAATCAGAAGATATGAAGAAGAAAAGGAGTCATGCAATATTCGCCGAGGTATTATAATGTCACGATAGAAAATGAAATCTCGTGTAAATAAGAAGCAAAGAGTTAATCATTTTTATAACAACGAATTCTTTTCCCTGCAGTCTGATGCCTTTGTACATGCCCGCGTAATAATTCAGTGATAAAGGATCTTGATTCAGCAGAAGTTTAAACGAAATTATTAAATGCCGTAGGCTAGGTACTCCAGTATATATATATAAGGCTTAGCAAGAAACGGGTGCGAAATTATTCATACAAACTTCGAATCGTTGGTGAATAAAGAAAACATTATACGAGTGGTACAGGCAGATATAAAACTGTTATAAAATATATTCGAAAAAGTCAAAAAAAAAAAAAAAAAGAAAAAATAGAGTTAATAAAAAACTGCACAGTTTTCTCGAGTTTTTTTAATCTTATGAATCGGTAAATAGCATTCGTTGATGTGCGAAAATAATTTCCGTTGGTTCTACCTGAAGAATAGCTTTTTCGATTCAGTATTCCTGTTTTATTTATTTTTTCTAAAAAAAAAAAAAAAAAAAAATACGTCCACACTTTTTATCTTCATACTTTGTTGAAGCTTGCTGTACCCTGCGTCAAATAAAATCGAGCGAAATTCAGGGTAGAGAGATTGAAATAAGTGCAAAGATGTATATTTATGCAGGTGTACAAAAGCTCTATTTCATAGGTTACAACCAGGTCGGATAGAGGGAGCATGAAATAAAGAAGCGATGTAGAAAAGGGAGCGCCGTATAGCTAACTCAAAATTGGTTGAAACTCGTGCCAAGAACGCCCCAAGCCGATCCGGCAGCTTTCAGTGGGAAATACATGCGACTCGGCTAAAGAGCTTTATTTGGTTCTCTCGGCGGGGAAATAAGAATAAGAAAACGAAGACGAGAACGAAAACGAAGAAGAGGAAAAATAAGAAGAAGAAAAATAAGAAGAAGAAGAAGACGGAGTAGTGAGAGCGCGAACTGCCTCTTTGCAGAATACCGAGGTAAAAATGCACGGTGAAGTTTTGGCGGTGGTAAGATCCCGTAAAAACGCCTAAACTTTCTTGGTATCTCTTGCAAGTATATAAGGTAGGTATGCGAAAAGCTCGTAGTTTCCAACGTCGCGTCGGTGAATTTCGCTTGCCTCGGGGCACGGAGAGAAGGATTGGGGCTGCTAGCCACCCCGAGGATCACGAAACCCTCGAATTATACTCGTAGTAGAGATAAAAGGACATACTTGGTTAATGCGAGAAAGGGTCAATAGCAAATATCATAGAATGAAAGGGAGGGAAAAATAAGTACCTGAATTTTTCGAATCACGCGATACAAGTATAGGAATGATTAGCGGAAAACGGAAATAGAGAAAAGAAAAATGGCTAATTGCCGGGCTGACGTCTCGTCGAATCGATTGTTTGTTATACTTTTAGGTCCAGAAGGCAGTCGGTAATTGGTGGATCGAGTTGGATGTTGTTTAAGAAGAAAATCTGGGCCTTCGAAGAACCGAGGAGTCAGATATAGCGTCTTGTTCTCGTTCTTATTTTTATTTGGTATACAGTTCAATAAATTGTATCTCTCTAATGGTTTAAAAGATCACTCGCCCGTACGAAGAGTATATCGAATGAACTCCACACCGCAGGGTATATCCATAAGTAGAATGTGAGGAAGATTTTCCGGAAAATATCTACCTCAAGGTTTTCAACACACGAGAAACTTGATCCACAATATTCACGTTTCCAGTATCAAAGTACACCAGCCTCTACACTGACTTAACTCGTTATAGAAGCGTAGAAACAATACGCGTTATACTGAAATATGATCAAATATTCGCGTATCTAGTTTACCCTGTCAGAAAAAGAAAAAATTACTCTGATATCCAGCTCCAGTGATTCGTGGGAATTACATTCGAAATTAGGTCAAAAATAATGAAAATCAAAGTAAAGCTGAAGCAAACGCGAAGAATATACGAAGACAATAGATTTTATTTCGATGCCCGACCCCCTGCGGTAGAAACATAGATAAATATCTCTCGAGTTGGTGCTGTTGGACTGTCCGACATGATACACCGAGCTTACCGTCAGTTATATAGTATTTGCTTTTGCTTTTGCTTTTGCTTTTGCTTTTGCTTTTGCTTTTGCTTCTGCTCTTGGGTTTCCCTCGAGCGGCGCAGTTTACCGAGGTAAAACCGGAAACAGTACTAGTTCAGTATACAGAGAAGCGGAAACAATGCGATTAGTTGGGAGGCATGGATGCAGGATTTGGAAGCACCGCAGGACATGATTTGCGTTGTTCAAAACCGACAGATAGTGTACGGGGATACATGGTGTATATTTTGTTAAAAACCGAGACTCGCGGAGTTATAGGAAGACTATGTTTTCTTTTTCATTCTTTCATTTAACCCCTTATCGTACCAGCTGTAATAATTATTCATGAATATGTGAATTGGAGGAAAATTTAGAGGCGAAATTTTACCTCGAGAGAAAATAATAAATTCTATATACATCTGTAACATCCTCTATGTATATACCTGGTAAAGAATACATTTGAATATTTATAGGGATTAGGGGAAGGTATTACCGTTTGTATTTTTTTACAAAACACAGGTACAGGTAGGTCGCGTACCCCATACCTCCCCTCGACTCAAAACCCGTACGACTTCACTTCAATTCTTGAAATTGAATTCAACCGAATGACGTCAAAGTGCCTGTGTAACACTCGCACAACTCTTTACACACCGCGTTATACGCAAATACGCGCAACGTACGCCGGTTACAGAACGAGAGAATGAGAGATAAAGCGTAACGCGTATATCTGGAGGAATGCAAATTCCTTAAATTTCAATAATAAATTCACTCCCCATCCGAGTATCGTCCATGTCGTAAACATCGGTTGCACACGTAACAAACCAACCATCTCCCACGTAGCCAGTAACCCCAGCAGCGTTACGAGTAATGCTTCACTAGCGTTATACGTTTATTCAAATTACTGTATAATTCATTGCTGCGGGTCGAGAGGGTTGGGTACTAGATGTTTTAATGATACGTACTTACGGTACATGTATCAGTTTTTTTAAAATACGCGGCACGATTTCACATCGTTCACATCGTACTTGTACACGTTACGAACTTGTCATTGCTCCAGGGCAAAAAAGCCCGACCATCAAAGGGCTGGTGGGTATATATTGAAAACCGTTTTTGTATATCTAGCCATCCCAGAGGCAGAGTTCAGCTGTAAATGAATGTGGTGGTATAGCCCGAGGTGTGATCATCAGCGGTGGAAAGCTCGGGACCGAAAATAAAATGAAAATGAAAAAAAGGAAAAAAAAAAAAAAGGAAAAAAGGAAAGGGAAGGAAGAAAAAAAGGAAACAATAAAGTCAATGAAAAATAACTAAAAATAGAAGAAACGAAAATGGAAATAGATCGATTCAGCTCTCTCCCTGGACTCCCCAGAGCCCTGCATACCTGTATACCTCTATACAAACCCCTGTTACAAATAATGGCCGTCTCTCAATGCTCCATCCCTCGTTTGACGCGGGGAAAACGAACAAGGTTACATACATACCACACGTATCTCGTTGTCAGCTAAATTGCAGTTTCACTTTGCCCGACACCGAGCAAACCTTTCATACGTTTCCTACTACTGCGAGAAAAAAAAAAAACCTGTTTTATGAATCGGCTTTATGAATCTGATGGACTCGGGAGAATCTTTCACCTAGCTATAGCTATGTGTGATATTAAGAGAACGTGACGGTTCGAATCTGAGGAAACACGTTCTACGGTCTAGCCGGGTTGTCGAAGGAGAAAGAAGGAGATTCTGGGTAAATTTATTAAAACTATATGCCCGATTTATCCCAGTTTCGTTTGAATAGAACAATCCATCAGCACTGGGTAAATAGACGGAAGGGGGTTGGTCCTGGAAGCCTTGAGTACCTACCCATACCCACCTATCCACCCCGGTCTTGGAATAAGAGAAATAAAACATTCACCGGGTGAAAGAGAGTGGCGGATGGATAGAGGAGGAAAGTGAGTTTTAGAGTGACGAGAAAGGGTGCCGGTCGAGGGGGTTACGTCGTGGGCTCTGGTGAAATAAAAATACACAACCTACGCAGGGTCTCGGCAAAAGTATTAAGTGAAGTATCCTGTTACAGGATTTCTGCCGTATGAATTTTATCACACTGCTTCTTTTTTTTTTTTTTTTCGTCTCCTCGTTTTTTTCACCCCTATTTTTATTTTTATTTTTTTCTTTCTTCCGTATATCGTAACGTACCCTAAATCGTCGCGTCGCGTCGTTTATAATCGCGCTTAACGTGTGAAGGGTGTGAATTTTCTTTGTCAAATTATACATATCCGTAATTCAGACATTTCGCCAAAGTGTCTATCTCGACGCACGACTGTTGGACGATTTTTCTTCAGTCTTCTTCCTTCTCTCTTTTTATTCCAGATCGAATTATCCTCGACGACGCAAACGGTCACGGTTGTCCGAATTTCTTCAAAGGGAATTCCGCCAATAGGCAATTGCCTGCTCTTATCGTCTTGATGAAATTATTTTCCCGATTTTATGATCGTATTGCACACGATATACGATAGAAAATAAGTACCTATCACATAAGAGATGCTATTTTGCAAGGCTCAAAAGTTCGCGCACCTTGTTCTTACGGGAATTTTTTGCCACACGATTTGAACTATAGTCGTGCGGTAAAATGTCGAGAAAACAAAAAATGGATAAAAAAAGCAGGGTTAGATTTCATTCTTGAGTATAAATAAGAGAGAAGTAGTATAGAATGTAACGGGGTTGAGCGAAATGAAAGGTAGAAAACGATCCAGTTTATCTTTCGATATCCGGCCCGTTTCCATGCACAGATAATGAAACATCGAAAGCTCTACGGGGGTCGTAGAATCCTGAGAATTTCTTTTATCAAAGTCAACGGGGGCTTGATTTACGCTTATAAAAGCGTCAGATATATAATACCGCATTCGCGTGTCGTTATTTATTGGCCTCGCTCGCACGATGTATATTAATGACAGAATGATCATGAAATAGAAATAGAAATAGAAATAGAAACAGAAATGGAAATATCAGCCCAGATGCAGAAACGAGGTGGACGACAGCAGGCCTTATGCCGAGAGCAGATTTCGCCCTGTCGTTTCTCCTATCAGTTATGCTATACGGTAATCGTTGGGGTGAATATCGAGTTTCGATTTAAACGATTACAAGGGTCCGGGCTATTGGTAGGTATACCTATACTCCCGGTCCATACATACCTCGCGGTAGTAAATCATAATTCGTTTATAATTAAGGTAATTAATTACTAGAACGTCCGATAATAACAATGTACCTACCACAGATTGTGAACTTATACCCAGCTAACCAAGTGCAACTAGCATTAGTATTCAGGGTAGGTTTTATATCGCTTTTGGATCTAAATCGCCCACCCGATGGTGCGCGCCTGGGTCCCTCGTGCGTGTTTGTAAATCGGCGACAAATTATAACCGGGAAATAATAAACGAGGTAGAAGCGTACAGAATTTGAAGGTCTATGAGTTGGGTTTACTCGGCACGTTTACTCACGTGCGGGTGATTAGGGCCGGTCCTGGTCCTGTGTTTTACCTTTGTTTTTCGCGCTCCTTATACCCAATTACCAGGAGGTTATACGCCGCGTCGCTAAGTTACAAAGTACAAGAATTAATTAGCCGGTTATCGTAATCGGTTGGCCTCCCGAACTTCGCTCGACTCTCCGATCCTCGAAAAGCCCGAAAGCCACAATCCGCGACCCAGTGACCAGGCGGTGAAGTCGTAAATTATTCTCTTGGAATCGTAATTCACGTCCACTCCGTGCTTTTCACGGATAGATAATTCTTTTGTACCCATATAACGCCCCGGCAAGCTATATTTTCGGTGGATATTAATTTCATTAAATTTTAGAGATAATTTATTATCACGGTTTACTGAACCTAGTGCATGATATAGAAAGAAGAGGGAGATACCGAGACAGAGAAAGAGAGAAAGAAAGAACAAGAACAAGAAAAAGAAAATGAAAAAAAAAAGGAAAGGAAATTTTCAAAAATGATTATGTCAGGCGTTACCCACGATGAGAAATTAAAAAAAAAAAAAGAAAAGAAAACGGCGCGAAAAAACGTAAGAACGATAATCGCCGTTATTTTTGCGAGGCCAGATCCATCCCTCTTTTTTTTTTTGTATTATTATTATTATTCTTATTATGATTATTATTAAGAGTGAAAACAAAACGGAAGAAAGAAGTGAATGAAAAATATTTTAATGAAGAGAAACTCGTCCTCTGACGAGTCTGAGGTGGGTAACGAGGACAGGGCGAAGGTGTGGGTTAGCGAGTTGGAAGCAGCAGACTCCGGGTTTGATGGTCCAGAAAATCGTTTCGTTCGTGCAGTTGATTTATTCGGTACCTGGTGGTCGATCGTTCGTTTGGTTTTTTTTTTTATTTTTTTTTTATTTTTTTATTTTCTTCTTTTTTTATTCATTTCCCTCGTACCCCGTTAAAAAAAAAAAAAAAAAAAAAAGGAAGGGTGAGGTGATGGGGTTTTTCAGGACACCCTCGTAGCTTCCTCTTATTGCATCGGTGGTTGGCAGTTATACGGTCAGCCGTAAACCCCGAAATAAAGCCGACCGATTTGTTAATTTGCGAAAGCGTCGTAAAACTTGGGGTAGCTGCTGCTTCTGCCGGTGGTATGGCAGGGATATCGTTTCGTTTAGTTTAGTTTTAGTTTAGTTTCGCACCGCGCATTTCATACCGCAGCAGCAGGTCTCCCGTTCCTGTTCCTGTTCCTGTTCCTGCTCCTGCTCCCTGGTTCTTCCCGCTTCACCACGTCCCCGACCCAAGGTTTATGGTTTACAAATAATGGAGGTTAAGTGCTTTCCTGCCTGCCTGAGTCTCGTCCTGCAGATGTATCTCTACTCTCAACACGGAGCCGGGGCTACGGTCTACATGCTTCTTCTGCTACACAACTGCCCTCCTTCCTATTTTCATCCCACTCTTACCATTCCCCCCCCCTCCGTCAAGATATACTGTTCCCATTATACATATATATACATATATACATATATACCGAGTGTTTGCTCCGTAGGAATTACCGAACGATTCACCTGCCGTTATATACCCGCAATTTAACAAAGCGCGGCGTTCGCGTCGTTTATGGAGGTATTATACAATTTGTTCCCCCGATACCCTAACCCGTTCGCGAAAATGCAATTTCACCCCGGCTATAGGCGAGGGGTTCGCGGATCAGAATGAAAAGAGAAATCAACAACAATTTCATACATACGAGTTCATATTATCAAGGAATCATATATCACGCGAAATGGAATGGACTGGTTTTAAAACGCGACAGAGTTTTTGATTTTCTTTCCTTTGTTTTCTCCTCTTATTCTCTTGCAAACCCTTAGCAATTATTCTCTTATCTTTTCAATTTATTCAAGAACAATAAAGCGAGATTTTGAAAATGATCCCTTTTTTTTGTATCCGTTCCATATCGTCATTAAGCATTAATTTCTATAGATTTGATTTTTCGTCGCAATGCCCGTTTCTCCCATTCATCTCGTGATCGGTAATGGATATTATTATACCCTGAGTATATTTGATGTAAAAATCCAAGTTCACACTGTATGTGTACATTACGTGTACATATAGATACATGCATAGGTATATATACGAAACGGAAGAGAAAGGGGTGGTTTAATTACTGAAACTGCAATTAATACGGGGGAATCTTATCGCGATGAGCGCTACGTAATTAGGGGATGATCCGAGTCCCCCCCCCGAGTGATACGGTGGGTTTTTAATTAAACTAATGGCCAGTTTAAGCAGGACGCACGAGATGTTATTTTCCTTTAGTTGTAAAAAGCACGTGTTTCACACCGACGCGAGGCTATGTGCCCTTTTCTACCATAGGAAAATATATAACAATAATAATGGTATAAACCATCCCCTCGTCGTCAGCACTAGTCAAAGAGTCACGAAGCCCCGTGGCATGCAGCATGCCGAGCGAGAACGACTGTTTGTCACCCTGCAGGGGCGACACGCGCTCTCGGAATTTTTTTTTTCTTCTTTTCTTCATTTTCATTTTTCTTTTTTGACTTTTTCTCTTCAGCCTTTACAATTTTTATTCCCACCGCCTATTAATCACTCGCTTCAATTACACACGCACTCGTTGAACACCACCATCCCTCCCATGCAGGAAAACTACGTGCATGAAAATCCGCGCCGGCGTGGCTATATGGATAGTATAATACGACATTTCTATAGGTACTGACCACCGGGTCGCAGATGGGAGCTGGTTTTTACTTCAGTTTAGTAGAAAAAAAAAAAAAAAAAGGAAAAGGAAAGAAAGAAAGAAAGAAAGAAAAAAAAAAAGAAAGATAGAACTGTAATCAATTATAAAAGAGAAATAAATTACAAACAAATGATTTACGACTACGCGGCGTTATGACTTGCGGGTATTGCGAATACAGGGATGAGAAAAAGTCAATCTGTCCCATGAAATTACTTTCTATGTATAGGGGGTATAGGTGTGTGTAGATACCTGTGTATATTTGAATACATGTAGAGAGAAAATGTGGTGGAAAAACGATGCTTCGTTTTAGCTTTTATCGAATCCTATACACTCTGACATGCATGTATACATATAGGTAGAAATATATACTCGAATTTATGTACCCACGTAAAATACATAGGTATATGTATATTTGGCTCTGGAAGCTAGCACGACGCGATCATTTCTCCGGCTTTGAATCGACGTCGTTTTTCTTATACCTACCTATCTACGTGTCTGTATACAACGGACGTAGTTTAGATTTAGATTCTCAACACGAATAGGAATTCGAAAAAAAAAAAAACAAATCCGTGAATTTGTTCCGAAATCCATCGGAGTTAAAGTTGGAAAAATAAGAATATAGAGGATAACAGAAGAAACGAATGAAGAGGAAAGGAACTGGCTTTCTATACCCGCGACGATCCTTTCGAAAAATGATAATTATCTTTAGATTAGAATTCAAATTCCAATCCAATTTTCATTCGACAATGAATGTGAAGAATAGTTGAGAGAAAAAAAAAGGGAGGTGACGAAAAAACTTGTCGCCTCAAAGTACCTACATGTATTCATAATCGTATATGTCTGTATAGAAGCTCGGTTTCGTAGCTAGAGATTTTGGTACAATTGTAAAGGTCCGCGTGTACGTGCATAACTGTCAAGACAAACCCCTTTTCACTCAAGTCTCAAAAAACGTTAACCCTAACATATCTCACGCTGGAAGGCCGGCTGTTTCTTGTCGACGTGAAAGTATCCACCGAAGCTAAACCGCGCTAAAAAGACCTCGACGTGTTCCGAGGATTTCTCTCTCCAAGCATTAGGGTAAGAAGCTCAAAGTTCCTCCCCAAAAATACGAAATTATAGAAAAAAGAAAAAATTAACTGAGAACGAAAATAAGTAGGTGCCGGACAGTATATTAGAAATCTTTAAAGAAAGATCTGGAAATGTGCTGCAGTCCGCTAAGGAGATACAGGTATTTTTTTGCACGTCTAGTTCCAGCGTATCGTAATTCGTTTTCTATGTTAGGCAGGTATGAGGTAGGTTTGCATTAAATAGTGAGTCAAGTTTGCGATATGAATATGGTACGGTCAAGGCAACGAGTCAGCCACCGACAGAACGTATTTTGTCCGTGTGCCAGCAATGAACAAAAACGTTTTGTAGCGCCCGGTAGCCGCGGAGATAAAACGAGAGAAACACCCATATCCTATATCCGGTGAATATCTCACCGCATAAAAACGTATAATACCATGTACAGCGTAGGTATAGTGGAAGTAGAAGTATGTACCTACATACGTAGTGAAATTATGGAGCTAGGAGCGTGATATCGCTCAGTTTTTCATCATCTATGTAATTCATGTAACGTATACCTAGATACAGAAACCCGCAATGAATTAGCATAATAATAACCAGATCTAAGATAGGTACGGGCAGGTAGACACATACCCATACACACCCGGACTACTAAAGATTGCATTTCTTTTCACGAAACGCAATTATTCCAACTCTCATAATTTCCGTATGGCCTCGTAGACGAAAGATAGAAGCTAAAGTGATTAAAATCGGTATAATATGATCGTAGGATACTGAACTACAGCTATTTTCCAGAATTCTGGTCAAAGTTGATTAGCTGTACTTGGATTCGAGTAGAATATCACTTACGGCTGAGTAAATTTTCGCTCAATTTCATACACGTTATCACTTGGGTATGGGTATGTCTAGGTACATACAACTGTCTATTATACAGGCTGTATAAATTGAGGAGAGTAAATTTTCTTTAGAAAATATGTTATATTATACAGAAAATTGGACGCATATTTGAATTTACATTCACGCAATCATACGACTATACCTGTCTATCTCTCTCTTTCTTTACGAAGAGTATACACAGTTTACCTTAATTAAAATTCGCTCACGTGTTATTAATCAGAGGCAGGTAGGTAGGTACCTACAATAATTTCCGTAACAAACACAGAGTAGCGAGAGAAATTATCTTTCGTTACGAGCCCCAGTAGCGAAACCCTATTTACATATTATACAATTACGTGTAAAAAACGTAAAAATTAACCGAAGGAAAACTGAACCACATACAGCCTCCCATATAAATCTGGTAAATTTCTATCTCATTTTTTATTTTTTATTTTCTGTTTCATTCTCTCTCCAAAAAACCGCCCTAATTGCACCGTTTAACGTTTGTCGCAATACGCGGCCATGGACGATATTTGCTGTATAAAAAAAAAAAAGATTGACGCAACATTCTTACACCTACCCCTGCCTACTACGCTGCGAGGCAATTAGAGCGTTTTTACTCGTCATCCCTTACGTAAAAAAAAAAAAAAACAAACAAAAGTGGTAATAAAGAGAAGAAAAATTGACGACTCGAGATGTGAACTTCGACCCTGACGCCATCAATAAATCTCCTAGCTAAGTTCTCCGCGAGAAATGATCTGTTTGAAAAAAAAAAAAAAAAAATCAACAATACAAATTGATGATGTAAGGTTGATTTGAATAATTTTGTAAAAAATTATTTAGTAGATACGCGTTAATAAAAACTATATCGACTGTGTGATAAATCAAGTTAAACGATTCGCTCGACCCTTCGATAAAGCCCAGACCTAAAACCGGACTCGGTATATTCCCATAGGAACAAAACAGGGGTATGGGTATGGGTATGGGATGCGTCTGTTTAACGTGGGAACTGTCCGCCTCGGAAGTGTCGCGGGTTGTTCCTATTAATCTCCGGCACTTAATTAATTATTGAATTATCGGTCGTGTTACGGTATCGTAGGTATATTACCCCTTGGAGAATCTGTCCGCTCGTACACGTTTTAGGGTAGTAAATACCCGCGCGGGTCAGTATACGGGGGCAGCAACCTGCTACAGAGTTCAACCACGGAATAGATAGATAGATAGACCAACAAGGGGATGAGGATATATACGTTTCCGATTATAAATCACTTCGTAATAATTAATCAATCGGTAACGAATGCGGGCGACAATAATAATCAACGTTTTCACAAAATATAAGAAAAAGCCAAAAATTGACCACAATAACGATTCTCGAAAATTTTACGAGTGATAATATAATGGACATCTTTATACCCTTTTTTTTTTACACCATACGGGAATTATTCATAGGGATTAATTATTACCGATTGAATGTGAAAAAAATATAGAAAGGATAGAGCTAAGAAATCATGGTGGTTAATTCGATTCGGACGTCTGTTCGGGCCGGCAACTATTCTATCCGCGGATGTCATCCCCATGAATTATTCAGTCGAACATAGGCATGCTAAGGGAGAGAGAGAGAGTGGGAGAGGCTTATTCGTCGAATGACGAAAATCACCCCTTCCCACACTCTCGGTCTTACTCGTTCGAGAATACAGGGAGAGGGTTAAAGTTAGGTAAAGTTAACGATTACGAAGGTGTGAAAATTGACGAGGTTTTGATTCAATTTTCATCCAAACTTTCCTTGCATCAAATTACCAGACGAAGTGTACATGTGGGGGTGTATTATAGCTCGTAATGTTCGGTAACTCGAGAGGCGTGTACTCACGTCACAATACGTCTAGACGTAGGGCAACAGAGCAAGAAACTAGGCTCGGATAACATTGCAACTGACCTAATTACACGGCTGACAGATTCCCACCCCTAAAGCGTCGACATAGACGCCTCTAGAACTATTCTCGTATCTCTCATTGTTCTCGTTTTGGAGAAACGTCGTAGTACTGGATGCGATAGTACAGAGTGAATCTTATCGTCGCGCGGTATATTCGACGAAATTTCGTGAAAAATAATGAACGAAGATTAGAAACGATTCCGAAAGCTATTTTTGGCTAATTAATTCCGGGAGTAAAGTGGGTGGAGATCTTCCGCTGGGAGCAAGACGAGTTTCTATATCCTATGTATGGAAGCCCGAATGAGATATAGGGGGGAAATTGGATGGGCTATAGGGTCTGTCTAACCCGCATCACTGGCAACTCGCTGTCGAGTTTTCGCGGGGTAGATAACCCCTAGAGAACTCTGAGTTTTAGTGTGAAATCAAGTTTAGTGTGGAAAAAAAAAAAAACAAGCATTGGTATAAGTAAAAGTCGGGTCTGATTGACAGCGGCTAAGAAAACGCGACAGTTTCTTACCAGGCATATGGGTGTGACACACAAGGACGTTGAACCTCAATCAGACTTCTAACAGTCGCCTCGAGCGAGAACTATGAAAGTTTAAAAGCTACCCTCATTCGTGTTCTTGACCCGAAAAAAAAAAAATTATTTAAAATTTACAAACCCCTATTTATAGTTTGATAGTGATATTTATTTTCTGTCTCTTTCATTTTCTCATTTTTCTACCCCCTTTCTTTTTTTTTTTTTTTTTTTTTTCGGATCTCGATATCTCGCGATGTGCAGCCGCCCGTTCGCGTATACCGGGATGATAAATAATACTCTGCAGAATCGATACTCAGCTACAACTTCGGAGTGGTAAATACAAAAACGTAGCACAGAGTAGATAGGTACCTAGTTGGATAGGTTTTATGTGTGCAGTCTCATCCGATGGCCGCGGTAAAAGCCCGTGAAAATATATCTACATGCTAGGTATATATAGACCCGGAAATGTTTATCTTGCAGAAACATATTGCCACCATGTTGGATGTGCGGGCGAGCTGCAGTTACAACGAAGGATTTGAGCCGGGCATTGGACTCGAAAACAAAAAATAAAAAAAAAAAGAAAGAAAGAAAAAAAATTTGGGGAAAAATGGGAAAATTCATTATTTTCAAAGACTTCAACGACAGGACAAGTTGCGCGTAGGTAATTCTTTTTAGACAATAGCTGAATCCATAACGAGTATTTTTTACTTTCCGATAATAACAAAGCTGTGAAGATCACAGTTGCAATCAATCACTATCTTTGAAAAGCATCGCATCGCATCGCATCGCATCGCATCGTATGTTCCTATAGGAATGGCGCCGCGAAGCTCTTTCGTCCCCGTTTCAGCTTGGTGGTAGTTTTATTTTTCCCCGAGGCATTTCCGTCCCGAGAATGACGCCTGTCGTATAGAATGTTGTCGATGGAACGAAGCCCGCGGCACGGCGTGGCGCGGGTTTCCCTCAGCCTCAGAATTTTATCAATACGATTACATCGCCGCGCGTTATACATATATACATCGAGTCTCGCAAATTAATTTCACCCCATCTCGTTGGGTTACGGTGCGGAGGGGGTTTAGAAAAATTATCCCGCCCCTATTTTCTGACGAATTGAAAACACGATACGAGCGGATAATTGCAGGAATTAAACCCCTCGGCATAACATACCGAAATGTAAGAGTAATTCCGTCAATTTTTTTCCAAATTTCCAAGTTTCCAAATTTACGAATAACAGAATGTGACTCGGAGTCTGGAAATATTGATCGGCAACTGTATACCTATAACGTCGCCTGCAGCAGGTATCTAGTAATTAATTATACTTTGCCTCCACTAGCACCCGAGGTCCCAAGTCTTATCGGTTCACCGATGCAACCATCAGATTCCCTGCGAGCTTTCTCAATCGCTCTCTTCGCCATCCGCCAACCTATTCATCTATCGCTGAAGCTCCAGCAAAGACACGACGTCTTAACTTCCACGCCTGAGGACACGGACGCGGGACAAAGTCAATATAAATTACCTCGGATCGTAAAGCTCATTTCTATATCATCCGTTTCTCTTGTAAAAAGTTAAAAATCATTTCACGCAGAGATGGCGTTTGACGGAATTAATCGAACGAGTGTATAATTACATAGAGGCGATAAAATTGTTTCAAAGGTTCGAAAAAAAAAAAAAAAAAAAAAACTACAGGGGCGAAAGCAATAGCTATACAATCTGCACGGAGTTCGGGGTGATTCGAGGCAACGTCAGGGTCGGGCTAGGCCGGGTTAACTTGGCTTAGGGTATAGTGAAGGGTACTTCGGCGATCGGGCACTCGAGGGATTGAGGTCTCAACTGAGGCGTAATGGCCTAGTTTACAGTACCAGTTTACCCTGGCACAGTAGCAAAACAGCCACGCAGCAGAACGCTTTATCCGCCACAATATCCGAGAGGTAACTAGGCGCCTAGGTAGGTCTAACATTTTGCGGCAGGATCTGACCCCTTCGCATACAGTTGTGGCCGTTTCCGTCCACTCGAGGTCGAGTGTTAAATCAAATCACTCCACGGACGAAATGCAGTGCGAATCTTATCGTGCTGGTGAACGCCTCTCCCCTCTCTCCTCTCCCGCTTTCTTCTCCCGAGTTGAACCGAATTTCTAATATCGGTATAGATAATTGTCGTATAAACTGACCGATGATAACGACAGCCGCAGGTGGCTGAGCTTAGCTTTTAATCTTTCCGAAAATACCGGAGTGATATAGGGCCCCGTGGGTTTGGGGTAGATTTAATCTGTAACGGGACATTGGTTGGGCAAGGTCCTTGTATTTCGGAGGTTGTTTTGTACCGAGGTTAAATTATAGCCACGTAATACGGGGGGGTTGGTTGGTTTTAGAACGTCTTTAAAATAATATCAAGATGTATGAATTATCTTTCAGTCAGTTACTGCGGGGTTACTGAGTTACGATAATGTCTTCGAGAGTTTACCCGACTAGCTGCAATTAGAGAAAATTAATGGAAGCACCCGGCACTTTGAGGATTAATCGGGTCGGTTGAGAAATATAGCTATTTTTTTTTTTATAGAAGTTTAAAGCTGATTTTTCGCTTTCAAATTGAGTTCTCGCGTTTAGGAAATGGGAAATCTGTCGAAACAAGCGAATTCTGTCGAATTATTATTTTCGTGTATTTTCGACGGATACCGGAAATACACGCGGCTAGCAGGTATTACTTTTATTGTACCCTTTGCCCCGTTGAATTTCAACGCGTTTCGACGACCCGCGAACTTCCACGCTTCATTTAAACACCATACATACTGTCCCGCCCCGTTATCGCGCCTACACTAGCTTACTTGACACAATTTTTCCGACTCACACGGGGTCCAGGTTGTCCAGGCGTGAAAAAAAAAAATACCATGGAAATGCCAGCGACCGTTAACCCGTTACCGGTACATTAAATCCCGTAGGTATAATTTTTATTCGAAAAAAATCCCCAAACTCACGGCCTATAATGCAACCCTCAAATTCGAGCGTGAAACTTCGCTATGGATTTTAATCCGGAGAATTTGTAATTTATTTTTATTATTTTTGAAATTAGGGTATAATTTCACTCTGATAATCCGTTGAACCGGAAGCCGCGTTTTTTTTTTTATTCCTGTGGTATTTGACGTTGAGGAATTCTCTCACCCTTGTGGTATATTACGATCTGATAGTAATGGCATTATTTTCTGATGTCAGGGTGGCGCCGGAGCCCCCCACCCCTGCCATATTCATCTTCACATTTTTACGGTTTTACAACTTTTTCAACGCCTCGACGAAGCGACGCCTACGCAGACTACGCGCGGCGTCCCGATGCGTTGAGGTAACTTTCTTATCTTCCAAGACTCACGGGCCTGTTGATACAATATTCAACTTCCCTTCCCTCAGCTACCATCTTCCCCCAGATATTCACCCCGTAAATTCGAAGCGCAAAAAAAAGTGGCCAACTTCTATTTTCACTCCGTGCATATTTCAGATTTTTCTGTCGACCCCGGCTATATACACCCTGCGAGAAATACCCTTCCCAATTTTATTCATGTATGAAAATTATTCACAGATCTTACGACTAATGACAGTTATGAGTGACGTCCAGATGACGTGTCAATCTCCAGATCGGATGAAATTCTTGACAAACCATTAGAGTGAAAATGACGGCATTATTAAGGCGTATAGCCGTGAAATATTGAAAGCTGATGAAACAGTATTTACCAATTTTACCGGAACAAGGAAATCCCAGGGACCTGATCCCCCGATGGTATCGTCAGTTCTAATTGAAGAATAAACACTCACCTGAAACATAGGGAAAAGGAGAAAATATTAATGAACGTATATAAGAAAAGATGCATCGAATTATATACAATATATATAATATAATATATACGTTTGATATATGGTAGAAGATTAAGTCATATATTCTCGTCAAGCCAGGGCATGTTCTCTCACTCGGGAGTGGAGCGGAGTGGTGAAGATATTCTAAAGACGTGAATTCTCTGCGGTTGAAATACTCGTCGAATGGGGTTCGTGGGGGTGGATTGTTACCGTCATACGACTACGTCGTTTGAGCCGCAAAATTAATTGTATAGTTACGTAAACGCGAGAGTTTCGTATCTAAAAGACGTGCGGGTGCTTTGTGCGTGTGTCTTGTCCCGGAATCGGTAGGTATAAGGTATACCGACTACACTATGGCTTAGGTAGGAAATTTCATACCCCGTTTCGGCGTGTCTATACCATAGTCGAAAAACAATTGAACGAATATCTGTGCGAGACAAGAGAGCAGCAGCTCGAACATCAAGAGAGAAAAAGAGAAGGAAGAAAAAAAATACTGAAGAGGGATACGGACCTATACCGTCTAAAATTAAAGAGGAAAACGAGTAGAGGAGGAAGATCTGAATGAGTGCGGGGAATGATACTCGAAATTTTCAGCTTTGATCTCGTCCTACATTCGCTTTTACTTTCGCCTTTATTCCCAGGCTTTTCGAAACATACATTCGGAGTGTGTGATATCGGTTGCGGCGGTACAGCCACTTAAAATTAAATCGCAAACAGCGTAATAATCTGTATGTTCACGTGTCTCCTTTTCCCATGTCGTTGAATTCTTTTTTTTTTACGTTTATTAATTCCCGTTTCCTCTTCATATCGCGGCGCACGCCGTTGACAATCGTTCCGCGTTACAAACGGGCATACCTTTTATCTTTTTATTTCTCATATCCGAAGCAACAAATCTGCTTACCCGGATCCTCCTCTCCCCATTTCACCCTTCTTCAAGCCGCTGACTACCACTCTACGATTCCCTTTCTCTTCCTTTATTTATTCTTTCCTTCTTCTTCTTCTCTCTTTATTCTACACCCCTTAGTTTTTTTCTCACTCTCAACTCATCTTCTTTGTGCATTCTTTACCCGTGTCTGTTATACCGTACCCCCGGGTTCCCCTCGACGCGACGTTTTCGTTATGCGGAGAGAAACGACCGGTCATTCACTCAAGTGCTCTTTGCTGTTCTCTTACCAGGACCGGGGTGAAAAGAGAAGAAATCATTTATTATGTACTCTGTCAAGAGAGCTGAGAACGAATTACTTTCCGGTAAGTACCTACCCGCAGCTACGGGGCTGCTACACCACCGGATGACACATTTTGTTGAAGAACCGTAAGCATTGAAAAAATAAAGAAAAAAAAAAACATTTGCTGAAATATCACTTTCGGAAATGTTTAATCTCCGATTATTCGCAGTATTCTAATTCCTCTTTAAACTCACATTTTTGACCAATAATGAGATTTGCCTTAGTCTAGGTAATTATAATAATGCTGATTCGAACCACGGCGAAATTAGCACGAATATGACGTAGGAATAGTCGAGACTCAAGAAGTTTGTCTTTACTACACAAGGAGAGGAACGTGTCGTGTTAATACACCCCTTCTGTTCTTTGTCTCAAAAACAACTGGGGTAAAGCACCAAAGCAACTAGAACAACGTGGCGCGGACCGAGACGTCGCAAGCTCCCTTATTCTGCCATGGAAATTATTACAGACTATATATATACATACATATATACATATACACGCGTAGATGTGGATGTAGATGTAGACGGTTACAAATAGATAGAGTGAAAGAGAGTAGAGAGTAGAAAGAGAGGGAAACATCGAGGGTGTAAAATCGATAATTATATCTTAATTAAAGCACTTGACCCCCCACCGCGATCACAACTCACACTAACCCTGGGTATGGGAACGATTGAACAGTTCGCTGCACCGAAGCGTATATAGGTCGTAGAAAACTTTAACGATGAGGGCAAAAAAGGAATAGAGGATTGAATTATTTTCAAAAAAAAAAGATAATCGACCCGTTAAAGATGGGGTAAAAATTTTCAATACGATTGTATAATAAAACGAAAGTGAAATTTAACGTGAAATGGAGTTTGAAATATCTGCGCTTTTCCTTTATCGTAAAATTCTAAATTACCGGAGTCCGGAAACTGAAATTTTCCCGCGGTCTTAGGTGATGGTTGGATAACCTTTTCGCCTTAGGTGTCTAGTCGGCTCTTTGTCGATTAGACATAAGGTTGTTTAGTACTAAACCCGCTCTCCCCTTCTCGCAGCAAGCCGCTTTACCCAGTCAAGTAAAATTGCTTAGGTATATGTGGGTAAATATATACGCACGCCAAGACGGCTCGGCTTAATGAGGTCTTAATTTGTTAAATTGCCAAGGAAATCCAGCTCGCAAGAGGCACGGGTATAAGGTGTAAGGGTAGGTTGTACCCGCGACGTTGTAGAAAAGCCCAGTTTCGCGAGCCACCGTAGGCTTGGATGTACCACGATTAATTTGCACTGGTATAAAAGTATCTCACTTTTTATCTACTTCGGGGCCCGAAACACCAAAGAGCTTGGTCCACGTCGGACGATTTAATTTAAGACCTTAAGTCGCGGGTCGCCAACAAGCCAGCAAGTACTCGTGTAGAAAAAAAAAATGAAAAAAATAAAAAAGATAAAAAACGCGAGGAATATAAAACGGCGAATGAATGAATGAATGAATAAATAAATCCGAAAACCGATCAGTTTCCATGCTTGGTCCCGGTTTCCGGAAACTGTAGCAATGAAAGGATTCTATTTACGAAAACGATGCCGACGACGTCAGCGAGACTGATAGGCTGTACGATACGAAATCTACCGAATGTAATCTGGGACTGAGGATCTACTGCGATCCGTTTTAATCTTTCTGCGTACGATTTACTGCGGAAATAATGGCCGGGAGGAAAAATAGTTGGGATAAAAGTTGCACTAGCTATATCGGGGGAGGCTCGATTCTCACGGATTTTTATACCTTCGGAGATTTTTAGGATCAGCTTTTCCTGTTTTGCCATTTTATGATTTGTGTCATATATACGACAGAGTTTTCCAACTTTCATAGATCATTTCGTTTTTGCATCCTAGACAACATCGATAGGGTGGCAAAAAAAAAAAGGAAGACGTTGCAAAATCTACGTCTATAAGTATAACGTATCTCGGAATTTCCGAATTCTATAATAAATTCTATACAATCCCTGACGACGTTGGAAGAACTGAAGAAAACGCTTACCAATGCTGTGACGATGTTGGACCAGCTGCAAGGAGCATTGCCAAGCTGCGGATTGAAATTCACAATTTTCCTCGAGGATTCGATGAACAACGCAAGGGAGGATTTCTCCCGCTATATTGTAAAAGCATGGCACGCGAGGTAGTAAACGTTAACAATCACTTTTAACCGATAAAATCTACCGCGCGAATTGCTGCAGAACAGCAACGAGCATCACGTACCAGCTGTTACGCAGTTAGCTCGAACTGTCGGCCGTCAAAAGGTTGCCCGGATGCCTAAATTTGGCGAAAAAAGAATCACTCGTATGTGTCGAGGTCCGTTTTGCAGCGGGTAAAATTGGGGTTTTTATAAATAATAAATACAATTAATTACCCCGCGTGAATCGAGAGGGAAACAAACAATGAATTCAACAAGCTGTTAAAATAATTGCTCTTTTACTTCAAAATTTGTTTTACGCACTGACCACTACAGCCCGGACACATTCGATGTTTATTAGCTCCGGCGCGATGACCGATAAACTGTAAAACCTTCATTAACGACCGAAGCCACGTTCGCTACTGATTTAATGAACAATATCGATTTTCGCAGAGGTCAATCACTCCCATGCAATTTTCACGTTTTCGCTGTACTTTGCGAAAGCGCGTTTTTATCCGTGACCGATACGCGACGAACGGAGATTTCGTAATGGATGAAGGCGCAGAAATTACGTAAGGAGTAAACCGTCGAGCAACTCTACCGCTCTGTAATTGACAAGAAAAATATGTTTACATCGAAAGTAGGTAGAACTCTAGAGTTACTTGATTCCGAGATTGTTTACAACAAGATTAGTCGTTATTTCAGTTTATACGTGGAAAAACTGAGTCAACGAAATGTATAAGTCGTGGGGTTATTGTCGTGTACGATGAAACGAAATCTGATGATAAATTATCGCCGTATCCTGCGCACGTGGAATGTAGTAGTTCAATTTCCACCGATGCAGAAGCAGAGGATAAAGTTTATTCCTAATTTCTTATGGTGTCAGGCGTCGCGGAAGCGGCGACAATAACGCGTATGTAGAAGAGAGGAAAAAAGAAACGAATGTGAAGAAAAATGAAAGGTGATTCGTTCCTTTTAATACCAGGACAGTGTCGCCGCGGATTTCCGACGCGAGTTTCCGGGGGAAAAAAAAAGGAATATATATATTTATGTATCGAGGGTAACCAGGCGATGTCAGAAGCGAGTCTCTTCGCAGCAATTCCTGATCTTGCGTAAATAAATGAACACCTCTTTCCCTCTTTTTCCCTCATACCTCTGAGGCAACGAAACGAACGATATCACCCTTTTTTTTTCTGTTTTTGTCTTCTTCTTCTTCTTTTTCTTCTTCTTCGTCTTCTTCTTCTTTCGGATGAAAATGAACGCTGGGTGTCTGACGTAATTCGAACACGAACCGACCAGCCGACCCTAGTCCATCCCCATCGAACTTCAATCCACAGGCATCACCTTCAATCGGATTTCTTCCACCGGTCTAATCCAATGGGTTAACCAAAATCTATCCTAAACCTAAAATACATGGCGTTGAGGGAGCAAACCACCGTAACGGACCAAATTTATTCCCCGAGGGAAACATTCTTCCATCGTTTGCCGAGCCAAGTTACACGGAAACAGGAGAGCGGACAAGAAAAAGGATCTCGAAACGTCGATAAAAAAAAAAAAAAAAAAAGAAAGGAGAACGAAAAACATTCCTATATATATATCTATACCTATAACAAACATATTGCGGAATTAGACCCACCGATTCTTTCATGTAAAAATCTGAACTGTAAGATTTCGTCAAAATTTTGTATCTTCCTAAGCCGATGAATGGATGAACGAATAAATGAATAAAACCAGAGACGAGTAGGGTTGAGATTGAGGTTTTTTCCTACCACCTATCCTAGTCCTGTCTCTTTTCGTTTTCTCGGAGAATCTTCGAGCCATGCTTATCCCGATTTCAGGCTCGTTACGCGAAGGGAATTGAGTAATAACTGATACATACATCGAGGCAGCAAGGACCCGGAGTTCTTGGGTTCCGAGTAAAAACTACGAAGAGATGAATTTGCCTGAAAGTTGTAAGGAAATGCCTTTCAAGTGAGACTGCAGGTTTCGCTTTGGCATGGCGAAGGCGTCGTTTGCACCGCAGCAGCAACAACCAATTTCTGCCCCCGATCGACTACTGAATGCCTCAGCATTTTGTACCAAAGGCACGTCCTGTACCAGAATCTGGGAACTGCACTACTGAATAAGCGGACCACCCTGCCGCCGCGAATCTAGTTTAAGATAACATTATACCCAGGTGTTTCCTTTCTCGGTTTACGTATACGTGCATCCTATCTCCTACCCGCGACTATTCCCCGTCGATATCTACATCGCGGTGTTGATTTCCACTACGTAGGAAAATAGGGGACGGACGAGATAACATATATTCCGTTTTTATTATTTCATCCTCGTACATCTCGTATCTATATTCGCGTCGGATACGAACAGACCCCTTCTTTGTATGTTTATACGGATAGAGGTGGACCTTTTATTAATACATTTCAGTTTTTCAGTTTAGGGCACATTTATATAGAGCCGGTAACGAATGGCAAAAGTATGTGGCCGTATACATTTAGAGAGGTAAATTTTTCCGGCCAACTTTAAGATCGCTTTCGAAAACTACTTCCTCGGATATAGTCGGCCTTGCCTACTCTATTGAATCGATTGAATTTTATATCTTTCCCATTCCCACAGAGAGCGAGAGAGAGAGAGAGTTCGCGTCTGATCTCCTCATCCTCGTACTATTTCTGTAAAAGGCTTTGGCTTTGGCTCTTCGAGATATGAGGTCGCAGCATATGTCTAATCACGACGAGTGGATGTATTCAATTAAAATATTCAAATTGTATATATTGTATAAAAATGAAATAATTAGGCACTTGTTACGAAGAAAAAGTAAACCACTCTACGGATCGAAGCGAATCTCTCAAGTGCCTGCCAGCCAGCCTGCCGAAGCGGCAATGAAGATCTTAACTCCTCAGGATTAAACCTATCGACGAATCCCTTCGAAAATCTGAAAATTTACGAACCCCCTTAGCCAAGCATTAATTAAGGCCAATTATCACAGTGCGTTGCGGTTTAAATATCTCCTTACCTCGGCAAGCCTTTTACACCGTCTTTAATCCCCATACAAATTTCAATGGGAATGATTTCACCTCTGAACTCTGCGGCGCGCTTCGTCGTTTTTGTTCTACTCTCGAGATCAGATTTCTAATTCTAAAAAGAAGGGAAAAGCCTGTTTCAAGAGCCCTTTATAACCCTTATAGTAATACTAATAAGTCGTGTCTCTTTTTCTAAAGCAATTCGAGCTTTTCAAGAACAGCAATAACTCCGTATTGATTTTGATCTCTCTTTCTCTCTTTCTCTCTCTCCGTTTCACCCCCTCGAGAATCGAACTGTTTTACATCAGGATTAAGAGCTCTTCGAGCGAAGAATGCGTTCCTGTCTCTTCGGCCCTGTTCCCCATTCCTTCGCCACTTTTGTCGAGGATTCTTTTTTTCTTTTTCTTTTTTGTTTCGTGTTTTTTTTTTCCTTTTCATTTTGGCAGAACAATTTCAGAATGGCATCGGTTAGCGTTTATAATTCGCGACCCTCTTCAACGAGGAGAGCAAGAAGGTTGGACTTACTTTCTCAACGCCGCGCCGTCTCCGCAAGGCGGTTTCATTTCGCATTACTTTTAACCCCATACTTCGACCTTTAACCCGGCGACCCGAGCAAGGCGAGGGCGGCCCGTCGACGGGGCGCGTAACCTGAAGGGAATGGGGTAACGGGCGACGGGCGACGGGAGGAAAACAAGCACGAGATAAGTCTAAGAACCCTTTTAAAGAAATACAAAGTGCGGACAAGAACGCCTACCCCAAGTAGGTCGTATAAAATGGGAAAAAAAGGGAAACCTGAATCCACCTACAGGATGGAAGCGCAGCTCCATGGAACGGAGAAAAAGTGTCAAAAAAACAAAAAAAAAAGAAACCAAACTAAAGTACGAGTCTCCGAGAGATCGGATATTTCCCGTTAACAGATTGGCGCGGATCTATTCGTTCATGTTTCCGCTTTTCTATTCCCCTTCCTTTTATTGCCTATTTTGTTCGTCGACCACGTACCAAGTTCGGCTCCCGATTACCCGATCGTCTCATAGTTATAAGAAAAGTTCTTCCAGTCGTGGAACGCACCCGGTATATTGCTAACGGATATTGTTTTCGCCTTGTAACTCTTTCGGGAGAGAAAAAGAGAGAGAGAGTCGAATGCGAAAATTGACTTCAACCTCCCCTACGTGCGGATCGTTATAAAAAATGACTACTAATTTCTATCAGAGCTGCGGAATGATGAGAAGAAGAATCCCGGCCACGAGCTGCGGTGGAACTGGCCGAATCTTCGGGGGAATCGGGGTGAACGTAGTTTCGAGAGGTAGAAAAATTGCTAAATAAATCCATAGCAAATAGTCCAGTCGAGGGAATAAAATGACTGAGGGAGGTAACGGCCGGATTCTGTTTGTCTTTGCGGATAATGAGATCGAGTCGTGGATAAGAAGCGCGATTTGATTTTCCGGAGGGATATAAGCGGGCTTTTCCCCAGGCGGGAAAAATATCCAAGGATTTTTGTTTCGGCTCGTTGCCTTTTCACTTCGCGTCAACTTGACGGGTCTTCCAATACCGTTGATCGGCATTTGTTTACAAGAGGCAGGTGCAAGGTGGAAAAATTTATGCCGAAAGTAGAAAGGCGGAGATTTTTCCGACCATCCAATGGGCCAATAGCTTTTCCACGTGGCGCAGTGTAGACACAGGCACATCGATGAGTACCGCCGTGCGCGGAGGGTTCGGAGATCGGAAAACGGAAAACGGGTTCAATGTAAATCATGTTTGTTTATGGGCCGAGGTCGGAGTGAAAAAAGGAAAGAAGAATAATAAAATACAGGCATAAATAGGTATACGGAATATCGGGGGATGTATACGCGGAATACAACCCCGCCCGCAGTATCCCGTCGAGTGAAATACTGTCGAGGCACGTTTCGCTCCTTTGTTCCTTACTTCATGGAATATAATCGTTACACTGAAAAGCTCGGTGAAAATTCATTTAATAAAGCTCACAAGTCATGCGCTGCTAGGGCGGTATATATTTCCAAGCATATAAAATGATTTACGTCGCTTTTTCTTCGGTTTTCCTCCTCACCAAACTTTCGTATAACATTAACGATTTTCAAACCAAGTATTGCAGTAAACATTTCCAGATAGGGTATAACCATTCGGTACGAAAAGTCGCTCGGAAAATGTTGCGAAGAAATTTAGTTTCAGCCATACGATTTATTGTCGAAATAAGAGAAGAGAAATAATCCGAAACTTCGTTCCAACGATTAATTGGATAACGCGAAACGAGGGCGGAGGTAGAACGTTGATTAAATGTAATCAAACCGTTGGACGTATGTAGCATATTGTTTTGTTAACGGTAGAGCGATACCGGAGTATCATTTAATCAGTATTATTAAAACATGGGAAGTTTTCAACGCGTTCAAACGTCAGCTTCATACGTATTACGCATACGCGATCAATTTTATTGTGTTAATATACCAAAAATAATTTCCATTATCATATACCGGTATACATAACAGAGCGAATCAAACGAGCAGACGTTGGTAGGTATAGGTAGGTTAATTTGAAAACAAAATTTCGTAATAATTGCAGTCGATTAAAGCTACGCGTCAGGGAACACAAATTAGATTTTCATTTTTTCTCTTGTTTCATCGATAATTTATCATAAACCACACGTGCAGATTACAAAGCGATTAAAATTCGGCCGATGATTATTAAACTGGAATTTCGAGTCGTAGCTATCCATACATACATCGCAGTATATACCTGATGCCTTGTACTTTCTATATACGAGTATAGAATACTGCGGGAGGAAGTAGGTAAGGCGTTGATTAAACGAGTCAGTTGTTTTAGGGGATCTGGTTCCAGTGTTAGTCGGGGGAGAAAAGCTGGTCTTGTTTGTTGAGGAATAGCGTTTAATTTGGCTTTATTTCAAACACAGTTGCACACCGTCGTCGTTACCCGGAACGTGTCTCCTGGCCTCTCCCGCAAGTCCTTGGTACCGTGCGCGGCGTCTTTCGCAGGCTGTTCTCTCGCTCCAGGAGTCAGATAATTTTCCTCAGTTTCCTCCGCTCTCCGTCCGAGCAGCAACCGACAATTCAGTACCATTTTCCTCCCTACTTTATTGCAAGAGAGAGAAAACCAGACCCGCGCACGTGAACGAACTACAGAGGCATTGTTATCGTCGTTATCATCGTTATCGTCCTACAAAAGGGGACGACGACGAACCTCTCTACCCCTCGTCACGCCTCCATTCCTTACCCCTGTATATATATATATGCGCACGCCACAATATTCCCCGACCGCCTGATTACGATTTTCACGTTCCTCAAATTTCGCAAGTTTCGAATCTGCGCTTCTGCCTTCAACACAGAGGAATTATGAAACAATTCGAAGATTGCGTGGCGTAGGTACAAAGATTTCATACGGATCTTCGCGTACAACTTCCTCCGAAATCGCGTCAACCGAAATGAAATTTAATCGTATGAACGGGATGAAATTCTGGCGTAATTTCTATGGGATGTGAAAATTGAATGAAGACGCTGAATTTTATATCTCTGTATATACGATTATTTATACGACCCATCCCCGACTCGTACAGGCTTGATAATTATTTCGGTATCGCGGGATTGTGGGCTTGCGGGTTGGCCGGCTTCCGGTCCTGGGTACGCCGCGTCTGCCCGTCCAAGGGCCGAAATTTCTAAGCTCTGGCCTCCCTCGTCCGACCCTTAGAACTTAACGATATCGCTAGTCGGGCTTTCACAGCCGTTTCCCCGGCCCTCGACGCCCTCGACGGCACCTGGCCTCGACTAAAGGCCCTGGCAAGTAGTTCTGACCTTTAAGTAAGTCGGAACTTGCGCCAGGGAGAAACGCTGACCCAGGCTTAGCCGTTGGTTAAAATAGGCGCAGCGCGGTCGGCGGACATGTCCGTGTCGTTGTCGACTCAAAACCATCCTGGACCATCAATTTGTTTGGATCTTGGCTTAATTAAATCCGGGATCAAATGCGATTTCCCCTCGGTTCCTAATTGCCCTTGTCTCTTGACTACGGTACGATATGCCGTGGTCTCATTTCAAACATTTCATCGCTGCCTTTGGGAGCCGGATAACTGAGAAGGAAGGAAATACGGCAGGAAGGAAGAGGAAGGTCGACACGATTTGTTGCTGCGGTTGCGGTAAGACAATGCCGTCGGTAAAGCCCGAGGTTAAAAGGTGAGATGAACGTCGCTCCCATAGTAGGTATACGGCCTCCTCTCCTTCTATCGTTCGCAAACCAGGGATGAAACCGAGTGGTCAGTTAGCGTCGAAATACAACGTTAAACGTGCGGATATGGACGAAGGGAGGAACTACGCGCAGAGGTTAAACGGGGTGAAAAGGATATTACACCCCTTCGCATGCCAGGTCCTGACCCTAACGTGTTACACTACATATATATCTCTACATCCACATATATATATATATTTTCTTCCTTTTTCTCTCCCCATTAACTCCCATAAGCTTCTCTGAGGACGAGATTAAGCCACCCCTCAACTCCCGGCGCGAGGGTGATCATGCGAACGGAGTTGTTTCAATGTCTTTCCCATTGTTGTCCGGGGAAGAAATACAAGAACAATTTGAGGTGTTGGTAGGGTTGGTTGAAAAAGACGGTAAAAGTCCGTTTAACTTTAACGACACGATTTCCACGGCTGACGTTACAAATTTCACCTTGTTTTCCCCGACCGTGTGTGGGACGCGAGAAGGTGAGAACTGGAATTGGAGTAGGTAGTAAAATAAAATAAAACTAAGTGAGGGTCAATTGAACCGCCGTCTGGGGAAGCTGCGGGTCGTTAAGCCGCTGCTTCGGCGGTTAATCAGCGCGAACTTGATTGAAATTAGGTCGCACCCTCCGCTCGCAATATCCGCATTGTCCGACTCGTTCGTCGTTGTTTCGCATTGTTAATCCAGTGCGGGTGGGGGTATAGATCGGAACGGAAAGAGGCAGCGAGGTATCGCGCCGCAGGGATCAAAGGGCTGCGGAGCGAAGGCTCGTCCGAGCATAGGCTGACGGGATACAATACCGTCTTCGTGTTCATTGTCTGACAAAATCCAATCCCAACAAAACTAGAGTCCGGGCCCCGGGCCCCGGGCCCCGGTTGCCGAAACGTAGCATTATTTTCAACATTATCAAGGACGTTTCTAGACCCGGTAGAAAGACGCGTGTTTCGGTCGGGGCGACGGAATAGTCGAGCCATTAGTTACGTCGGATAGTACAATGGGCTCTCGCCCGCTTTCCTGTCTGCCTATCAGATAGCCATGGGTATATGCGACCATGGAGCACAGCGATGGCAAGGACTATGACTATGAATATGGCAAAGGTTAAGGCATGTGCGTAATGAACAACAAGCAAGCCTATATCCATGGGCCACGTGTAGACGTGAACACGTGAAGAGGATTAGGACGGAATCCCTGGAGGAGAGAGTCACTGAATTACGGTAATTAATTCAGTAGCCATGACGATTCAATTAACGATTAATGTTTCAGAAGTGTAACACGTAGACTGACATGACGTATCGCGATTCGCTCGACGTTAGAACGTTGCGGAGACTACCAGTACGCAACGTTATCTCATAGCTGTTGATAATTAATGTCGCAAATTAGTAGAGGGATGATTGCGACACGTGTTATTCGTCATTCTCGTCCGACGCGAAAAAAGGGGATTCGATTTAACCAAACGGCAAGAGAAATCAGATCGGATCAGATCTCATTTCAAATCTGAGTGTCATTTTTCAGATTAGTTAAGAAAAATATCTTCCTTCTTCTTCTTCTTCTTCTTCCTTTTTTTCTCTTCATTTCGAACCCGCACTGTTTGGCTCGGATTTCTCGGGATTAACTTAGGGCAGTGGCCGGCCAGCGTCGTGGTTGATTCCATTATGCAAAAATATGATAATATCGAAGCACAGCTTCGTGCGAGAAGCCAACAGATAAATGTCCTGCCAGCCCCGACTGATCAATCCGAGATTTTTTTTTCTTTTTTACCACCCTCTTTCCCTTGTCCAGTGTCTAACCAGGGTGGGATGATGTACTTTTCGATATACCTTCGACCTGGTAGTCTATATGTATTTGAGATTGTCAAAATCGATGGAATAGATCTGGCAGAGTATAGAGCGTAAAAATCGAGGATCAGGAGCTGGAATTTTCCCTTTTAACCCGAGCCCCATAAAGCAAGTAAACTTTCCTAGTCACGTATCGTCTTTTACGTTATAAAGTCAAGCCACAGCTAGCCTTCGCGGTATTCCAACTTCCGAAAGTTCTACCTTGGGTTAACTTAGGTCAGGCTATCTGCACCCGGTTACGTTAGGTTCTATGGCACGCGAATCGATCCAGTTCGTCCCACCCTTATTCGCCGGCATATACGAAAAGGAGAATAAAAAGGAGAGAAAATGTATAAAACAATAAACACTTTCCTGGTTCTCAACGTCGGACTATCTTACATTTACCCCTACGCGTTTCGCCTCCCTTAAGTCTTGGCAAAAGACACACTGAGGTGAAGTATCCTCAGCCACACTACGGTCTCGTGTGGAAAACGGGTAGAATTTACCCTCCCGGTTCAGCTCAGACACCCTTTCACTCAGCATATTAAATTTATGGTATGCACGCCACATAACTCAACTGGTACGGTACAAGGTATGGGGGATGCGGGCGGGCTACACTACCCCGGCATTTACTGGCACCCCCAAGTCCCGCCAGCTTGTGTCGGGGATGTTTGCATTTTCTGGGCTGGATATTCACGCGGTATGCTTATGTTTTCAAACTCTGGATATGTGCAGCTCGAGACTCGAGTGAGTAAACCCCAGGGCTTATACCACAATGGAGCAACTCATTGTTTCAACTGCCGGGCCTGATAGAAATGTCTACGATTATTGTCCATCGCGACGTGAATAATTGGCGGAAAATGATTTCTAGATAATTATAAAATGACGTTAGCGAGGAATCGGGGCCAGAGGTTTTATCATCTCGAGTGGAATATTACTCTCCGAGGTATTGTTACCAGGAGGAATACCGCCAAGACTTGTTACAGTATATGTATATTGTATATTGTATACCTATACTGGCAATCATCAGGGTTGCGAACAGGGCTAAAAGCAATGGAAAACAAAAGCCTACTTCAACAATGCTCCGATCTTAGCAATCTACGAGGGCGGGGAGCTAGGCAGCCAGTGTCGATTGTTGAATATGAAAAATTACCACAGTCATATCTACTTCGCGTATATAGATAGACTATGAGCATAAAACCTGCTTTCAAGATTTTATAGACTGCAGTTCGTCTGGAGAGAATAAAAATGCGAAGAACAAAAAGGAAAAGGAGATATTAGCTCGTCTCGAATCGAACAATTTAAGTGAATTGAATATTTCTTAACATTTCGCGACTTATTGATTACAAATACGAAGCGGGAAGTTATATTTGCATTCGATTCAAGACGGGTGAAATCCCTGCCTTTGATGTGAGTCGGCAAAGCTCACGTTGCATAAATTTAACGGACCTCTAGGTGGTACGGGCATCTTCGTATAGCTACCTAGTTAAAGAGCTGAAAAACAGGAGTCAAAGAGGAAACCGTATTATAAAACCCACCCCGATGCCGGAGGACATTCAAACGATTCGCCTCTCGCGCTCTTGCAACTAACAACTCTCTGCAGAAGTCAGCGTTTTTTATAATTGGCAGGAAGTAGTTCAATTACCGAGGCACGTTACTCCCTTTCCCCCGTCCATTCCGCTACTCTTTTCACCCCTAGCCAGGGGTCGGCCTTGTTCTGGGCTCCGGAATGTTGTGCGGTTTTCATTACGCAGTGGCGGTCGACTGACGTCTCGTTTCGATTAGGTAATCAAGGAGGGAAAAGGCTGGTTAAACGCGACCTTTTTTTTCCAGTAGGCGAAAAGTATAGGAGAAAAAGAAGCGAAAGGAAATAAGGGCCTTTCAACTTTTCATATAAATATCTACTCCAGCTATTCGGTAACCCTTAACCTCGTTTATGGCTAATTCAAACTTCCCTATATCTTGCCGTGTCTATCTCACCCGCCATGGGCAGCGGGAGACTCGGTTTGATTAGATTCCTCGAAGTCTGGAGATTCAATCGATCCCTTTCGTCTCTACTATTTCGATGGAATAGGAAAACTGTCGAAACTTTTCTCCCCCTATGCTTCTAGCTCAGCTGAGATCTCGGTATCGAATCGCCCTTCGATTATCGTACGTATATTTAAAAATATTTCAAACCAGAGTTTAAAATCTTAGCAACACTTCGATCGGCTATGCGTCGGGCTTCTCTGAAAGCGAGATGCTTTGTGTTTCCCCCGTGCGAAGTCAAGGGTTGCAGGCATTAGAAAGTCTAAACGTGATCTAAATAATGCATGGGGTATCGTAGGAAAGTTAATAAATAAATAGCCGTCGAGATTCGCCCGTATACCCCGTGCCGTCCACGTTCTCAGTTCTCAGTCTACCGTGGCGAAAGCTGAATCTCTAAAGGGCTATCCACTATTCATTCGCAAAATTTACAAGGGATTGGATTCCGCGGGGTTGAAGCCAGCCGCCAAGTCCGGCAGGACGATAGCTGGCGATGCCCACTACTGCCTCGGAGTAACTCGGCTTATATATACCCTCCGCACTTACAAAGAAAAGGGATGAAAAGCGGAATCTCCCTGGGACGCCGCCGCTTTTTATACCAGGGTTCTTTAGCTATTTTCAAATTTCCTCTGGAATCCTACGAAGTAGCTTTGCGGAGTGGTAGCAAGAGCAAGAAGAAAAGGGCAGGGACGCTGGTCGTCAAATTTTCATCAAGGACCGCAGCGGGTGTCTCCTGGTCGCGTTTGACATTGACGATATATCGCGTCCTTCTTCGTTTTCCGATCGTCTGAATCGACGCGGGAATAAAAATGAATTTTTCGCGGCGACGAGCACGGGATTCAGGATCTCATTTTCAGGGAGGAAGTGGGTAAGGAGGCAGCTCGTTTTTCAAGTAGCGAGTAGATTATGCAACTCGGTTAATTGATCAACTTGAAGAATAACGCGCTCGACCTCCGTCAGAGATCAAAGACTGCCTTAGTAAAGTTCCTTTGATTCCGCTAGCGGGGATAAGATGTGTAAAAATAACAGGGAGATAAATTGGTCCGTAAAAGCGCTAACAATGGATTTAAGGAGCGTGGCAAGAGGATGAGGGAAAAAAAACAAAAGGTAAAAAGAGACGAGGAAGCGGACGAATGCAAATACTTGAACGAAAAGCTCGAGCGACTATATTAGCTGCACGGATGAAATTTGGCGAAAAAGCACGCAAATGTTTGAATATCCTAATCCCCTGATCATTTGAGAAGCTTACACTGTATGGATACGTATTCGCGGGATGGTTTTTGGGTGCTTTTTATTTCAACCCCCTTTCAGCCAGCGAGGACGCGCCCATCCATTTCCCGCGGACCTTAACGAGTGTGTAATTGGTTTTTAAAATTGATTGAAAAGCTATCATTCTTGCGTCGGTGGTTCGAGTGACAGCCGACAACCCCCTGAGCCCCTAGACCAGTAGTACCGTCGCGCGCAGCCCTCCGATATCCCAAAACTTCGGCTGAGTGCTTTTTGCGGAAATTGGATGCGATTTTTTCAATCGGAATATACGAGACGCGTTGCTCGCAGTCCATTTTTCAAAGCAATGATTTATAGCGACACATTTTCCGACTGATGGCTGATTAAAGGTGAATTAGAAAAAAAAAAAAAAAAACTGGGCATAAACGAAGCGGGTGAAATTCTGGGGATAGGTTTCAGTTTGATAAGAGCTACCGGGTTTGAATTCGGGTAAAAATTTTTTTTCTGGCTTCGTAAAGGTGAATGTATTTAATAAGAAATACTTCCTCAAAGAATTTCTAAGAGATGAGAAGATACTTGGAATGTCTTTGATTACACGCGGCAAGACGTTTACCCACAGCTAAAACAGATACGCACAACTCCGATAATAATCAACGCTATCCACCGAGATATATATTACACGTTGATAAAAATGTTATTACTCTTCTTGTCAAAATATTTCTACTTCTTCTGCAGATTTTTTTTTATATTAATCTTAAGCCAGCTCGTCGACCATTCGGTAGAAGCGAGTCCAACCTACAGGCCATAGCTGGCTACATTTTGTCGAAGCAATAATTTCTTCGTTTTTTCTTCAAAAATTCATCCCCTAGAATGGCAAACCAAAGACTGAGAGATATCTTCGAGTGTATATCTTTGGCACAAAGAACCGCAGATCAGCGAGATACTGTCGTAATATATTCTTGCAAATGAAAAGAAAATTTGTGAAATATATTAAGATAAAATATGAACGGTAGAACGCCATGTGACGTTATAAATAAAATAAATATCCAAACAGTTATAAACACTGTCTGCGATATAGAAATGGTTTCTTTTCTGGACTGTGGCGAGAATTGCTGGGGGTTCATGGTGAATGTTTCGAGTAACGTAATCGGGACCGGGTACCCGGAAAAGTAGAAAAAAAAAACAGGGCAGGCTAAACGGGGGATTAAAACATCGGATGTGTTTCGTACCCGTGAAGAGGGTTAGGCGAAGCGGGTTTCTTTAAATCCTCACATACATTTATACAGGCGTATGTAAATCTGCCCATATCCACACCGAGTCTAAAATCCTTCGTCGGACTTTGCCTCCGAATTAGTTTCCCTATTTTCTTTCAGCTTCGCCCTCGCTGTACAGAAATCGAAATCCGCCCTATCCCCACCCTCTTACTTTATCCCGCTGAGATTTCGTTATCCGATTATCCGCGGGCGGTTTTCCAAGATTTGAAACAAAATAAGATGAGATCCACAGAGTCCGGCGCGGCAGCACCAGATTGCACTTTTCCCGAGCGATATTCAATGCGGTGGTTTCGGGCAATATTAAAGCCGCTTTTGGCTAAGCCAAGCCCTGCTTACGTCTCACCGCGTCTCTTCGATCCACAGCTATGTTTTTTTTTTTTTTTTCTTTCCTCCCCCGTGGTACCAACCCTTCTCTGACCTCTGACGATCGCCACCGAGAAGCTTACCCGCCTCTGATCAAGTATTGGAAATTCTACTTGACTGAGTGGCGAAAGATGATATCCTGCGATAGTAATTCTACAAGAGACTAATCTCAGCTAACGATAAGTTCTTTTTACGCCTTGAAAAATCAACCCGCGTAGCTTTCGAGTGTTCGAAGAATCCCTGTGGTAGATTATATGGTACCTATAGACGTAGGTATAGGTACGCGAATCTGATGTAAAGGGAGAGATGGAGAGATAGATAGAGAATGGTAAAGTGGCGCGAATTCCTAGCTAGCGATTCATTTGAAACTTGGCCGATCTAAGGGAAGTTGTAAAGTTGTAACTGACCTCAAAATACTTGGGCATATCCCGGATCTCTTGCCTTCCACTTCGCTGTCGCCAAGTATCTTCTATCTCCCCTAAGCTATTACCACCCATACCGAACGTATATTATATAGGAAACTACCCTTGTACCTAGGTAGGAAGTTTTCAAATAAATCGAGCCGGACATCCCTGCCGTTGTAATATCACTTCCGAAAGTTGAAGATTTTTTTTTTTATTTTTTTATATCAGTTTTTTATTTTTTCCCTTTTTTTTCTCTTCGTTTTCTACCACCGTTCCTTTTTGTATTGGTATAAGAACCTTACTATCCACTCGTAGTTGAGCAAAAAAGAAGAAAACAATCGGGGAACGGCAACAACTTAGTTAATGACATACGCCCTCACCTACCTCGCTCTCTCCCCTCCCTCTCTCTCTCTCTCTCTTTCTTTCCCTTCTTCAGTTACCGGCAACATGTTGTTCGAGAAAACTTGTGTCCCTCTTTCCAGCTTCTACTATATATACGCTGCTCGACAACCCTTAGCTGTCGTTCCGTTTTTCCCGCAAGAAAAATTCATCAAGCACTTTTTGTTATTATGCCATCACCGTAGGTATAATGTTTTCTATTTCCAGAGTTTCATACACCTATACTATCGCCGAAATGTAAATTTCAAACAACGAACAACATGGCGTGTACATAATATTCTCACGTAAAGATCCTCGCTTCGTTGTAATTCAAGGTACAAAATGCAAGCAAATAACGACGTGCAGTATGCTGTACGTGTACCATATATACAGGCATGTATAATGTATGTATATACGCAACGTGAGACTAGAAAAAAAAAAAAAAAAAGAAAATTTCGAAATGAAGAGTCACGCGAGGGTGGCTGAAAAAACCACCCCGCATAGGAAAGAAGAAAGAAAAAAAAAGAGAGAGAAAAAGAAAAAAAAAAAAAAAATTGCCAGACGGGAAGTTGAGCCGAGTGAATATTGCTGGTGACAGTTCGCTAATGTACCTACCTCTCGCCCGAGGAATAATTAAAAAATATACACATACAAAAGGTACGGCCGCGGCCCACGACGCGGGGAATTATAAGCTGAGGAATTGTGTGAGTTTTGAAAGTGTCTAGCAGGCTGTAGGGAGGGCGGTGGTATGGCGAGGCGAAAGTATGAGGGAGAGGAAGAGAAAAAGGGTTAAGGAGAGGGAAAAGGAGGAGAAAAAGGGGGGCTAGTCGACATTGTGACGTTTCACTTAACCCACTGAAGTGGGGGAAGGAAAGAAATGAATGGGAATAGAATTAAAAAAGAGCCGCGGAGCAGAGCAGTAATAGAGAATGCAGAGTTGAAAGCTGCTTTTCACCGTTGAACAAGTCTTCTCTCAAGTTCGGGGGGGATGAAAATCTAAACCCTACCCGAGACGCCCTCGTATATACACGTATATTCAGTACATAGATGGTACATAGAGTATACACACGGCACGTAAGATATAAAAAGCTAGAGCTGGTCGGATTTCGAAAAATTGACAACTTTCTTTAGTTTATTTTTTCTCTCAAACTACCCGGGGACGATCGCAGCGATAAATGAAAGCTATTAGCCAAGATTGGACGAGATTTCTTGCCGAAGAGACACACGTACGTATGAAATGTGTGTAGAGGTACGCATACCCGTCTAAGAGATCCACACACGATCCACGCGTTACTATACAATCCCCCGTATTTATTGACCCCCGTATACCTCCCCTGTTCCACAACGCGTTTTATCTCCGGCTATACGAAATCTTTTCGCTGAAAGTTTTCCCTTGTTTTTACCTCGTGCCAACAACTCGTTTTTATGAACGTTAACGAGCCACTCCCACGGTATCGTAAGTTATCTAATAGGGAATTCCTACAGATCGTACTACCTACGCGTATAACGATGTCGTGCATAAACTACCGGGATTCTATACGTATTCCCGCAAATATATCTACTCATATATATCTGCAGTTTTATATGGAGGCATATATTTATCGAATGCCGCGTGTATTAGCTAGTTATATTGTACGGAGCAGGGACACAGTGGAGGGTATCGATTCTGAGTTGGGTGAGAAATAAATCCCAGTGAATGTTAAAGGTAAGGGTAACAATTAGAGCTCGAATGGTTGAGGCGTAAAACTTTTCCGATAAACATTAAAATTGGTGAAATGAGAAAGAATAAAAAATACGAGTTTCGGAGGAGAATATATATACAGCAGAAAGGAAAGAGAAAAGGTCGGATGCGTTGTAACTGTGGGAGAAATTGTCTAGGTGCATAAATGTGGCCAAATTTCTGAGATACAAATAGCGGTTTAGTCTGAACCCTGTAAAAGAGCGTAAATCATGGTTATACGAGTAAAATATCTAACCACTGGCTTACGCGGATCAAAGTTGCAATTTATGCTGGCGGGCTGGTCGGTTGGTGGCTCGAATCGTAAATTTAATTCGTAACTTTTCTGGACTCAGCTTCCAGACCACAGGCTACAGGCGTCTCCGGATCATAGTTGGAATTTATGTCAGCTATGTACTTCGGGTTTGTTGGTTCCCTGCGTCGTCGCCTGGAGTAGGAAGAGGAAGAGGAAGAGGAAGAGGAAGAGAAAGAGAAAGAGAAAGAGAAGAAGAAAAAGAGGTGGGGGTAGAAGCGGGTAGTTCGGCTGTGGAATAAAGTGGGATTCGGGGGAAAGAAGATAGAGTAAAAAGAGGGAAAGACAGAGCCTCGGAAACACCGGTAAAAGCAACCCGGGAAAAGACACATTGCAGGAAAGAAGGAAAAATAAAAGCCTTGGCAATTGCCTGCGTAAATATCTGCCCGCTGCCTGCTTACTCTTAAAGCATATACGTGCGCTTTTCACATACGTATAAAACAGCCACGTTCATGTGTCGAAGAAACAGCTGTTCGCAGCGGAAGTCCGCGGAAACCCTGGGAGAGTAGAAATGAGAAATTCGAGAGAAATACGAAAAATGAAAAGCATAAATAAAATACGCTGAACGAAAATATACAAGTACTCCTTGCTAACCTGCTGCTCTGGTAATATTAAAAATATGGCGACGGTAACGAGAAAAAAAAGAGAAAAAAACCCACAAAAAGGAAGAAAAAAAATAAACAAAAAATGAAAGAACATTTTTTATTATTCAGCTGTGCGTTTAAATCAAAGAAATATCTGATTAAAAAGACACAAAAGAAATACCCGAGACAGATGAGGGACACAAACCTCTCACTTGGGGCCTCCGGTGAATTTTTCGAAATGAAAAATCCGCCGGATTTCCTTTCTGAAATTTTTATTTTTCATTTTTCATACATTTTTTTTTCTTTTCTTTTCTTTTTTTTTGTTGTTTTTTCTGTTTCCAATCTACACCTACGGATCACCTCGCTCTGATTTTTCACCCTGACGCTTTCCCCAAGAGATAATTTTCCATTCGATGAAATTACTTGGGAATATTGTACTCGACTAGTATTCTTCTCGTAATAAAACCGCGATGCTGACAATGAACGTTAACGATGAATAGAGAAACGAATTCCTTCGTTTTTCATTTTCTGAGAATCTCATAGACGCAGGTATCTATTGAGAGAATGGTTTGAGTTCGATTCTAATTATTTCCTTTGTAAAACATAATCGCGTCATGTTTATTACATATTTAAGGGAGATATGGCGAGATCAGGCCTGGAGAGGTCGAGGGAATCGATTCCCTCTGGCAAGCTCACCGGTAAGTGCGTGTGCTCAAGGAAAAGGCGACCCCTGAATTATATAACAGCAAATTCCTGCCCGTATTTCCGCTGAATTTGAAACGAAAAGAGAATCAAAATTTTCGACATACACCTGGTACGATTTCGAAGCTTTCAGCATCCGAGACCCCCTATGATAAAAATCTCGGAGACGACGCGGGAGTGAGAAAATAGAATCGAACAGAAATATTAGTATAACAAGTATACGCAGAGAAAAAGAGAAAGAGAAGATCTTATGAAAGGCACCTGCAGTTTTTCCTCTTCGAGGATAATTTGAGAAAAGAATTCATAGCGTTTTATTGAAATTTCTATATGAATTAGCTGCTTTCCACTGAAACTTTACGAATAGCCGAAACGAAATACCGGAAAGAAAATCTTCTCCAGGGTATCCGCGCCACACAAAATGTCAAAAAAGTAGAAAAGATATATTAACAGAATAAAAAGGTCGATTATTTTTTCTAAATAAACTCAGCTGGCTGAAATGGTAGACAGGGGGGCGCGTGCATTAGCAAAGACAGCTCCACCCGTGAGTTGTAGCTCCGGGTTGTGTTCAGTCTTCGTCTTTCATTTTGGCAAGGGCGTTAGGCAGGGGTTGCGCTGCGTGGGGCATCAGAGCAAGGATACATCATATTTTGCAAAGACCCGCACGGCGATTTCTCATTGGCATCAAGGCCTCGCGTATCGTAAGACAGGCGATATGTTTTTGCAAGGACGAAGCACTCCGGTGTATAGCCTTGGTGGAAAAGCGGCACGGTATGTTTTCCATTTTTTCATTTTATTTTATTTTTTTTTCTTTTCCCCCTCTTCTTTCTTCCTCCCCGAATTTTCCCTTGGTTTATTTTATAAGGCAACGGAAACTAATAGCCAGAAATTTATCCTCGGATCTATTCAACGAGGAAAAGAAAAAAAAAAAAAAAAAAACTAGACACCCGCGCGTACAACCGATCTGTGAGAATTTAACGTTCGCCCCATATACCTGCTCTTACTACTGTTTCGAAAAGATATCATTTTCACCCCCGCTCTCGCTATACCGCCGGACAAAGTGAAACCTATTTTAAACTTCCAAGAAAGTATTTTATCCCTCGTTTTATAAGTCTGATTTTCCATACGATACATAAATTCACACGTTTTTTCTTTTCTTTTTTCTTCTTCTTCCTTCGTTTTTCATCTTTTATACTTCGCTGTTGAAAAGTGGATGTCGTACACCGCCGTTAGTCAAATTTCTACTGCGTCTTTACAAAGGAATATATATTCAGCTATACCGTATCTAGCGCCTGTAGGTATCGATTGTGCGATAGTCGAGCTCGAATTATCCCCGAGCACGATCAGAGGCTCTCTGCACTTTCTCTGGTATACGATTTTCACCCTGTGTTTCTCGAAAAATTGGCGAATTATAACAACGAATGTAAAAGAAGAAAATAAATAAAGATAAAGATAAAGATAAAGATAAGAAGATAGGAAGTCGAGGGTGTTGAAAATTCATTAGGGATCTTCGCAATTCCTGGAAAAGTTGTTTCGCCTCTGTATACACGACATGATCAAAGTCTCGTAAGACTTAGAGAAGACCAGAAGGGATGACTGTTTGTTTCAATAAGTTAACGTATCATCGTAATTACAAAGTTCGAATATCGCTAGCGAAAATTTGCCGCGACTGGACATGTATATAATCTTTGCAAAGTGAATTGAATCGAGCTTTGAAGATCGTCTGGTAAAATGTGAACTAACGTAAGAAGCAAATGAACTTCTAAACCCTCCTTTGGACAACTAGACACTGCACCTATATCTCGGGGCGTTGACAGGAATACTCGTATCGCCTAATTCGTCGCTGATTTATGCCACGGGAAGAACACCAGTGTTCAATCTTCACCTGTCAAATTCATTCGACAGGCTTTGCGGTGGTGGAAAAAGGGCTTATTCAGGGTACGTGACGCCTGTGAGAACGTGACGTGAGCCCGAGTCTAACAACAAGAACAAGAGATTTTCGTAGCGAAACATCTCTTCTATATTTCTATATTTCTCTCTTTCTCTCTCTCTGTCATAACTGACTGATTGTGAGACGGAAAGCGACGACGAGATATAAGCTTGACGGTGAAAGAAGTTTATCAAAAATTGAAGACATATAGGTATATGTACGTATTTTCGAGAGGCAGGTATAGACGTATAGGCGTGTCAAATATTTATTCTACCCTCTTAGTTGAATTCCTCTTTCTGTAGGTATTGTAGGCTTTGCAAACTCCCGGGTTTTAGGCAAAGCCTGGACGACCCTTAGGCCCTTTGCTCTTAACTCGGTAAAGTTTCCAAGTGATAGATTGCTAAGTTGAAATTTGTTTCCCACGAGCGCACGGGGGTGTAATTAGCATATATATGTATGCCTCGTGGGTCATACATTCAAGAGGAATAAGGAACCCTAACTCGGGATATACTCGAAACCCGGGATTCTAGACTCTTGCACACTTGTCGGGGTTCGAGCTTCTTAAAAGTTTCTTTGTCCGTTGTACGGGTGGAAGGCACGGGGTAGAAGCGAGGGCGGTCATGGTTGCAAGGGAGTTCCCTTGTTGAAAAAAACCAGAAACCCATCCCCATCCCGCATTTCACGAATGTCCTACAAATTTTATGGCAATTTTATTCTTTTGTCCCGACACGGCTAGGACGTAGGGTAAGAAGAGTAGAGTTGAGTCGAGAGTTGAGTTGAGTCGAGTTGAGCGAAACGTAGGGGAAGGAAAGAGAAGAGAAGAGGAAAAGGAAGAGGAAGAGGAAGAGGAAGAGAAGAAGAGGAACATAGAAGGCGTCGAGTTAGTTTCGAGTTCTTCCCCCCCGCGATCGTGCGACAACTCGCTCAGCGAACTCGAAGGAAAGTTTTATTTTTCACCGAGCTTCACCTATTTTTATAACCTTTTCAAATGGAGCTAGTCTCAAGAGCAGCTCCTAGTGCCAATTATGTTTAACTTTTTCACCCTCGAGAAAACTCTTTAGCTGAATTCTATACGGTCTCCTGCAGAGTAGCAATTATACATTTGTATATTTGTGCCAGTAGTTACCGAGCGTAAACCTATTCTCTAGCGTCCGTTAACCCTGTTGCAATTTACGACCCGCCACCTTTTCCGCTCTTACGTACAAACAACAGGTACCTAAAAAAATTGCACAAATATTTGGGCTTGAATTCTCTTATTCGTAAAAGTTCAAATTTCGATACAACCATAGCGAGTCTAATACTTGAGAAAAAGTTACGTAAGCGCTTCTTCTCTTTTGTTACGGGGAAAGGAAGCGCGTGTATCCGTTGCAGAGGGCGATAGAACCCACTCGGAGAAACATAAGTTTCGAGGAGTGGTATTAAATTTATTTTTAACATTCATCCATCCAACCGAAAAGAGGAAAATAAAACTTACAGCTCCTATACTTTTCGAACAAGATTTCACTCGGGGAACGAATCGCCGTAAAATCTTTCGATTCAAAAATCGCATCGATCATATCAGAGATGAAATAAAAATTTCGAATAATCCCGACGCTTTTTCTTCGTTCGTTTTCTATACCTGTGCTGTAGCTAACTCTAGCGTTACCACGAAGGTAATTAGCCGCAGTTATTTCAAAGAGCTCTAAGTTTCTTCTCATGATGGGAAAGATTCGCCTCACCTCTAATTGAAAGAGAACCAAAAAATGAAAGAAGTAAAAAATTTCTATGAAAATGTCGCCAGCTCTGGTTACCTAATTTTGCTGACAAGCGTCGAAAACCAAGAGTCTCGAGGAGAGGTTCGAAGCGCGGAGGCAAAGTTCATTGTTCGAATTTGTAACGGAAGTTAGAAACGGCAACTCGGTCGGCTGCGACAATTGCTTTGGCACCGAGGACACAAAGGGGTCTCGAAAGCTCCAATTGCAATCGCAATTGCAATCACTGTACCGCGTGACGCGACCGTGATGTGCACACGGCGTATTATGAGGATAGTATACATATATATCCGGGTATAAAAATGTGAAAATAACGAAGAAGAAGAAGAAGTTGTACGGGTCGTTTTTCAACTGAGGCTTCACCTCATTCGGCAACGAATTACTTGCTTCTATATTTTCCTCCTCTAACTTCTTCGTTCTCATTTTCCTCGCCCTTAGCAGTCTTCAGCCTCTAGCCGTTGGCCCTCCGGAAGTCAGTCATAACCCATCGTATTTCCACATATAAGGTTTTTGTTCAATTTTTCATTTTTATGCATAGAATTTTTTATACCACACGTCCTGCACGCTTAAAATCCCGAAAATATAATACCTTGGCGAACCGCGAACACCGGACGTAACCGAGTTTGAATTTCGAGTCACTTCCTGCTCCAAATCCTGTCCTAGTTTTATCCCAGTGATATACTGCGGTTTAAAAAAAATAAAAAAAAAATAAAAATCTACCGGATGTGGTAGAGGCTCGGTGATAATTGGCTAACTTTGTAATTTACCCGTAGATATCGGGTCAAGTTACCCAATTTTTATCACTTCCAGCATCATAATTAACAAACAAAAAAAATTGAATCGGATTTTCAATTTCTCTGAATTAATACCGCGTCGAGTTTTTTTTTTATCAATGAAATGAAATAACATAACATACGTGAATTGGTGATTTGCGGGAGATGAATTAGCTGATATAAATTCAGATTCAGATTTCAACGATTGAAAATTGTCCTCGATAATTTCAATACTTCGAAATTCACACTTATCGCCCTATCGCAGTATGAAGCCGCAAGCTAGCTTTTTCGTACCAGTCAGGGTGCCTAGATCGTCGATACTCAATGCCAGTGAATATGCAAATATATCTATACACACATCGGGCCACGTACTCAGTATAAGGGATGTTGAACATGGTATATAGGCTAGGGCGAGAAGGAGGCGTGGCGTGTCGTCTACTGACGTAATTATTGATTTTGTAGAGACCCGCGAGTCCTCAACCGGAACTGAGATCCCCGAAGAAGAATACTTTTCCCTTATTCCGGTCTCCTTCGTCCTTCCCAAGCCCCTTACACATCCGCGAATAGTCTTATCCTCTTTTCTTGTTTTTTTTTTTTTTTTTTTTCTCTCAAGAGGGTGAAAAAATTTGCATCCTGGCCAAACGCGTTTCGAAACAGGTCAATGACGGGGTCAGTCTTCACAATGCTAGAACCACTCCGAAGTAATAGGGAAAGAATAAAATAAGCTCGATATCTTCGGACAGTGAGATACTGTGCAATCGCTACTCTTCTTCCGATCGATCGAATGATCGAATGATCGAAGGGATAAAGGGGTGTAATTCTGGCCGGGATAATTAGCCGAGCAATCCGTTTAACAATTTCTAGGGGTTTAGCCCAGTGCATAACAGATTCGGAGCACGCGCCCGTTATGCTCTGGCTGTACCGAACCGTTTTGCCTATTTTAGTCTATTTGTAGTCCGTGTCGTAAGCGTAAAAGAAAAAGGTTGAAAATTACGCGGGACGGCCGAATAACCCCTCGGGGCACGGACGTCTACGTCATATAATTTTACGTGCCTAAAGCAGAAATTAAACTCGCGTTTTCCTACGACGAAGCCGCGCCGGGTTGGAGGGAGGATATAGAAAGAGAAAGAAGAAGAGGGAGGGAAAGAGAAAGAGAAATATATATTCGGGAGGGGAAAGATATTTCAGGCGAATATATTCCGGCATGATCTATAACGTTGGGAAATTAATTTTCACCGATTCTTATGGCTCTCGTACTTTCCGCTCCGTTGATCCGACGATTCGAAATGAATCCGGTCAGGAACGTGGGACGAAGATTTGTCAGGAAATTAATTTCGCAAGGGTGAAATAAAGACAAGAGGGTTAAAAAATTGACAAACTCTCTTGCTAATCATCAGCGAAAACGAGAAGGATCAAGGAGCGTATTCCGTCGTCGATGTAAATATCATGTTAATAAAATGAATTCCTTTATATTTATATACATCGAGCCCCGTCCTCATGCGAAGGAACGAGCAGCGAATCCCATGAGAGCTAAGAGCGAAGAATGCCGCAGGAAAAAAATGTAATTGGATAAATTATAGAGTGAAAACCGGACGACGACGCGAGCCTTTAAAATACTGAAACTAAATTACGACTCGAGTAATGTAAAAAAGCTAAATAAATGAATAAATGGAAAGAAAATTTCTCTCCTTGCATAGAAAGTCAGAATTACATATCTAATTACACGTTGCGCCTCGCGGGCCCTGACGATCTGTAAATCTATTTGCAGAGAAGTAGAAATCGGGGACAAAACCTTTTCCTCGTTGCATCCGCACCGCATTCTTTCATAGTAATTAGGGCGCATTAGGGTGATTAAATTGAGTAGAAAAAATGAAGAAAAAAAGAAAAATGAAGTAAAGAAATTCGAAACTTTAATTAAAACATGCGATACCATTCGGATGAGTAATAATCTGCGTATGTACGCGCAGTATAAATTCGTAGGAAAACCCAGGAGGGTACATATAGTATTAAATTAAACAAGCTAGGACGTAACACGTTGCCGATAAGCCGATAACAAAGCGAGTAAAAGCTCCTCCCGCCTTGTGCTTCTATACCAATACGATAATAGTATTAATAATAATGGCAATATTAATATTGGCAATGGCTGTAACGTATAGTAATGCACTTTACTTCGGACTACGTATAAGGTACCTGCGAGTTTCTACTGCATGAAAATAATGAGTCAGAAATTCTAACGAATGTCTGTTGTTATCGGTAAAGTTTGAAAATCTCATTCCCATTTCTAACACCGCGTCTATGTGTTGTATGTATCCTAAGTGGGAACTAGTACCCGTACCTATACGACGGTAACAAGTTCGTACAGCACGTTAGGGTCCCGGTGCAGTGGCTGGCGGAAGGGTTTTGTCGGGGTTTTTGTAGAATCTATTTGAATACATTATAACTTTATACGTGGTATTCTGCATGTGGGTACATATCATCGACGATCTTTCGCGTATAATCGTTTCGAACTCTGGCAGATTTTCCGATTTAATATTACACGTATACGTCAGACGGAGATTTGAGGGAAAAATGAATTGAAAAGACCTTCTTCCGAGTGGGATGTGCAAATCAAAGTGTTGACTATGAGATAATCGATGCGATTGAAATGATGAATATTTCATACGCATTTCGCGTGATTTTTATTTTTATTTTTTCCCCTCCTTCTTATTATTCTTCGCCTTCATCTTCTTTAAAACGATTTCTGGCCAGTCATGATATTCCCTTAGAAAATTCATTCCTAGCAACTATAAGTATATGAAACCCGTAGCAAATAACCAACCGCAAACGCCATTATTTATTTCCTTACACCGTGCAGGGGATGAAAAGTGCGAGAATTATTCAAATCATTCGATTCATGAATCCGGCCAATATTTCATTCGTCTGAAACTTGGCATTATGGGATAGCCGGTATTAGGTGAGATGAATTCTTTTTAATTCTTGTCTAGCTTTGACTTGGTAATAATAGAAAGAAAAGCGAGAGAAGAAAAAAAAAAAAAAAAACTCATCTTTTTCTCAATCTGTTCAAAACTGTTCGCTATTTTTCAACCATTCAATGATTCATTTCCATGCAGCGAATCTCCATTGAAACGATATTTCATTTTTATTTCCTTCTTCTCTACATTTCCTATCATTGCCTTATAGGTACTATCTTTTCCCTACTTCGTATCTCGCCTCCCTTCAACCTATACACGTATTTTTCGCGTAATTTTTTTTTTCTTCTTCTCTCCTCTCTTTTTTTCTCTCTTCATTTTCCAGCAAACTGCAGCGTGCCATATTGATAAGAGCCGTCGATCCGCTACTTGAAAACTTGGCGGATCGTTTAACTCGCATAAATAATGAATGTAATTTTTCTCTTTTTTTTTTTTTGCAAACGAGAATCTCTCAAAGCTTGTAACGTTCTGGCCAAGCCATGGCTTATTTTCTTTCTGAATAAAAGTTAAAATTTAACGAATAATAGCAACGATCATTCTCTCATTCCTCGTTCTGATGTCATTTTATAGTTACGACGAAATGCATGTGTAAAGGAGAATAATTTGAAATACGGAAGGAAAAATAATTCGGTAAATCAAGGCCATAGCAATTCGGAGACGTTACAACCTATAATCTCTGTTTTATTCAACTCGGGTATAAAAGATGGGCGAAAATTAAGTCGTAAAAGCAATATACAAGTGCTGTTGCGCGTTACTGAATAAAAATCTCTCTCTTCTTTTCTCACCCCCCTCCACCCCGCGCTAAAACCTCGCCACGGATTATTGATGCAGACTCGTACTGTATCTGCCGGCAAGGAAATTCCGCCTTGCGGAGTTAGAAAATAAACTTCATAATGAAGTTGAATACTTTATAATCTCCAACGTCGAGAGATTGTGGCTACCCGCGCGAGTTGCATTTACTTCGACGAGTAGGTAATACCTCCTCGCGAAAAGTTGGTGAAAAAAACGTCGAATCGAATACGTCTGATAAACTGTATCATTTCTTTAAGAATTTATCCGTTCACTTTTATGTACCGGAAAAGAAGAAACGAAGAAATCCCATATCGATTGAAATAAAGTGGAATCGCGCCGCAGGTTTACCTAATTAACCGAAATTAAAGCCTCGAATTGCTTAATGAATTCTGCGACGGTTGTTGTTTTTTTTTTTTCAAGGAAAAAATTGGCGGTGAAAATTTGATGAAAAAAAAGATACATTCACTCTGCAGAGATAGTATAGCGTGCCAGGGTAGATCTACTCTGCGTATAATCCTGAGTTTTCCTTCCGCACCGCAGGACCGCGACCATTTCAGTTGACAAAGTTTTTTCATTTCCCCTTTTTGAGAGGTATACGTACTGCAGCAGAATGGAGAAGTGGCGTTTTCTCCGAGGCCAAGAGTTTGTTCGCGGAGGAAAATTGCCAATTTCTAAATATAAATACAATTAAGGTGAAGCGGCAAAGAACGAGAAATAAGACTTCGTTGTAGAATAACGCGTTAACTAGCACGCAGCCCGGCGGTATGACGGCGTGGGTGGTTCCTCGAGCGTTGACGTCAGACGACATGACGGTACCCGTCGTTAACAGATTGTGTTTCTAAGGTGGAAACGAGGAACGACCTACAGGGATCAGTAAATACCGTTGAAACGTTATCTGGTTTAAACTGCGCTGACGTTTACCCGGATTAAGACGCTAGATATAATTGGATGAATTTATACCATGACTTGGTACCCCTCTTTGCTGCAGGGTTTAGTTTCATTTTTCTCCGCCTCTCCGACGATCCTTTGAATAGATTATTTTTTGATATCGGATAAAATAATGACTATAGAGAAGAATATGAACGTATTATATATCCCTTTGGCCTATCGGGTTATAACAGACGTGAATTTCTCGTCAATTTGCGAAGCTTATCGCACGACGCTCGATAAACTTGGTGAAAGAGATTTACTCTCTGTACACGAGCAGGAGTAATTGCACGTTTACTTTCTACCAGAACTAGGAATACAAATTGTACGGATTTCAGAAGTCAGTTGAAATGGGTAAATGCGCCGAAGTGAACGGCAGCTTGGCAAGGCGTTGATTAAATCGAAACCGTCGCGTCGCTTCGACTTGACGTCGTTACTCTCCGTACGTATACAATTCCGTTAAGTAAGTGAAAAAAGGCTAAAATCGACCAATTTCAATCTTTTTTCTTCTTTTCATTATTTCGCGATAATATTGCCGAACTTTCCCTCTCTCTCTCTCTCTGTCTCTCATTTTCCGTCCATATAGGTAAATACATAATATTGTTCAGCGCTAAATGGACGTGCTGTATGACTGCACCTCTAGTTCCTAATTATCGGTTGAAATCGTAGCACAGAGAGTTCTGAAAATGAACAAGCTTCGAAAGTTCTCTGCCATTATGTAATAGGTGTCCCAGTTTCAGGAGGAACTTTATACCCCGGCAAATGGGTGCCGTCCGAACTCCACCGGGAATGGGAAAGTCCTGCGTTATTATACGCTCGTATTATTACCCAATTAACAACATCGACGTCAGATACCAAAGTAAATATTATACCGCATCAGTAGGTGTACACAAGTATATCCTATACAAATGTATATTTTCATTATATATATATATATATATATATATATAATATAAAACAATATCGTACATACATTTTATCGCGATAAATGATAAACGGGCATGAATGTATCGCGAAAATTTTTAAACGCTCGAATCACACTTCCCGGTACATGACAGTGACCATTTCCTATATTACGGTATTCCATGTTTAGTTACGGGACAGGTGTCCGGTTATAAATAACGTCTGGTACTTTCGATGTTTGATCTACCGTAATACGAATTTCGTGTCAATTTTCTAGTACATATTTTCGTATATCTATATATATATCTGTATAGAAATTTTGTTGACGATGTTATCGCCCGGATAAATTCGAATCGAATTTACCACCGCGCATATATACCATCAGTCAATTCTTTCCAATTTTCACTTTCTCTTCAGAACGCTTTCCGCTCTGATCGCATGTATTTCGCGGTTTAAAATTCATGAAAAGACTCTAATTATTCAGTGGTAAATATATTCTACCCGGTCAAACACGACGCGACGCGACGCGACGGTATTCCATGGCTGTGTATGAATGCTTCAGACCGAGGTATAAGCCTCGTTGAATAGACGTCAGTAATTCAGGCTCCCCCGCAAATGCTAGCAAGAGATTCGAACGGCATATATATTCGTGGCAAAAAAAAAAAAAAAAGAAAAGAAACTTCATCTTCAAACGACTCAATTATATTAATTATCGACAAAAAGAAAGCTCGACGATTAATTATAAACTAGTGAAAATGATGAGAAAAAAAAACACCTAAAATCAAGAACGAACGAAGGGTTTTAATTTTGTTTCAACGTTCCTCGCCCATCGGTTTGTTCAAAGCCACCACTACCTGTGGAGTGGCGACTGTGTCGACTACTCACGCGTTTGTAATTACTGCTCACAGAATTTCTCCATAAAGAGCGTCATCAGGTCTCTTTAGATATTTTAAATTGAATTCAGGGATGATAAGAAAAGATTGTAGCCGAGGCAGGAATACCCCCCAATGCAATTCGCAGAGGATGGTTGTATAAATTTGAATTAGTAGGATAAAAGGGGTTGAAATTCTTCCAACGTAGCTGCGGTATACGAGCTATACCTCGTCGGCTGTCCCAAGTTTACGAGACATTTCGAACAATCGAGACAAATTAATTCGCAATTAGGAAATCGTCGTTTTGATTAATTGCCAGGAATTATGAGTCCCGGCAGAGTCGAGAGCGTCCAATTAAAATGAAGTGCTTATTACCCGAGACCAATACGAATATACGATAAAATAAAGGCCCCCATAATCGCGCGGGGAATTTAAATTTCACAAAGAATATACAGGATCATTCTAGGTACATGTTATACCTGCGCATTTAACTCCTTCTGGCTCCTAGCTAACCACGTGGGAGAATTAAAATGTAAGAAGTTCGTTCGCCGCTAGGTATAGCCGAACATTTGTAATGCAAATAAAGCCCGAGTCTCCAAGTCTGACTAATACTGGCCGTCCCTACTCGCCGAGTTATCAGCTCGGCACTTAGTTAGGTGGGGGTCTTCTTTAACTGCCTATTTGATAGCCTCATAAAGATATTCCGAGAAATTAATGACTCGGGTATTAACCGCAAGGTTCTCGAAGTCTTGGAACAAATTTCATGGCTGAATAAATTGATCTAGTCGATTCCCCTTAGCTAATTTCATTTCGCGATCCGCGATTCGCGATAGTCGATCGTCCGCTCCGGCTATAATAATGCCTATCGATATCGAGCGAAATCTACTATTCCTTTTCTTCATTTTCTTAATTCCTTTATCGGCCCCCCTCACCTCGGCACACTTCAGACACTCGAGATACTTCGTACCGTCCTTTGTCCTCGATTTAACTAAACCTTTTCCGATAATCTATAATGATAAAAAATGACCGCCTCTAAATCCGATTGAAATTAAATCTAATGAGAAATAAAATAAGTGAAGTAGTTCTTCGACAATTTTATTCTCTCAAAAGTTTCAGTTTTTTATCATGAATTAATACCATCTTGTATAGATCACAAATTGAGTGAAACTGCAACTGACTGGGTAAAGGTCTCGGAGTTTTAGCCAGTCAACCGGCTCTTTCTACACTCGAGAATCTCAGGACGAGAAAATTTGTCAGGAAAAATTCAAGGAATTCCAATATCGGAGATGAACTGTACTACCTTCTCGTCTTCTTATTCTTTCGCCTCGGTCTTCTAGCTATCGGTAGTCAGAAATACCAACTACCTGTGTATTTATCTCGATAATATAAACGCATTATATCCATATACTAGAAAAATAGGTAGAGTCCCGTTTCTCTCCCTCCGAAGACCGAATATAAAACTTTGAATTTCGAATCTACGATCAATAATTTCTAAGCTGTTCCCGGATAGCCGAAAAAGTGTAACCGCAGTCGTGGTCGACATATCGGAGTGTGCGGATTTGGCCAAAGGTGGTCTAGGGTGGCGAAGGTTAAGCCAGAGCTTGCCCCGGGTCTGGGAGTAGACGAAGCATAGTATCGTGGGGTAGGGTCACACCGATTCCGTCGATAGTATAACGCTAAGTGATTCCTCGAAACGTTAAGTTTCGTTGGTATAAGGTATAGGCAAAAGTATTGGCCTACCGAGTCAGCCGGCGAAGGTAGGGTCATTAGCCGAAACTTCTAAGCTGTTTAGCTGTGATAGGGTTAGCCCGGGGCTAGGACCCTTCTCTCCACATGCACGTATCTTCGCCGGCGTCTACCTACCAAAATTCGAACCAACATTCGATTAACCGAGTTCGAGAAGCACGAGGACAGAATAAATTAGTCCGTTTCGACCCGGGCTCTGAATGATGGAGATGCATATCAGGACTCTGCCAAGAAGAAGAAAAAGAAGAAGAAGAAAAAGAAGATAGCAGAGAAATGAAAAGCAAATTTTCCATCCCTGTTCCCGTGGCGTTTCAGCCAATTTTTCACCGAGAAAAGACACGTACGACTGACCCTTCATTCGTCCCCGAGTCCATAGTGACACCAGCACGCGTGATGCACGGTTAATATCTGAAATCGCTGGGTCAGGGTGACCGGCCGACACTAATAAATTACCGTCGATATATCAAGAGCCCTCGCGCCTACGCCCGATTGGTCATTTCGATCGGTGGGGGTCCCGTTATATTTTCCCAATATGTGGCATACGTGTAGGCATACATACACATGGATGACTTCGATAGATAGAATAGAGAGGATCGTGGAGTGTTCCCGCACGCCTAAAAGAGTACAACGTGATCTATACCTCGGAGGATTTTCATTTTCTATGATTTTCTGAAGAGCCAGGTTCCCCGTCACTCGAGTCAGTCGCTAACTCACATGTTTGTGAACGAAAGGTGGGTAGAGGTGGATTACTGGCTGTCCTGAAACCCGGCCATACGTGCCAGTGCCACGAAAATGATTTCCCAGCGGAATTTAAGCGCGGTAAAATAACTGGCCTTCAAATTTATGGCGTAACTAGGACGTTGATATATCCAGGATTATTATCAGAGAAAATGATTGTTGCGGTAGGCAGAATCGAGTCAATCTACGACTCGGTTATCGTCGATAAAAAAAATATTCAAAATATTATCTCCGAAGAGAGGAGCGCCGATATCGATGTGGCCACAGATGGTGGAATGGAGCATCGCTGTACGCGAAACTGTTGGAAATCTTCGAGGCGATAGGCAGTACGTATAGAGACGCCTTGAGTAGGGAAATGGGGGTGCGGAAAATTCGCGGGCGATAAAACTCGTCTTCTTCTATTAACGGACATACTTTGGACTCGGTGAAACGCGACGAAATGCGGAGAATAAGAATGCGGATAAGAATGAGAATAAGAAGAATAACGAGAAGCGATGGTCCCGCGAACCTCTCAATCGACGTGGCTGCTGTCAAGTTACGTGGAAATTTCAAGTGCTATTCCAAGGACACCCTTTTGGTGATTACTCACGAAACGCCTTGCCGAGTAGGAGTAGGTCGGTACGGTATCGTTGGAGAGTTCACGCTCGAATGCCCTTTGTACTCAGCGACCTCCTCGCGATTGTCGAGGCCCGGTACCTACCAATACCGATATTTTAGCCGAAGGACTCTCCAAGGCTCGCTATTGATCAGGGGCACGATAACCACCCGCCACGTCCCTTTATCGCTCTTAGTATATCACGGAGACAAAAGTTTTACCACTTTTCTTCAAATTTCGTCAAAATTACACCGTCATCGCTGCCCTCAGTCTCCCTTAACTGCAGCATACATTATAAAATGGCGAACGGGGTATGAGGATTATATTTTTTCAAAAATTCATTCAGTTCTTTCTCTCCTTGCCCCGGAGCTTTTCTTGAACATAAACTCGAACCGCACCTCTCGATTTCGCGGGAACTCGAGCCATCTCTACCGTGCTAACTTTTGAATAAACTGTGAATCTTGTCCGCTTTAAATTTCGGCTCGAAAAGAATCGTGGGTATACCTTTATCGCGATACCGCGAACGATTCAGATTCCTTGAACTGCGAAGCCATACATACTACTCCGAGCCACCCTTGTTGGGTATTTTTTTTTTTCTCATATCTCTCTATTCGACTCTTAGGATTCGTGGATTATATTAGAAATTCGATCCACGGGTGTGTTCGACTTTCGGGTGAATCTAAAGAACCTTTGAACTTTATAGACAGTTTTGTACAATTGATCTACCGCGACGCGTATTTACTGAATTGTGAGTTTATTTTTTTTTGTACAATTTCGGACGCAGATCACTTTTCCGCATACCTCGCACGCGATATCCTCTTCCTATCGGATTATAGACAGTTTTCTATACGAGCCGAGGGGGCAAAGTAGCGAAACATTTTAGCGGGTTATATGCAGTTTGAACGTTTGCCAAAAAATATGAAAAATTCTCTGGCCTCTGGCCAGACGGCGGTGATTTCGTCGTCGCAGAAGTTAGGACCGACTGCGCTTTGGTCGGGATCGAGGAACCGAATAATGCTGCTTTATTGTTCGGGCTACCCAGTATATTATATACCCACCCTGCACGCATTGAAAGGGAGGAGAAAAGAAGAAAAAAGGAAATACGTATATCTAAGGATATTTTCATATGAGTGAAGACGATCGCGCCCGGGCCACGCGGCTCTTTTGAAAAATATATTTCTACCAAATCGGGTCATGGAAATCACATCCATTCGCTTCTCTCTCGATTTTCAACCCCTGCCTATGGCTCTTTGATTTGTACAAATATAGAAGGGCTGCGGGTTCTGGGTTCTCGGTTCTCGGTTTTAGGTTCTGGGCTGTCTGGCCAATATTACAAAGTTCGTTAACGTACGAAATACTAGGGTGAATTGACGCAACCGCTCCAGAGTAACCGTGCGAGATAATAAATAACGACCACTTAGAGGGTTGAATAGTCAATAATGGATTCTCTCCGTTTCTGTCGGACTGCCAATACGCCGACACTCCTCAACACATCATCAAGCCTTGTAACTCTCCTCTATTCATAGCGCCGATTCGACTAAATTTATTCCACGATTCCCGATACCACGGCGTCCCCGCACACATTCCGTGGTCTTTCTTCCTCGTCTAATTTTCTATAGTTTTTTCCTTTTTTCTTTCTTCGGGTAAAAGACTAGATTATTTACGTATTCAACGAGATACGATCGGGAAAAAGTTTCCGGAGATCATCCGACAGTGAGCTCAATTATTTCGAAAAATGGAAAAAAAATCTATCGACTCAAGCCACGTTAAGGTCCGCTGTCGGACCGAAGGATCTGTTTTGCGCGGTGACCTGGCTTGCCGCGATATTCCAACATATTTTGCACACGCAGCGTGCAGGACAGGGTAGTAGTGGTAGAAGGTATGAACGTAGGTATAAGGGTACAAGATCGGTAGGGTAGGAGGATGAAAGCGGTCTCTTTTATGCCCGCGTCCATGAGGACGAACCCGGGCGAGGAATAAAGGACAATTTTACGAGACTTTTTATTCCCTCCTCTTTGCATAAAGATCGCTTGCGATACCGTGTCGTATTTCCTCGCGAGTCCTGAGTCCTACGTCTTCTCTTCTCTCCTCTTATTTTCTCTTTGTACCATATTCCCGCGTTGTACGGTACCAAGCATGCCCCGTTATCCCGTTATCCCGTTATCCCACTGTGTACCCTTTTCTCAATCCTTTTTCCAAAACTACTAGATATTCAGCTCACCTGAGTAATCTCAAAAATAGACGAAAGTAAGCCAGAGTTCAATTTCGATTCACTCATTATTTCATATCAGGAATCAATTTCCAACTTACTTCGTCTGACAATGAGTGGAAGAGAAAAAGAGGAGACTATAGAAATGAGGAATGTAATGGCGAGAGGAAATTAGGCGGCATTTGATACACGAAAGGGGACGATGATCATTTTCCGGTGATATATATAATACGAGGGGGTTTTTCTTATGGTGTTGGAAATGATGAAGTGACGTTTTTGCGGGACGTGTAACCTATACCTGGCACCGCTGTAAGAATGAGAAGAATAAGAAACTCTGCGAGGAATAGAGGGGGGTAGTCGTTTATCTTTATAAAATTATGCTCTTCCGAGAGACGTGCGAGAATAAGCGCGTGCGGAGGGATAAGATTTCAAAAAAAAAAAAGAATAAAAAAAGAATAAAAAAAAAAAAAAAACTAAATCTGTCCAGGAAAATTTATAACCTCTGGTGGCGATGGTGGTAGCGAAACGTCCCCTAAGGACGTTTGATACCGACCGGTGACGTTTTTATACTATATATTTGTTAATTCCAGGGACAAAATTTTTTCCGACTTTGCCCATAAATTTCTTGGCGAAAACCTCGTTGAGTTAGAAATTCATAGCAGACGTAAAAAATGTTTATTTATAAATTAAACGCTTCGCGAGTGGAGCACCTATATCCCACCTGCCACCCACACCCCATAGTCAAATAAGCTGCGGAATAGAGAAAACGAAGAGGAGAGTTCGCTGTGTGGACTTTTTTCTTTTTTTTTTTCTTCTTTACCTCGCCAGGAAAAGAAGCGTACAGCAACTAAATGCAAATGAAACGGTTTTCACCCTGCTCGTTTGACCCGTTTTTTGTATTCCCCTTGTTTTTTGGTTTCTCTTTTTCTACATTCTTCTCGCCGCCGCCGCCTACTAGCCTCGAGCGAGTCATAGCGAAGGAACTGTTCCTTCGTCAGTTGTTTAACTTTGAAACGTCAACCGGTTACCTAAATTCAGGTAATTAACGAAAACTGTTAAACCGCAACGGAGAGAAGAGCGTTTCAAACATTTCGTGTGTGAGGGGGTATGAGAAAGCTCGAAACAAGGACCGCGGCAGGGTTGTTTAAATTTCATTGTTTTCAATTCCACGTGTCGGACTGAAATCCTGGGATATATATATTTTCTTTAATTTCAATCTACCCGAGAATTATACGATAGAAATCTTTCACCATTCCGCCTGATGTTCTAAGGAGTCCAGGTCACCTGGTAAGGGTGGATTTTATTCGAAGAAGAAATCAAAAACGAAGCAACAACCGAAGAGCGAAAAAATCGTGGATAGAAAAAAAAAAAAAAAAAATCTTCTCCTCCCTCTTTTTGTACCTAGGCTTTGGATTTTTGCCTCCTTTACCTCATATCGCTATGGGTCTTTGCCAGTACAAGATTCGGTAGACAGGACTTTTCCCATCTCCTTTGCACCGGAGCTGGAGCACGAATTGTCGATCCCACGGTTGGCAGGCGAACGCGAACTTTCTTCGAACGCAACAGTGTCGTATAAGGAAAGAGAGGTACTATATTTATGCTCTACGTGCGGAGGATTTTTCCAGAGGACATTTTTCGCCGGTGGTTTTTTTATTTTTTATTTTTTCTACCCCCAATAACATTTCCTCTTTCTTTTCTTTTTTTTTTTTTTCTTTTTCTTTCCTCGTTTCTACTGCACACGTCGTGAATTTCGGTTTCCGATATATATTTCTCAACGTAAAATCAGCACAGTGTGACTGAAAATAAAATATAGAATCTAAAAGAAAAAGAGACGAGGAGTAGGTATGTATACACACGGAAGCGTGATACGGGGCTGGGAAGTATGGCGCGTGAAATGAGCCACTCGGGTGTGCTTTTAAAATTCGCGATGAAACCGTCGTCAGCGCTATAAAACTAGAGGAACTGCTTGGTGAAAAGAAGAATTTTCGGGATCTATAGCCTTCCGCGTTTTGTTGTTGATCAACTTTTTCACTCTTCACTTCACTCGCTGTTTCTTCCAGCCTGATATTTACTTCGCTCAATGTTTTACGAAAGATGTGCGAGTTACGCGGGGAACGGGAAGTTGAAAAAAGTAGAATTTAAGAGGAGAACTAATTATTGTGATAAATCGGTACTGCACCAACGAGAGAGAGTAGATTTTACCTGCTTTTTCTTAGGCGTAACCGTTAACGAGGCTCTGCCGAAAAGGAAGCAAGGGGTTAGCGTGAAATATGCTTTTACGAACATAATAATTTCGAACTTTTCCAACGTTTTTATGACCGCTCTTGAGCCGCCGCCGCCCCCCCCTTATACTCGAAAGTTTAGCGAGCTTAATTACCGACTCCATTGCAATCTCGGGTTATAATATTTTCAAAAAGCGCCCAGTATAAGAGAGAGAGAGAGGGAGCCAAGGGCGTAATTTCTGCGCTTCTATATATAATCGACACTCGATATGCGAGAAATTCATTAAAGCGGCTGTCAGTTTTGCCCAATAATCTTAAAAAAGTCTTGAAGCATACTTTGGCGAAGAGAGCCAATTTCTCGTCACTCATTTACATAATAAGAAGCTTAAAGTTTTAGAAAATTCTCAACAAAATTCAAATTAATATAATATATATATCAGTTAATAAAAATCGATTTACCAAGAGCTACTTAGAATCGTAAATTAAATTCACGTTATTGAAATAATAATTATATGAACGATAGCTATAATACCGTCAATTATACTCTCTTATTAAGTTAAACGCAATCTTTTCTATATATTATATATTTCCTACTCGTCAATTTTTCCCCATCCCGTCGTTGATGTGAATTAAGTCACGATTCCCTATAATACGTTGGCAGAGTTAAGTGCCGCTGATTCCAGCAGGCGAGGTCCAGCCTGCCTCTTGCTGGATCGCTTCCGCCGTAGAATTAAGCTTGCCAAGGCTACCACCAGCCCCTTGAGCTTAAGCCAGGAAGTTGGCATGTCCGTTTCAGAAATCTCATTGTTTACGAACGACCTAAACCACCGCTTAACAAACTCTCCTCAATAATCCACCGTGCGGTTGTACGTTACAAATGGCTTTGAGAAAGGGAACGCCCTTTCTCACTGGATTAACTTCGCGAAAGCTGCCGGCCAATTCGACTAAGGTATACCACAAGTATCTATACGATTCGGATTATAAAGATTCAGATCCCACGCGGACATGATATTCTCGATATATCTTTACGAAGCTTCGAGCTTTCTTCTTCGACGAGTACTACTGTTCCAAAGGACATCAAGTTTCGGTTCACCAGGAGTATAACAGGGGAACACTGCAATACTGAATCAATGACAATCAGCCCTTGCAACGCCTCCCGGGAGATGGACAAATAGACGGATGGGTAAACAGACAAAGCGGGAGGAGAGGGAGATAGAGGGCGAGAAGCGGAACATGACAAGATTTTCGTCAAGGTAAACTAATTAGGCAATCAGAGTATGGCGGTATAGGGACTCAGCTGGGGCGAATTATATGCGTCAAGATGCTTTACATCTCAGGCAACAAACATTGAACTGAAAATAGCAAGCCGAGGAAGGATATCCGCAGGTGAACGACTAGCTGGTATAGGTGGTAGAGAAAGGGGATGGAAGAGAGCCTGTAGAGAAGTCTTTGAGATATCGGAAGGGGATTGAGATGGGGGATACCGGGGTAAAGATATTGCCTCTAATTTGCATAGTTATTTACCGTCAGAAGCGGAAAATTTTCTCAAATTAACGAGCTGGGTATAAGATAGCTGTTGGTATTAGTATATAGCGCAGCGTACATATATCCGCGACGAGGGAACGTTATACGGAAGTAAAATACATTTCACTGACTAATCAATTTTGAGATGGAAAATCTCAAATTGAATTTCGCTAAATGTAATTACCTCTCTTCAGTGGTTTAGCTCTCCGAGGCGAAGAGAGCTACGTGTTCGAAATCTCGAGTGCAAATTAAACAGAGAAACGAGCCGGACTCGATTTCTTTTATAATTAGGTAAAAGTTTCTCTTTTTATTTTTTTTTTTATTCAGAGTATTTTCTTCCTTATCTTATTTTCATTCGTATATATGAAATTTTATACGCGAATTTGAAGTACATAATTCTTGACAATTAATAACAATGATTATCCGGTGGGGGAGAAGTCCTAAGAAATGATCTAGGCCAATGTCTATCCTGGCACGTAATTTCGGGCCAATAAACTTGTCCTACCCTGAAAAGGGGGTTGGCAGATCCCAATAAGATAGTATCAAATACACGTATACTGATATTCGGTCAGTTTATTTCTTGGTCGTAAAGCTTTAGGGTGGAGCCTGCACGTTGGGTATCTCTCGTATTTAAGATCCTCGTAAAAATCTCCCCACTCCCCCCCTTTCCGCCACCACCTCTTTTATACTTCTCGGCTATTTTTTTATACTCCATTTCAGGATTTTTCTCTATAACCAGCGTTTGTTTATTCCATGCGGCACCTCGCCTCGTCGTGAAGCTTCGACTAAAAACCAGCACGATTTCGCCCTTATACCTTCTCCCTTACCCTTCTTCTCTCTCTATCCCACTTCTCCGATCCTCGTATACTCTTTTCCTCTTCTTCTTCTTCTTCTTCTTCTTCTTCTTTCTATGTCAGAGAGATATCCACCGTGCCTATAGTTATACCTATCTCTACCTATCTCCCCACCAATCTACCTTCCTCTCAAATGCAAGATGGTAAGGATTATTAACGTTCCATACCTAAGCCGACTCGAGAAAGCCTCAGCATTTCAAGCGAGCAAGTGTGCCTCGGTAAGCACTCACGTAGTTAGAGACTATACGACGAACCCTCTATAATCTTCTCACAATCAGTTCAACGCGCTATTTTACACGGAATTAATGTCTGCCGAGGTATTACACGCCTCGAATTTATCACCCCTGTGTAATCAAAGTCTTTGTAAAAAAAAAAAAAAATAATAATAACAATCGACAGAAGAGGAGCGGAGAAGAAAAAAAAAGAAAGAAAGAAAGAAAGAAAGACTTTCCTTATCTTTTATACATACCTAAGAGTTTTGGAATAATTAGATTAGAGGTAGATCTTGCTTGGAACATCACAAGCTCTCGTTTAGAACTTATCTCATTACCGTATACAAGACATCGTGCCTATACCTAGCCAGTATTATCCCTGTTTTACAGCGTGGTGCATCCCTCGAGAAGAAAGAACTTTCGTATTGAAGAAGGGGGGAATGGGAGTTTCATATATAGAATATGCAGCATCTTCGTTTAGGGGATGATTAAATACTTGATGGAATATCTCATGGATACTTTGTCCACTTTGTTTGCTTTGTGATCCGCTGTGCTCTTATCTTAAGATGCACATTCGCGAGAAGGGTTTCGTCATACGAGAAGGTGGGAAGAGAATAGAGAGAGATTGAGAATGAGCATGAGAAATAAGGGTGAAAAAAGAAAGAAAGAAAGAAGAAGAAAAAAAAAAAAAACACAATTGAATATATTACCCTGGGAATACCCGGCTAGGAATGGCATTGAATTGCCGGGGAATACGCGGGGCGACGCAAAAACATTCGAATGGGAGGCCTCGGCTCCCGCAGCGATCCTTTGTCCGGGAAACAAGATGGAAAAATTTGGCTGCCGGGTTTTTTGGTGATTAGTTCTATACGGGGGAACGTATAGCCCTACCTACGTGGTCTACCACCGTACCCCGTATTCTCTGGACTAAAAACGATGATGTATGATTCAAACTCGTCGAGAGAGTCCCTCTTGTGGCTTGGATAATGCATGAAGGGTCATAGTTTTTTTTCCGACGAGATGTTATTGCACCGCACCCACAGTGGGGAGTTTGATATTTCTTTATTTCTTTATTTCTTTATTTCCCGTACGACTACCACTCACCTGAGCTACGGTTGGCCTCATTTTATCGCAAGTATCGAAACTCGAGTTGATTACGTCGCTCGGTTCATCGGAGAAGCAAACAATATCGTTAAATAAATACGAAGGTTATTTTTCTCGATCAGATACATCGCGAAGATTGTTATTAGATATTTTCCGTTCTTACCCTCGTGTATAGAATAAACCTCGCGGTTTGTTTGGGAGATATAGAAATTAGACAAATTTGACGAGAAAAAAAAGGATGAAATAAAGAAGCCTTAGGTATTATCCCGAATCTCGGTTAGCCAAAAATTTCCACCATTTGTAGAGAGGAAAACTTTCCAGCATCCCTCCCCTAGCTCGCCGTGACGGCGCGGTCCCGGTCCTCGGGTACAGAGTCAAGTTTTGTAATTTTTCAGAGAACTTTCTTATCGCAACCGAAGATAGCTGCTGCTCGGTTCTCTCGTCGCGGGAGAGAAGAGAAGAAAAGAAAAGAGAAGCGAAGAGATAGCTTCTTATACCAAGGACAGAGTTTAAGCAAGCTGCAAAATTTCCACGTCGTTTTACAGTAGCCGTGGATTTGTCCTAGACAAACGTATATCCCGCCCCTCGACAAAGTGGGTGTGAAAAATGTCCATATTTCCTTAATTTTCAAATCGTATGCGATAAAACGTGCCGGAAATATGAAATTCGTCCCGATCTCCGTACAAGTTTGAGCTCCATTATTTTTCGAATGAAAAACTGAAAGAAATTGATGCGTCGTAAGCGAATCCTTTTCAAGGATATGGGCGAGGTATCTATACGGGAAGGGCGACGGTCAAGTATAAGCGCGTCTTTCTCGAGGGTCGCGGTAAGCAAATCGAAGTTAGGATCGCGTCCTGGTACCCAACAAATCTCGATTAGCTCAGGAGTAATCCGAAAGATAAAGCGTAAACAGGAAGAGGTCGGGCTGTAACTGGAAACGCTTTGGGGTTTATCTCGACGACCTACAGCCCCGTCTCGCCCCCCCGCTTCTTCGCCATCCCCTTCTCCTCTGCCTCTCGTCTTCCTTTTCCTGCAGAATCCCGAAGGTCCACACCCTCGCGAGTTCTCCGCAGTGTTTTGAATTCAGCAAAGACAGCGGTTCTCGGATCGTATATCGCGAATTCGGTGAATTGACCCTCCGTTAAACTCTCGAGCAAACCAATAAATTGAAAACTTGACCAGGCCTCGGTATCCTGTACCTACGAGCCTACGAGCTATATTGTTGGCTTCGTTGGTTCCTCGGACCCTAACCGTTCGTTTACTACTTGCTCCTTGCCGGGTGGTCTATACGAAACATTTATATTACCACTTTGCCACTTTGCGATGGAGTTTCGCTAAGGTGTCGAACGACGAGAGCCAATATTGACCCCTCGTTCGAGCGCGAAAGTCCCACACTAGCTACCCGCGTCATACCTACCAGAGATTAAAATCCCCATCGGAGATCAAATTCTATAGACCTTTTGAATCCTAAAGCGAAATAAAATATCCAAAGGGCGTAGGTATATATGGGTATATATGTACACGTACAGCGTATACTCGCCCGTTCAATATCGAAGGGGGTACGTCAAGTACTACACTTTTTACCTCCGCCTGCTTGAATACATCTACAACTCTATATAATGCGTTCAACTGTCAAGTGCCAACGCCTGAAGCACCGAATGCTTTTTGTCCAACCTTTTTATTCAACCCCCGATATTTAAACGAAACGAAGAAAAAGAGAGAAAAAAAAACAAAAACAAAAACGCGAATAAATAAAAGAAAAATCGAGGCAAGGGTTGGAAACATCGAATTTGTATTATCGTGTAATTTGCAGTTGAGTTGTTATAATTCGTTCAACTTTATAATATATTAGGTACTTTTACTGAGTGTATATTAATAAGTCAAGTGAGTTTTGGAACTCGGTTAGGAAATGTTAAACGAAGAGCGGCACTATTATAACAGATGTAACGTGTATTAAGCTGGAAAAGCACGCGCGTCTGCATGAGGGACTATTTGAATAGATCAGCAAATGTTCGCCCGAATAACTGGTATTAAACTCGGTAGAATATGCGTCCGCATGAACCGTATTGAAGCGGGGTAGGCAAACGCCGACGATAATTGGCACGGAAGTGGCAGCTAAGCAAGCGATTTCACCAAGGAATTAAGGAACGAACGTTATCGTTCACATTTTCATGATCATTAATCCTCAATAGAAGTCAATAATTATACGCACATATAATTTTTATATCGATAGAATTTCTCACAAGATAGTAATAAGCGAAACATTCGACAAACTTTATCACCTATTTTTCGTTGTTCAGTTTCTTTTTATCTGGGATTATTATAAATATATATATGGGTCTTTGGATATTACGTGTTTGGCTGTATAAATAGATTACAGCAACGTGGACCTGTACGACTCGGAATCCGAAGAATGAATACATTTTGAAGATATTTTATACAGGTGCATAAATTGTGACAATTTAAATTAAATAAAGACCTTATTACTAGCATGCACTGTTATTAACAACTTTGATATTGCATCCCATACGTGAACATGTAGGCGAAAAATTTCGACTTGCTGAGTTTCACATGAAAAAAAAATTGGCAAATCGAAGGGGGGCTGACACTGGCAGAGTACAGGAGTGTAACGAAAACCAATAATTATTCATTCGTCGAGTCGAGGGATAACGACGTATGGACTGACATGTCGACGTGAGTTTTTCACTATATTCACGTTATTTACACAGTAAAGGATATATAACATGGTGAAATTTAAATTAACGTTGAATAAAAAGTGCGAGAGAGAGAGAGAGAGAGAGAGGGAAAAATTATTAAAAATAAAAAGCACTTTAGCTATATTCAAACTGCCTGGGGAATTTTTTTTTTTCCTTTTTTTTTTACGTTTCTCTCTCGCTCTCTCACTCTATTTTTAGCACGCAATTTATATACATATATTTTCTAGCGACAATAATTGTTCTAATTCGAAACAATGATTGGAAATATTCTTGACAGGCGGTATTTCATTTTATTATTAACCTATGCATGAAAATCTGTGTACCAATTGGATAGAAATACTCACTGCGGAAATAAATGTTGTAAACTCGCAGTCAGCATATTATTAAATTCTCTAATCAACGAGTCGTGTAGCTGCGATCATGTTTCCAACAAATCCGAGAGCCAAATAACTGTGTTAAGCTGCGATCATTTTTCCATCAAACCACGAATACACCTCTGCAAATATATTTCCACTGAATCACTGTACAACTGGGATCATATTTCCACCAAATCACTATACACCTGCATCGATATAACATCCACGTGTCTAACGGTGAATAGAAATCAATGTGAGAACACTTTTATTCACAAATTTTTCAAACTATCACAACACGCGTCATAATTTGTTGACATCGGCGGCCATCTTGATTACAACCTAACGGCGCGCCGCCTACCGCCGCGATTTTGAACTAAGCTGGATCGGTAACAACGATTCTGTTCGGGTAACAGATTCTCTTACCGACATAGAACTATGCCATAGCCAACGATAGCGGAATAATATATTCTAATAATATGAATATTTATTTTATTCATTCGAATTTATGCTAATATATTATTAAATAGGAGTGTATCTACTCTAAATGCCTGTACGACTTTATTTTCATACAATTCAGATCATTTGCGACGGAGAATTCAGTTTTATTAGATCGGGATTTTCTGACCTGGATACTTACGCTTATTTTCACGCGTATCTTTCGAAATGCAATGAAAAATCAGGCTGCAGATATCTGAATTTGATCTCAAATATCGGGGCTATCGTCAATTATGAAAATATTCAGTATAAAACCCCTTTTCTTTGCAAATGTTTCGCACTCGAAACATCGCGTCTGAACTTGTTGACATCGGCGGCCATCTTGATTACAACCTAACGGCGCGCCACCTACCGTGGCGATTTTGAATCAAGCTGGATCGGTAACAACAATTCTTTTCGGGTAACAGATTCTTTTACCGACATAGAACTATGCCATAGCCAACGATAGCGGAATAATATATTCTAATAATATGAATATTTATTTTATTCATTCTAATTTATGCTGATATATTATTAAATAGGAGTGTATCTACTCTAAATGCCTATTCGACTTTATTTTTATACAATTTCGATCATTTGCGACGGAGAATTTCGTTTTATTAGATCGGGATTTTCTGACCTGGATACTTACGCTCATATTTACGCATATCTTTCGAGATCGAATGAAAAATCAGGCTCCAGACGTTCTAATCTGATCCCAGATATCGGGGCTATCGTCAATTACAGAGATATCCAATATAAAATGCCTTTTCTCTGCAAATCTTTCGCGCTCCAAACATCGCGTCTAAACTTGTTGACACCGGCGGCCATCTTGATTACAGTCTAACGGCGCGCCACCTACCGTAGCGATTTTGAATCAAGTCAGGTCGGTAATGAGTTCCCTTACTGACAGAATTATAATACCATAACCACCGATAAATATATTCAAATATATATATGTATGTTATATATTATTAATTTTATTTTCTTTTAATATATTATTAAATAATAGTTATCTACTAGAAATAATCACTAAACTTTATTTCTGTACAATTTAGATCATCTGCGACATCAAATCCTGTTTTATTAGGTAAGAATTTCACCAATAAATTACAATACATACGAACAATTGTTGAAAAGTATAATTTTTACTCCGTGAGCCGTATTTACCTCGTTTTCCCATAACAATGTATCGTTTGTATTCGTTGCAATTAGCGCAAAGCCAGCTGGGATTAAACCTCGTTCACGTACATACATCTATACTCTCGTTCTCTCCCCTCTCTCTCATTCAACGTAATAAAAACAGAATTGGCGATTTAGTTCTCGTTAAATTTCTGCACGACAAATTAGACGTCGAAAAGTTCCTTTCCCCAGACCGCCGGAGGTCTTCAACGATAAATGAAATCTAATCCAATGTAACGCGAATTTAGCCGAAACCTGCAAACTCTATGGTGGATAATGGTAATTATTGAAATACGCCAAGGCGGTGGAGGTCGAGTCTGGCCATCACGTGCAGACGCTGCTCGGAGCACAGCGGGGGCGTTCGCGACGTCGCCCTATCCCTATATATAGTATAGGGCTCGAGGGGTTCTGACGAGAGGGTTGGTTCTCCAGCGAAACGTGTGACACACGAAACCCCTACTAAACAAGCGATACACAATCAGCCCTCGTATCATCCGAAAGATCGCGTCGACCCGAACGGGTTTCACGTTACGCATCTAAACTGCGTCAACGAAATATTAAACGTGCGTACTTTCCGGCCGGATTTCTTCTATAACATTTAGAAGATTTTTGCCAGAATTTTCGATGCCGGATTCCGTCTCTTTCTATGCGACAATTTCCGGAGAAACTCGCTTTTCTTTTTCTCCCCCAAAACCGTGGGAGTCGATTGACGCGACCTCAGGGGACAAACTGGTATTAATCAGCTGCCGTTCCTCCCCCGCAGCCCGTCCCAAGATCGACTCGGATATTAATAAACTGGTACGCTATAAAAACCTACTTTTCCGTGGGGCAATTCCAGTAATGATTCGAACCGTATCGCAATTCCTTATCCCACCTACAGCCACCCCCTTCGAGGCTAACTTCATCTTCGCCTTTCTATCCGATTGTCCGGGTGAACAGACCAGTCCCATAGTCTTTGTGTACATAAAAACAATGACGAGAAGAAAGACAGAGGCGTGATGATGTATAGAATGAAGCGGTGGGTACAGTAAGAAGGAGGCTGTGCCGAGATAGAAGATGCGATGGCTTTAAGAAAATCCCTTCGTTGTAGCTTTCAATATTCTCGAGACTGGATTAAAGTCTGTGGAAAAAAAAAGTGAAAAAGAAATCTAGAATCTAGGAGATCGGATAATAAGCAAAATTATTTAGCTGGCAATTTTCTCCTGACTTCTGCAGTTCTCCACGTTATAAATGATATTGAGAGCTAGCCAGGAAAGCATTGTTCACGCGGGTAGAAAGCTCCGGGTTCTGTTCGGCCGACCAAGAACCGGCGCTACTACTCCACCGAGCTGCGGCGGCCTTCCCTTTTGCGACAGAAGCAGAAATGAGTCGCCATTATACAAGTTAAAGAAGAAACAAGAGCAGAGAAGCGCCACCAGTGCCGGTACCAGTAATACAGAACAACGGGGGGTGGGCGCACTTAGCGGAGAACTTTTTGCCCCGGAGTTTCCTACCCCTACCTATATACTCCCCCGTCTATCCGAGGTAGTTTTCCTACGGCTATGCAATGGGCCGGTGCTGGATGACAGCGTGTTTAATCGAGGTCAAAGTGATTTTGTCCGTTAGATTATACAAGAAATGCGCAAGCGGTACCGGAACGAAGTTCCGCTTGGTCGTAGTTGCATCGCAATTTTACGATTCTGTAAAGTTCTAATAATTACGCGTGGTGAAAGGTTACTTTTAATTAGGCGCATTGATTATTCACTGTTTCAAGGGATTTTCTGAATCAGGTTTGATCTTTGTTCGGAAGATGATCGTATCTGGCTGCAAAGCACGAGAGTTATAACCTCGGGAACAGAAAAGGGTGAAAGAGAGTTTCGATTTGATCGTATTGCGTAAAAAGTTTCTTTGAAGTTGATGAATTAAACGAAGTAGGGTACACCCTATCTACTTCACCGTGGCTTAGCCATTTCCATCAAATCCGTACCGAACTCAACCGAGCTGAACTCAACTGAACGGATTGCAAATGGACCAACAGGCAGGAAGAGGCTGAGAAGAGTTTAATCTCTGTTAATGTGCTTTCTGATCGACTTGATCTATCGATAAGCACCCCACCCAGCCTGGCTGAACCTACCACTGTGCGTAGGGGTAGATAATAAAAAACAAACCTCGATGATTATTGAGGGACGTGGTGACGGGGGACAAGAAAAAAAAAAAAAGAAAAAGATCTTGCGTGAGGATTTTCATTTTTTATGGAAACCTTTGGCAATGAACGCGGAATCTTTTTGACTACTCGTTAATCGGGGATGATACGCCGTGATGAATTGGATCGGAAATTTTCTCGTATCGCACTACGGTGTTGATCAGCTGAATTGCGGAGAAATTAAAAGATGAAAGTTAATCCAAAGCCTCTCTCAACGATCCGGGTCGAGGTAAGAGAGGGTGAAGAAGTTAGGCATAAGAAAAAGTGGAAATAATAAAGAGATGGGGGAGAGAAAAAAAAAAGAGGGAAAGAGGAAGAGGAAGAGGAAGAAGAAAAGAAAAAAGAAGAAAGTAAAAAGGAAAGAGAAAAAGGCAGGGCACAAAAGATTTCCGATTTGCTCCAGCAAGCCAATGTGCCTTTGTTCGCTGGTTTTTTACGATTACCTCAAGCTCGTGGAGCGTCTCAATTTTGAGGGAATTAATATTTCACGGTTGTAAACTGGGATTTCTTTCGCATCCCACGGATGGCTGACCGGGCCTCTCGGCTCGGTCCGGCCTGAACAACCGGACGCGGGTAGTCGTTAGATCGTTACACAGGCGAGTGTGTCACGTTACGTTGCGTTACGTTACCGAAACAAGGTTTTTCCTTTTTACTGCTGCACCTTTTAGTAGCGGTCGCAAACTATAAGAGTAATAACCGGGCGGTGGGTAAGGGTTCGTATGGCCACCGAAAAAGCTCGCAATATCGTTCCTATCGCAACAGCCTGGTGTCCCGTCAGTCCATATCCCGAGGGATAGCTGCGTCCACGTGTCCATCATCTCCGAGCGGTTAGCCTACCTCCTCGCGTACGGAATTGCTTCCGTTCCGTTCCCCGTTCCGCTTTCGCACCCTTACTTCTCCCCACATTGTCGTCGTTCTAGGAACCGGCGAGAACGATTCAAAGACGGTGCTCGGCTCTAAAGGGACCTCGGAAAGCCCCGGGCTATCCCCAGGGTACGTGTCTTGACGAGAATGCGTAATTCGTCGTATTATGGAGGAGCCAGAGAAAGAGACGGAGCGGGAGGAGGGAAGTCTGCATTTTATTAGCGCCAGAGAGGAGAGCAGAAAAGAGAAGAGAATAGAGACGCGCTACGATTATTGCCACGTTTTAGTCCCACTGCAAAAACTTTATCCGCTAGTAGATATCCATTCAAGTTTCAGCGAAATGGCTCGAAACTAGGCTCACCATATCGTGGACCTGGTTCTTAGGCTCGGACATATATCATATCATTATTTTCTGCATTGTTTTATTTCCCATGGCTCTCATGGCTGCAGGTATACGTATGCTCTGATTGAAAAGGTAACGTTAATCTCCGCGGAACTTGTATACAGGGATCTGACTTATACTTCTAGAATTAATAAAGATTGACTCGATACTAGATCGAGCCATCTGTTAACTCACGTCAGTTGGGAGAAAGCGTCTACCCACCCGCTCTGTGTCGATATACCTATAGGTAAGATAAGAAAGATAGATGAGAAATTCAGTTTCATTAACGTGAGACAAATAGAGATAAGTTGCTGACTCAACTTTATAGAGAGAATTCCGAATTGATTAACTGCGGAGAATATTAGCAAGGTATTGAACGAGAGCGAGCAGGATTCGAGTCAGTTTTGTTCTCAAATTGACGACAACTCATTCTGAGTCTGTCGAATATTCAGTCTGAAATTTCAGTGGCTTGAATTCGACGAGCGGAATAGATAAAGGGGGATATATTTGATCCTACCGAGGAGAGCCGTGTAATATAAGATAGTATAATTCGGCTCTTACCCCTTTTTTATCCACAGCCTTAATTCCTCGGTATAAGAAATCAATGAATCGCGAGAACTCTCTGCAGCTCTGGATGGTTGAAGAACTCGCGAGGTATGCCGAGTAGAAGAAGAAGAAGAAGTTAGTCGGTTTTAATTGCCGAATTTCTTATCTTCGTAATTTCGAGTTTACCGCTTTAGGGTATTCGGAGGGCAGGGCCAAGTTCGGGTTTGGGGAAGCTATAGGTAGCTTGCAGATCGCGAGGGTGGTTAAAGAATTTCGTTAGCAAGGTAGATAGGTATAGCTTCGCCTCCCTATACGTACAAGAGAGCCCGGGCGAGCAGGGGTATAATTTTCGGCAGTTAAACGTAATTTAAAAACTTTTTTTGGATTAAAAATGCGACTGGACTATACCGCCGCGCGTCCTTCCTGCTCCGGTTGACTTCTAGAACGACGCTGCGCGACTCATAGCCGGTACTCATCTCCGGGCTCTGGTTATTCAGTGGGTTTTATTTTTTATGCTACTCTCTTTCACCGGCGCGGTACAACTCTGTGAATTACTTGGTTTTCGACTGTTTTTTTTTTTTTTTTTTTCAATTTTTCTCGTTTTTTCTACATTTCTCCTCTCTCAATTCGTAGCGCACGAGAGCCCACCGACAAAGGCTATTTAATAACACAATTGAAGAACGTAGTTGAATCACAATACCCAACGACGAAGGATTCCGCGAGTAAAGTTTCCTCCCCGTCCAAACCGTGAAAAGAATGCAGAGTTCCGAGCTCCCGAGTCGTCCTTCGTCCTTCGTTCTTTCACTTTACTCTGCTTAAGATTCGAGTGTCACGCACCGAAAGATCCAACCGTCGTTTCAAGTTTGTCAACTTCCAAGTCGGGCTCGTTTCATAAACGACGCACCCCTCGCTCGGTTCGTAACCTACTTATTGTCTAGAAATTTCAACTGGTTGAAACTTTTCAATATTTTCATTCATTATACATGCTATACCTTGGCCGAGAGAGGAGAGAGGAGAGAATAAAAAGGATGAGAGGAACCCCCTGGCAGTCCATTCTACCTATATACCCGTTTCTTTAAATCCCTTTAATAATAAGCCAGAAGAAGATCCGAGTGACATAGTGTCGCACGCCACCCTTGGGCCTTGACCACTGACATCGGAATGGACCAGCGATGCTCGAGGGCATGGAAACTCGAATGTTGCCAATAAACGAGCTTCAACGACTGGCCGAATGCCAGCTAATGATTGTTCGCCGTCTTCGTGACGAGGCTATTCCGATGGGAACAGAAGGGATTGGGGATAAAAGTGAGGGAATAACTATTCGAAATTATAAACTATATCCGGCGACGAGAAAAAAAAGTATCGCTAGGATTAGAGAATTTTCTACACACCGTTTTAGGGTAACCTACGATTGTACTTACATCATTCGTCCAGACGTTTTCGAGACTCTGCCAGACCTGAATGTTAATATAGACTCCTGCAGCGTAAAGTAGGCGAGCAAGGGGTGTTTGTAAAACGATTTAGAGTTCGATAAATGGGCGGGCTATGGTATAGGTATACAAAGCGATAACAAAGACGTGGAAAGTCGGAAGGGGTTGGGATGGAAATGCGATTTGACTACCAGAGTAGCCCGGGCTGCTACCGGTCGGTATATAGTATCGAGTAACTTATCTAATTTAGTTGGATTGGTAATTTATTGATAGCTAGTCGGGAGATTCGTGACCGGAAACGGCCACCCCCGATGATTGATACTTGTGTAGCTGAAGCTACACAGATGTATAGATATATTCGGCTGTATACGATCCGCTGCTTCGGCGGGAAGAAGAATCTTCATTCGCTTTTCGTATAGGACATTTTTTTCCGTTAGGATGCTTGGCGAATTAGAGGAGCCAATCTTGACCGGGATAGACCGAATCCAATCTCTTTGTTCTTCTCCTCGCTCGCGTTTCTATCGCTAGTTATTATCACGGAGAAGAGAATCGCCCCCGCACCGCCGTTTCTTTGGCTTCGTTCAATTTCATCCCTCAAGATGTTCGTCGCTACGTTACGCATAGTAATTAATCTCCGGGATATTGGATGCTGAATTTGAATGTTAGCCTCGCTGCTCGCACTCGTCGAGCATCGAGTCAACGATCGTTCACATATAAGACTCCTCTACCCCTGATATAGCAACAAGGGTGAAAAGAATCCACCCTCAAGCCTAGTCTAATTAATGATAATCACTAGAAGCGCGGAGCTCGAGTGTGAAGATTAGGGAATGAAAGACCTTGAAAAATGGGAAAGCCCATTGTTTCGAAATTTTCAAAAGAATCGTTAAGTGCCTAAAGGCTACGCCCGTCCAAAGACCGGATCGTCTTTGCAAGCTCTCCTATCCCATTAAGGAGCCCCTCGAAACGAACTCTGCTCACGTTGTGGTCAGCCTGTAACTTGACTCTGCCTTTTTCCCCAGCCCTTGAGTTTCTCTTCGTGTAAATATTTTCCAAGACTTTAACGCGAGCTTTGATTTGCCTCGGCGTTGAACTAGTACGTGCCCCGCAGGCAACCGAGGGGGATGATCGTGTGTGAAGTAGTAGATTTTTTTTCGTTGATCGTAAAAGCGTGAAGAAAAGAAAAAAAGAAAAAGAAAAAAACTGGATAAGAATTCGGAGATAAAACGAGACTGTAAGCTTCTCCAAAAATCCCGTTAATGTTGCTACGTGCCAAACATTTTGCGGCTACCCGAAAATTCAACGTATACCTACTTCTCCAACCCTCGACTAAAGGCGGCGGGAATGTCTGTTTATTTCGCTATACTTGGCTGGGCAAAACATTTAATTGGTCCGGAGGGTAGGCGGGAAAATACCGTAAACGGAAATAACTCCATTCCGTATACGTCAAAAAAAAGAAGAAGAACAAAAAATAAAAACTTGACCATTTCATTTTGACAAAGACATTCAATCGCCGAATTAATTATTGGAAAACGACAAAAACGTAAGAAGTTTGTCAACTCGACCCGATATCTAGTCATCGTCCCTTTGAAGTTGCAGGGGGTAAAGTTGAATAGTTTTAACGTGCGCGTAGGCTGAACAAACTTCGTATAGTATCAACGAACGTGAAGTTAGATTAGCCGTGCTTTCGCTCAAGAGAGTTACCCACCCTAACCAGCCTCCTTGAACCCATAGATCTCCCGAACCTTTGTCCTAGTTCGAGAGGCGTAGGTACGGAACGATAGCAAGGTAACGACCACGGGGATGGATATGGATGATGATAATTCAATTGAACGATTAGATAATAATTATCGTCGAAACGAAATAATATACGTAGACGTGATTCGGAACCGTTTCTCTGCATAGGAAAATTTCAAACAATGTATAATACATCGCGTATCGGTGGGTAGGGGTGGTTATTCTGCACGAACATCGTGGCTGACTCAGCCGTACACGCAACGTCGTGTAATCGTTAGCAGCGATCGAAATTGAGCAGCGAATCGTCCGTGACGTGCGGCATTCCGTTTTCACTAAAAAAAAAAAATCCTCATTGTACGTGGTGATATTTCAAAGAATTCCCACCCCCTCCATCCCCCCTTGCCGCAATTCGCTCCATTCTATCGTGTTCTTCGATCGTTATAATGCCGTCGGTTTTCTTCCTCAAGCTTCGTAGGGAAGGAAGACGTCGATCGCGTAATCGCCCCGCGGTGCCAAATTCCGGAAGGCAGGGTGGGGCCAGAGGTCCGGGAGGAAATCGCGAGTGTGTAAACTGAAAATACACGAAACACGGGGGACCCGCGCGGCTCAATATTCATACAACTAGACGTGCGGGTCAGACGATCAGTGATAAGTGCCGGACTATGGTCAGGCATTCGAAGGCATTCAAAAGCATTCGGAGAGACGACAGGAACCTCGGTAGCGCGCTGTAATGCCTGAAGACTTAGTTCGGGCCAGCAAGCAAATTGTTCGGGTTATAAGGGTTAGGGGTGGGTCGCGCGTGGGGAGTGGGAATACTGGGCAAGGTAGCGAGGGGACTGAAGGGAGGCGATTTCAACGAGGGCGAAACCCAGGGTTCGACAAAATGACCGGGTGACCGTGATAGAGGTGATAAGGCGCCGCCCGATTCGGATCGTCGTCGGTTATATAAGGAAATAAGAATCCAAACCACTGTACTCCGGGGCCCCCCATTACGACACTGTGTCACGAAATAGGGTGAAAAGATTTCCCCGCAAAGGTATTGACGTCCTTTTTACCCCCCTCGTATCCTCGCGGCTCGGTTTGCCTTGCCTTGCAGGAATTTCCTCCGTCACGTGAGACTCTCGCCGAAAATTCAGACTCCTCGAGTCCCGAAGAACTTGCGAAAGTCAGGGCGGAGAATGAAGGACGAAAGGAAAGAGGCGAGAGGCGAGAGGGAAGCGGGAGGCGTGAATCTTAATTAACGTTGTGGAGGAGCCCAGGGGCCGTGAGTGAATGACGCGATCTGTAAAGTAGCGTGGATAAATATCGAGTGCTAAAAGCGAGTCTCGCTCGCACGGGCGTTTGGAAGTAGGGACAATTTTATTAATGAGTCAGAAGGGGTTGGAGATTCAACCCTTAATTTACACGTCCGTTGGCTTCGACGAGCATACATGAGTCGAGGCGTTGGAAAAGACACCTCGACGCTAGATTGTGGAAAATCTACCCTCGCCCTGACTGGCGAAGGGTGTTACTGGGCGGAAGAAGAACTACTCAACTTGGTGTAAGTTCTTCTTCAGGTTATTGCGCGCACTCTTGATCATTAATCTTTCAACTAACTACCTCTCAAGTTTCCGAACTCTAGTTGGCTTCGTTTGTTAAGGAAACACTTTTTACACATCAATTTGCCAACTCGTTTTTACACTCGACAGGTTAACGAGAATGAAAATCATCAAAAAGGGGACCAGAGTATATAATGTGTTCCAGAAATCCTCGATTGTATAGAAATTCGTTTAGAACGAACAAAATTCTCGACACGCCGTTTCACATGAACTCATTACGGTCCAGGTAATCCGGTCTGAAATGAACTGTTCTTGAACGGTTTTTACTCCCTTCAGTCCGACCCAACGTTACAAATTGAAAACGGTACAATCGGCTATAATCATTACATGCTACCCAGTCGTTATGCAGATTTAACGGTATAAAACTGTGATTATATTGGCACTAAAGCAAGTATAGAATCGTGGAAATTTCCCCTTTACAGAGAAACGACACATTGACACGTAGGGCAAGGGGTCAGCTCGAAGAATGAAGAGAAAAAAAGAGGGAAAAGATCAAACGGAAAGGGGGAAAATAATAAAAAATAAAAAAAAAAAAAAAAAATAGAACAGAGAAGAGAAGAGAGAAATCAGGGCGTTGTGGCGACTTGACCCCGCATATCAGCTGCGAGGCTTTGATAACTCGGAGTTTTGTTATCGTTGTAGATTTGTCGCGGTTGCGGTTAGGTTCTACTAAATCATCAGGACCGTAGCGATGTTTAATGCATGTTTTTCAATTGTTTCTATCCCTTGACGTCCCGAAGCCCGACTATGAATTCGCACTCGAATATAGTAGGCGATTTTGCATCCGGAACTAGTTGAAGCGTTTTATATATGTCAGATGGAAAGTTTCGAGCGTGGTATAACCCACCCTTTCCTCAAGCCGATGAATTTTCTAACTGATAAAAAACGAGAGGATTTCTTCGATCGGTGGATAATTCCGTTAATAATTATCGCCGTGTATCCAATATTCAAGAAGATCTTCGACAATAATATGAAAACTTCTCAAGTGTTAAGAAATTATAAGAGAATTAAGTAAAACCGGAGTAATATTACACTTTGAAGCCGGTTTCGCCCTCGCTCGCTCTTCCGATGATCAAAGTCCCTCTTTATTAACTTCGGATGAACCATTTTGAGACGTGCAGGCTTGTGTATATTTTATGATACGTAACTCAAGAATCTTGGTGAAAATTTACCTAATCAAGGAGCCGCTCCTCGGGCTTCCGCAACGTGTGCGAACTCCGACGTCTACGCAATTATTAAATTCTTGCCAAACACGTAATACCGTCATTCGCTAGACCGTGACGTGATTGTAGAAAGAAATCGGTAACTTACCGAAAAAAATGTACAAAAGGAAGGACGACGACCAGCTAAGCTAGAAAAGAGCGAGGATTAGGCGCGCAAGGTGAGTTAGGCAAATGCATTACCCTGCAAAGAAATTTATGGGATCGGACAACCGGCTATAAAATAACACTTCGTATTCAAATCGGCAAATTAACGATCTCTCGCGCATGAATTCTTCCTCGCCAATCCTGCCCGGCTATGGTCTCGTTGAAACGGTGAATTATCGTCAAGAGTGCTGCTAGGAGCTCTCCGATCAGCAATTTTATTTCAATAATTCGAAGGTGATTTTCACCCTCATTGAAGGCCCCCCGCATCATCCGGAGGAAAGAGATATTCGATTATACAGAAAAATATCTGGCGAATTAATCAGCCTTGATAAACTATCCGCAAATCCTTTGAGGAGCGGAAAAAATGTCCTGATTCCTGATCACACTCTCTGATTTTAACCAATTTTCAATTCGATTTCTACACGCAGGCTTGTGTGTCGTTTTTAAACGCCAGGGTAAATGATAAACTAGTTGATGGCAAATGAGACACTCTATCGGTCATCGACCATGTCCTCGTCAAAGGGGCAACGAGTGGGGTTGGAACTCGTCGTCGTCTGGTATCGGTAATAATAAACCTTATATAAATTGGCTCTACTCTTCTCGAACGAGGTGGCAATTTTCCGAGTCGCGATCAGACGGAGGAAGGAAGGAAGGAAGGAAGGAAGGAAGGAAGGAAGTAATTGTACCCTCTTTTCAATACCTCAAAGACAAAAGAAGGTCCGGCAACTCGTTAGAGGGAAGGGAATTATATGATGAAATTTTCAACTCGAAACAAGAAATGGTTCGATCGAGGTAATTGGAAGAGTTAATTCTCCGATGCGGAGGGTAATGATGATTGGCGACTCACCTTGTGCCGGGGCGTAAATGTTCAGGTAGAGACAGTCCTCGCTCTGATTTTGCAAGTAGGGAAGCAGCCGTCTCAAATACTCCAAACGACCTCGTGGTATTTTTTCACTTAATTCAGGGAGCTTTTGCGGACATACAGGCCCGAATTTATCGGCTACTTTAACACCGTGCCAAAGGGCGCCGCTGACCGGTGGCATGAAACGGAGCGAACCGATGGGCGGCGAGGCGTACGGTACACCCCGGAAAACTTCGACACTTTCTAGGTATCGTTCCAAGGTGACAATAACACCCGAAAGCTCGCCGTACTTTGTCCTCACAATTCGCGAACTCAATTCCGCACTGGATATTAACAGAAATGCGAAAAGTACTCCGAACACGAGCCAACACCTCGTCATTAACACGTTCATCTTGTAAATCGATTTGCGATTAACTAGTCGACGACCACTCGGACCCCGGCATTTTTTCTCCCATACGCGTTTACCTCCGCAGTCTACTTCACTCCAGTTTTATTTACCTCGGTAAACCGCCACGCGAATTTACATTCGGACCTTGGCAAATCTCCGCGTTTATTTCATAGGTGGATGTTTTTCGGACGTATACAGAGATTCCTTCCTTACTTCCTTACTCCTTATTCTTATTCTTCTTCTTCTTCTAATTCGAAGTTGTTGCCGTGTCAAAAACACGCGAGTACAGTAGTTTGCTGGGGAAAGTTCGGCTGCTGCCAGGGTACATTATCAAGTCAGCGTTTTGAAAGGCAAATAGCCAAAGTTTAGTCGGTCGCCAGATCCTGCCGAGGGATGGTACCCGGGGTGGAGTTTGCTTGGCGAAATCCCAGATAGCGGTTTAAGCGCAAATTAGGTTCGGTCGCCGACCAAGAACAGGCCAGCGCCGCGACGCCGACGTAGGGCTGCATGCCCACGTAGTATTAAAATACCTTACTCCTAGTAAACTTCTTCTTCTTCCTCTTCTTCTTCTTCTTCTTCCTCAACTCTCTACGATCCAGTTTCTTTATTATTTTCCTCACCTTTCACCTTCGCTTCTCTGATAAGAAGATCATCAATTCTGGCCGGAAATACAGCAAGCTTTATCACTAAACTCGCGACTTTAATTATAAGGGTATAGGTTATTCTATTCAAAACTATATCCTCTTCTATCAACTGACGTTACAAAGATACGGAGACTCGGATCGACTCTCAATGACCGGACCTATTACCGCGATCATTTCATTCATCGTGCTTCGATGACGTGTGGGTGAATTTTTATTCGCTATATCCCACAACGCCAAAACCTTGCGATATTCTAACGAGTATGGGGGTCAACGTAGTTCGGTCACAGAAATACAATCTCGTTTTTTATCGCGTGTTTGACGTTACGGTATACGTAAAAAGCCCCGGCTTTCAGTATCTTGAAGAATAGTCCAACTTTCGGATACTTGCTCAGCCTTTTCATTTTCCTTTTCATTATCCTCGGGAATGTCGTGGCTGTCGGTTGCATCCCGGTATCCACCTTGTCATATTAAATTCGATATCACCCCGAAGGCGAAAGGTGTTGAAGTTTCGCGGTTTGTACTCAGTTGCGAATATTATTTGTCAAATAATGGAAAAGAAGAAACAAAAAAAAACTCTGCCGACGGATGGCGGAGGGAAGTTCGGAGTGATATTCGACTCAAGTTTTCATAAGTTTTGAAAAAGTTTCGAGAACGGAATCGGGATGAAAGTTCAGTACGCGTGAGGAGGTTCGCAACACGTAAGAAGATATCCTCTAATTCGATCACAGAGGAGTTTCCATGTGCTTTTCTCTATCTCAGTTCACCGTCCGTAGATCGGTCCTCGTCCCCTCGAGTTGAGATATCAATTTTACACCTGGTGATTGATAGCGGTAGATATAACGTAGAAAATCAACGCCGAATCGACCTTGAACTCCACAAACTCGACCTTTATAATTCGATTTGGGTTTACGGTGACGAAAACTTCACCCCTTAAAAATGGGTCATCCCTTTCCCTTTTTTACGTCGTTCTGTCCCCCAACACTGATTCAAGATTTAGATTCATCACCGGGATCATGTGTGAAATTATCCGTTCATTATACTCGTCGATCACTCGATGAAAATCATTCACTATGGATTCACATCAGCTGGTTTCCTAATCTCTTATTCTCCTCGGTTTAAAATCTGTTCGTATTAATCCTTGATTGTATGTCGATCGACAAGCCGCATATATCACACTGAAGAAAAATGACGTATTAAGACGTGAGAGAAGAAAAAAAGGGGATAACTCGGGAATCGCGGTTCTATTAATATCGGATTATAACGGTCACGTGACAAACTTCGTTCTCATATTGCAAACTGTACGAAACAAAAACCGCAAATAAAAAATAAATTAAAAGCTCGTTATTATACCGGTCACAAGATAGGGGTTAAAAGGCTCGCGTGAGTTTAATCAACGCTTTTCCTTTTTCTCTCTTGTTTTTCACTGTATAGGTATAGAAACTTTTACCCCGTTTCTTTTTGTCGTTTCCAACTGAATATTTAGAAAACTCACTGAATCTTATGTAGATATAGCGTAAATGAAACGGGGAGAGAAGCTCGAATCTTCGTACCGCGTGACACTATCGCTGACTGCGGATATTATGACGAATAGATGTATTGTTATTTATTTATTTTTCTATATAATATCGAAACTCTTTGGCGAATCTATGCAATCGTGTGTAATCGCGTTCCGAACGAATGAACACAATCCGTGAATCTAATATCCGAGATTTGATAGAAAAGTCGCGGGTGGCTTTAAACGAGAGCCCTGTACCGCTCCGGGTTCGACGTTGCTGTTGGTTCGACCCCCGACAAACTGGCGTCAGGCAAAAGCTTTGCCGTCAGCTGCGCTTGCGTAACGCAAGCCCCACCGAAGGGTGGAAGTTGAGAACGGTCGATACGTCAGGGGCAGAGGGTGAGATCGGGGCTAAAATTACAGGGTAGAACTTGGTTCGAGTCTGGGATTGGAAATGCGAAACGTAGATGCCGATTTTTATCCCCGGTCACCTCGCGTACCCCTTCATATACATCCATAAATAAAATATTTAACGATCCGCAATAAGACCCGGAAGATTATCGGACCCAATTATAAACGAACCAATCTCGTCACGCGTGAAGATGAATTGAAGAAAACATGAAAAATAAGAAGAAAAAAATAAAAAACGACACGACTCGCTCTCTTCATCCAGGTCTCATTGGAGAAGAATATAATTTCGGCTTCTCCCTTACGGAATATACATTTCACCCCTATACCTACATAGGTATCCATGGGATCGAGGATTGAGGGGGTTAGAGATGGGCGTACATCAAGGTTCACATTGTCTGACGGGAAAGGATAGCCGTCGTGATTTACGAGGCAGTAGGAATGATTTGAACGAGTGACGGGGTCTCAGACCAAGTCGTAGATCGGTAGAAGATGATTCAGGTGCTAGAAGGCATATATACCTACGGTATATACATAGTTATGTACAGGCATACGTATATGTATGCATGTAGGTGTGGAGGAAAGGTACATCGAAAATGTCCTCGTAAAGCGAAAGCTCTGAGGTAGATTGAGGGCAGCAGTTGCTCTCCTTGCTCTCCTCCTCCCCATCTTCATTCTTCGCCTCCTCAACCTGAGAAGATGTTATATTGTGCGTTTAGCCACCTGCCACTACGGTGCCTTACCACCTCGCCTCGAACGTGAGACGTCGTTAACTCTTTACCTCCATTTACCCGCCAGTGTATAACGTTACCGCGCGCATTTACACGCGCGGAAAAGCTCGCGGTTGCAGGCAGGGAGGGCTGTCGGAGAGAACCCTCGGTGAAACAGATTCTAATTTATATAAGACTGCGCGGCAGACTTGAACCCAAACCACTAAGGGACGACGAGGAGACATCCACCAGCTATCTAATAGCTATACGCAATTTTCTGCCCACCTTCTATTCTCGCGTCATTTCATCCCTTAAGCTATATTTTTTCATTTATTTTATTTTTTTATTTTTTTTTCATCGTTTTTAGGAACGAAGAAGAATTCGCGATGTTAACAACGGCGTAAACAACCGTCAATCCGTCTATATCCTCCGGTGTGATACCGTGACGCAAATTTCGCGGGGAGTGTGCGAATCCGCAATCGCGATACAAATCACGAATAAAAGTTAATTGGGAATGAAGAATGGGCTTACCCTCCGAACAAAGGATTTCACTGTCACCAAACGACAGGGTATAAAACTAAATTTTGGTTTTACCACGATCGTGTTTGTCCCTTTCGCGCCACGGATGGGTAGCCACATACACCCACTCGCGTATATCTACCTAGAGCCATGTATATATATACCTATATATATATATATTTATATTACTAGCCCGCAATCGTGCGAATCGCATTGAACCGCACTAGGTTACAGTGCACTGCACCCACTCGGTTCTAGACAATTGTATACATATACCAGACACCCATAGTATAAATGGATGAAACCTGGATTCATTTTCTGATGGAAAGAAGTGAAAAACTGAAAGTAAGATTATTGAACCGTTCAATTGTAATGACAAGTTTTTGTGTTCCGTGGTGGAAGCGAGATTTCGACAAGTTACATAATCGTTCGTTCACGCATATGACCTGGCATATTATAGTTTCGCGTCTCAGAGGGTGTTGTAATTATTGAGCATAATCTACCTCACCGCGTATAGGGGGTTTAGGGGCGCATGTGGTAATGGAATAGGCATATATTTGCCCGTGTTGATGATAAGATTGGCGTTTACGCTGTGGCAGATATGGGGAATTGATAACGTTTGAGAAATAAGAGCGACTAAACGACGGAGGGAGATGCTGCTCCTTCTCTTTCTTTTTTTTGTTCTTGTCTCGGGGTTAATAATTATGATTTATAGGACATATGTCCGTCCGGAGGATGGGGCCCTGGGGTCCAAAGGCACGCGGTTCAAATCGTCGAAACAAATTCATCTTCGTTAAGAGGTAGCTGCGAGATAGCCGTCCTTTTTAAAAAAAACGAGAAGAATTTATTCTTCCCGAACTCCGCGCTGGAACGATAGAGAAGGAGAAGGGGAGGCTTTAGCCCTTCACTAGACGTAAATTATTCTTGATTTATGGCACAGTGTCCGAGTATATGATCCGATCTTCAATTAAGTACTAGATATTCTCTTATGTTGGAGAGAGAATCGATTTGAAAATGCGAATGCATTGATCAGAAAATCTAAATTAATAAATCGACGTAAGTATATTCAATGGGTTTTCTAATTTTTCATGAATTTTCTTCTTTTTTTCACACGTTTGAGTATTTTATTTCAATCCTTTTTTTTTTTTCACCCTCTTTTCTATTCTCGAGTGAAACGCGACGAATTGGCTTATTGATTTTTCGGATATAAATATTTGCGATTCTAAGCACGTATACGGCACGTCACACTCCACCGAGTTTCTTCTGTCTTGATTCTATTTTTTTTTTATTTTTTTATTTTTTTCTCCTTTTTTTTTCACGCAGACCCACATTTTTCGATTTTATTCCATTTCGGGAAGTCGGTGTGGCAGCGTCATGGATTTTAACATACACCCTCGAACTTCTCACCGACGATTCCATTCTACCTTGTAATTCGTTGGGCTAATTTTATAATGAGGAGAAAGGGGAAGTGAAATGAGAAGAAGAAGGAGAAGAAGAAGAAATCGGTTTGAACGACGTACCTATACAAGTGTGCAAAATTTGTTTTTCAATGTCTAATTATAATTGAAATAATTCTGAAGTAAGCAATGCCTGATTTACTAACGACGAGAAGAATTCTCATCTTGTAAAAGATACAAGCAAGAGTGAAGGCGAGGCGATGCAAAGTTTCGCCGTTGAACAAATTGAATAAATGGAATGAATGGAATAAATGGAAACACCCGCAGCCTCGCTCGCCCGCGGAATCCACCCCATGCCCCATTCCCAATGTACGAAACGCGGCCCCCTGCATCTTTTAGCGAGGAGATGGATGAATCTAATTGAAGCTTTCGACTTTTATGCCTTTCCTTTGCTTCGCGGCTTAAAGGTTCAGCTATTTTTTACTCCTGTAAAAAAAATCGCGATCCTTGGTGGGGCGAGACCGAGTTAAGCACGTAACGCGGTTGTCTAGGCTCGCCAAAACCACCCTGAAAATTCACGCCGTCACGAATACGGGTTTATATTTCACAAATTTCGCAAATTTCGAGAGACGAGAGACAAGGTTTTATCCAAAAAGCAATATTAATAACAATAATAACTCGGCTGACCCTTGGCTGTTTTTTCATTTCATTTCGCCTATATACGAATTTGAGGATCATTCATTAGCTTCTATTTGTCGATATAACGAGAAACGGAAATATCCGAATTGCATTTATTTCACAGTCCACTAGTCAGCCCGGGTTTGAGTTCCTTTCGATTTCAGTCCCGAGGCATCGGAGTTGAAAAATTTATTCCTAAGATATTCATAGGGTCGATATCTCGAGTTCGGTGTCACGAAAAGAAGGCCTCGATCCCAACTCTGTGGGGAAAAAATTCGTGCGAGTTCTCGTACGACGAAGTACAGGTTAAGACTCTAGCCTGAATCAATTCCTTATTCCTCCGAACTGTGAGGTGTCATTAATTTAAACCCTCAAGGTATAAACTATATAATATAGGTAAGAGGTTCGCAAGAAGTGAAACGGCGTCGTGTCGACTCCCTCATCTGATCACCAGAAGAAGTTGCACAAGCCTGCATTTCAGTTCGGTTCAGTTCAGTTCAGTTCAGTTCTGCAGTTCAGTCAGCGAGGAAATGAGGCGACCGATAAAGTTATCGATAAATAACCGTGCAGCCAACTGCAGCTATAAAATCCTGAATCCCTGGTGCTTTGAACCGTAACGATTACGGCCACCTCGTACCTATACCCACGTGAAACAGGGAAATTTCTACCTCCGGAAACACGCAGAGGTTTTCCTATAGTTTTAGACGCGAATTAATCCAAGGAAGAAGAAGCGAGCGAGCCTCCCTCGGTATAGTTATACGCTCTGCCCTTCGATAACCGTTCAACTTTAGAACTGTTGTTTGAAAAGCTTTCGTTGTTCGACGTAGTCCTTGTTAATACTTGCCGATTGAAAACTGAGAGTAACAGGGAGCGGAGTCATTTATTTAATTAAAACAAGGTGAGAGCCGCGGAGCAAACAAGTTTCATAGATAAATTAATTGACGGAGGATATCCTGTTAGGGAATGAAAATCATCGGAGCGTTGGAGCCGAATTGCAACGGCGGGTAATGCGACGCTAAATATCGACGGTATGTGTATGATAGGGTGAAAAATTTGCCATATATCCATCAAGTGAAAATACAGCAGAGTTGAATTGGTCAACGGCCCGCGATTTATCAAGCCGGAAAAATGATCAGTTGAATAATTGTTATGGAGTAGGTAGAACGAACGGTGCGGATAAGTTAAACTTATGTTACGAGCCGAGGTGCTTTTGAACAATCAAATTAACTGGCAATTATGAAAACCGCGTTTCATAACTAACCCGCGATGCAGGCAATAATTCCTAGAGAAGAGGGAGAGGAGAAACTTCCAACGTTTTAAAAACTATATAAAATTTAATGCAGGGTTGAAATCTGGAGCTAATCACTGAGCAGACGTAGATACGCAATTAGATGAAACCTACTGGGCTTGTAATTAGGTAATTAGATTACGTACAGATTCTGGGAAATCGAAGATCGTCCGGGATCCTGGTATTAATCAGCGTACGATGTCAAACATCTCCGGTAATTATCCGGTCATTTAAATATCACAGACCGTTAATTAGATCCTCCTTTGCGCCCGTAGTGGACAAGTATATACACGCATATCCGAAGCGACGTACATTCCCTGCCGAGAATTTGACCGGATGACAAAAAACTCGCTCCTACATCCCCCTTCGTATATGAATATACGATTTTTAGATTAGCTATGCAATGACTGGCAATGAAGCAGAAAGAACAGAATATAAGTGTACAATGCTGCGTTAATTAGAGAGGAAGAAATTCCTGCGTAGGTGTGTACATACCTTCTGAAATTGATGCCTTGAAAAAATTTGTTCTGTATACCTACACGTATAGTTCTATACACGGACTTTTAAGGGCTGTGTACTTTTCAGCTTCGTTGGCCCGTCACGTCATCCAAAATTTGTATAACTGCTTTGAAGTTGTTTTTCTATTTTTTTTTTATTTTTTCTTTTTTTTTTACCAAAGGTAAAGAGAGGACGATCGCATTGCTGTTATTATCGTCGTTATCATTATTACTACATCATGATTATGATTCTCTCTCTCTCTTTCTCTTTCTCTTTCTCTTTCTCTTTATTTTTGGTGGGTAATTTATTTTAATTGACTGTGAAACCGTGACACGAAACGAGGTGCACGTCGTGTGGATCAACGTGATATTTCGCACAAAAGAATTTCCGCTATAAATGTATACGATTTACCCGAACGGGTATGAGAACGGGGATGAAACGGAGACAGACGTAAAGTGAAAGGCTAAATGTAATTAACACTCGGTGGTTTTTTTTCATTCTTTTTTTTTCTTTTATCCTCAACATCAACAAGGACAATTAACATTCCGAGATTTCGGCGAAATTCGTAACTCCAGACTAAAGTCAACGTAACATAAATTGACTATCGTCATCCAACTCGACGGAGAAACTAATGTTTTCTTTCTTCGGTACAACAGAGTTGAAATTTTTCTGGGAAAAAGGAGAAACATATCGAACGAGCTTTTCAGACAACGAGATAAAGCTGACAGATCTGAAAAAAGAGAAAAATGATAAGATTTGACAAGGAAGTAGGAAATTCTCGGAGATATTATAATTAAGATTCAAGTTTTGCGGATATGTACACGCGCTCAACTTTCCCGCGTTTATAGTTCCAGCTGGGCTTCGAACTCTCGATATAATTTCTCCCCTAGGTCGCCGGTGAGCTTCTTTGCCCGAATGTCACCGAGAACTAAGAAGACGTTCGAAAAGAGAAAGCTGCGTACTTAGGCACGTAAGTAGGATGTTAAACAGGCTTAGAGTTTCAATTCGATTAAAACTTTGAGGAGAAATTTCGCGTGCGACGGGTTTAATAGGATGCTTGCAGCCAACGCTGCGAGGAGGGCACCTACCTACCTACCTATCTACCTACAAGCCCCCGAAAACCGGGGTGAGACTTTCAGTTCAAATTTCATCTCGCGTGTGCTATATATGCCTCCGCGTAATTTAGCCCGACTAATATCTTATACCTGCGTCAACAGTTTAATCACTCTGACCAATCAACGCTTGTGTGTGGGAGAGAATTTCTCTTCACTCTGCGCCAGGTATACGACCAGAGTCAGTATAATAAACCATTAACTAATATCGGTAGCTGCTTTTCACCTATTTCCGAAACGAACTAAAGCCTTGGGTCTCGCGGCGTTCGAACGGAACAACATTTGATGAGGTTTTCCTGCAAGAGGGACAATTTTCTTCGTCTTCTTCTTATTCTTCTTATTCTTCTCCTTTTTTTTCCCCAGGTAAGTTTTCTTTTTCCTATTTCCTTTTCTCCCCTTTATCCATTTCCTTTTCTTCTCCTCTTGTCTTTTCTCGACGTCGTGAAATGGAATTAAGCCAAACAGCTGCACCTACCGTACCGGAGAGATTAGTGCCGAGGGAGGTCGTCCTTTCGGGGTATATAAGAGGAGAATAAGAAGGAAAGAAAGGAGAAGGCTCCTTGCTAAAACGTCAATTAAATAAAGTTTAGGCATTCCCAAATCCCAACTAAACCGTCTACCTTCTGTTTCCATACATCTACCTATCTACCCAACCATACACACCTCTACCCACCACCATTATACATATATACTATCTGTAAACCTACATTATTCTTATATTCAAGCGAGAATAATAATTCAAAGAAATTTTACCTCACGTAACAAACAGCTAGCTCTGAAATAGTCGACTTATACTCGTCCATCAGCTGAGCCGTCCGCGTTCCATCCTCCCTCATTGTCAGTGATAGATCGACGCATCTTTTCTTTTTTTTTTTTTTTTTCTTTTTTTTTTTTATCGATTTTCACCACCCACCCGACAGATTTCGTAACAGCGATGATAAGGCAGCGTCGCGACGCTACTGGGCTACGTATATGCGTATATATACGCGGGTGATTTTCACGCGATTCAAACAAACAATGTTTAATATATTAGCGTATTCGGTGGTATTTTCCGAAGATCGACGATTTGTGTCATCGGGAATCGTTTTTTTTTCTTCTTTTTTTTCTTCATTCTTTGATCTTTTAATTTTGATTTTTATTTGTCCGTGTTATAGATAGGCAGATAGATACGGTCGTATATCCAAAAATAAAGGATTCGTTTTCACAGACTCCCGCCACGAAGTAACCCAGCAGGCGCTGCAACGCCGCGACGCTATACGAGTCCGAAGTTTAAAATTAGATTAGATTTCAGTCCGCGTCGTAGTTCCGAAAGACGTTGTCCCGCACAGAAAGTTCATTCCAGTATCGATCGCGGAGTGAAAACAATGAAGACTTTTTTTTTTCACCAAACTGGCGAGAAGGACCTACCCACCCCGTAATCTGACCCAACGATTTTGTGCAAAAAATAATACGTGCGAATTACATTAAGGTTTATAAATTTTTTCAATTTCGTCGTGTGGAAAGTATATAAATTCAGGATTGCGATAAAGCATAGCTGAGGACATTTTCACGAAAGAATAGCGTGAGTGAAAAGCGAGGAAACCAAACGAAATGGACTGTTAATAATAATGAGATGATATAATCGATGAAGAATTTCCTCGTTAATTTTCTCGTAGAATTCTATTTGTGAGGGAATAGATCGACCGGAGGTTCGGGAGTAGAGGTAGAGGTACATTCACCCTTGTTTGCGTGTCTAAGAATATCTGTAAGCGCGTACGGCACCGGTGAAGTTAAACGTGTTCACTTTTTGCCTCCGAGTTGACGAGGAGAGAGATAGTTGAAAATATGCCTACGCAGTTCCACGAGTCCCGTATGAAAATCGTGAGAATATGTTGAGGCTGAAGGGTTAAACTGTGATAATAGTGACGGCATGGAAAATAAGTGATAAATATGTGAGGTGCTGATGTCAAAGTGCCAAAACTTCGAGTGAGCGAGACTCCGTCTTTCCATCGTCTCTTGGCTTTAATTGCTGATATAATTAATGACTACGGTACGACGGATGAGAAGATGACAAAAACGTTCGATACGTGAATCGAAAAGGTGGTTGTAAAAATTTAATTCCAGCATTTAAAACAAATGTCAAAGATGTTGAGACTCGAGTTAGTGGGTCTTGTCCTTTTGGCATGCACCCAAATACTAACTGAGCATCGAGACTTTTATGACCACCGCAATCAATACGGTCAGCAGCAAAGGCACCAAGATAATAGCGACAATCATAATAATAATAATAATTATAAGAATGAAAAATTGTCGCGTGAAGTTCGCGTGGCTCAGGGAAGACTACGCGGAATAGTCGTGCATTCGAAAAGACACCAGAATCTACAACCAGTCGATGTGTTCCTAGGTGAGTCACTGTTCTTACCTATTATTGAGTATTTTCAAGTCCGAATTCGCCGGAGTAATAATCTCTCGTAGCTATTACTCCGCGCTGGCAATCTTCGAGGTAGGTAGGTGTACAGTTCGTCGGTTGCGGGGTCTTGTCAGAACTTAGTGCACGCGGGGCATGGGTCGGTATAATAAAATACCTGCAACGGAAATAAATAATTTCTACGAATTTATAGACGATCTAGAACCCTCACGTACTTGCCTCCTGGAAATTTATTGCCCCGAACGTTTCACCTATGTATTTATTGCGCGCCCCTCGCGGATGCGGACGCCGGGCTATTCGTATATACCCTACTTGAAGCTAAAAAGCTCAAATCGAGCGTCAAAAATTGACCATTATTATACGGGAAAGTTTAAATCAAAACCCTCCGCGACTGTTACGTCTGGTTGGATATATCAGTCGCGATTTTAGCGAATAAAACTCTCACTCCTTGCAGGATAATAAATATCAATTACTCACCTATAATATTTTCACGTCGATTGCACGTCGCATGTAGGTACATAGATTTTCGTGTAAATTTTCTCATTTTCACCGGAGAGTTGTAAATGATGAAATTCTTTCAATATTAACGCGGATCCTCGACGAAATTCTAACCGCTTAATAAACGAGTAAATAATTAACATTGCGAGAGGAAATTGAACGAGCCATTAAAGGTATTCGGGACGAATGTTAAGGGTCTGTGAAAATTGGGGCGTCCTTAAACCGCTCGAATTGGTTGAAAAAATAAAAAAACTAAAGAAAATTCGAGTCGAATCCGCGTCGCGAATCCGCCCTTGCAGAACGTGACCGCGTGCGTCTGAGCGTGACTGCAAGAATCTTGGCATTACCGTTTTCATTTAATCCACAGTTAACCTGCGGGCGTAAATTACTGCGATTACATTATTTTGCCCGTTCGTTCGGTAGCTCGTTTGCCCAAGGCTGTTTACTTGATTCGATAATTCTGACGTAAAATATGGTGAATAAAAGCGGAAAATAAGAAAATTATTCGAGTATAGAGAGAAGAATTCCAAAGCCTCGTACGCGGGGGATAAAATAGAATGAAATTTTTCCCAACTATTCAGCTCAGGCCGAAGACTAGTCGAGCCAGCTGCCAGTGCCGGTTATATCTATGATGTTAGGTATGTATAATGCGCTATAGGAAATGAGAGACATATTTTAATTTCTATTTTCGACCGCATCTATCTCCTTCCCGATTATTATTCGCGAGTCTGAAGAACGCTCGCAGCTACACCGAAGAAATTAGACAGGCTCTCGACGACCCGAGTCGAGGGTCGAATTTTGACAGATGAATTATTCATTCCTTGTTCGAATTCAATTCCTTCCTTGGCCTTTGGCTGCCCAACGGGCAAGTGACAAATTGAGCGAAAAACCAACGCGGACGTTCTCAAAGCCAGGTCGTAGACTGCCCTCCCCTGTTTATGGCTCGGCGATTTCCTATGGCTGCTTTTACCCCGGACCTTGAAAATTTCTCTAAAATCGTCGGCAAATCTTTTCCCCATCTATACGTATAGCCGGGCGTGCAATAAACAGCTCCGCTTGTCCGGGAAATTACGTTTTTTCTATCTCCCTCTTTGTTATTCGGGAAAGAACAATTTCTCTCTATATTTCTTTGTACACCGATCGGATATGAAAATGATTTTTTTTCTCATTCACAGGCGTGCCGTACGCGGCACCACCCTTGGCCAGTCTGAGATTCACGCCACCCCAATCTCCGCGACCATGGAGCGGGGTTCGTCATTCGAACAGCTTCGCCCCCGTCTGTCCCCAAGTGCTTCCAGATCTGCACATGGAAGTGACACCGGGTCGTTACGAGTATTTGCAGAGGCTACTTCCGTACTTGAAAAATCAGAGCGAGGACTGCCTCTACCTGAACATATACGCGCCTCATCAGACGGAAGGTGAGAAATTTGGTGAAATTAAAGTCCGGGATTGGGACTCATCGTGGCAGAGGTTTAGAGACGGATATTCACCGCGAATATAAATATAATCATATATAGGTACATGTGTGTCGAGGTAGAACGAGGTTATTAAGGTTTTCATCGTTTTTCCTCAGGCCTTACGCCGCGCTTTCACGTTTTGTAACGAGGTGGTGAAATTCGCTTTGTGAAACGCGTGGGTAGAAATGAATCATTTCAAGTGGGAACTACCTTAACTGTACCTAATTAGTTCCGCATAACCCTGATGAAAACGACGTAGTCACCGCCTCCAGCTCCAGGCTGCCCTTTAAACGAGCGCAACCTGCCCCGTTTCCCGTTCCCATAAGCGTGGGTACTAATTTTCAACAATGTGGCTATAGCCACGTATGTACATACGTATCATCTACGTATACGGGAGAAAATTAGCTGGTTTTATAAATATTTACAGCTACGTTCGTTCGAATCTTTTTTCGCTATCTATACCGTTGAAAGTTCGAGATTTAACTCACAATTCCGAGGGGAAGAAAAAAGTTATGAAATCTCCCCGCTTGGTTAAGTATATATATATCTACGCGTATGAATTTTTGTATCGACATATTTGAAAGGGATGGAAATTTAAAGAGATGGAAACTAATTGTTAAGGGTAGACACGAGTGTATAAGCACGTGGGTGTGTGCCTACGCTTATCGAGGCAGATAGTGAAATTCCTTGGAATAACATTTCTCGTGTTTTCTTGGTATTTTCATATCATTGCGTCGGAGCCCTTCCCTGCTTTTTCCCCGGCAACTCCCACGGGGGATTTCTGAGGTATATACGCGAGAAGTGAAGAAGTGAGGGAAGGAGGAAGGAGGAAGGAGGAAGGAAAAAGAGAGAAAGTAGAAAAACGGATACAGGAAATATGACTTGTAGGATTCTTCGCGTCTAACCTGCCAGGCACGTGATGCATTTGGGAAAGTCAATTTTGTCGAGGAGCAAAACCGCCTGTGCGAAAACCCTGTAAACTTTATATACACTCCACTGGCTTATTTCTATAGGATTATATTATTTGTTATTAATTTTCTTTCATCTCCGCTCTGCGGTCAGATCTTCTAAATTAACAACGAGCTTTAAAGCGAATTAATCGCGTACCTACCCTCAGGTTCTTAGCAATTACAGTATCGCAGCTGCGACTGGGCAAGGAACGCGTACAAATAGCAGTCGGAGTTAAGGATGTCGTTTGGTAAAATATTCATCTTTGCTTATACATAGATAGGTATATAATAATATATTTGATACACTCCGAGCAATGACTAATTGGTTATTTCGTATGGGGAAAAATGTCGAGTGAGTACGGGGTAGTAAAATTACGAACGAAAATTTCGGTATGATATTAAACCGTGAATATTTTTCGAGAGATTCTAACAATAAGCCTCACGACTCCAGCTGTTGGGGCAGAGCTTTATAATTAGCCCGAAAGACTTGCAGTATGTGCTTTTTCAGCGCTCTTGGTTTTGTCGTTCCTACAGCAGACACAGATTGTAGCCACGTGAGGAGCATTTGCCGTTTCGAGGAAAATAATAGAGAAAAACTCGAGTGGTTACAGAGGATGCTGCAATCAAGGGTCGAGAGAGTGCAATAATTATTCTCATTTTATCCGTTATTTCAGTAGAAAATAGAGACAAAGCGAATGAGACGGGTAAAATTGATGAAAAACTACGAGGTGGACCAATTACTGCACTAAAATTAAATGAACAATGTCGAATGAAATGTATAGCTATATATATGTAGATAAATTCGACTAAAAATGGAAAACGTGCTTTATTTTTTCATTTTTTTTTTTCATCTTTTTTGAAGAGAAGATTAATTTTGTAAATGAATACCGGAAAGAGCTGCGATATAACAGCTATGTGTGCGGGTGTTCATCCGCAGGAGGCTACTGGGAAGGATTTAATATTTTCAATAGACTATGCGAAGCTTATTTTTACAAGGCTTCCGGTGCTAATTATTTGAAGCTCTATAGGTGTATGAAATATCCGGTCTGATATATATATATATATACCATGCATAGGAAGAAATTAATATGTGCTCTGCAAGAGTTGAGAAAATTTCATCGTAACTTTGGATAAAGTTACGGGAGACCTTTTGAGGTATTTAATTAATTTCACGATTTACGTAATATATGTAATTGAATGCAAACAGTAATGGGATAGCACTATGCAGACTCTGAACTAGGCACGTGAATCTTTTTGAAGAGAGAGAAAAAAAAAAAAACGAAGGGTGAATAATTTTGTGAGAAAAATTGTAAACAACCTCAATACCCGCGTTGATGATTTCCCCGGAGATTCAGGGATTGGGATTTTAATTTGGACGAATTTTTTGAAGCGCGGCATACTATAGGACGACAGAGTGTCAATCGGTTAATTCTTTCGCGGGTGAAAAACTAACTAGCAAATGGTCTATCATACGGGATTGTAGGGTGTAAGTCTCGAGGAAATTCATTATCCAGCGAGCCAGGGGCGGTTCCAATAAATTCGTCTACCGAATAAAATTTACGAGGCGAGTTAGCGGCTTGAAGAGCAATTCGCGTCCTTTACGGTTCGATAAAAAATCGTTAGATTTTTAATAATTCTTCAAATAATGCCAAGTCCCATCACGGTTTACGGCCCCCTTTTCTCCCCACGCTTTCACCCCCAGCTATTCAACGTCGTAAAAATGTTCACCATCACCGCAGCGCGAATCCAGTCCTCAGGATTCTCGTCACGCTAAGGATTTAGGGAGGAAATCGGGTGTACATAGGTAGAACAACTCAGCGATAGATAGATATATATATACACGTATATATGTATGTACCAGTGTAAAGCTGTGAGACGTAGACAACCACCCCGTTACATCTCGATTATTCCGAGCGATTCTCATCCTCGGATCTTTGATAATTCCGCTATTTTGCGAGCTCAAAACCCAGTCGCGAATACGAGAAGAGCCTGGAGCAGATCTAAAACTAGGCGATAATGGCTGGCTGCGGTGAGGCAGCCCTAGTGAGAGAGGCTGTTTTCAATATCAACATAAAGGCCCCTTTTAGGATGGAATGAAATACTTCGGGTTGGATTTTCGGGAAGCAGATTAACGAGGAGCACCATTCCAAGGTGGAAACGAACGAGCCAACCCACTTTGGGGAAAGTTGGGTAAACAAAAAGTATAGAGTAGGTATAAAGTAAAGGCGAAAGATCGCGCGAAAGAGAGAGTATAAAGGTTGTATAAATATACAGAGTGTCAAGTCGCGTGTTTCCGTAACCCGGGTAGCTAACAACGGTAAGGAACAACAGTAGCTTTGAAAACCTCTTTCACCAGCAATCGGACTTCCGCTTTCGTCTCGGATTGTTTTTCTCTTTATTTTATTCCCTTAGTTCACGTTTCCTTCCTTTCCCACAAAAGAAGGTATAACAACAATATCAAACAGGGCCAAAAACGAATATTCGTTGTAAAGAAAAAAAAGAGAGACACCTACGCGCGTATCTATGTAATTGAATAGGTGAAACTTTCGGAAATTGTTATCGAACGATTTTCTTTCCAAGTCCGATATAGGTATGCGGTAATTTAATAAGAGCTGGGGGATTCTTCCCGAAGGCAACAAGAGACTATAACCGGACGTGACTTTTCTTGTCGATAGAAAAAAAAATTTCAGCGGAAAAAAATTGTGCGAGGCGAAAAAGTTTCCCAGAGTTCCTGTCAGGCACTGCAGGGTTAAGGATTTTCCGGGCGAGGAAAAGCTTTGATATTAAATTCAACGGGGATCTTATATATATACCCGCGTACGTATCGTGTCCGATGTGAAGAAGATATCATCGCTCTCTCCCTGCGTCAAGATATTTCAATCAAATCAGATCGACCCGGTGCACCACATCGTTCGACAAAATCGCACGTTGCAATTTCACGATCGTATACTCTACCTCTAGCCCTCTCGCTCTCTCTCTCTCTCATTTATTGCAGGTGAACGAGTAAAGATTAATCGTCGAGTTCCTATACCCGGTTATGAACAATTTGAATAAACGATAAAATATTGAATCTACGTTGCAGCCCTCTCATTTATATCACCGATTACGTGGGCACACGGCCATGATAAAGAGAGAAGATGAAATCTTCGCCAGAGACTATGATGCGCATCGAATTTAGAAATGTACCGAAACTCGCGCTGTAGATGAAGGCACGAGAGCACGTAGTTTCGAATAAAAAGCCTCCATGGTATTCCAGACGCTGTAGAAAAAATGAAAATAAAAAGTAGAAGACGAAAAAAGGTGTATTGATACCGTATATAGATGATTTTGTATCGTCAAAAGTTGTAGCCGTTAGCACTTGAGGAGAAAGTTGGCGGGTAAAATTGGCTTTGTTTTGCCGAAAGAAAGTATTATTATATCCCTTTCCCTCATATACCTACCCCTGCCCGAGTTAACCCGAGGTCCAATTTTTATGAGATATTATTTTTCTCCTAATGTCGTATATTCGCTCTCCTATATATGCCTACCCTATACACCCGTTCCTCGAGAGAAGGAGACACAGCTAGGGGTAGTCGGCCATTATATATGATTCTTTGGCAAGTTTTTCACCCGGATTTTGTATTATATCTATATGTTCCTTTGTCACTTTTTTTTATTCCCTCGATTTTTGGAATCGCGTTATATATGCATAGTGCCTACTCGCGTTCTGAAAATCTTTACATTCGTCATAGTTTCCCTCTACATATATCTTCGCGAATTTATTCGCAATCGAGTTTTACAACAGCCTATCCCCAACACTAAAACCGGATGTTAACTTTAACGAGAATAGTCGCGATGATTCATTGAAATTATATAGCCATGAGTAGAATTAAATTCTATGCAAGGTTTCTTTCCCCGTTCAGCTACCTCCCTCCTGACCCCCGACTGAGTAATTTCAATTTTTATCTCCCACTAATTAAAAAGTAATTATCAGTTATACGTAATGTAATTCAGGCTGAAAGTAGTCTAGAGTCGTTTCATTTGCGGGTCAAATGGAGGCGCGACGACCTAAGGGATGATGAGAAAAAAAAAAGAAGAAGAAGAAAAAGAAGAAGAATAAGTAAAAACGAACTTATTCTCTCTCTTCGTCGACTAGGACGAATTTTTAAGTGGCTTCCAACGTCTGGAAATGAAGAAGAGAAGAGAAGAGGCTGCAGCAGCAGCAGCAGCAGCAGCAAGCCAGCTACCTAGCTATATATAAAATTTGTCTAATGGTTTGAACGGCGAGTTAGTCTTTTTTTTTCTCTCTCTCTCTTCTCTTTCCTTTACTTTTTTTCTTCCATTTTATTTCCGCTACCTTTTTCTCTCCGCGCCACTACCCGCCGCGCAGCATCCCTGCTTGCACCAAGACATCCCACCATTCTTCGGTTCTTTATGCTTTTCACTCTCTTTCCTTCTTTCCCGGCGTGAACACCTAGACTTTTAAAGAAAGTTCTTAAAATAAACGGCGATCCTCTGGATGCTGCAGCAGAGAGAAACGATCTCTCCCAATCTCCGCGTCGATACCTATATCGTACCTACAGCCTCTTCTTACTTCGTCAGGCTAAATTTATAGAAATTCAGTTTCATTCAATTATCGTAGTTTTTTACGAAATCAGTCTTTCGATCGTCAAGGGAGAAAATGGGATACAAAATATCGCGTGGCTATGGAAGCACCGGGCACGGTGACACGTCGGGAGTCGAACAGGCGTACGTTAACGTATCGGGCATGCATGCTCCGGATTACACTCCATTACTATGGAAGTCTCGAAGCGACTGGGAAACCTAGTGAACCGTCCATACGTCCGTCGATCCAACTAACGGCAGACACTGCAGGAGTATCTAAACCCCTGGTGAACATTTATCGCTTAATTTATTCAGAACCAAAATGATGCTTCGAACCGAGGCGAACCCGACTATCGTCAAAGCGAAATAAGCCCGGATCTATCGAATGATTAATTTTATGGAAAGAAGAAAGGAAGGATTTTTTTTTAAGACAGGCTTGCAAACCTACGTCTTAGAACAATCGCATTGGCATGAAATCGAACCTTGAGTAATTATTGTAATACTTGGATTATTGTCCGTTTACGCAGAGTTTATAATATCCGCAATTATGACAAAGAGCTGAGGGAAAGTAACCGGGCTGTTTAATTCCCGCATTTCGGCCCCTCTGAATTAACATTGATAAATCTGTATGCAAAGTAAACGTATCGATGAGGTAATATTAGGTTGAACAAACACGAATCTTGCCAATTCGTTTCCATTGAGTCGAGAATAAGTAAACACGAGGCTTTTCAATCGGGGAAATCAAATAACAAAATTATACGTACGAACGGTCGAAAAGCGCGGACCGAATTGATTCTCCTCTCGCTCCTTGATAAATTAACCGATCTCCTCCTCGTCGGCACGTGGGAATAGCATCGATCGGTTAACGAAATGAAACGTTTGGTGTATGAAATCGAATGAAAGGGTGATGAAAAAAGAAAAATTGTGGAAAAAGTAAAAAGAGAAGCAACCTTTCTCCGGAGAATATTTTCAACGAACTTTATCCTGCCACGGTATACGTACGTACCTATACGTCGTACCTTGCACGGACCGTGGATAGTATGATTCAGAGCCGACACGTTCCGCAGTAGAACCTTCCTTCGTCACTTAACCGTAATTATTTCCACCGTGCTCGGAATATTTATCCGATGAATGACCAAGGGAGGGTTTTCGAGCGATTTGAAACGCGCAAAAGATCACAGTGCCCACAGCTATCCTATACCCACCGCGGGATGATCAAGGATCAAGGATCGTCCTTATGTACGCGGGTAGAATTGAAAGCCCCCGGGGCAATTACGAACAAGAGTGTGGGTGGTGAGATATGAAAAATCCGAGTCCACTTTCGTAACTGATACACAAGTCTGTATATATTCTACCTTATAATAGTTGGGTAATGAATTGAAAATACTGTTAGAAACTCTCAGCGGGTTCTGAGTTCCTCGGTTTATTCTATTTGTCGAGAAAACGGCGAATACCGTCTGAAATAGTACGGACTAACTAACTCGACTCGAAATCTCTCGTATACTGCGCTGCCGGGAAGACGACGACTTCTTCATTTCTAATGAATATAAATATCGCTCCACCCTTCGTATAATTGTTTCCGAGCGAACTCCCACGCTGTGTGATAAAGTTGCTATTATTTTATACAGGGAATGGTTCCCAACTTCGTATATACGTAGGTATATATTCATATCTGCATCGCGTAGATTTCGTTCGATATAGTGATATACCGATTCTTAACAGGTGTCGGACTGTTTTCTAGGCACGCAAACAATTTTTCAGACGGATCATACTTTGAACCTGAAATATAACAAATCAAGTGCCTTTCGCCGGGTATAATATAACAAAGAACCACTTTTCTCCTTTGAACTCCCATTATTCGATAATAATGGCATTTAATAATTGTAATACAGCATTGAGTCGTACCTACTTCGGCTAAAGTTGGAAATCTCGAGATAAAGCTCCTCGGAGAAGAGCTTCGGAGTATTGTGAAACGGCTTGAATACACCCCGAGACGAAGGTTAAAGACGAACGAAAATAGGGGCGAAGTATTTAAATGCCGTTCTTGAATAATTAAACTCCTATTTGAACGCGGTGGTTTAAAAAATTTGAATTCAAGTTTAAAAGATACCTAGGCACGTTGTTTTTAACGTCGATTCAAACTACGACTGAGAACCGCTTCAACCCGATTTAATTGCATGAGGTAACAGGGCGTTGGCTGCTGTTTGCCGCGGCTGGAAAGCGATTTTAATCAGTTGATGGGATAATGGTTAATTAACATAATTATTGGAAGGACTTTCCAGGAGCTAAGATTTGCTTCAAGTTATCTAAACACGCGAAGAGAAGAGAGGAGAACTTTTTACCCGTTAGCGTTGCCTCGATTCAATTTGCGGTTTTGGGTGTGGATTTCATTGAAAAGCCAACCAATCAAGCGAGCGATTCGTTTGAGAAAAATCTGTATTTCATTAGGAAACGAAAACGTCCTTTACCCTAAACTTTTCACTTCAGGCTGATCATCGCAATTCAAATTAGAACGATTCCCAATTATGCAGATATTTTTCTACCTAGTATAGATTTCTTTCGTCTTGATGGAAATGAAAATCTCTTTCCGAAAATCTTATCGCATGAATGCTATAATTACCTTATTCTTTTTCCTCGACCTCTTTAATTAGCTTTACCAGGAATCTTGACGATTATGCGCACCCACTCTCGCCGTCTGATAAAACAACAGGGTGGATACAGGTAGGTGTAGGTGGATACCAGAGACAATATCAAGCTTCTCTTCGTAACGTCTTATGAATTTTCTCCTCTACGTTTAAAATTCTCAAAATCTACGAGAGCGCGAGGCAATATAAACGCGAGACTCGTCTCGTCTGGTCTTTTAATTCCCCTATAATAACGTAGCTAACTATTAAAGGCGAACTCGCATTCTACCTGATGGCCACCATCACTACCTACTCCTGGTACGTACCTACTATGCGATGGGAAGAAAGTCGCAGGATCTTGCATCAAGCCGGGTAACGAAAGAGGACATCGCGCGACCCACGTGACCATTGAATGAATCTTGTATGTGTCCACCACTCAGCAGATTGCTATACTAAAGTCTACTGAAATATGCTACCGTGCCTTATTTCGCCGGCGCGTATACGTAGTACGTCCTCCAGTTATACACGTCGAACTCGAACCGGGGATGGAGTCCGGGGTGCCAAAGGCCAGGAGGCCGTAGAGCCAACTCTACACTGACTATCCCCCAACGAGGCTATCGCCTAGAGTCGTAAAAAATGCCACCCCTCAAGATATATGGGTTGAGCTGAAAATGGGCAAGTGCTAAAACAGATACAGAGCTGAAATAGTGATGGGATGAAATCAAATCTGACTTCCCTGTTGGATACTGCAGGGGGCCCTTAAGTTCATGCGGTGTATTCTGGATGGATTGCATTCCCTTTTTGGATTCTGCTGTTTTTATGCCACCCCCGCATCGACGTATTCGTATACTTATATCGAACGATCCGACGTCGAGAGGTTCAGAGGTAGGGAGAGAAATTGGGCTGTCTTTTTTTTCCATTCGTCTGAAAATCGTGGAAATAATTCAACGGGATATCGTAACCATCAGGACCGGGTGAAATTTCGGAGTGGTAATTAAGAATCGAGCCTTGCCTGTAGCAGTCTGATCACGGTGTCGATCACTCGTAAACGAGTGAGTAGAAATTTGACGATATTTCATACACTTCGTGGAATTTTTCAAAGGTGTCATACCCAAGTCAAAGAGACTCCCCTAGTGGTTAAATAAAAATGTTATTCCAGACGCCGTGTTGTTGATTCCGGGAGCCAATATTTGGGTTCTTTCAGTTAGTCAAATACCAAAATATTACTAAATTTGAAGGAAGTTGGGGAGTCGGATAGGGGAGAAATTTTTCTTACAAGCAAACATATTACCCTCCCGTAGGAATGTCTTTATACAATTTAACCAGCTTAAGAAAATAATCAAAAATTGATATTCATTAGAGAACTTTTGATTGCTCAATGCATTATGTAATGAACTAGTTTGAGGTAATTCTGGCACACGTGAAAGATATAATGCAGGAGTATACGCGATGCCAAATTATCTGCTTCTAGATTTTAGATACGTCCCATCCTCCCGCAGTCACGAGTTCAAATTGCCTACTAGAATCGGATCACCCCTTTCCAAACGAGTCCGAAAAAAAATAGTCAATCTTTCCAATGCTGGATAATCGCGAGAATGGGACAAATTTCTTAAAGACGAATAGAGAAGCTGTGGAGTTTGCCGTCTATCTGTATCTTCTCGCGCATATAAGGAGCAAAGAAACCACGAAGTTTAATCCTCGTCCTTATCCCCCTTATCCGAAGCACACACCCGGCTGGCTAGACGTACGTGTCAGGTGCATCGAACTTATCGCGGGTTTCCTCCACAGTGGAAAGCGTCGACAGCAGATGTAGGTACGTGGTTAACGAGGCTATTGCAATAAGTCTGCGGGAATCGCGTCCCCGTTTGGTTTAGCCATCGCGGTGTCCGTCGCGGTTTTATATATGCCCTGCGTCCGCCTATTATTGGCCTGATTTCAAGAGGACATCACCATTTCTCACCACCTGAGTATAATAAAGCGGAAAAGTACCCGCGCGACAAAACCTTCCTCTTTAAACTCCCGAATTCACCTGTTATAGTTGTCCTTTCGTGCGAAGTGTCGTAACGAGACCGCTGCATCTAGATGAATAAATATTCCGTCCTGTGTGGATAATCATCAATCACACATCGATGATTTCTCTATTTGTTATATCGCACCAGGCAAACAAACTATCTTCGTCTATTGCTAGATTCTACATACAGTCAATATCTGTGTAGAAACTAGATTTCCGCGGTCTGATACGCGCTGGCAAAGGGTGAGGGTGGTATTTGTCCGCATTGGCAACTGCTGCAGGGTCTCGTTGTTCCTCGTTACATTGCGGCCCAGCCTATCTGCTGCTTATCATTGTTATAATGATCATTCGATCTGTTTGATTAATTGCTATGTTAATTTGCGACAGTTTCAGTTATACCCACGCGTTCTAATTAGACCCATTTGAAAATCAACCCTCGTATATGTATATACATTCGGTTCTACGCTGCGGAACAATTTTTTAACAAACGTAACGATCGTATGGCGACGCGCATCGGTTTTCGGTAATTGATCATACATTTTCGGTCGGACGGTGATAATTAATTCCGATAAATTTTCCGCCCAGCATAAATTTCCATCCCGATGATAAAAGCTCAGCGGTTTTTTTGCCGCGAGTACGGTATACACGCGACACGGTGTTTTTCACGGTAGTTTATACGGATTTCTTCCTTTTTTTTTTCACCTTCTAAGCTTTTAAGCCACATGTTTAAAAAGGACAATCCAGTTATCGCCGGTGTGGTATAAATATACATGTTGAGTCAGGGTGGAAAAGACCCTTACTCCGGTTACAATGCTGTGGTTAAACGCGGTCACGAACATCGCCATGCATTTAAACGACCTGGCTAAAATAACTTGATATTTTAATAACTCTTATCAGACCGTGAGATTCTTCCCAATTCTTAAACGAGTTACGTTATTCGCGACACGTAATTGCTGGAAATATGTACGGAATTAAAGTTTTTAACTTTCCAGCTGTTTCGCACTCCGCTATTAGCTCTTCCTTCGAAGAACCCCGCGGTGTTCTTTCCACCTGACGAAGACAATGATGATCGTGCAAGATAATTGCGATCCTCCATACCCCATGCGAGATACAATGGAGCTGGGAAGGGGATTTGCGATTCTTCCGATAAATAATACCGGGTATCGGATTAAAGGAGATTTCTGGAAAGGCCAGAGAACTGGCTTTGTTTCGGGATGATACGATTTGTTTAGCTTAGTAATTGAGCCTACCTCTCACGGGAAACCTATCCCTCGGTGAGTAGAATATCGGAAACATTGATACAGGACCGGGCTTTAATGTCTCTAACTCGCTACAATCTGCGGAGAAACTCCGATGTTCTCTTCCCTAGGAATACGAGGATGAGGAAGAGGAGGAGGAGGAGGAGAGGACGGAGTCTCGGCTCTCGGCGACGTTTGTATTCTTGTTGTTGTTGTTCAACGTTTTCCCAATTATCCTCAGCTGCTGTTATACTACCCCGCCCAAATTTGTTCTCACCTATATATACCCACACAGAGGCACAGACTTCTCTGACACTTTCTGTCCAGGTGGAGAAGACGTTTAGTCGCGTGTCCCACAAGACCTTGGAAAGAATGACTTTTTTTCTCTCTCTCTCCAAAGAACGAGGAATTTTCTCGTCGTATGCAAATATTTGAGTATTATCGAACGAAACAGCTGCCCGATTCTAACGGGGAAATTAAATTCAAGAATTTCCTTCGACTACTACGCGGGGGTGACTTTAATAGAAATAAAATACCGGACTGGTACTCCGATCTACAGTTGTTTGAAAGTAAAGCAATATAGCCGTTTGCTGCTTTGGTCACCAGCTTCCACGACGCAGTTGAATAACTCGAGTTACTTTTCCCAGCTTCGATAAGCAATAAAGAACCCCGTAAATTCCGCGGTATCGTTTACTCGACTGGCGCAAAATCGCTGTTGTATATTACTCCGAGTTACCTAATTCACTGAATTCCTATGGCAGCAGGTATGTGTGTAGTGCAATGTAAATTCGTATAATGAAAATTGAAGGAGACGTGAATTAGTATACACCGTTCAAGAATTGTGAAGTTTTGATCCGCCATAGAATCGGTTTTGATTTTGAGAGAAAAATGCATTTTGATAATCGTTTGCCCTGATTTTAGCAAGCTCATCCTTTGCCCTTAGGGTTTCGATGGAGGGGATGACGAGCGTCATTTATCAAGCGAACAAAAACCTTGGAAATAATTACAAGGGGTAGTCGCGGGTCTTTTCGCTCGGTGGGATTCTTTCCCCCCCTTAGGGAATTTCGGGGAAAACATTCGCCCTGTACATCTGTAGACTCGGGTGGCTAAACAGGCGTTGAGAAATGTTAAGGGTTGTTTTTAGATTCAACCGATTCGTCGAGGAGAAAACTCCGCACTGTTTCATTAATATAATATACCGAGCAATTAGCCTAATTGGTAATCCTTCCAAATTCAAACTATCCACAATGAGTCGCGAGCGTTTATACATATAGGCGGCAGACACCTAGTGGTAATACGCTCTCCGGGGGAGAATCTTTTTATTCAATTAAAGGATTAAGCCCGGAATCAGATCAAGCTTAGCTCCTCGCGGCGCCTGGGAACTGTGATTGTTATTATTATTGGCGTTTCATCGATTATGTATTTTTCCTTTTCCCTTTTCCCTTTTCCCTCCACCCTTCACCCTCCATCTAATTCATTTTCATTTTCCTTTCGTTTTTTTTTTCTTCTTCTTCTCCTTGTCTTTTCCCAGTTTCTTATTCTCCTTCATTCGCGATTGATGGAAGTTAATAACACCGGCATCAATGCAGAAAATGAAAACAGACGGCGGTGCATTTATTGGCGAGTCGTGCTCCCCGTTTCCCGTCAGCTAACCGACACAAGAATGTGAAATGCGAGCTGTGAAACGTGAAATGTGTCCAAGCATTTGTTTCTCTATTTTCAACCCCTTCGTCTCGGCACCAACGCCGTCTCAATCTTCGAGGTGCTCGTAAAAAACTCTCGACACAGCTTCGCACTCTGCAAGCTCCGAATTCTTATCTCGAACCTCTGAGAGAAGATGAGGCCACGGTTTCGAGTGGAAAAGAAATGGCTACCCTTCAACAATTTCAACTTCGCCATGTATTTCCCTCGAATATTGTTATCTCCATTTTAATTTTTCCACCCTTGATCAAAGTGAACAAGATTTATATTGGACAGTGAAATCCTTTGGCTACGGTAAAAATTAATAAGAGATACTTTTCTTCTCTCATTTCTGAAGCTTATTTGAATTTTAATCGGCCATGACTTCGGGGATTGAATTTTATCGAATTAGCAACGCGGGGGAGAAAGCGAAAAGAAGATTTAATTGCACTAGGAACGAAAGAATATTTCGGTTGAAATTTTATCGGAATCATTTTACTGTCGGCCACGTTTACCCCAAGATATTATTACTCTCCGTCTCTCCCGGTATAGAGTGCCAGGGGTAAGTTTCGAGCCGAGCTTTTAGCAGAGTATTGAATTCACCCTGTTCCAGTTCACACAGTCGCCATCTCTGCGAAGCTTTCAGAACAATCTGGAGGCAGAGCTTTTACCTTTGTATTACAGGTAGCAGCAGCTTTCAGATTTTCATACAAAATATCATCCGACAATTAATTGTACATAGGTAATTAATCACGAGATTGAGAAGGAGAATATAATTATCATTTTCACAGTCAGTAAATGTATATAAACTCCAAGAAGCTTCAAGCTCTTGTTATTTTCGTCTTTTGCCATCTTTTTTCAATTTTTTTTGCGGGGGGAAGACATCGCCCTCCAATATGGTTATGGGGATGATTACGAAGATGAAACGAATTAAAAGCATTCCTGGCGGTCCGCGAACGAGGGTATCATTTTTAAAAGCCTTAGTGATAATTTTTCATTTCTCATGTCCACCGATATGCCCAGGGTTGAATGATAGCCTTATTTTTTCTACCGCTGGAAAAAGTGGTAAAAAAAGAAAATAAAATGAATCATCTGTACCTGGTATTAGGTATACAGTAAAAGTTGATCTGGATATCATCGATTCGTTTTTCAATTTTTATGTAAATTTTAGTTGAGCGTCGACCCCCGACGACCCGCTCGCCGTGACCAGGGTGTGTATCTTGTTTTTTTGTTTTGTTTTTTTTTTTTTATTTTATTTATTCTCCCTAACCGTCAGACAATTTTTTTTTTTTTTTTTAAACCGCGTCCGCAAGCCGCTGCTTCGTTCGTGACCGGAATTTATATTTTCTATTAACGTAATAAATTTGTATTTACCTCAGCCAACTCCTCGCGGCATATTAAAGGGGCCATTTTTCTTTCTAAACGTTAAAAATTACAGAAGACGGATATAAAAACGTGGGAGCGTCATTCCCCAAGATTTTCCACAAAATCAACACTATACATCAATAATTGCATCAAATATCGCATATGCCTATCGTAGAATGCCCAGAGGATCTTCCTCCTTTAGAAAAACCCCTGAAAATTAGCGAAAATCCGTTCTCCGATATCTTTTCATCGAACGAGGCCTGAGAATAAGTATCTGCGGTCTCGGCCGACCATACGAGCGGCTGTACTACTTAATCCGAGGCAGAGACGCTGCGCTGTGTCACGTCTCGTAGATTATTCGGCACTTTCGGGCTTTCCAAATCTCATGTGTGCTCAATATTTAAAAAAATTGCTCCGATACGGTCAGCTAAGCAAATATTGGCTTCCAACAAACTTTGTCGAAAAATTTGGAAGAATCTCGTTCTTTCATAATTTTGGTGAAGACCATTTTTGCCCACGAGTTTTCTCAGTCATTTCTTACGGCTTTTGCTCAAGCGGATACTTACATCATACGATCGAACGAGAATACTGGGACAATAATGGGACAAGACGTACGTTGAGGATCGAATAATCCCTTCTTTTTTTTCTTCCTCACAGATAGGCGGCAGCTCGAGCATCGAGCGATCGTATATTATATACTTTCTAGAAGAGTGGAATTTATGTTCTAATATCGAAAACGCAAAGTGAATCGTCTGGTCCTGAAAATAAATCGCATATAAGGGGCGGGTGTAGGAACTGACCCATTATAAACTGACGGTTTTTCAGCGTGAAAAAGTTCCAGGGATAATTTTTACCCGGAATGATTTAAATCACATAAAGTTGATGGGGAAACGTTAAACGGTTATAGCCCGCCCCGCAAAATATATAATTCAAATATAATAATAGCAACGATGATAATAAGAACGAGGGAAAAAGTTGACAGGTAAAGAATCGCAAAGCCACTGCAAGGGCGTTACGACGAACAAGCGGGGCGCCACAGGGTAGTATTCGTCCCCATGAAAACAGACGCGAGTAATGGGAGAGTGGAAAAAAGGACTGCGCTGTTCACCCTTATTTATTTTCATTCTTGCCATATATTTACTCCCTTCTCTTTGTCGCCGTTTTCACTAGATGCCGGGCCCAGGGTACGATGGACATTTTTTTATTCCTTACTGTGATTTCGGCAACCCTCCAGAATAATAATTCATTGATTAATTTCGCGGCGAGTTTGATAATCTCATGATTGAAACGAGAGACTCTTTACAATTTCGGTCTCGCGGTTATGAATTCCGAGAGGTAAACTGAAAGGGGAAGCCGCGGGCACTTGGGTTTATCAATCATGTAAATATGTAGTCAACTCTTGACCCCGGGAAAAGCCAATCAACGTCATCAACTTACTCTCATTCTCTTCAATTCTAACAATCCCTCGAGGAGCTGATGTGTACAGCAAACACGGAGCGAGGCCCGCGCGTTCGTGGAGCATTGTTTCTTTCATCCCTTTTACACAAGTATAATAATTTGGTAACGCAACAGAGAAATATAGAGATAAAGAGAGAATCAGGGCAAAACTCGACAAGAGCCCGAAGGCAAAGAAAGGGTACAGGAAAAAGAGAGAGAGAGAAAAAAAAAACGGATACGAACAAGGGCCTCTGTAACGACTGCTTCCCAGCTCCAAGTAATCCCGCGAGTGCTTACTTCGGTATAGCTACACGTAATTGTGTATTGTATGTTACACGTAACACGTCTATGTACGTGGAGAACCGGGGATCAAGAGTTCGCGAAATAACCTGAACTCTCTAATAAACTCGAGTTGAATAAGATCATTTTTGTTCCAGGGCAGCGTCCGCGAAGATATCCTGTGATGGTGTTCATCCACGGCGAAAGCTTCGAGTGGAATAGTGGCAACCCTTACGACGGAAGCGTGCTGTCCAGTTACGGAGACGTGGTTTTTGTCACGATTAATTTCCGCCTTGGAATACTAGGTGAGATGAGCGAGCTCGTTATATTTTCTTCTCTAGAATTTCTACTGAAACTGATTCAATTTTACTATACGGTTTAATTTCACGCTCTGCATGTAACTAACCCGACGAGTTATGGAATTGGCCGTTCGAAATACCCTCCGCACGCTTCTGACGTTTCCTAATATTTGTTCCCGCAAAATATAATAACGTTTCTACCCACGGTTCAGCCGTTCTATTCAGCCGCGTAACTAATTTATTGATTGCAGGGGGTGGCAGAAATTTACATAACATCGAACAACATTGTTGATTTCACTATTAAGCTCGTTCGTATACACAGACAAAAGTTTGCCCACCTCGATGTATGCCCGAACTCCAAATCGTACGACCTAACTACGAAAATTATTATCGGAAATTATAACATCGGGCAAAGTTTGCGAGGAAAGTTCTCCTTTGTTTCATACATCTCTTATTCTCTGAGTTAAGTACAGATTTCACACCCTCGATAAGCCTGGGAACAGAAGACAAACGCATCGTTTGAGAAAAGACGGCATAGTTCTGAAAGAATTTCACAGGACTGACTAATTGCTATACGTCCTCCTTTGTTCGGAACTTTGGTCATCGAGTAGTAGCCGATGCTTCAAGAAGTCAAGCTTTCGAACCGAAAAGTGTAAAAAATGAATAGACATAGATGACCAAAGCGTGAGGCTTTTTCATTGATAGAGTTTCGGTCTGTTCGTTCGTTCGTTCGTTTGTCGTTCAACGAGGTAAAATATAACGAGGCGTAGATTGCTGGTAATAAATTGTTTGATTGCTAGCAATTAGCGATATTTCCATGACGTGAGTTTGTCAAAGGCAGGAATCCAGCGGACCGATGAATGTGTTTCACTCGTCCATAAAGAATGAAAACTAATGAATATATCTTCTGTATATCTCGATTGTGGATATTTCGAGGATCGTTACACGGGACCAGAAAATATTCGGTAATCACTTTCCGAGTGTTCAAATTTCTACGCATGTCCTGAACAAGTAGAGACCGATTAGTTTCCCCAGTAAATGAAAAAAAGGAGGAGAATGCAATAAAGTTTTAACGATCTATACCTCGCCACTTCCCCGTTTCCATATTCAATGTGAAAAAATTTGGCAAAAATCGTTGGCAAAAAAGAAGAAGAAAAAAAAAAGAATATACACATTTCATCACTCGATACAATCAGACTAACCATTCAGAGGATTTCCCTCGAATTTCGCTTCCTCTCCAAGGAAAGAGAAACTCCGGTGAAATATGTTGTCGGTAAAAGTGTTGCTCGTCCTCATAATTCACTGCGTAAAGTGAATTTATAAATTTCCTACAACTCAAGGACCCGGTCTATACCGGGTGGCTGAAGCAAGATAACCCCGCAGAATTACCGAACCAACTTGTTAGCCATAACCACAACGACTTAGCTACGTACAGTGATAGATAATCCATTGATAATCCGTTACGTTCTAACTATAGAGCCGTGGCAATAACTTAATCCCTATTATACTCCCCATACTCAGGATGTGATATGAAACTGGAACCGTTCGAGCTAAACGGTAGAGATAAGTGTAATTAATTGGTCGAGGATTTAGCATAGCGTTTTTTACTTTTCGTCAGGTTTATGGCGCGAGAATTATATTTTGTCTCGTAGTTAGGAAAATACGCCGGCAAGTACTTTGCGTGATTTTACCACTCGATAGGTTGGATACTTGAGCGTGAAAGGGATGAAATAAGAGAGAGAAAAGAATACGGGCGGAAATGGTGTAGAATATAGAGTAAAAAGTAAAAAACATTGCGAAACCATAATCATAAATTAGATTAAAGTGCTGGGGAAGTGCTTAGCACCGTGGCGTACGTACCGAGGCAGATAGATACAGTTAGCCAACGTCTCTACGGTCTGGGGGTGAAAAAGGAAAATTGAATGGGGGTAGAGAAGGCACGGAGTACTTCGTCGTGGCTGAGCTCAGAGAAATATGAACCCAAAGTGCCCGCTCTCTACCGAGAACCAAATTATAATCAAATTTATCAATCCCCTTGGCACCGGACTCTCCGCGACTCTAACAGATTGATAAATAATCGGAAGGTGACGAGATCAGCGTCTTTTCTCAACGAAAACCCCCTTCCCGATGTTATTAAGGACAGAAGTCAAAGTTGGGATTATAAATGAACTTTGAAAGCCTACTAATTCAGAATTTTCAACAGTATTGAAAAGAAATTGACCCGAAAATTTTCAGAACTAAATAAAAAGCCCTACTATTTCTTACTTTTGATAAACTATCGTCGATTTGTATAGGCGACAGAATAATTTGTGGTAGAAGTGCTTGTGTATTGTGTACATCGATTCTGTCAGCAGCTGAGAGGAAATATACATGGTGAAAGAAATGGGAGGAGTTTTCCTGGGCTTTCTCGCGCGCCCGATGGAAAGAGAACGGTGCTGTGATTAAGTGGGCACTTAGAGAGTCTCTTATATTCATTCTTACAGGTTTTCTCAGGCCAGGAACCAGCGATAATACTTCCAGTAATTTCGGCCTACTGGATCAAGTCGCGGCTCTCTTATGGCTCAAAGAGAACATCGCAGTCTTCGGAGGCGATCCCAACAGCGTAACACTAGTTGGCCATGGAACCGGGGCTATCTTCGCCAACTTATTACTCCTAAGTCCCGTAGCCAGCAGGGGTGAGTTAATCGTTCCTCGCCGAATCCCTCAGGAATCTCAAACGCCCACGAGGGATATAATAAAGAAGCAACTTGTTCCAGGTGCTGGCCTATTCAAACGAGGTATTCTCATGTCTGGATCAGCCCTCAGCGCGAATGCCATTGGCAAAGCACCCTTGCAGGTCACCAAGCAGGCAAGAATCATTGAAATATAAATATTTCAACCCTTACAATTATTTTTCACGATCGTTTCCACCGCGGAAATTCAGTAGCTAAATCATCGTGGGTGTTGTTTCGAGTTCGATGAATCGTGGGTGAGGCTGTTCAGAGCGATTTCTAAAGCGTGAAGATTTCTAGCAGCCCAGTTTTCCCCTCGGGCATATATCTGCAGGTGTATAAGCTTACGTACGTTTTGACGAACAACGCACAGTATGCCGGGATGATTTCTCCCTCCTGCCCCCCGATCTCCCAATCTCTTTGTCACCCATCGTAGAAAGGCCTGGAAGCTGGGGGTAGTCAGAGGGCGGAATCCCTCGCGCGGCGTTCATCCGTGTAGGAGGAAGGCAGCCCTGGTGATAGAGGGAAAGCAGAATGGAAACTTTACTCGTCTCAGTGTCAGTTTCACGTATTTCAACGTTGGAGGTCGCGGTTTAAACCCCGCTAATTGACGCACCGGAATTCTAATCTCTTTGTTTGCTAGAATTTCGCGACACAACAACAATTCTCACGACAAAGACAAACATTACCACTAACGAACGAACCCCGACACGATCGCGAGTTTGTTAGATGATAAAAACCACTCCACCGATTTCCGAATCCCATTTCTCGTTCTCATTACTCTCGTTCTTATTCCTATTATATTTTTCTTCCCCCCAGGTAGCGCACGCTCTAAATTGCCCAGAAACTTCCGACAAAGAGTTGGCAAATTGCTTGCAGGATCGACCCGTCGATTCCCTATTACGCGTGCGGATTGATAAGCCGCTACACGTCCCGGCCTATGCCCCGCTTATGGACGGCGCAGTCGTTCCGAAAAACCCGTGGGATTTGATGAAAAGCACTGAGATATTTGGCAGGTGAGACACAAGGAGTTTGACAAAAATTCTCCCCGATTTGAGGAAAAATTTCATCTTCTCGGCGCCTTATTTCTCTTCGTTTTCTTCAGGTACGATTTAATGTACGGCGTCACAGAGTCGGAAAAATATCACGAACTGCCACCGGTCGCTCTGTTGCATGGCCTCCTTGACCACGAACGAGACAAGGTCCTTCGGGATCATGTGAAGGTAAAAATAAGCTTTTCCCAAAAATTGACATGGAAATATTTAAACGTAGGAGAATTTACACTCGAGGAGGATCGAAATTCTCCTTGATGTATAGTCTAGAAAGCCGTATAATCGCATCCCCCAGTCTCGTCGATAAACATTTTCACCCTTGACTGAGCGCGTAAAGTGAGCTAAAAGTATATTGACGTATAAATGCAGGCGACCCACGAGCTGGAACCAGAAATGATTCTGTCGAAAATCCTCGAGCACTACGGCGATTTTTCCAACACGTTTACGAACGAGTTTGCGTTAAAAAATCGTGAAATTGTACTCCAAGCACTGTCAGATAGTGGGACAGTCGCTCCTCTACTTTTGACAGGGAAAATGCACGCCAGAGTAAACCCGAAGAGTTACATGTACGTTTTTTCGCATCCCAGGGCCATGCAGGACTACTATGGGGTGAGTGAAAATTGAGCCCCTTATTTTCCAAGCTTTTGAAAATATTTTCATTGAAAAGAAAAAGACAAGATCCGCGTCGAACTTGTCGCCTTATCCGATAACCCGCTGCATAGAAATTTCGTTTGAATGTCAGTCCTGTGTATGCATGACGTAAAATCTACCCCTTTTCAAACTGAGCCCAGCGACTGGCCGGAATTGAAATTTACGCGAAGCTATAAGGTAGGGAAATCCAGGCTTTGATATTCTGCCAAAGTTTAAGAACTAATTTCGAACGTTGCAGCGAAAACTTTGGCAATCCTAGACCCTGCTAAGCTCGGGATTAGTTGTGTGTTTCGTGTGATTTATTTCCCTGTATACATATCCGTTTTAGTTCGAGGCTGGAAATATTTTCCACACGTTATATTGTCATTCTATAATCTCTTAACAGCAGCAGCAACACCAGCACACGGTCCACGGGGAGGAGCTGGCCTACATCCTTGGCGTACCGGTTGGCGGTGGCAAGTACCATTTGCAAGACAGATATAACATCGGGGAAGCATTGTTCTCCGAGGCGATGATGACCTGGTGGTGTAACTTCGCGCATACCGGGTGAGCCGACGAATACCCGATCCTTATCACCATTTCAACCTAATTAACTGCGCTTTCAATTACCCGGCCAGGGTAATTAGCCGCGTTGATCTACGGCCTAGTATTACTGTGAAATCTCGCTCGAAGCATATTTCCTTAGTTTTTCTACCCGCACGAATACCCGAGGAAGTGGGGAAACCCGTAGGTCCTCCAGATTGTCGGATAAGTTTGTTAAGATTTGGCGAAGAAAACTGTGCGGAATTTTTTGTCAAACACGTCGAAATCGAATTTCTGTTTAGAATTCGTTATACGCCGATATTTTCGTGTTTCGTAGCGGGTTTAACGTCCACTTTTCATTCGAGTTGAACAAATATGAATTAACGTGAACAGCATGAACTGCCAGAACGTCGAATGTAATTTGGCCAGCTTACCGGCGAAAGCAAATAGGTGGAATAACCATTATTCCCGTCAAATATATCATGAACGGTGGTCAGCGGTGCAGCGTAGGGAGATCACGAAAACTGGAACAAACCCGACGCAAAGCTCGAAAATTTCTACGGTAATTGAAATTGTCGTTATGTAAAAAGGAGCAAGAGGGATGCTATGGCTTGTTCGACTATCGATTCCATCGTAACTTTTAACGGAAACTAAAATTTACATAATACAACGGCCCAGGATGACGCTTCTATTTCAATATGATTATTCATTTTTCGTACGAATCCTCTCTATATTTCAACTCGGATTATAATCCGCGATTAAATCACGCGATCGATTCTCGTTATGCGCATTTCGTTCAGACATTATATCACTTCGTCGCCCGGATATGTAAGCGCTGTTCATTGATCTTGGTAATTGGGTGCTCGTATGAGAGCGCTGCAGTGGGGTTAAACAGGAAGAAAAAACGAAAAAAAAAAAACTAGTAGGCGGAAAAATAGACGCAATTACCTGAGACACTTGAGTTGACGGAGTAGTCAGCCGCGTTTCTCACAGCGTGTAATAATTCCCACGAGCTACGTGCGCTAGAAAAGAAAATAAGAGGAAACTGAGGAAAGAGGGAAAGACGGAGAGAGAGAGGAAAGGCAAAAAATAAATTATCAAACCCCGCACCCTTGACGCGGTATAAACTGAGTACAATAATTGGTATGCGTTTACTTTAAAAAATCGTTACCAAATAAAATTAGCTATACAGCGAGTAGAAATGACTTCGTTCCTTCTCGTATCATACCTGAGATTCTCCCGCACGGCGATAAAGTTTGTTTGTATACTTGTTAGGCAGATGACGGTAACAGATGTATTTATCTCCGCGGGTGTAGACAGTCTCTGATTTGCAGGGCTAGTTTTCTGCACAGCGGTGTATGTACGCCCGGGGCCTGTTATGTCCTGGCAAAACGCGCCGCGCCGTGCCGCAACGGTTTGGCAAACTTTAATTACACAAAAGCCTAATTAACCACGATATTCAACGATCTTGGCCCGTCGTAGACTTGGGCTCGAAGGAGGTCTTAATTTACGAGTAACAGACGCACAGGCCTTCGTAATGGTAGTTCAAGTCTTTGTTACGGCTCTCGTCCTGAAGAAACCGGACTCGAAATGTTCCAAAGAACAAAGCTATGCAAACGACGACAAGGTTGTTCCTTACCGAAAGGGGATTCTCCCTCTATATATTTCACCCCACCGTCATAATATCACCCTACCATCGCATCGCGTTTGATTGCGGAATTTCGTTATCGCATTAAACCAGCTGCGGGTTATTCAACGCACTCGATATCTCCACCCTCAATTTATCTCAGGATCAGAGATTGAAAAGTTAAGGGCTCCGAATTTTCTGTCATTTCCTTTTTCCTTTTTTTTTCCTCATCACCAGGTGATAGCGGGGGATAATTAGATAGTAAGTTAGTGAAAAAAGCCCCGATATCTCGTCGAATAATTGTTTTACCTTTTTCACCGTCCAATGCTACTCCAGTGTTTGTTTGGGATTGGCTGACAACAGTTCCATATTGCCAAGCAAACATCCTAACCAAACAACGAACAGGCGGTGGCGTCAGCTCGAAAAAAACTTAACCGAATACTTTGCGGATAATTGCCAAGTTCGTCGGTTCGTTCGGCAGTGTTTAGATTAAACTTATACCCTCCTTTCATGTAGGCCTAGGTATAGAGACTTGACAAAACGACCCGATCTAATTCCCCTGCACCGCGAACTGTATGCAGATGTAGAATTTTTGTTTTCTTTTTTTCTTATAAATTACAAACGTCTGTATATATCTTTCTAGTTAATCTCGTCGTTTCTCGCGTCTATCTTGACTTAGCAAAATTATGTTTATCCAGTAATCCCAACGCCCCGAGAAGATCAACATTCCTGACCGATGGACCGAAGGAGTGGCTTCAGTACGAGCTCGACTGGCCAGAATACGACCCTGAAAACCAGACGTACTTCAACCTGAGTGAGTAGAAGATTCAATTCCAGAATTGTTGCACTGTCAGTAAAATGTCGAAGAGAATATATTCAGCAAGCTTCTTCAATCCTTTTCCGTTTCCTTCATTTCGATATTCAGCCATACCACCGGAAGTTGGCTCGCGATACAGAGAAGCCGAGATGAAATTTTGGAACGAAGATCTACCCGAGCTAATCAGACGGCCGAATTTCGAACCGTCCCATTTCGCGACTCGTAGGCCAATTAAACACAGGCCTACAATTTTGAACATTGCCGACGGTATAACGGAGTACGCGGGTCAAGGAAGACCTGGGACAGGACATGGCGTGAAAAACTACCAGCCGACAGATATAATGAGAGGATCTACAGGGACCAAGACCGATGAGGAAAATTATTACCCAGGGGTAGTTCTGCCCGAAGGAACAGCGCCGGAGAACGTCGATGTGTCGACGACACCGGAATCGAGTACGATTAAAAATTCGTCCGCGATATCGTTGGTGGTGGGTTTTGGTATTGTATTTCTGATGATAAACGTGACTGCGTTCTTTTACCTCTACCATAAGCGTCACAGCTTGAAAAACAAGGAGAAGAACCTTAAGAGACGACTGAGTCAGAAAGATGAAGGTTCGAAACGTTCTAAGCTGGACAAACAGCCGGAGAAGAACGTGGAACTTGGTCAGAAACACGACAGTAAACCGGACCTGAACGAGGTACTCAAAAACGACAAGGCCTACGATAACAATTCAAATTTTGGTAGGAGGTCGAAACTCTCGCGGCAGAACTCGAGCTCAACGATCGACACGCACATCAAAGTCAGGGAGTGGATTCAACAAGAAATAGTTCACAGGTCAGTAAGCCGTCTATATCAATATCCGCATGTGGCTTTGTCGTGTCTTTTTAATTAACACCTGAATGACGACGTCAACCCTCGGGGACTGACATGAAAAGAAAGATACGAGGCAAGAACCGGAAATAGGAATCGAATTTGAATAGAAAACGGCCAGAAATAATCTTTCTGGCAAAGCGGAACGAAGGCGGCGCGTTTAATCGATGAGGAAAAGATTTTATGCAACGTTTTACGATAATGCTCCTGCCTCGGCTGTTGGATGTTTAACAGGTGCTTTAACCCGCCGTAAACAGTTACGAAAGTGCTTTTAGTGGTAGCTTTTACCCAGGTTACTGGTGTTCCATAGTTTTAATTACAGGAATTTGTTAATCCCGGACCAATTGCTGCGGGAACTTATCTCGTTCTGCGGTTTGCCTTCACGCTTGTGATTTGTGCTTTTGTGTCGCGTCTTCCGAGCCGAGGACTCAGGCTCAGGCTCAGGCTCTGGCTGTGTAACAGTGACTCTTTGCTTCTTCCTCCTCCCTCCTCCATCCTTCATCCGGGTCCCATCACCCTCTGCGTTTACGGTTTCAATTAACTTCCGCTCTTTGAAAAGCGGGCTTTCGAGCTTTGTACGACTCGCCTACGAGAGGGTTCCCGAGCTTGCCACTGATTCGGAAACAAGTTTCGGCAAGTAGTACCATCTGGCGGTATTCTCTCGAGTACCACGTCCCTGCCTGCTGAGCTTTTCTCCCCGCAAATTACTACATGATAATATACCGCGACAACGTGGAGCCCGGAGAAACGGGGAACGAGGAACGACACCGTCTTCCAATAGGAAACTTATCACGTACCTACGTACAAATAACTTATTGACATCTTCTCAGTTTTCAATACCCCACTGCGCCAGCTGGCTCAAACTGTTGCCAAAAGGCCTTCCTTGTAGATTTCCGAAACGCGAAATTTCCACTCTTTAATCAAACGGTGAAAATACTTCGCCTTCACTTTCCATTTCTCACAGAAGCTTGCGTGTGTTTGTACATGCCGCTGCCTTTGTCTCACTAACACCGGCTAACCTTCGACGTTCGAATGATCACCAATTATATTTATCGTCTTGTAGATGCTCGCCGAGATTTTTGCGAAAAACTCGAGAGACCCTGCAGAAAGAGCATCAGGATAAACTGACCAAGGAGCAGGAAGAGGAGCGAAGGAAGCTCCAGTTGGAGAAAATAATGAACAGGAAGGAGGAACCAATTTACGAGGAAAATCCTACAATCACCGTTCGTCCTGGGAAGAAATTGAAGCCTTCTAGAGCGCCCAAGGTCTCAGTGGCCATTGACGCGACTCCTGCCACCAGGACTGAGTCAGTATTAAATCAGATACCAATCGAGTTGGGACAAGGGGATGTAGACTCGTACGCCAATCGATCGGAGGAGTTCAAGTCAGAGACTCCTGACTCCAGCTCGATTTTCACAACTCCACAGGTTGTGGTTATCGAGCATCATCATTCTAAGAGTGACCCCTTCCCGATGGAGAGCGTGTTCAAAAATCCGGCACCCGTAAGTTTCTCGAGCCAGAAAATCTGCGAGTCAGATTCTGGGAGCGCGAATAGCCTCTACGCCAAGGTAAACCCGAAATTGAAATCAAGACTCCCGAGGATAGGGTCACCCCAAAATTCCGCCGGCGAGGTGTCCGCTGGTTGTAAAAATACAGGCGGCGACAACCTGTACGATCAGGTATCCACCGAAGAAATTTACGGTCTACAAACTGTCCCGAAACTCACAACATTCGGAGGAAAGGTTAGGGGCGACGACATCAACGTGACTTGCCGAGAACCGACGGAAGAGAGAGACTCGATCAGCCCGGAAGAGGCCCTGAAGACTATAAAGCGAAGGAAGTATCCTAAGGTGCTACCAGACATTGAGAAAAGACGGTCACTTCCCGCGCCCAACAGCCTTTTCATCCCTAAACAGTACGCGAATTCGTTGAAAGATTTCAAGAATAATTCACAGCCAAATTCACCCATGGGACAAAGTCTGCCGCCCTTACCTCCGCCCCGTGTTTTTGGCACGTCGAAAAGCCTGGACCTTGCGGAAGAGAGGGAATCCCAGTTCGAGGCCGAGCCTATAACGACGAATCTTCACGTCGGGCCGTTGCTGAAGCGTCAGGATTCAACCGCGAGGAATAACTCGGACCCAAATTTGCTGGAAACTTTGAAACGCAAGGAGAACAATCCGGCGAACAAGTCAGCGATGAACCAGTCTCAAAGCTCCGGAAATATCAGCGCAAATGTTCACGGGGTTGCCTTGAATTCTATGGAATTACTTCGCCAGGATGATTCCGCCCAGTTTTCGGCGTTGAGCCTGAACGATCCTGTGGGATTTTCCGCGGGGGTTGGTAATCCGAATTGGTACAAACCCAGGCCCTCGAATTTACAGTCGAAGGTGCAGCCGTCGGGAACACCGAGTCCACAACCGGATCTAACCATCGGGAATCCGAACTGGTACAAACCCTTGGTAACGGGCACCTGCAGCCGGAGTGATGGCGATATTTCGCCAACGGTTATCACCGTTCCCCCCGTGCCTGATACGCAAATAACGATAATGGAGAGGGAAACTAATAACGGGGGCGAGCCTTTCGCGATACTCGGTGAGGCTAATTCGAAGCAAAACTTGAACTTGAACTCGATATCGAACTCGGCTAGTAGCTTCGAAACTTTAACGAACCCTTCGCAGCTAAATTGGGAAGCGAAAGGACCCGCGGAACCGAAGATCGTTATCACGCCAAGAGTGGGCAACCTCTTGGGGCAGTCCGGGCAAAGCCTGAGCCATGCTGTGTCGAATATGGGGACCGGTGGCTGTCACAAATTCGTCGACGAAGGACCGAGAAGTCTGATGACACAGAGGGCCGGGAACCTGCTGCCTGCGTTGAGACAGGACTCGAGTTCAAAGGAGGATAAAAAAGAGCCGAAGATAATAATAACTCCAAACAATGGCAAGGGCCAGGTGGCACCGGCGAGCTTGAAGCAGCCAAAAATCATAATAAAGCCTTCAACGAACCCCCAGAAGGTCAGGGATAACAAGAATATTCCGAAAGTCTCGGCCATCCCGTCGCCCGAGTGTCAAACCCTTCGGAACACTGAAAAGGATAAAACTTTTGACAGGGATCAAACCGTCGGAGAGAAGCCCCCGCTGAAAGAGAAGCCGAAGGTAACGCGGATACCCTCTTTTTCGAAAAGGAAAGAGGACCAGGGGCCGAGATTGGAAAAGACTCGGAGCCCGGTGTACGCCGAACGAGCGGAGATCGTGCAAAAGGTGGAGGCAGTTCCTACCAGCAAAGTAACAGATATTCCTCTCACTCCAACGATGGACCATAAGTCGAGTATACCGATGTTCGGGAAGAAAAACAGCGAGAAGTCATCGAGCACGGATTCCTCCAACAGTACGGGGAATTCGAACGTCTCTAACACAGGGACGATAAAAAGAAAGCCAAAGTAATACCGAGAGTGGGAAAAATTTTCGTTAAAGATTACGGAGGCCAAATTTCGTCGACATTTTTTTTCTCCAAAATTGAGCAAAGACTGTATGAATATTTTGTAACTTATTATTGGAATTGAGCCATTAGAAAATACGACGAATAATTTGACGAGGCTTCATGTAGTACTCAGATGAACGTAGCTGAAAATTAGATGCTAGTATCGAATTTTGCGGAACTATTTGTAAGGATTCTTCACCAAACTATTGCACCGCGTGATTAGACGAACTCACTGGTACCACGTATAGGTAGGTAGTCGTGTTAATTACGTGAATTAATTTTACCACAGTAACTGTATACTAGCTGATATACTAGACATGTTGTTGACTATTTATCTACGTATTTATTTCTACGATTTTTTACGTGTTTCACTTTATGTCTTGATACGAATGGAAAATAAGAAGATGAGAAATGAATTGAATAAAGATTTTTCAGAATTTCAGATACACTATGTCGGAGCAGGTATTGTGATTCAGTATTCGGAGTATCTTCGATCTTTAGGGTATCGTCAGTTTATCCGGCGTCCGCATGAATCTTTCAAGTCAGCCAATCAAAGTCTACTTATTGTTAGAAAGCGGCGGTGAACCCCTGCCAATATATACCTTTCACATATATTTTTACCAATCAAATCGATCTTATAACTTCGCGGAATGAGAATAATAACATTTCTTGACCCACATTCGTCAAGCCACGGAACCCCGGGGGCATAATATAAAGTGTATATATATGTGTATATATACAAATATATAAATTTATAGGGTATACAGCGAAAACTCTCGGAGCAATATTATGCAGGACTGCGTAATTCAACTTCGAACTTTTCTCTGTTACCGGGCTTCACGATATCTCCCGCAAGGCAATGGCATAAGATTGAAGGTAAGGGAGTTTGGGAGACGCGATAGGATATATCCGGGAAATTTACTCGTCAACTAAATTTATTAGTTAGCCAAAGCAATAGCTGCACCATCGGTTTCATATATTCCAACTTTCCGCATACTCTCCAATGAACTGGGTCAATGCAGATGAATTCTTTTCATTTATCTTTTTCTTTTCTTTTTTTGTCGCCACCTCAACCGACCGTTTGTCCGATAGATAGTTTGATATCGCCACAGTCCAGCTGTCGGCAAAATATCTCGGCCTGTGAATATATACTCGAGGGTTGAAAAAAATAAATATACGTATATACAATCTCGAAATGGATTGAACACTCGGTGGCAATCGGTGGGAAAATTGATGAACTTGAGAAATGGAAAGGATCTGATGAAATTGAAAATTTCTCATGCCGTGCCATTGCCTGTAGTCCCATCAAATAAGAGAGCATAGTTTCTCCTCGTAGATGACGTGGGCTGTAAACTCCTCGACTAAAATATGATCGAGTATAAAGAAAAAGAGAGAAAAAAAGAAGGAAAAAGAAAAAAGCGGCCACTTTGAGGGAACCCATAAACGGCCGACGAGGTAATAGACAGATCGGAATGGGTCCGGCTCTGGGCATCGATATAACTTGAAATGATTTTTTTCCCTGGGAGAAACGAACGCCAAGCAATAACGAGACGGCAGTATTACGAGTTATGGTTCTTTTATTGCGAAATGCCTATACGTATATCTAGATACACGTGATGTGTATACGAAGGGAATAAAATATTTCTAAAATTGTTTGATAAGAAAAAATGCGTCGACTGTGACAAAACTACGGGCAATAATTATAAGCCAAAGTAGGGTATGTACCCGTTGATCGATTATAATCTGTATATATAGGATGCAGTGTGTACTTGAACGGGAATTTATCCGCCTCTTGATATCGAGGTGAAAAGTTAGTCGGTGCACTTTCGCCATATTTTATTATATACCATTTTTATTTTCACCCCCTTCAATTTTCCAGTTTACTTTTTATTCATTTTATATTTAACGGGACGCAGAACTAGGCCACGCGCCCCGAGACACATCGAAACGAAGGTATACCCAGAAGCTAACGACGATTGCCGACCAGGTCGCCGCACAGCCAAGAGGCAGCTTAGCAATAACATACCCACCCACACGTTGAACTTCGCAGGCGAAAGGCGAAAGGCGAAAGGCGAAAGGCGAAAGGCGAAAGGCTCTAGACCGACACCGAATAATTGGACACAAGTGAATTGGCGACCTTTATCGCGTAAAGTGCACAAATGGCGGCTCTCCATCACGAGCTGTCATATAAAACGAGAGGATCGTATATTTCCATATATATTGAACACATATCCGCGTGACATGTATAGGCGCACTTTTTCTCTCTCAATCACTATCCCACCCCAATCTCTCCCTTCCTACCTTACGCACACCGCGCAGATTCTGGTACGCGTTCATGCAGCGTCCGCGCGTATGTATGCAGAAATGACCGCACGGAAAATGTATTCCGGATCAAAGATTTGCATTGCTAAACAGCAATTCTCGTTCCATTCGCCCTTGCTGTTTCCGTTAGCCGATCCAGCGCTTCTTCTATTTTTTTTTTCCCCTCTTTCTTTCTTTCTCCATTTATACCTCCCTTATTTCACTACTCATTTTCCCTCCTCTGTTCCCATCAGTTTTCATTCTCTATATTTATAGAATAAATGTATACGTACATCAAATATAGAACTAGCCTAGGTATAAAGAAAGCACCTTTCTACCTACTCCGGGTACAGTTTTATGCAGAAAGAGCATTTTCCCATAAGCCCCGGGCTATCGAGCGTAATTCAAGTTGCACGGCCAGAAGCACTGGTAGAATCGCAGATCCTGAGTGTTCTAATAAAAGTTGGCTGACACGGTTCCCCGTAATGCGTTCGCATCTCTCCTAGCCACCAGCCAGAGGTATAGTTGGAAACTGGGCGTAGAATTTCACGTTTCTTCGCGTGTCCAGTCAGAAATACATCAAGCGAGGATCATTTTTTAACGACGTTTCCAGTTTTTGTTAGGCTGAAAAAAACGACGAAACTTTCAATCACTTCTCGGCCTTGAATACCCCACGTTATTATACGGCACGACCTGTTTCGAAATTTCGTAAGCAGTTGTTGAGAAAACAGCCCTCCGAATCCCGTGGAAGTAATTAGAGGCATAATTTTACGTCGGAATTAGTGAGTTCTAAATTGAAGAGGAAATTCCCTCCCCGGTATCCCCGTATGGTCAGACTACCCTAGTCGACGTCCCACGTTGTAGTAGAATATCAATAGCACATAGTGAGGGTTGTCAGTGGCGATTTCGTTCAACGCATCGTCCGCACCATCCCCCAGGTTATCCTCCGTTCCCGAGTACAAACTCCGGCGCCGTGAACGTAAACGAGTACGTCGGTGGGTCGCTAATGTCACTATGTGTGTAGTGTAGTGTAATAAGCCGTCATGTGCCCCTTCCTTGTTCCTGTTCCTGTCCGGGTCCCTGTCCCTGTCCCTGTCTCCGTCACTGTCCCCGTTTCCTCCCCCGGCGGCAGAGAGACACCCGCACGTTACAGCTGCGGTCGTGTTTTCCGTGACTGAATCTCATTAAAGATGTCGGCGATAGCGCCTCGCCTCGCCGGTGCCTGGAGGAGGAAAGTGGACAGCTCAATTTGTCAGAAGACAAATAGATTTTGGAGATGGTGGTAGGTAGGTAGATACATACACGCATACATGATACATGCATACATTCACGTACACAAATGCCTGCCCTGTGTCACTTTGCCACAGCAGGATAGTACGAGATACGCGGGAATAGGAAAGAGAAGAGGAACCAGGTCCGGACTCCGAACACATGCGTATCTACACACACGGATCCGCATGTGGATATCGCGGTGGACATGATTAGATGACGTGTGGATTGAGATATAGATTCCTGATTTCTTTTCTCTCATATACCTATATACATAAAACGTGAGACGATCTAATTACACTCCGAATTAGGTGGACGAAGCTTACATCGTTCCGTCAGCTCGGAGATTGACGCGGTAAAACTTTCGCGATTTACAGAATTATACCTACAAACGTCCTCGCGTTCAAGTTAGAATCCTGTTCCCCAGCCCGTAGAGTCCTGGACCACAATGCATTAGTAATTTAGTGTACAGCTTATGCGGAAAGCACATCGCGGACCATCTGCGGCCGCAGGTTGTCAGACACCTATTGTCGACGTAATTACAAGATAGTTCCTGCCTGCCGAGGGCAAGTGGGTTACAGTATTAGTCGTAATAGACTAGTGTGCTGTCAGGGTCTATACGCTCTCGCACCGTCGCGTTGATAGAATTTAAGATATTTATGCATTTAACAATGTGAGAACGGGGAAAGGTGTCGTACTTTCAATTTCACATACCGCGTACCTGTAATTCGTTCGGAAATAATAAATTTAAACAAACAAGGGAACGGGCGACGAAGATTCAGCCCTCTGAAATAGGGTAGTAAAGTTTTGTTCGCCGTTACTGTTTTGGTATTTACAGGTATACCGTAACGTGGGAATTTATCACCCGGAAACATTGTCTCTCTCGATCGCGTAAAAAATGGTGGAACTTGAGTTTAAAGCCTGTAGAGTCGGGGTGGAGTCACGTTTGGAACTTCTACAACAGTTATACGAGTATACGAGTATAGTCGGGTCTTGGACACGGGGTTGGGAAAGGAACTAGCCGGACTGGGCGAATTCTATAACGAATTTACGCCCTTAGAACCGGTAATAATTGTTTTCAGACGGTTTCGAGAAGTCTTTTTCGGCTTGGCTTGCACTCTAATCAACAAAATTCTCAGCCGAACTGGCTCCAAGGTCGCTGGAGCGAAGGTGGTATCGATTAGCTCTCAATTGCGGGGTAGGTTGCAGCTGAAACGAAGAAGGGAGGAAAAGGGCGAAGAGAGGAAAGAGGAAAGAGGGAGGCTCCGTGTCGGGATAATCTTTCATTAATCGAGGGAGAAATTGCGTTTGGTTCGAAGTGTACGGGCTGCACAATGTCCGTGTATTCTGTGCACATTAACCATCCACCGAGAGTATTGTTCTGATGAACAATAGTCTTCACCTTGAAAGGATAAGCCGTCTTCCCACCCCGAAGTCTGTCAAACTGATATTAATGCATTGATAAACCAGCTGTTACTTCAAGCGTGGGCTGAGTGCTTCCCTAATTGCGCCTGCTCGTTTCGAAATCGCCAAATTTCTCTGTGCACGAACGAACGCGTTTCCTTCAACGATTCGTACCCTGCGGCGTTGGATCAGAGCTATTTCCTCGACAGTACAATATATCCTCGCTACTTCACTTACGGATCTTATGTACAGCGTTTTACAAATGCGAAAGAAAACGACGAGAAAATGATCGCGAAATGTCATATTGCAAACCCGACGATTTACTTTCAGCAAATTCTTATCAACGCTGCTCAAGACAGCCGGAAACAGGGCTCAAACTCCCTAGCGATTTCCGCCGACAAGTTATGCGCATCAGATCTCCTCCTTTACGAATGAAAATCGCGAGATAAGTCAGCAACGTGTTTGCTACCGGTTTTAAAATTCCAAAATTTCGAGGAGATTTTTTGGATTTGCAGATCTGGGAATAATATAAGAGCGGTGAAAGTTCAATAGGTACGTAACTAATCGTGGGTAGTACAAGCTCTTCCTCCCTGCTTCCAGTTTTATAAAATTGCTTGAAAGTTAGAGACAGATGGAGACCCTATCACCCAAGGGAAACCACGAGGAGCTCACCATTCGCTGACCATCGAGTCGTCGAGGATGTCGTTAGCGCCGGAGTCAAGTAGAAGTTCGCTGTTGCCAGGACAGAATCTGCAGTTTGCTTCAATTTCCTGTAAACCGTGGTGCACCAAGGGTATCAGGAACCCAACAGCTACGAGTATTTTATGGCTATGGTTGCCTGTAAAATTATTATATCGTATGAGTTCTTGACGCACTTGTAAGCTTCATTTCCGATGAAAATGAATTTGAACCGTTTTGAAGGAATCCCTGCAACCCTTGTGAACTGAAAAAAAGAGTAAAAACACTTTCGAGTCCTCTAATCGAATGGGCAGCGAGTATTTCAAGACAGGGGAAAATATAGGCTCTCGGTAAATACCGTAGCTTGATTTCGCGCAAACTTTACGGTGAAATTCATTCCAGGAAGGGCGGTAAAACGAAACAACCTTTATCGAACACCAGCCTACTGCGCGAGCAAGGCGAGTGAAATTGGTAAAACGAGACTCCCTCACCTTTGTGAGACGGTAAAAAAAGTGGAAAAAGAAGGGAAAAGAAATACCTGTCCCCAAGTTCGCGCCTCTAAACCCCTAACACCCGGGGTTTGACGGTCTGACGTTTATTAAGTTTTTTTTATCGACCTTTAAGCGATCCGCTTTATATATAATTAATTTCTTCTCCTAACACGTGGACACAGACTGTGGGAGGTGTCACTCGCCGAGAAGCCCGAATAATATCGAACCTCCGACGCAGGAGGGTGAAAGGAAATGATTTCTCGATCGTAGGGGCGATTTATCCCGAATATCTGACTCTTTGGATCGAGATACTCGCACAGCGTATTCCTGAATAGCCTACAACCCGCATTGGGCAAAGTGTCATTACGGGCGATTAGAAAAAACCGTCTAATTACGAGCACTTGCCTCATACTTTTTCCTCCTACTTTTTAATATCCTTTGAGCCGGTACTATTCTACCCTCGGTTTACGACGAGAAGGTTGAATGAGAGGCAGGGGTAATAAGTCTACGTGGCGACGTATCTCGCGAAAGGTTCATGCCGAGGACAATGGGCCAGATCTACAAACGTTTCAGACCGCAGTATACCAGACCTTGCACGATATTGGAGCACAGTTTCGAGTGGCTCTTCTGACAGATAAATAAACAGCCCAACACACAGCTGGGGTTTTGGTATGAAAAGCATAATCTGATCTGTGAAAAATTCTAACGAAATTTTGCCAGCGAAATTATATTTACGAGCAGCTCGGCTGTAGGGAGAAGCAGATGAATCCGAAAGAGTGTAATACAATTAGCGATAAATTGTTGGAGAATAGTTTCATCTCGTTTGTAGTTCGTCCCGCAGTCCGTATCATCCGTGCAGCCTTCGCTTGAGGTACTCAATTTTCTCGGTTCTCGGTCTTATGAGCGGAATTGAATTTTATCAAGGATTTTCCTCATCTTCTCTTCCTTTGATATCGCACTCCTGAAGAATACTAGACTCATGGCCAACATTCCGAACGCAGTATCCAATGTCCGGAGTGCTAGAACACCGAAGGATTCATCTTCCGTTAAAATCACGAGGATCACGTACCAGCTAGACCCTGCATCGTGGGGGTAGGACATTCATTTCAACCCTTAGATTTACACGACCAAAAAAGTTGAAGAATTTCAATACTCTTCTCTTGATGTGAAACTGACTGAGAATCGAAAAGTCGATGTCATTCGAATATCAGGGGGTGATGAAAATCTTGTAAGTTAATTCCCTATCGCAAAGAGATATGAGATCGTATACGAGGACCTATCGACGTTCAAACGTTCCCCGAGTACCCGCGACATTTTAGCAGTGGAATTCCCTAAGCGGGGTGAAAAGTTACCAAAGAGTTTCCTCGGTTGGCAGGCCCGAATCGATAGAACCCCTGAATCCTTTGGTTCAGTCGGTGCCGCGCGCGTCCTGCGGAGCTTGCGCGGGACCTTTCGGTAAAGCACGAAGCTCGAGGTTCGCAGACACTCCTGTTACGAGGCTCGATTACACTTTGCCCAGGGTGCGTCAAACCGGCCAAACTTTTCCACGGCCAAACTCGAAGCCTAAAGGACTCTGAATATTAACGATCTCATTATTTCCCATCGAACTTCGCCCAACTAGTCCGAACATGGATTATACCCGAATCTATGATAAATTTCCCCGCCATTTTATCGCCAGCATTTCTCGGCACAATGACAAACCACCGAGTTGAATCTACGTTAACGAACTTATTAACTATTACACGAGGTACGATACATGATTTTCGCCGGGTACGGCTTCGGGCTTTGCATTTCTTTCGCATTTAGCGCGCAATAAGCTCTTGAATATTGTTCTATTTTTCCCCGCGAGCTTGCGAAGCCCCGCTAGAAATCTGAGAGGATACTGATGAAATCCTTGAAGTGATCAAATAGTTCGAATGACTTTTTTTCCCGAGCTAAATGCAGCGCGGACCTGTACTGCTATACCATCAAACATCAGCATCCCTGGACCATTCCGGCAAGTGTAACCCGCGCGATCGACCCGAGCCGACCGAGTGGAGTCTTTGCCCCTCTCTGGCGACAGCAGGCGCTCCAGTTCATTCCCGTGTCCAAGTTCATCCCGAGAACACCGGGCGCGGGTTCGGGAGTTGCACGGTGTGCGCGTGTCGTTTGTCGTATGGAGTAAGTATTGTGTCGACTGAAACGGGACGGTGAATAGAGTGCGAGGGTTTTGGAATCGAGGCGCCTCAGTGACGGCCTTTTTTGAAAAAAAAATTTTCTTCAAAAAAAATTGTGTGATTTAGAAATCCGTGGAAGGAATTTGAAAAAAAAAAAGAAATTTCTGCATTAGTGAAGATCGGTTTTATTCCACGCGACAGCCGATCTGCGGGGTTTCAAAAATTTTGACAACCTCTTGGGAATTTCGAACGATCTATCTCAATGCCCTGAGAAATGTCTTGGAACTTGATAAAGACGGACTCGATCGGATCATAATCTTGAAGTGAAGATATATTCGGAGCAGAGTGAAAACGATGCTCGAAAATTCGAACGCTAATACAGCGGAACTTGAATACCTGGGCGAATATGGATTAACTAATGTTAATTACCTGTGGTTTGTGGACGGAGATTATAAGTTGCGGAACGACATCCGAGCGATGTTAACATAAATGGTGATAGTGCTACGATCGTATCCGTGCGAAAGCTTGAAAAATTCCAAATAGTAGCTGCAAAGGGTATATGCGATGGGTGATTGGGAAGCCAGCTTCTTACCAGGTGTTGCTAATTGGTTGTTCCAATTTCGTTTATGAATCTAATTATCCTTGGTTAGCTGAACTTCGGTATTGGCTTGTCGAATTTCGTTAGCGACTCATACCTACTCTTGTCGGTAAGCTACTAATGATCGAGTTAACGCACCTAATTACCGCAGAGAAGAAGTGTACTTGTACAATTTATTTTCGACGTCTGTATAGTGACGGGAAATCGGATAAGTGAGAGTTAATAACGAAGGGCCGCGTTCAATGAGCGGGATGAAGTGGATAATATTTAACGAATTTCTTCGAAATCAGGCATTTTGCTAACGACGAGGTTTCGCCGATTGATTGTGTATCTGAGGAAGGAAATGAATGGATAATAAATTCTGAAAAGCAGATGTTCGATGTGTTCGTTTTTCGATTATCTGACACCGGGAGTTCGGATAATTTACTTTAATATTTCTACATCCGTGAACTTTGGCGCGAGAGACCGTAGAGATTAGAATTTCTTCGTAATACGGATTCGTCCAGGAAATTGGAATGCCAAGGGTTAATAGTGAGGGGATGAATTATGACGAGTGAAAAAATGAAATAAGAATCAAAGGCAAATAAAAGCTAAGGAGAAGTGAACAGGAATTATTAATTCGCTCCTCTTCGGTTTGTGAATAAAATCTACTCCTCTGTGGTATAAATGATAAACATACTCAGTATAATGTGCCGAGCTTTATCCTACTGCAGTAGCTGACAGAGTAAATGGTGAGCATTATTAAACGTTGCTACGTACGTACATAGCTGTGAGCTTAAAGCATGTTTTAATTTAAAGTATCACCTGTTTTAGGGGTAGGTATACATCGCGATATGTAATCTCGCGTAAAAGAGGGTTGTTTTAAAAAAATCCCTCGTCCGAAACGAACCGATACGGCAGCCAGAAGTCAGACTCGACTGATTCACTAATTGTAAGTCTCGCGAACAATGCCTGCAATTATTGGCCACGGTGGTGTTTCGTCGAATGCGGATCCTCTGTCTAATTGACTGGATGACCGTTTATCTATGTCTTGTGCTGAATCTGGGAAAGTTCTCGGATATAGTTCGAATCTAGTTGGAATTTATAGTCAGCAGTTTGAGAAAATCTTTCCGGATATCATTCGTTGGAAAAATGCGAAAATTTTCATTTTTCCGGATATAGAGAGAGAGAGGCGGAGCGAAATACGTATGGAGTTCGTAAACGCGATCGAAATCCGTCTCTCGCTCTAGCTCTTATTCGTTTCACCCCGAATTTAAACACCACTACGCGGAGGCGGTTGTAAATTACATTTTACGAGGGAAATAAAATACAGTAATTAATATCTGGTAGTTTGGGGTTATCTTTGCACCGATTCACGTTTATCACCCTAATTCAACCCGGGATATAATTAAGGGCTGAAACGGTGAGAATAAAAAGCAACCGAGCCACCCTACCGCTTGGCTAGAAATTGCCAGTCTCAAAGTTAAGTCTCGACCGGAGGTGAACGCTTCAAAAAACACGACCCACCCACACCTACCTACCTACCTATTTACCTATCTGCCCACTTGACGGATGCGAAGCTGAGAAATTTTCGCGACGAGAAGTTGAAAGAAAAAAAAAAAAAAAATAGAGAAAAAAGGTAAAGTCAAGGGAATTCTTTGACAGAAGAAGGAAGGATGAAAAAAAAACGAAAAAAAAAACTGAAGAAAAGTACGCGAGGAGGAGGAAAAAGGAGAAAAACAGAAGCTACTTTTCATCGATGCCAACCGATAAGTCAACAATGGCGGTGAAGCTGCGGCCGAATAAAATGCTTTTCACGATTTCTACGACGTGTAGGTTCGCAACCGATACACGTTTCCATTACCCAGGAACGATCTCGCATACAGCTTCGATCCTTGATCATTATTTCCGCGGTATTGCGACTATGCTTCTTTCTTCATTTTCTGCTTCTCTTTATTCCATACCGAACAGCGACGCGGGGAGGCAGCCCCTCTCTCGTTTACCTACTAGTACCTACCTGTATACTTTCTAAATAAAATCATTGAAATATTTCTATAGCTTTATTCCCGGAAATAAGATTTTAATTCTCCCGTCACGCCGCGGAGTACAATCATCGAACGAAACGTGACACAGCAAGAGGTTTTAAAACGAAACGTGCCCGTTTCTCAATTCGCAAAATCGTCGCTTTACTCGGTTTTATTACCCGGACGGTTTCCGGTTAAACATGGAATGGACATTTCATTCGGCATTATAATTAGGGAAAAGAACGACCTCTCGTAATTAATTTCTTAACGTCCCAGGATCCGTACACCTACCTACCCTACCTACCTACGTGCTCTTGAGCGACGAATTATTTCATCACAAGTTAATTCTCTGATTGTAAATATAAAACGCGAACGGTTCAGGAAATTTATTCCAACGTTGTAACGTGATCGTCGTTATAGTTGGTTGAAGGAATTTTTCTAAAATAACGTGTAACAGATTCGAGAAAAACGATCGTTATTCTCTTCGCTCAAGGAACAATCACATATTAATAACCCCACGAGACATGAAATTCTCGCAAACTCATTCCTGATCAATTTGGTGAAACGTTGAAGAACGGAAGGGGAAAGGAAGCGAGAGAGAGAGCGAGAGAGGGGAAGAGAACTGTTTTTCAATTCCCGAATCACTTTCATCCCTTGCAGAATGAGCCGGGCATCAGAGTCAGTCCGCGGTAACTTTACATTTCAACGTCTGAACTTGATAATTAATGGTTATAGAAAACTTATAATTGTTGGCTTCAACTGTGACGCGGGGGCGAGGGAATAAGTACTTCGTGCGCAATTAAGAATGTAACAAACGAACGGCGAGGACTCGCGCCTTTACTTTTATACTTCGTAATTACGTCGGACCACCGTTTGATGTCGAAAGTGGTGAGGAAATTGAAAAACATTGGAAAGAGGGGGATAAGCAGCGTGGGGAAAATTTCGAGAGGAATAAGACGAGAATTGGGCAGATTTGACAAACGAAACGCATTTGTTTGCTCAGCTAATTCGCTTCGGATCGGCCGCAGACTACCAAATAAGAGTTTGTTAGGTCTGACTCGATTTTTTTACTCTTCCTCCTCCTATTTCCACCCTCCCTCTTAGCTCGAGCTAAGTCTTCGGCTCGAAGGGCGGAAATGTTTACCCTAATTACACCCAGCGTTAGAACAAATCTCGTTCAGGCTTCGCCTCGCCTCGCTTCGGCCGGTTCGCCCGCCTGCCTGACTTTCCTGTCTGCCGGGCTCCGAGCGCGTGCGAAACTTCCTAAGGACCGCGGAAAAGTTCGCCTCCGTTAGAGAAATCCCAAGCTGAAAGATGGACTTCTTGTTTGAAACAAAATAGGCAAGCCAATATGCGTCTCGCCCATATCCTCCCCACATGTGTCGCTCCTTCTTATTCATCTGCTTTCCTATTCTGTCTCGCTTTATCCATCTTTCTCTTCATTCGAGAGGATAAAGTTCGTCGAACTAAGATCATGAGCTGGCGGAGCAAGTTCCGCTTCTATCCACCCAGGGAGAGGAATAGCTACGAAGATGGAACTACTGCCGTTGATGCTACGCTGAAGCACGGCTTCTCACTCCAGGATGGAAACCGAAGTGCATTTCATCAAAACTTGCGGCACTTCTATACCTCTTACGGACGAGATCCTTCGTCCATTCACTACGTGCTGAATGAATGCTTTAATCTTTGTGGCTGCAAAGTTGAGGTCTCGAGATTCTAGTGGTCAGTCCTCGAGAGGCTACGGAAAAGACACGAACACCCGCCCCTATAGGTAAGACAACGGGGTCAGAAGCTACGAGGAATATATGTCTCGTCTTCGTCAAACGAGATTTCTCTATCCTCTGATGTACGAAGAAACAATTTTCAAATGTCTCCTCCATCTTGATCCCTTTGACTTTGATTTCTCTTCACTTCGTTTTCTGGACCAATTGCTTTGATATATATATATTTTCAAGATTTTCTGTAAAAAAGAACTCATTCTCAGGCATTCGATCAAGCGTCAACTCTTCAAACTTTCCTCGGTATATATTGTATATATTCAGAGTTGCAATTTGGATGTAAATTCGCGTGAGGTTATCTCGCTATGGGTCCTTTGAAAACAACGAGGTCTTCGCGGAGACAGGGGCTCGGTAAAAACTGCATGATGAAAAATAATTTGGCAACATTATTTCTGACAGTCGGGGTAAATGAACGTCTTCGGTATGAGTGGTGGGCCGGAAATGGAAGGGGGATGTCGCGTGGCTATGGCAAGGAGAAAAGAGGCAGGGGCGAGGGGCGAGGGGAGCGAGGGAAAAGGGAAAAGGGAAAAGGAAAGGAAAGGGCTGGGAGGGCACGCTGTCAAATAAGTTGAAAGCTTTATTAAAATGAAGCGGTGCGCGAAAAGTCCGCCGAAGAGGAGAGAAAATGGAGACAAAGGGGATGCGAGCTAGCAGCAAGGAAGTTAAGGGAGAAAGTAGGCTGGGGCGGGGGCAGGGGGGAGGGGGCAGAGACAGGCTCAAGAAACAAAAGCAGAGCCAGTATAACATTTCTCGAGAAATGCAATTGCGATGATTAAGGCTAGCCAGTTACTCTAAATGACTCTTACTGCGTCGATCGACTCTTCGAGACTCTGCAGGCCCACTCGACCGAGTCTCGTGTGACTCGCTTCAATACACTTCCAACGATCGTTCGGAAAGATTCCGCTACTTCACTTTCCGCGCTTTTGTCATTCTTACATTTTATTTCGCATTTATATTGTTTTACGTTCATTCGGATCGAGGCGAAGAAAAATTATGTTTCCTAAAATTTGGGTCTGTTTTGTTCGCCGAATCGATCAGACTCACTCCGGTTTATTTTTCGTTTTGAAAAACGGAGATGCGATGGGAAAAAACTGTCGTTTCAAGTTCTAGACTGGGATATTAGGTATCTGTTATAGCCGGGACTGTAACGATGACATAACAAGGCCGCGTGTTTGAAGAGAAAAGTCTCGAGTCTAACGACCGGCACTTAACTGACCTAAAAATATAGCAATTCTATACCCAGACGCACTTGGCAAGTTTGGTAAGAAAAAGGGCAAACTCCTTCTATAAATCACGCCGGGTGTATAAAGACTCGACTAAAAGAAAACATCCATTCATCCCTTCGCCGAGGTTCGGACTGGACCGAGCTCTCGGGGTCCTTCTTCTTCTTCTTCTTCTTCTTTGTCTTCAGCTTCTTCTTCTTCTTCTTCTTCTTCTTCTTCTTCTTTTGCGAGAGTCGAGAAACATTTAGGAAACATTTTACCCCCGTCTGGTTTGTGTATTATGTAGAAAAGGGAGTAAAAAGAATACGAGGTGGAATTCATTCGTCATGTTTTATCGCAGCAAGGGATCGCGAATTTACTAAGAAATACGGTGAAATATCAGGGGAGCCGATGCGGCGCGATGGGTGGAGGTATAATATTAATCACACGTCCAATTGTTCGGGATTTCGCAATGCTTCGAATAAATTATACGCCGTGGTTCTTGAGACACGCGAACGCGTTTCCATGGCTACGAACGGGCTCCGTTGTTTCCTTTCCCCCAGCCCCCGTTCCTCGTCCCTTAAGACCTCTCGATTTTCCCTATTCTCTCCAATTTATTCCCCCGTCCCGTAGCCCTCGCCCCTACGAACCGACTGCCGCCGACGACTTTCGACGCCCGTGGTTCTAATTTCGATTCCAATCCTCGTCCCGATTCTAATTCTAATCGCGTTGTGAATTTAAGCCGCGAGAGACACGCGGAAAGAGCAAGGGAGAGAAAGAAGAGGCGAGAAACCGGAAGGAGAGGAAGCGAGGATCGGACACGGCGCCACGTGTTCACAATAAGTTTCCGTTTCCAAACACGCTACTCACAATGGCATATTTAAACATGCCGGAAGTCTGGAGGCTCGAGAAACGCGTCCTCGCCGGAAACACTATTGCGGAAGATCCCCGAGGCGTTCCAACGAGGCAAGATACGGGCGACTTGTCTTTTAAACTTTAGCCATGTCGCCGTCGCGTAGCCCCTCCTCCTCTGCTCTGCTTACGCGTCGTTAATTATTACAATCACGTTGCCTCGCGGTCCGCGTGATAACACCCTTGCGGTGAAAGATGCCATTGGGGAAAATGAAAATAAACACGAAGAGCTAACCTCGGGGGGCTTGTTGGTGCCGGTGCAAGGCTTGATGCCTTTGATTATGCGGAAATATCAGAGCACAATTTTCCACGTCCCATTCACCACCTCTCTGATATTGTTCACCGTGCCGTAAATACAAGGCGAGAAGATATCTTCCTTATGGTTCGTCTCGTCTGCAAAGATGCAGCGATGCATCACCTCGTCATCGGTCCTTTCTCGGGAATGAATATTCTTTATTCTCGGCGTTATAAGAATTCTTCCCATTCTCTTTGCGTCTCGTCAGCCAACTCCACGTCTCACTCTCAGCTCTTTGATCAGCGAATTCCGAACTCGGCTTATCATTAGCAGAGACACCCCGTCAAAGTTCGAGTGATTTTTGAGCGATCAAAAAGAGGTGCAAGTATCCGGTGTCCGCGGTTTCTCAATAATTGATTTTATTATGTAGGATTTTATTTGACAGATACTTCAGAATTCAATTAACACTCCGTCCCGATTAACGACAAGTGCCTACTTACTTGTGACCCGTGACTGTTACAACATCGAACGACGCTATAATATAATTATTCTACGTACGGGAAAAAAATTCGCGCGAATAACCCGATTTTTGACTTCCAAGGAATAAAGTAGCCGTTGCTTGCTGGGATTTCTTCTCAAGCCAATTTACGAGGGAAGAACAACCCCAGGTCGACTTGTGCAAATTATTCGCGCAGACCCTCGACCGTGAGTTTCGCATAAGGCGGCTTCCAATTATCTGAAAATTGACGTAAGGATTGAGAGAAATGTTTCCATGCATCAAAGCGCCGATAAGTTCTTCGGATTGGAGTGCAAGCGCGAAATGGGATTTATCGGGTATTTTTGCGGGTGAATTTTCTACACCTTCTTGATTGTTAGACCCGTAGTCAGCCCTACGCGCCGTGGCACAATTCCGGATCGAAATGTTAATAGTTGAATTAGACTCGCTCGGGTTATAGCCTATTGGCTATACGGGAAGAGCCATTCTCCCGTCCGCCACCTTCCTCTCGCCATGGCCTCGGCGTTGGCTCCAAATTGGCAATTTGCTCAAAGTTCGTCCCCTGGCTAAGTGTCAAAGGGCGAAGGGCAAAGGTCCTACCCAAGTGAAGTTCCAGCCCTGGATGCGACGTCCTGGCAAAACGAGAAAGACAGAAAGACGAGCCCTGAAAGATGATAATGATGATAACAAGTTGCCTCGAAACAGGAGAGGATGGTTCGCGAAGCGCGTTATTTTATTGTCTTCAAATGTAATTGACATTTACAAAAACTCAAGAACTTTCTCTCTCCCTCTCTCGAGTCGAGTCATCCAGCCATTATTAAAGCAACTTTAATTCTTCTATGGCTTCAGTTAATTACCTGACGTTAATTTTATACGACAATACGTTCGCCCGATGACAGGAATGAAATTTAAATACAAGGAATAAACATCCCTTGGACAGATTTCATAAAAATCTTTCATCAAATTCGCTGTTGATTTAATAAATCAATTCCGCAATAAATTCGCCGCTAACGGACGTTGCAATAATTCGTTTACTCGGCCCCCAGCACCCATACCTTGAAGATTAATACGGGATAATTCATCGCGACAAAGATAATAATTATGATTATCATCCCCTGGCGACGGGGGCGGCGAGGGCTAACACTCCGAAACTTGGAGGAAATATTAATTAATCTGTTTCTTAGAATTATTTCTTTTTCTTTTCAACTCGGTGAAGACGTCACGGATGAAGTGAGAATTACATCTCGTTAGACTATAGCGAGGAGAGGCGAGTTTTATCGAATTTCGAATCATTGTATATTCCGATTTTCGAAAACTCGTCGAATTACAACAGTCTCTAGCCTCCCGGAGACAAAATGAAGTCAAACTCCGTCAGACGGTGTATTTATGCCGAGTGTAATCGGTACGGGTAACTTAATTAATTTCACTTAATAAGCAGGGAATAAATTCTTGCAGAATACTTTCAGGGAGAATCTTGATGTTCAAATAAATGAACGTCCACGTTACATAAGAACCGTCAGCCCTCTTTTCTCGTATTTTCCCTCGTCTTGATGAAGACGAAAAGTTTGTTGAATAAAATATAACCGGCAAGCCTTTACCAGATCTTTTCCCTCGGAGTATTCGTATGCCAACCCCGAGCTTCGGCGCAGTACCTATACTTCATTCGTTATTGAAATCCACGCTGAGTGGATCTCCCTGTCTTTATATTCAACGTATATATATATGGATTTGAAATTTCCCACGTTCTTCCAATTTTTACAACGACTCACCGTTGCGGGCTACGTATGCGAATACCTGTATGCCGCAAGCTGCGGTTTTAGCAATCTCTTGAGTCGCGCAGTGATTGAACGTATTGTATAATAGCCGTATATGCCGTGGCATGAACGGTTTTGTTAATTAAAGTTCTTTGGTCCGCCAGGAATTTAGCCGGTTGAATTTTTTGGTGTGCCTCGAGCCGCACGGAAACCGTGATTCCAGACACCCCGGTGGTTGTCGGCTTGCAAAGCTGCGGTTAAGCTTTTGGGCCCACGTCGCTTTGGCACCGGCGCTTGCTTTCGCTGGGATAATTATGGTTAAGTGGTTAATGGAAATGCTCACGCGACACCCGCCGGCCGCGAGGCCTACAGAGCGAACGTCGAGCTAGGGCAGGGACCGATTTTTTTCTCAACACCGTGAATCAAGATTCATGTTCATTTTCTCGACTGGTCCAACGCGCGTCAGCGCTACGGTATATTTAATCAGACTTTTACATCGTTAGTGATTCAGCCGGGATATGGATCAGAGAAAGTTTCCAACCGCAGAGACCGAGAGCTCAGACGTGTATAGGTGTATATTTATATCTCGTACAGCCTGCGGAATTCACTTCTTCTTCTTCTCCTTCTTACTTTTCTTATTCTTCTTATTTCTACCCCAAAGATTCGTGGCTCGAGATAGTTACTACCATTTACGATGGAAAACTTAGGGGTGCTACTTTACGTTTTATGTTTCGAAGCTCTTCTCCACGTTGGAGAAACTCCCCCGCCAACTTGAGACTGAAAAGTTTTTAGCTGCGGTGTGTGCGAGGTACTTTTGTTTTCTGAAAGCTTTACCCTTATACATGTGTAATATATATATACATATATTCGTGTGAATACATATTGTATACCGGACGTTTTCAAATAGACCCCAAATTTATACCACGGATTCAGATTTTTTTTTATTTTCTTTTTTATTTTCTTTTCTTTTTTTTTTCACAAAAACGGGAAGAACGATATGAAAAAAGCATAATAAAGTATTTCGCGGAACCTTTGTCCTATAAGCATCATCAAAAGAGTGCTGGGAATCAGGGTGGGACACCCTCTCGGCTTGCCTAATGATATCAAAGTACGTATTTTACCCTTTTCAAAGGATACCCACAACCCCTGTCACCTCGTCGACTAGCACATTTTCACACCGAATTTTGTACTTTTCATTTTATATTTATTCATTTTGTTTTTTTCTTTCACTTCACCTTCATCCCTCTTTTCAATTCGGTATCTGGTTCCTGTGACGATCACAGAGACGCCCCGCCGTGACGTCGTTCGTGCAGATCTGGAACTAAATATGAAGAGAGGGATGAAAAAAAAAGAATAAAACAAGGGAGGAAATATGAATGAAAGGTGATTTTGTCCACGCAAAACATATCCAGCCAGTCGAGTTTAGGAATACTTTATACACTTTTTTTTATTCACCAGTCCCTTGGCCGATACACTTTTACCACAGTTTCCTCGAACTCTTGTTGGCGACACTTGCTATTAAAGTTATGAAAGTTTAGAAATTCCCTGGGCCAACTCCATAATCTCGTGACCGACGACAAAAACGAGATTTAACAAGCTCCCTCGCCTTAGGGTCAACGGATTATCGCGTTTGCGTGTTGCCGTTGAAACTTTTCGCACCCAGGTATGAGATATCGATTCGTATCGAGGCAGGCAGGCGTTGTACACGTATAGTATACCTACCTCGTTGTCGTCGCTAGTGCCTGCCTCCACACCAAGCGTGCAATAACCGCGGGGGTATGTTATAATCGTGTGGGAAGATGAGGGGAGGTTTTCGAGCTAATGGATCAATCCTTCAGCCGCCCGCATCCAGGAGATATCGAAATCTCTTTGCGTTCTCGCGCCCCCGTAGGAATACCGGCTTACTTCTGTTTTTCTACAGTCAGTCACGTCCTCGGGGACGAGCAAGACTACATCCATCCATTTCGCCCGCCCTTATAACGCTCCGGGTATCAAAAGATTCGCCGAATATTCTGACCACGTAATTTCACACGCTTAGGGTTCTACCCTCGAATAGAAATTCGCTTCGCTCACGCATGTCAGCGATCTTCCATCCGCCTGACTACATTCGAAAATTTCTTTAAACAAGACCTAAAATTTGACGGCCGGGTCATCTCGGGGTCCGGCCAACGTCATATCTCCCCATCCCTCTTCTTGAAGAGGATCGCCGCTGACCCGGGTTAATTTTCCGAAATTTCAGCAGGCCGACGTAGGCCGAAGTTGAAATAATACAAGCTTGAGTATCCGGTCCCCGGGTTCTCGGCTTGCGAATGTAGTAGGCGGGAAGACAGTGACTTAAGCGTGTCAGACTTACGATAACACGGTTTACTCGAGTCGGGAACGAGGAAGGCGTCAGATAGTGGATTCTGGGAGCGGTGAATCTCGCACCTGTCTTCAGGGAACGCCCGAAACTTTGAAGACGCGGGGAGGACCCTATAGAAGCCCAAGTATCAGGCACCAGCTCAAAATTCAAATGCTAACCTAGTTTCGAGAACTCCGTTCAAAATTCACTTCCATCTCTACCCTCGGCGTCGCTGAACTCGTCTCTCCGCCTACTTTTTTCTCTCCAGTCTCCTACTTCTCTTAAACCACTATCCCGGTCCAGGAGGAGAAAGAGGACTTCGGGACATCCGATGGTCCGCTGCTTATTCAAATTACGTGGCCAGGAAGAACCAGGACCCACCTTTTCCCGAGCTCGAAATAACGACAAGACTTACATTTTTATTACACGCCTAGCCTCTCCGCGTTCCTGTGGGAAGTGACGGGACGAGAGAGCGTGAGTTTGGGAAAATGAATCTGCACCCGTGTTGCGCGGTACATACTGCATATGTATGTACATGTATACCAGCCACGTTGCCTCGGGCGATTTTGCAAAGGCTGCGGTTATTAATCTAAATGGAAATTCCTTAGCCTAGTCTTCGCATTGATTTCTCATCGTCGCACCGTGTTCCGCCACCTGCCCGGAGATATTCGTCAGAGAAGAATACAGCTCGCAAATAATTTCGTCGAAGGGTCGCTCTAGTTCACCTCGGCAATTCGCGGAGATGAGACTGCGCGCCTATGGATAAAGAATGAACAATTATTTCCGTAGCCAGAGTCTTTCTTCTGTTGGTAGGGGTTGGTATATGTACCCACACGGGCCGAGGGTGGATTGAAAGAAGGGTAGGAGTCGAGCTGACGAAATAGCGATGGAAAGTATCCATTCGATTCTACTAGTGTTTCCCAGTATCTGGAGTGAGATGGGAGAGATAGTTTTGTGGGAAAAGCACCTAGGGGTCTGAGGAAGGAATAGACATAAAGAGACAGAAGGAGGGATTCGATTTGGTCAATTCGTGGGATGGCTCGTCTCAACGGATGTTTTGCTGGTCTAGGCAATCGAGCAAAGCGCCGAATGGCGCTGGGAGAGATTTGGTACGAGCAACTGGGATCCCAGATGACGTCGACAGCAGGGGGATGTCCTTTTGTTCGGGGGTGCGAAGCGGCGGCGAGTGGTGACAGCCAGAAATCTGTCGTCGCGACGTCGCTTTGAATTCCTAGAGCGACGCCTAATACGAAAAAGAAGAAGCGAGCCGGCGAAAGGGAGGAGGGAGGAAGAAAGAGAGAGAGGAAAGTGTCTAGGCGACATATATCCCCCTGCCACCGGCTCTTCGCCGTCTCTTTCCATCGCCATTCGACTTCTAGTTCAATTTTCCAATTTCCCGGGTCGTCACTCGCCCCCTCAATCCCATCCGCTCGAAATATTCCTCGGTCCTTTCGTACTGCCGTTCGATTCACCGTGTCTGTTATTTAAAATTCCCGCCAGTTCTCGTCTTCTGTTTTAAAAATCACTCCGACCTGCTTAGTATGCCGGAACGAGCCGTGCTAGTCGACTGTGATATTGCCTTGCCCTTATCCCACTTTTCTTACCCCAAACCCCAGCCCCTTTCCATCACTGGACGCCTACATTCACCGCCGCTGCAGCCACGTACCTTTTATCGCAGACTTACAAATTCTCCCTTTCCCTTTCCCTTTCCCTTATCTGAGTATATATTATTCTTACTTTTAATTTATACACTCGTTTTATTCACCTTCCCCGCGTCTCTCGATAGAATCTATATCACCTAACCCAGCTTAATATTCTTATCCCCCGGACAAATCTAGGAATAAGAGAGGTGAAATTCTTACGTGTGTAAAGGAACACCCCCTACGCCAGTTGGTGGGAATTAATGAAAATAATCACGTCTCGTGCAGCTGGAGCTGACAACATATCAACGCAGTTTCACAAGATATCTACTCGATGTAAGTCGCTCGTAGCAGACGTCCATCCCGTAATATACGTGAGAACCGAAGAGCTTCTTCTGGTCCATTGACTCTCTCTTGAAGTCCAGAGGCTGGTATAGGGCTATAGAGACAGATCTCGATATTTCATAAAGTGATAAGCGAGGGCGATATCAAACAACTTGACCAGCAATAACGATTCCGAGTTATATACCCGTCTTTTGAGCAAAGAGGAGAAAACGAGTAGGTATATAGATGGAGACATAGATAGATTAACGAAATCACGTCTCACTCGCGTGATCGTGAAGAGGACGAGGACGGGGATGAGGATGAGGATGAGGTGGGTTCGTATCCTTCTACCGTTTATTAAATTTACTGCTAAGTACAAAGTAATTTTGGTTATAGTGAAAGTTTGCACGACTATAATAGTGCAGTACCCTATACCTAATGGTTTGCCAGGTCTCTGGGAAGCCAGACGATAAATACTGGTTTGTTTTTACGTCTATGTCTAACCAGCCACGTCTACCTTATAGTTGGATACCCCCTTGCACTCGCCCCCGGCAATGCCTGCCGTCTAGTAATTGCGATCTATAAGTATATACTATATACTATATATACCTGTACAGTTAGAGAGAAGTTTGGAACTTTAGGTTTAGATACACGTAGTTAGGATACGTATATGTTCATATACGTTGCGGCGTATCCTTGAACAACAATTATATACCCACTTCACTCCTGCAAGCTCAGTTCCAGTTTCCACGCTGTTTTATTGCAACTGCACACATATAACGTATATATACCTACACCCGTAGATATAGGGAGAGGAAAACTTGGGTAAGTTATGTTCACGCGACGAATTTTCGAGCTAGAAAATTCGCGAGTTCGTTTTTGTGTTTGGGTGAGGGAATTTTTTTTTTTTTTTTCTTTCTTTCTTTTCTCTTTTTTTTTTTTATCAAACAGCGACGAAATAAACGATGACTTTTACCCCGTGTGACAGAAACGACGCGGAGCTACGACCACGGGAATTTCAATTCATTTTTCCTGTCTCTCCCAGAGACTTGCCATTGTTGCAAAATCCATAAACAACTTCACCCATGTGTATGCGTGTGTATAGGGACATGTCGTACGTATATGCATGAATGTATGTATTTACACCCACGCCTATACGGTCATACGTGCATAATGCGAGCCCAGAGTTACTGAATGCGCGTAGGTACCTACTATACGTACGGTGTGTGCTCGTTCCTCGATTTGCATAATAGTCGAGTACACGAACCCCGGAGAGATTAACGAGTGCAGAGAAAAATTATTGAGCAAAAAATCTCACCCTTTTTTCGTTGGAAAAAAAATCCACTGATTACAGTCCCGTTCTTTTACCCAAAATTAACTGAATCAACGAGAGGTTTCACCTCTGTCTTAGTTTGCCGTAGAGAAAAGTCCACCCTACGTTCTACCATTGTCCCAGTAGAATACAGTATAACGAAGCTCATTGTCAATGAAGGGAAGGCTCTAATTTTTAGCCCCGTCGCAGACTCCCTTGCGGTAATTGGCAATCCTTAAATTGACAAGAGACACTCTGACGAGTTATATACTGTCCTTAGCTACGGAAGAATGATTCATATAAACGTGCGGTGTATAGAACGGATTTGTTTCGTGGTTAAATTTTCCAAATTTCTTTCGTCGAGTTCGAGGAGAAAAAGTGCCTCGTATTATGTCGAAGGCTGTAATAACTGGACGAGGTATATACAGCTGCAGGTTTTTCGTCCCGGGTACAAACCGTGTTGAAATTATACGGGAATGGGCCGGCTTTTACGAGGCTGGACCCTTATAAACGAAGTTTTTAATAATTCAAAATCTCCGGGAAGACGCGACAAGGGTAAAAATTAATCAACTACATCACGTTCAACTGCCTACACGGGGGTACGAGGAAAAGAAGTAAAACAAGGCACCAAAGGCATACCTCGAAGCCGTAAGGATAGCTTTGAGCTTTCGTCAGATTGGGATGTGCGGTACAAAAGCGCGGAACAGGCAAAGCTCAAAGTAACTTTCCGTAGCCGCTGCTCCCTTCAGCTTGAACGAATCTTTCGGCTCATGAAAAGCCTCGGGGTTTACCGATGTCTTCAAACAATGCATTTTCCTGTCTACAAACCTCCTCATCCCGGATTACCTTCTGTTTACTCAAATAAACAACTCTGAATCCAGTGCCAGATGGTGTCTAACCGATGCCTTCGAGCAAGCTTTGAGTTTACTAAGAATTCGAAGAACGATCGAAGCCCTCTTTCAGCTTCGTCAAACTTGCTGTACTCATGCCTATGTGACTTGTACGAGTATTTATAGAGTACTAAAAATCATATTTCCCGCATGATCGCGGTCGCGTATCTTTGTTCCGAGATGAGGAGCTTGAATTTCTTCCTGCATATGGATTCTACTCGACTGATGATTGTCATCCCGAAGGTATTTCCAGCCCTGGCGCAATTCTCTTTCCAGTAAGCTGAACCCGGAATGATTGATTCGAGCGAAATAATACTGCGGGAGACAACGATGCCAGGTAATTGACCGGGCTGACTACTTCGCGTGACTGATTCTACTAAGAATAATATACAGGGTCTTACGAGCTACCGAGAACAAGCGCAATTACCTTGACTTTCGATCGGCGGTTCCTGTATCCTTAGGGGAGAGAACGAGACGGGGAATAACGTCTCGAATGCCTTAAATGACTCGAGCCGTTTCCCTCTTTCGATGCAAAACAACCAGTCACGAACTATGCCTCGTCTGTATAGGAATATTTAAAAAAACGTTACAAGAAACTGAAATACTGCAGTGAATCTCGTGTCGCATAGGGTTTTCGTATCTTGTTCAACTTTTTCCGACGAAATTTAACACGCGAATTTACCTACCTCATTTCTACATATATATCAATTCACCTCGTATATAGGTGTATTATGTGCTGCACATATTTTCGCAGTCGTCGAATATTCCGATAAATGATAATACCGCGAGATATTTCCCGGGAGCGTATGGGTGATCCCATGGGGTTACCACGGGAATCTCGAATATCTGGGCAGGGTGTGTCATGAATATTCATACACCTTACGGGAGGAAGTGAAGCTGTTTGAACACCGTCTAAGCCTTGGCCAGGCACTAAAACGTGCTGTGAGGTGGTACGAAACGGTACGAAATGAATTGGAACGAAATGAAGTGGAATGAAACGAAACAAAATGTATTATTCCAACGTGGTATCGGGTCGAGGTTTCTCTTGTGGCGCCCGGGCCAGAGGCAGAGGCAGAGGCAGAGGCTAGGAAATAAAATTTATCGGTTTGAATTTTGTGGCCGCAGGTTATCTACAATGTAGCTCACCACGAGTAGCTCGTGTATCTCTGCGTAAAACCCTGTACTTCGCCTCTTCACCTATTTCCAACACATTCCCACACCCATACAACGAGGCACAGGGATTACCCCCGCCTAGGCCTGTTCTATGAATTAAATGAATTTCTCCATTCGGCAAGTGAATAAGGAAAATATTGGTCCAGCGGATGCAGGGAATGAATTATATACAATACAGAAAAAATCAGAATAACCCGCGAGCTCGATGAGCAACGGAAAAAAACCAAAAACGAAAAAAAAGCGAGAACCCCATTTTGAATCGATTACTGTAAGTAATTCTTCACCACCAAGCCAGGGGGTGGGTTTAGCCTCGTTTCTCCGGTCTCTCTTGTGTAACGGTACGTTTGCCGTGATTGACTAAACTCAGTGCTCGTTATTCGGCGATTATTTACATAAGATTAAAATTGACGAAGGTCTGAGGTCGGAGGTTCTATAAAGCCACGATATACACACGGCAATCGATTCCGCTAAGACCGAGCTATCGAGCTTTCCCAAATTTAAGATTCGGATTCTTCTACTCCCTTTCGATAGGAATAGAATTCCTCGTTTCGTTTCGTTCGCATGATCTTTCGTTATCTCGTTATTTGTGTAATTTCATGTCCACGAATGATATACCTACGTATGTGTGCGGGTACGTGACTCGGTGACTGCTGCACCGGGCAAATAACGTCGCGATTATCATTGCTATGCAGCGTTTGAGTTATACTCTAGCACACATACGGGTGTATGTATACGAACGAACGGAGGGATGGACGAATGACTATTTCTATGCATCCCGTTTGATCGGCGTTTAACATTGATTGATAGCGTTTGCGTTCAATTGCCGATGTTCCCTTGTGTTGAACTCTAATCGTTCCCGAATATATGTATATATTATCTACGCCTCGAATGAAATGCTCGATAAATCGTTTACGATTATCCCCTCGTCGATCGACGTCACGCACTACCCCCTGAACGGGATAGAGGCTACTACGTGTAACCCACATTTGTCTATACCTATATATACAACGATACGAGAAAAACCCTTCGGAGAAATTTATCGAAAATTCAAACTACGCGGGGCATATAGAAAAATCAAGAGGCGCGGATATACACTTCCTGGAGAAAAAAGTCGTTGGAAATAAATGGAGAAACAGATTTTACCAAATAATTTCTGTACAATATACGATAATGTAATAACAGTTTTCAGCCGGTTGGCTGGCCTCTGTATACCGTAGGTACGTCTTTAGTAATAATGCACACTCGGTGAAACGGAATTACAGTTATTAAAGGGTTGTTTTCAGGAGGTGGTATAAAAGGTAGGTAATTATGCCCTACTGTACAATTATACGGGGATGTACGAGAAAGAAAATTGCGTCATTTATCACGATCCTTTCACTGATTTTTATGCTAATTACTACTGGCGGTTCATTATTCCTGAAAACTGGCTTACAACTCCCGTCAAAATTCGCGATACAATTTTCATGATTTATCTGAGGAACGAACGAGCCCGACGCCGCGGTTAATCAGCGGGAAGAGTACAAGAAAAAGTCTTCCACCTAGTATACCTGATGAAATAACCAGACTTTCTTAATTAGACATCTCTGCGAAACCTACATCCGATTCCTCGCTAACGAGACAGTGACGAAAGACACCGAGGCATAGATGTATGCGGGAATACGCAGAGCATCTACCAGCCATCGATAATCGACTATCGGTTATTGAACGTATTTTGCAAGCCCCGACGCCATAACGAGGGTTGACAGTATCAGTTCGTAAATCAAATTCACTTCATCTCTCTCTCTCTCTCTGCTTCTCTCGATTTCTATCTGACTTCTCCCTCTGCTCAGAAACGTCCTGACGCCGCAAATTTCACCGGAAGTTCCTGCAATCAGCATCATCACGGCTGAACCGTTTGGTCATTAATCAGGAGATCTCTCTTCATGGTATGGAGCCGTGATACAGGGGATCCTCAATAGCACAGACGGCACAATGATCAGCGAGGCGAAGAATCCGTTTTAAGAAACGTGGAAATAAAATTTTTGGATTATTAAGTGCTTTTGCTAAGTAGATCAAGTATCCGGGGATATATTATGATCATCACATAGAATTTCGGTCCGGCGATGAAATGGGGGAAAGAAAATATTGGACAGAGGGAAGAACGTAGCGGAGCGCGTTTTACGGCTCTTTCAATCTCGTCTTTTGAACCTTCTTGCGAATTTATCATTCACTCGGCTGGTCTGGACTGGTCGGCGTCGCATCGGACCCCTTAATAAGTCTGGGGTTCAGGGGTTCAGATTTGAAGAGGAATTTTTTGATTCAATTTTCAGGCTCGTAGAAAATTTGTTACCTTTCTCCTTTGCCCTCTATTCATTTTCCTTTCCCTTTTACTTTTTACTTTTTCCCTTTTTCTTTTCCTTTCCCGAACTGAATCGAACCGAACACTTTACATCCCTGCGGACGCTGTATCGACCTGATGCTCGAAAAGTCGAGGAACACCAGGTTCTCAGTCCTGCGAAACTACGAGCTTATATTTTTAAACTTTCAAACTTTTGCCTGAATATATATATTCTGTACATATATACACTTCTAATACTTTGGCTACACACTTATATCTACTTTGGAAGCCTCCCTCACGCGACAAACTTTCCAACGCCAGCTCCTGAGTACACTTTGTACTTTAATATTCTCGGCGTAATAATGTTTTTCACTTATACTACGGCGCGTCGGCGTCGGCGCCAGCCTTGAGGATGGCGTCCCCAGTATTCCCCTATCTAACCGCAAAGGTGAGTGAATATTTCCTGCCCACCTACCAGCCTCCACTTCATATCAACCGCGAGAACTAGCAATAGCGAAAAATAAAGAGAATTCTGTTCGAGGATTTTCCCAACCCCACGAATCGAAATCGTCGGAGGATATTCCGAGATAATTTTTATCGCGAATAAAGGGTGGGGGCTCCGAAAGAAAATACGAGGTCCTGTACGACGGCACGTGGACCCGATTATGCAAATGGCATTGTAATCGTGATTTTCTTTCGCTCGTTCGCGCGCACACACACAGCGACAGAAAGACGTCGACTATCCCACTCGACGGTGTGAGTATCTTCTGAAATCGTGATCATTCCTCGACTGAGGGGGTGGATAAAAAATTATTCAACCTCAAACTGACATCCTATCCGTGGTCCGACGATTTCCAACACGTCATCGTCCCGCATTTAGATCCTGTGAAAAAGGAAGAAATAAAGGAAGTTGAAACTGAATCTGTAGAATGAAATCTTCCGTTTCAGTTCTGCGCGAGAATACGGGAGCGAAGGAGGAGTCTATCCTTCGTTAAATCGTGCGAGTTTGATGGCAGGTAGATAGGTGTGTGTATGTAGCTATACAGGATCGTGGGAGTTGGTCTTATCGCAGTTCGGCGAGAAAGCTGCGTTAAGAATTTCTAGAAGCTGTACGGGAGGGTGGGGTGAGAATATAAAGAAAGATAGGACACATCGAGGTAGCGAAGAAAGCGGGAAAGGAACAGCTCTCGGATAAAAGCATTTTTCATTTGCATTTTCGTACTCCCGGCACGTTTTGACTATCCGGAATCGAGCGCGCGTCCCACCTCATACTTCCATTCCCTTTCGCAACAGTATTTCCCACATTCCGTATGCCAGTTATCGGACCTGTTACGTATGATTTGAACTCGCGGAAGATGAAGACGAGGGATAGACGTATGGGCATAAGGCGAGTACAAGGAAACGATAAGGAAAAAAGAAGAGAAGCGAAGGACGTGGGAATGAATTTCCGAAGGTCAGGGCATATTGACTTCGCCTTGTCTTCTCCTTCATTTTCGTCTCTCCTTTACTCACCGACGATAAATAGTTCTTTTAATATTGGCTCCCTCCTCGTAAACCTTGACAATAAATCGTAAGCCTCTTTCGGGCTCTTTGAAAGAAAATACAGCGTAGCTATGAGACGGAATTCTCGGGGGTGGGCCCAGGGCGTTGGAGATACGCAGCTGAGGGGTGCGAAGACTTGGAACCGATGCGCGGGCTCGCGTGTATAGGGGTTGAAGAAAAAGAAGAAGAAGAAGAAGAAGACGAAGAAGGAGGAAATGTATCGTGGGAGATCACTCTGCGAGCCGGAGTCCTCGCCCTACTGTGTCGCGGCACCCTTAGCTCTTCAACCCCCTCGACGCGACGTTTCGCCATTTCGCTCTCTTCCCTGCCTCGAGCAACTTCCAGCGATCGTCCGTCTTTTGTCTTTCGCCGCCTTTAATGTTTCAGGACGGACTTTGAAATACGACGCGCCAGAGCGCCCCCGTCCCACCCCTTCATCCCCCAGGCAAAGGCGCCTTTTTCCCTGAGACCGGAACGTCCGGGAGATACAACCCTCGATAGGCGACACTATTTACGCAACCCCTCAGCCCCCGCGGCACCGCGGCGAGGATTGGCGGATATAAAATGGGGCAAAAAGGTAGCTGAGCGGAGAAAAGAAAAGCGAAACGGAGCTGAAGCTAAAAGACGGAAAGAAATGTTTTAAAACTAGGGCAAAAACAGGGGTGAGCGACTGAGCACGCTCGAATTGCATTCAAATAGCCGTATATAATACATACACATATACCCAGACCAACTTATAACTCGGTTGCTGTTAGAGACAGGGGTAGGAAAATGATCTACGAAACGGATGACATCGAATATATTTTTCATACAATCTACGATCTAGGCATGGATCCATTATTTCTGCAATGTCCGACGTGGGCTGGAAGAATGCAATTCCATTACTTCTGTTCCCTACTGTAGAATAACGAAGGATTTTTATCCCCCGTCAATTTTTTTTTCTGTCATTATTCGTTTTTTCCAGAATTTTGTAACCAGCCCGCGCTCGGGAGGAAATAAAATCAGTGAGTGTTGAATTAGCGTCGTTGATTAACGCTTCTAAATTGGATTTGACTTGTTTTAAGATGAGAAACAGGGTGTAATAAAAATGATGAAAATCTTAAAGCGGCGCGTACGTATCCCAAGGCGCAGAAATCACCCTGAGATATTAGGGGTCCCGGCGAACAGCTCTGCTTAAAATTTCCGACAATCTGAAGGACGAAATAGTCTGGTTTATCACGGCAGTAAAGTTCTTACTAAGAATACGGGGGTGAAAATGAGAGAGGGAAAAATAAGAAAAAGATCACAATTCAATCTGGAGACCGTTTGCGGCTTTAAGCAGTAGAACCTTGAAGCGTTGCACGCCGGATCTGCAAACCAGCCTCCGCAGGAGTCCCGGTTAAAAAGTAAATTAGCAAATTCCACTAACAGCAGACTTTCGAGATAAGATTCCCATTTAGATTTCCGGTCTTTCGGCTTATCCTCACGACAACGTGCGCCCACTTCCACGCTTCGTAACACGGAATTCTAACAAAGTTATTATTCTACGATTTCAACGCTGCGGAACAGCTATAACCAGACGCCAGATTCTTCTCTATGGAATCGAAAAGATAATCAGTAGAAAATAAAAGAATGCAAAAATTTTCTTTCACTTTATATGAATAAAAAAAAAATTCTCGTTCAATTCGAAAGGCTTTCAATTTTTGAGACTCGATCTATATTCTTCACATACTTTATAGCAATTCCGGTAATTACGTGGGCAGAGTGGGGTGATGAAACCCGCACTCTGAGGAACCCATCTTCTTCCGTCTTTTCTCAACTTCCTTCCCTCTTCTCTGCTTTCCTATAATATTTGGAGCGATTTTTTTTCCTCATTTTCTTAACGCCCCGCAGACACGTTATATCCAGTCAGTAAAGTGGCGAATTTCTCCCATCGCCCGGAAACTGTGAAAGAAGAATAAACTCTCGAGGCTTGAGAATCTGTACAGTGGTATCCCGAATCTCGATTAAAATTCAACGTCTCATCTCCAGGCGTACAGAATGTATGAATAAAGGCGACTGCTAGTATTTCAACGGATGAATTTCCCCTGTGAAATACTAATTGCAAGTTGAAAAGAAATCTGCCGATTTTCCATACGAGGAAAAAAAAAAGAAACACTTTATCACGAAGTAAGGGGAAAAAATTTGACTCGTAGAAGACTTAAGGCGCTCGAAGCTCTATAAGTACGTGGCAAACGCCTGTGCTCTCTGTTAGCCTGATCGACGTGACGAAGAGGTTTATCGAATCAGCGATTAGGATGATCCTCCCGGAAGATGAACCGCGATTAGAGATGATCGATGATATATATCCGGAAGGCAGGCCTCTCGGTTCAGTATTTATTCGAAAGAGGTAAAAGTGAAGAAAGAATGGAAAAACTTCAATGCTCGAATAATGATTCGACGAAATTTTTATCCAAAAATGTTCGGCAATATCCGCATAGATTTTACGCCGAAAAATTCCGATCCGAATTATTATAGTCTCGTGAAATGATCGACAAGAAATTTCAACTAGAGCCAGAAAAAAACAAAAAAAGTTCGTGAAAGAAGGCACGAAGACTGCAAAGTCTGCGCTTTTCGTCTGAAGATATACCCTTCGTACACCGGAAGGAGGAACGGAAAAATGAGAGAAATGGTAGGCGGATTGGACGATTTTGAGTTATCCAGGACGGCGCGTTTTCCAGGAAGAATCTCTGCTAGGTCAGGGCGTAAAAAGCTCACGCGATATGGGTTTTACGACGAGGCATGGACGGGTTTTGCCCCGGTATATATACCTACTCGCAAACTCTTTACCGCTCGCGCACTAAAACTAAAGCTCATATCACGCGCGTGTTACTCTTTTTTATTATTATATTCCTCTTCTTTTTTTTTTTTCTTATTCATTCATACATTTTTCTACCCTTTTTTTTTTTGTTTTTTTTTGTTTTCCTTTCTTTTCCTCTACTTGAGAACCTCTCCGCAGCGACGTAATCGCGGTTGTTTCCCTGCAGTAAAGGGTGCAGTCTTCTCTTCCTGTTTTTCTTTCTTCTATTCTTTCTTTCATTCTTTGTTTCTTTTTTTCAGAGAAAGCCCTTCGCGCTATATGGCCGCTTCGATGTGATTGCGAAAATTAGTGAAACACGTAGAACTGCAGTTGATATTTGTCCGACACTTTAACGAGTAAATATGCAGTTACCACTCACAGTGTCCGGGGGCAGCGTCATAAAATGCGATATTCACAGCTGCCTATTCGAGCCCCGGTACCAGAGATAACAATTAGTTTGTTTGAGCGTCGATTAAACGATCGATTGTCAATATCGCGCGTTTGTGTAGCTCGGCAAATAGATAATTCCACGCCAATCCTCTACCTGTCTGTTTGGGGTATAAAGTACCCGTGCACCTGCTGCCGGAAGTACCTACCCCTCGGCCTGACGAAATTCCCGAAATTAGCGAAATTCGTAAGGACCATAAGCGAAGAATCGACAGTCTTCATAAACTAGTCCTATATAAGCAATTTGAAAATGTCTTGAAATGAACGCTCAGATTGATCTAGATTTTTTTTCCCGTGGTCAAGCATCGAATCATAAAATTTTATCGATCGTCGCAAAACTACCCTCGATAAATTTTCTCGAAAATAATGATCGCAGAAAAGAAAGAATGAAAGAAAAAATGTACCGACCAAAATACACGTGTATCATACCTATACAATTTTATAATCGATGCTGCCCTATTTTTTTTTATTTTTTTCATTTTTTTTCTACCTCTTTACACGGTTAACTCTGACGAAAACTTTGTGGCAGATTTACCCTGAACGCACCATAGCCTTCTGATCCGCAGCACACACGGGGCAGCTAATCAAATGAACCTACGGTACAGTGAACAGCGTCCAAGTGAAGCGATTGGGGTCGCTAAGGGTGGCTTGGTCCAGCTACCACATCGCTATGACTACACCTACATACATTGGGTTGAAAGAAAAAATACAAAGTAGAAAAAAAACACACACACACACACTTCGTTAAGGCTCGCTGATTAGCTATGCCGTAGATAATTTAATCCGTTGTTAATTTAAGTCACTTTCACCTCGTCCGCAAAAGGTATATCACATGCATAGCTATACAGCATTTTATGAATATATATCTCGTCTGTTCACTGCAATTTTATTTGAGACTTATAGACGATAGAAACAGATTTTTTCGAAACTAGCCAGTGTGGCCCACGAACTAGGAGAGACTGAGTAATACCCTTTCGGAAAAAGGGGATGTAATCGGGCTTGTTGAATCATTGGCATATTACACAACCATGTGTCAGCTAGTGGGATTCAGAGATTCTAGATATTTCTCGTGGATTCTTATTCTTATTTTTATTTTTTTTGAGTATATAACGCGGAAGAATATCGCGAGGGTTGTTCTTTGAAAAATAGATTGTCGGGGAGCTGTATGCAGGAAGGTATATTATGTAGCGAAAAAAGAGAAAAGAAAATGTGAAAGGAGAGAGAGGAGCGTCGTTTTGTTCGGTGAAATTAAATAAACGGTTGACAACAACCCCTATACATTTAACGGCTGTCGTATTCGCCCTGTGCTGGTAGGTTTTTACAAAAGCGCGACATCGATCCTTGTTTGTATTCCGAGGAACGTTAACGTTCAATCGAATAGCTCTGGAAACTGGGGAATGAAACTAAACGAAACATCGACGAAACGCATCGGAAAGAGCAATTGCCGAAGGGTTTAGTGTGTAGCAACGCTATAGCCGGTTTATTCCGTATCCAAACCTACCCTGTACGAGGGTGCACACGCACGCCGGAAATCCGCAACGAAATCGCGTATAGTCTCTTCCCTTTTCTAGGTCATCGCGTATCGACCGCAAGTCGAAGCCGAGGACCTTGGCACAGGATCTCGAGAGATGAGATCTGTTTAACGATCCGTAAAAACAAATGACGCTCCTGTTTCTAGGTATAATTTTTATTGGCTCGGAGCGAGTCGATGGAATCGCGGCTTCGGATCTCCCGGAGTTTAAGAAGACGAGGAAAGTTTGATGTTCGAAAGACGCGATGATGTACGAGCGTTTTATACCGGTCCTAGGTGCAGAATATTACTCGAACGCGATGAAACTCGCGGTGATTTTTCCTCCGCGAAAAATACACTTCCGTGCTCTAATATATTCTCAGGGTATACACACTTTTCCTTTTTCACGGATATATGGAAATTCGGAGGTCAGCCATTAACGAGTCCTCCCGACACGGCGAACCAGAGCTTCAGATTTACATGCCGAGTGTTTAATTGCTTACTTTGCTCAAGCGTGCCTTGAATTAATAATTCAGCTATATCACGAAATTGTTATACGAGTAGGTATGAATAATCAAATTCACAGGCTAGCTCGACGGACGGCGATTGTTAACAACCGGAAGAATACAGCTGGGGAGCTTGCATAGTCGCCTTCGAGTTTCCGGGTTAATTATTGAACTCCTCTCTCCCGGCACACTGTCATATATACCAATTTGACAAGAACACCTCGCGCCGAGGTGAGGCAGTTTGTCCTAAAATCATTACCGGCGATAATTGCCGCGCGTGAACTAACGTGAATTGTGAACTAACTTTAATTAAGCCCGGCCGTGTAGGAGGGCCATGGAATCAGAAATTTGATTCCCAATCAGCAAGGAGTGAAATAGATTCACAATGTAATTGAATATCGTAGCTATGGCGATACTCGGCGAAGGGACGGTGTCAGAATGTCAATTCGCGACGAACGGAACTTACATCGCCGTCGCGAAGTTTACGCAAGGGCGAGAAACGGTCCCGTAACTTCGCTGGCCTTGGCGTAATTTCAACCTCAGCTAAAAGCTTCGAAACGACATATTACAGCTGTTAAGATGAGGACGGATTTCGGGTCGGGTTCGCGAGGATTAGCCGATTCCTACTTCGGGCTTGGCCATTAAAAGAACAGAACTCCCTTTCTCAGCTGCCCAGTCGTCAGGCGGTTGTCCGGAAAACAAGCCGCAATTTACGGCTCATTGAACAAATCCGCGAGGAATGAAGAGCGTGTAGCTTGAGGGAATTGGGTACCAGCTACCGCTGCAAGAAACGGAAACGAATCGTAAATGTCCGCGTGCCCGTTCTCAATAAAGATACGCTCTTTCTGCCTCGTCTAAATTCACCCAACTACCAGAAGCTATGACAACGATATATAGGAAACGGGGAAAGCAGGGCTTTAAGAAAATCCACGCGTATCAATTGTTCATTCTGTCAACCGTTACACGTCTGTATTAAAAATCAATATTCCTGAATAATTTCCGTCCGTTTTCTTGAATTAATTGATTAATGAGAATTATCCTGTCGTCGTAATTGCGCACTTATCAATAGTAATTTGTTGTTAATTATACACGATCCTGATCCCTGAGACGCGGGTTCAGGACGCGACGGGGAAATAACATTCGTAACGTTGTGTTTTATTTAATCTTTTTCACTGCCCGACAGCGCCCACCCCTGTATAGGCTGACGTGTGACACTTCTGGTAAATTCAACCGGGGACAAGGGACACTAGCTGGGTGTGAGACTGGACCCACGAATTTTATTGCGCTTATTATTATTCAAGTATCCTTTGCTGCTCGTAATTCAGTCCGTTCAACGCGGTAACTTGCATGAGGAATTTAAACCGCTACTAACGTGGTATGTCGTGAGTAAAAACGACGAGGGAACAGAAGGACGAAGGACGAAGGGTTAAGGGAAGCCACGAGATTATACGACCAATGGAACCGATGTGAATTTTCAGGCTGATGTTGCAGTAAATAATAAAATGATAAAGACAACGAAGATGATAATTTGACGAGTATGAGAGGGAAACTCGTTTAGCAACTCACAATTAATAAGCCAGAGATCAGAGAGCCTTGAATTTGCAGGACTCCGTCCTTCGTCTTCTACTTCTTCTTTTTTTCTTTTTCTTCTTCTTCTTCTTCTTCTTCTCGATCATTACTTTGAAGCGGTGGCCCGCGGCCGAGTGAAACTTTTTCATCGAAACTTTCACCGTCGGGATTTCCGAAAGTTTTTGCCTTTTAATTTCGCGTTAATTAGCCCGAGTTAACGATGACGATACCGACGAAATTTCTCGAACTATATAACCCCGAACTAAACAGTAACGGTATAAATCGGTGAAGAAATTTTTCTAAGAATGAATTAAAAAATAGACCAGCAAAACAAATCTAATGAGAGTTCTGACGCGATAACAAGAAAAATTTGATACAGGATGTAATTCGAACCAGTCGTTAAAGTGGGTATAACGCGAATGAAATGAAATGAAATGAAATGAAATGAAATGAAACGAAATGAAATACATAGAATGAGGATTTCTTAGCCTCGAGGTAGGAACTCGAGAGGGAACTTTGTTCTTTGACGAATGAATCAGCTCGGTATACTATACAAGTGTCACGTTCACGATTTCGTATCGTAATGTAGTATAATATGGGTGGGTAGAGCGGGATGTATTCCCCTACAACGTTAGCCGAAAGGGAAGAGGTTAATTTTGCTGTTCAGCAAAAACTTAATTAAATTTGTCGGGAAACTTGCACCGATATAACACCTTACTAGGCGTAACCGGAGCCCGGAACGGTAGGAGTTATTAATTGTTGCGTTTTATAACTTCCTCGATCCCCAGGGATTTTCAAACGCGTTTATTCTCAAAATTTTAGCATCTCGAACGACGCCACCCCTCCCTGTCGCGTTGTTGCTGCTACTGCTACTTCTGCTCCTGATGCGGGTGTTGTAAAATAATTTATTGATGCGTTCATGTTGCGGGTATAGATATTTCATTTCTCTCCTCCCCCTCCTGTCCCTCCTCTCCCTCATAGTGCTGAACAATAAAACATGCAGCGATGAATTCCGTGCGGGTCGGGAAAGCGAAAAGAAAATTCTATGGATCATCGAATTTATTGATTTCAAGATATTAGCATTTAGTAGATACTTTGAAATATCTATGCAATACTAAATAAATCTACTTGCGCCTACAGACAGGCAATCGTATATACGCAAGGCATGAAATTATGTCAAGATTATAAATCAATAATCAATGGGAAAATATAGCAATTATTTGCTATGAATTTTCGAAATAATTAGTCAATTTATAAAGTCATCTTGTAATTAGGCATGAGTATTCACAGAAATATTCATTATCGATACGCCGAAATGAGTTGATATGACCGACGCGTTACCGACCTGAAATAGTTCGCGATCTCCACAAGTGGCGGCGTGATGATAGCCTGGGTCAAGATGGCCGCCGGTGTCAACAAGTTCGGACGCAATGTTGGGAGTGCGAAACATTTACAGAGAAAACGGCTTTGATATCGAATATTTTCATAATTGACGACAGCCCCGATATCTGAGATCAAATTCAGATGTCTGCAGCCTGATTTTTCATTGCATTTCGAAAGATATGCGTGAAAATAAGCGTAAGTATCCAGGTCAGAAAATCCCGATCTAATAAAACAGAATTCTACGTCGCAAATGATCTAAATTGTATGAAAATAAAGTCGAATAGGCATTTAGAGTAGATACACTCCTATTTAATAATATATCAGCTTAAATTAGAATGAATAAAATAAATATTCATATTATTAGAATATATTATTCCGTTATCGTTGGCTATGGCACAGTTCTATGTCGGTAAGGGAATCTGTTACCCGAAAAGAATTGCTGTTACCGATCCAGCTTAGTTCAAAATCGCCACGGTAGGCGGCGCGCCGTTAGACTGTATTCAAGATGGCCGCCGGTGTCAACAAGTTCAGACGCGATGTTTCGAGTGCGAAACATTTGCAAAGAAAATGGGTTTTATACTGAATATTTTCATAATTGACGATAGCCCCGATATCTGAGATCAAATTCAGATGTCTGTAGCCTGATTTTTCATTCCATTTCGAAAGATATGCGTGAAAATAAGCGTAAGTATCAAGGTCAGAAAATCCCGATCTAATAAAACGAAATTCTCCGTCGCAAATGATCGAAATTGTATGAAAATAAAGTCGAATAGGCATTTAGAGTAGATACATTCTTATTTAATAATATATCAGCTCAAATTAGAATGAATAAAATAAATATTCATATTATTAGAATATATTCCGCTATCGTTGGCTATGGTATAGTTCTATGTCGGTAAGGGAATCTGTTACCCGAAAAGAATTGTTGTTACCGATCCAGCTTGGTTCAAAATCGCCACGGTAGGCGGCGCGCCGTTAGGCTGTAATCAAGATGGCCGCCGATGTCAACAATTTTAGACGCGATGTTTCGAGTGCGAAACGTTTGCAAAGAAAAGGGGTTTTATAGTGAATATTTTCATAATTGACGATAGCCCCGACATTGGAGATCATTTTCAGACGTCTGCAGGTTGTTTTTCCACTACATATCGACAGATGTACGTGAAAATAATTGCGAATATCCCACGTCAACAATACGCACTTTACCAAGGTAGAATTTTTCGTGACAGGTGACGTAAATTGTACGAAAATATTGACGATTTAGCATTTCGATTCCAGATAATCTCATGCGATAATATATTCACCCATTTCGTACAAAATTATAAACAATATCGAGGATATATATTATATCATGGTAATAATAATACGATTTATTATTTTTACGGTTATATCGTTATTATAAATTTTGCTTCTTTAATAATTCATTCAGTCCTGTCACCTGGATACAATCAACAATCTATAGATAATATTTTCTCACAATTAGCATATATAATGACATCGTATTTTTTTTTTATATCAATATGAAAATGTGAAAATCTTCCTTCAGCTAACCATTACAGTTTTTGCATCAAGTCGTATAGACTGACTTCGAAATAGATATTAATACGTATAAAAATAAATGTACAGAATCGACGATTTCCAATTGAAACCAACATAGTATATTTACCGTAATAAATCGTGACGTATAAATTACAAATAAATTCATCGATTTTTTTTCTTTTTCTTTATAATTAATTTCTTCAACAGTAAAAAGTCTCTCGATTTTCCTCGGCGATAATTTAAGTCGAAAAAAATGTCAATCACACCCGGTATGCGGTATATGATAAATCCCTCTGTCCTCGCAAATGAGGAGCCTAACCCAGCACGAGCTGTCTGCGGTCTGCACGTGTCTATTTTTGCATTGTCGCAAATAACAAGCGCGCCTGCAGCGGGGGGTCGCGACGTCGCGACGACCGTCGTTTTCCCACTTCCTTCGCCCACGATGAGTTCCTTTTCTCCTTGCCTCATTAGGCCCCGCTGTATACGGAAGTCTGTCCTAGATACACTCCGGGCTCCAGAATCACGAAGGGCATGCAACAAGCCCAAAGGGCAGCGTGAGGGTTGGTCGGGTTCGAAGATCGCTGGGATCACTAATTTTGGCAGGTCTCGGCGTACCAAAGAAAGAGGACAAATATTAGCGTGCTTTTGTCTGTTTTTTTTTCTCTGCTATCATCAGAAATATTATATCAGAGCAGCTCGCGATTCAGATTCACTCTAAAAATAAAACTTCTCTCTTCGGGGGGAAAGGCTTGAATAATAATCGAAAATTCGTATAATATTTGCTGATTATAACAAAAAGACTTACGTGGAAAAACGAGATAAAGTATCGGGATGATTTTTAATGAAATATCTTCAGTAATAACTATACTTCAAGATAAATGAATATTTTCTAATCCCCTGCGAAATGAATTCCAAAACTAGACAACAAATCGTGAGAGAATTTTTCTCACCATGGATTTACAAGTGTAGCTATACACATTTCGTTGCAATTAGCATTGTCGAGGTCTCTGGTTCGTCTGAATAGGAGTAGCGCGTAGTTTGTAGTTTGGTAAATCCGACATTCAATGGCTATTTTCTTCCGAGTGTGTGAAGAGAAAATTCTATACGTATGTTAGACTCGTGATTTCACGCCTTTGGATGTAAAGAAATGATTGAAGCGTGGCATCCACGAGTATATAAATATGTACGGAGGCAGTAGAGAGGTAGAGGTATACAGAGGAGAAAATGACAATAATAAGTCTTCGACAATAGAATAGCACGGTTACTTCTGTTCAGTCGTCGAGTCGGGATGAAAAATACATACGCAGTGAAAATATACCGAATGCAAATCGGAAATTAGATCCAAAATACTCGGTTAATTATTCTCATCAATTAGCTGACGTGAAATTTCTTCATTTTCATATATTTCTCGTAAAATAATACACTCTCATTAAACAACATCCGATTGTTAGCATAAATACAGCAGCTGCTACACGTACATATGTATATATTTATATATAGTATATAGTATACATACATGTATAGAACAATGAGGAGAATATCAAAACCCGCAAAATTCCACCATCAATCAATATACAATATGTATTATACGTATTGCGCTGTGTGGCAATTGCCTGATGGACGAGAATGAACAGGGAAAGAAAAGAGAGAGGGGGGGGTGAATTTGGTAAATCAATTCACAAATGAAAGGTAAACATTCCTTATAAAAAAAAAATCTCTGTCTCTCTATATTATAGATTTCTTTTCTTTTTTCAAAACGCTATGCAATGTATAGCAGTGATGGTAAAAGGGATATAGTCTCCGTTCGCTAGCTGGGGGCTATTGTTGCAGGCGACTTAATCTTGGCATGTAGTAGAGTTAAACTCGCGCCAATGGTATATATATATACGATTAGGTGAAGAGGAAAACAACAGAGGTAGCTGTGAATTAGAGAAAGAGATGGAGAAGAGAAGAGAAGAGACTGTTACATTAATTAAGTCCTGGCGACGACATTCCGCCACCGAAATGCATTGTCTGAATGGTTGCCGGTCCGCCGGACGATTTTCCCGACGCCGTTGCGTTAGGGTGGTTAGCAATTTTAGCGAAAATCTCGTCGGACACATACACCGGGAACCATAAATGGAACGAGATTTTCAACTGCGCCAAATGAAATCCATTCCACGTACGGAATACTACGATAATAGCCAGCTTCAGGAAATCGTAGTGAAAAGTCGAGACAATACTACCTACAGGGTTAAATTGAAAATTAAACAAATACCGCCGAAGTTAGGTCCATAGAATTTCGTATCCTTTTGAATAAGAAAATTTCTGTATAATTATTCTTTTGATAAATTTTCGAGATTCTTGTTGCTGTTCTTCGCTTATTGTTAGTGTATTCCCGAGTAACTTAATGAGAGTTGAAAGAAAATGAGGAGAAAAAAAAGAAAAAATAATGTCGAGTTCGAAGGCGAGGAGTTTGCATAATATTGGCGTGGTGAAGGGAAGCGTTCTTCGCTTAGGTACACCGAGAGAATGAAGATTTATGAATCGGAGGAAACCAACCCGCGCAAAAGTTGTTCAATTAGATTTGCGAAGGTTGAGGGAAAGGGGGAGGAGGTTGAGGAGGAGGAGACGTCACGCTTCGTCTCTTTATATCTCCCGCAACTAAATATACCGAATCCGTATTAATAATCTCTCAGAGTTAAATAAGAAAAAAGAAAAAAAGAAAAAGAAAAAAAAACACAAGGAGGACATCCGTCCTTATTTTTTTTATATACAGTCCTTATTATAAGTATACCTCACCAGTGATGGATAGTCTCCTGCTTAGTCTCACGATTTTTATTACAATTATTTCATTCCTACGTATACCTACGTTGATCGAAAAATTAGAAAGGTCTTCTTTTTTCGTATCGAAACGTATTAGCGGAATAGAACCTTCCCTGTGGCTGCAGGGGTGGCAAGAAGAAAAAAAATGGAGGAAAAAAAAGTATCATCTTCACTCCGTACAAAAATGACCTTACTCCGCGGAAAATTAATTACCTACACTTTTACCCATCGCATCTCTATATGATTAGTCTTTTTCTTTCATTTTTTTTTCTCCATCGTATATAAGTGGTCGAAAAATTGTTTGTTCTTGTCTTTTTTTTTTTTTTTTTTATCAATAAGATGAAATTCAACTAATTGATTTGAGAGAAAAAAAAAAAAAAACAACTAGGTAAACCCATCCTTCACATCCCGATCTAATATACCTTTCGATCGCTATGTTTTTGATGTTCGATGTTAGGAACTTTGCGCTCTGAACATCTGGCCGTAATCCTAAGGGTCGAGAATCCTTTCTCGACCTGACCCTCAGCGCCACGATCCAACCCTAGGCAAATGGTCCTTTCGGCCAGTACTGCTTTAGGCATAGCTACGTAGCTAAGGCCTAAACAATTATTACTATACTTGGCAAACTCAAACAACTATCTATACCACTTGCAAACTTTGAAGGCGTCGACGGCTCTCTTCCTCTCTCGCGTTCTCGTTCTACTTATCGTTCTCTTTCTAACTCTCTGCTCGAGGTTGGCGCACATACGGCCGATGTAATAGACGAGCGTCCTGGATTTCCTGCCACGAACATGCCCAGGGGCGAGTAAGTTTTCTTGATGGGATATTGCCTTAATGATGCATTCGCTATACGTGATTTATCGAAGGAGTACCTCAACTCCGTAGAACCGCCGGTGATCAAGAGGTTGTAATAATCCAACTTTTGGCAGAAGAACGAAAAAAAAAAAAAATGAAAAAAATGAAAAATAAGTGTCATGGTTCGTACATATCGATCTAAACTTCAGTGTCTTTCTTTCTTTTTGTCTTTTTTTCGTTTTCTCTGGTGGGGAAAATAGTTTGAAGTCCATGCGAACTGTGGTAGCTATACCCACCCGCGCATATTTCCCATTCTTGTTCTTTGCGAATATTCAACATTTTCTATATCGTTGAAAAGTCGAGCAGGTCTGCGGCTACTCTTTGCCCCAGGGGGTTCAGACATACAGAGACGTGATAAAGTACACCCTGTACTCGAAGAATATTACGAACACAGTTTGACCCACGTTATATCGAAGGGCGTATATTATCAATGCACATACATATCTACCATATATATATATAGGTACATGTAATAAAAAGCTAGATAAATATCTGGTCGCGAGATAGGAAATACCTATATGTACGAAATATTATTTAGATTCAGGTGAAAAAAAAATGGAAAAAATAAGAAAAAAGGACTTGAATTTGCATGAAGCATAAAGATAGAAGTGAACGAGGGTAGGTTTATGTAAGAAATTCTACTGCCACTGTCTCTGCTCGAGAGACATTCTCTTATACCTGCAGCTGAGATAATAATGGCTCTGTATAGCTTTAGATAGCCACCTACCTACCTTCGGTGATAAATGAATATTGTTCTTGTTTGTTTCAGATTACTTCATTAGCTAGTGACAATGTGCCGCAAGGGGAGAAACCAGTAGCGATGACAACGATTACAGCTGCTACGTTAGCTTGGGCGTGCTTACGTGTTGCAGCAGTGTAGTGTTCGTTCGTTATTCTTAAAAGCTAGTAAAATTTCAATACCTAAATATATATATATATACAAATTATCGCCACCATCGTCACCATCATCATTATCATTTCATTATTTCGTGTCCCGTGAAATTTCGACTCACAAAGCTGTAAGGGAGAGTTAAGCGAAGCGTCTTATCGAGCGACTTATAACCGGGCTTCGAAAAAGTCGCGAGTGTTAGTTGAATTTTTTTTTTCTTATTTTTACTTCAATTTATCAAGTGCAAAGTTAATTTTTACCATAGAAAAGAAGAGTAAAATTTCATATTACGTGTATATAATATATTCTGCAGGGAACTTGTAGGAATTAGTATTTCATCGAAACCGATTTTGGTTATAATTATACGGTTTTGAGATTGTTGAGGTAAAATTTAATTTGCATCTTCAGGATAAGACTGAGTATTTTAAAATTTCAAATTACAGTTCGATAGATCTTATAAAAGAAATAATTTACCGTCGCGGGTTCGTTACTTCGACATAAGACACGGAAGAATTTTTCTTATATTTGAAAGAAAACAATTTTATCGTCAATTTAAAGAATGCAAGAAATCTTCGCCATTTTTTACGATATAACAGTACATGCCAAGATCTGACCCTAACGTATAGAGAGAAAAGAAGAGAGAGGGAGAGAGGAGAAAATACATATATACAAAGATATTGCTTGGTAGAAAAAATATTCGAAGGTCCTATGACCTCGCGTGTTCTCATATTCTCCGTATATAATATTCCTGCACGCGTCTTTTACCCTTTTCCTTGATATCTGCGGTTTGTTTAATCGTTGAAAAAAAAAATAAATAAAAATAAAATATAGGAGAGTTCTATCGTATGAGAAAAGATTTTTATGGTATGTTATAAAGTTAGGAGCGAGCTACATAATTATTATAGTGAGTGAAGATATAAGGTGCGAATAATATTAATGTTAGTGTGTATGAAAAAATGATAATTGAGTGAATCGGAATAAGCCTAAATTGGATAAATAAACCTGTAAACGTATTGACACGGTCGTGTTTAATAATAGGGTTTTGTTTTCATTGAAAAACAGATAAACAGGCCAAAATGGAATTGTTGATAATTATCGTCTGCCTGATCGCCCCTCCGACTCTATCCCTTTCAATAAAGACGAAACTCAATCCGCGCATAGTGCAGACTCGATACGGTCGTATTCAAGGATTCTCGCAATCTTTTGAACCGCCTAAATTTCTGAAACCAATCGACGTATACCTCGGCATACCATACGCCACTCCACCTGTTGGTGGCAACAGATTCTCACCCACGAGGGCCCCGAGTCCTTGGGACGGGATCAGGTGAGTCGAGGGTAAATTAATTTGGTTAAAGTACCTACCGAGGCGTGATTTCAGGAGTAATTTAATAATAATCCTACTTACAGTTGGTCGAAAGTTACGTCATACCTTTTGACACGATTTTCTACCTATATACCTACCCCGCGCTACGAGTCAAAATAAGTGAAAATAATCAGGGTCTTACTTATCCCTCGCTTTCCCTTATTACTGCAATTCACGCGTAAGTCGATAAATTCGCGAGAAATAAATTCGAATCGATAAACGAAATAATAAATCAGAGTTTTTCCACTTTTCTAATAGAATCTGACTCGATAGGTACTTCGGATGAACCTAGCCCAATGAAAGGCGGTCAAACTCACGCCAGGAATAAATCATTTCTTACAGATTGTCAGATTCTGTTGGCCCCGTTTGCCCCCAAAAATTACCCGATATTACCAACGAACAAGAAGCCTTGGAAAGAATGCCTAAAGGCCGAGTGGAATACTTGAAACGATTACTACCGTATCTTCGTAATCAGAGCGAGGATTGCCTATATCTGAATATTTACGCGCCAGCGATGGGTGAGTGATCATTTTTATCAACAATATTGATTATCGATATTTACAATATATTCTCTCTTCATTTCACATGTATGTGTAATTTGTGCATTTTTATTTATGTATATGTAATATGTATTGCCAACGGTAGGTATACCATGTATATGTGATAAAATAAGGAAAAAAAAGTATATAGGTAATTAATTAATGAACGAGGAAACGAAACGTTTGAGGAAATTGAAAGGCCGTCGTAATAGTTGCAACAGGTAACGTGTTGCGATAATACGGAGGCTGCGGTTGGTAGAGAGAGTAGAGCGAAAGATATGAGGCTGTAGTGATAATGAAAGTATTGAAAAGTGAGAAAAATGATGATTGAAAAGAGGATAAAAGACGGTGAAAATTGAAACGAAAGTTAGGTCGTGATTTTTAACGAGCTTAAAGGTTTAAAGTTGACGCTTGCCTCGAGGTTTGATACTTTTTAATTCTTTTTCCAATAATAAACATGGGGAGGAAGGTTCTGTATAAGGGGTAGGTGCCTCGACTCGTGGTCCGAGGCAAGGGTGATAAAAGATAGCTGGCGGAATACGGGATCAGCGTTTCTGAACGTGACGGAATTCGCCAGCCTCGTATAGTCCGCGAGCTAGTGCATGTCCGCACAATATCTCAGACTCTCGCGTCTTTTCTTTATTATATATCTCCCGTTACCCTCGAACTTTAACCCTTTCAAGTAATTCCTCTTTGCTTCAATTTCCCATCACGTACGCAATATACGCATTACGCTTTTTCACCTACGACACGTGTCCGATGATCACATATTTACACTCAATCGCTAGTTCGTTTTCTCCTCTTGTCTTTCCGCGATATTTATATTCAGTTACTGTTGCAAGAGTGCGGATTAATTACTCGGACCTTTCATACCCTGGCTTCGCACCGTTTCCTCACCCTCTTTCTTTTTATCCAATCCGCATTTTTCTCCTCCTCTCTTATCTCGGTTCGAAAACCTCCAGGCTCTCGACGATTTGTTTCCCACCGCCCTACGCCTACGCGAACGCCGATGGCAGGACGGCTGTGCCGAATGACAATAGATATGTCCCTGTGGTCCCGGTCGTCCGGGTCGACCTCGTTCATCTGGGTCAACTCTCCTACCCCGCGTATTTATAAACGGAGTGAGCGCACGCGTCCCGATATTTGCCTCTAGGTTCTAGGTGATCAATTTTCTCGCACTCGTATATCGTCTTGAAATTTGACCAGGAAAATCCTTGAATTCTTTTATCCGATGGTTTGACACCGCGTCGTTTTATTTCTCGCGAATATAATCGAAGAGGTTATACAGTAGACGGTGTGATATCCTGGCGAAAATTAACGCTGGGGATAAAATTGAAAGCGAAACGAACGGGGCTCCTGTCTGTGTATAAAGGATTGGTACGTTAACAAAGGGTTACAAATTAACGCCTCGAGATTGATATCTGTAAGGGTTAAAGAGCCCCGTACTTTAACACCCCTTGTTGTCTGGGTCTGCTCCTTCGCCTTCTCCTTCTCATCCCTGTACCCTACTTGTAACCACCCTTCATCCGGCTTTCTAGTGTCTCTTCATAGCGTTGCTGAACTCTGCAGAGACGCCACTGATTGTACCTCGTGTAGGTACTTTTTATTTATACCCATCTAACATGGTCCGTGACCTCTTTAGGGCCTGTTCAGTCTGAGACAGAGACTGAAGAAGACTAGACAACTATACGTACCTATAATATACATATATATTAATTAATTTATCTTCATCCTCGTCTCATTCTTTCGTTGTTTCACTTCGGGAAATCGAGAGAGGAATCTCTAGATAAAAGATCTGCGAGCGTGTGAGAAAATAAATGGCTGTAGAATTATAATGTAGTCGTTCTTATTTTTATTTTTATTTATTTTTTTTATTCGTCGTGTGATATTTTCTTGTTGGAAAAAAGGTCGTGATATAATTATGACTCGTGTCTAGCAAGGCTGTTTTGTAATTAATGGGGCAACTGGAAAGCTTCGTTTAATCATTTTATTAATTACGAAGGCTAACGATCCCGTGCATCCCATGGTGTTACCCGTTCGTCTGATATACGTATAACGGGAAGTAAATCATTTTTATACACGTATATTAATCAAGGGAATGTATAAACGGACGGAATCGCGCCTCTTCCACCTTTCAGTTTCAGATTTCTACCTCCAGGGTATACGTAACTATACTCGAGGAATTATTATTCCACTATTTTTAGCCAGATTTCAAACCTGAACAGATAAAACCAAGTAATATCAAACCCTGCTTCGCAAGGCCTTGACAGCTTATCAATATCTATGCTTTATTCGATACGTATAAACGATTCATTAATTATCATCGTACCGAAACTATGTACGGTTAGATCACAGAGCTCAATGCAGCTATGAGGCTTTAGCCGAATGAAAAAGACAGGATATTTCGTATAGGGTATGGAAAAAGTATCATATGTAGATTGAATGGAACGGAAAAAAAAGGACTCTGACTGCAGTGTGAAATAAAAGAGTGCCTCTTTTTCTTCGCTTTTTCATCGTACACGAATCTATATATGTATGCATACGCCTAATTGCGGGATAACAATTAAAATTAATTACGCATCCCGTGTACAAGCCCCTCTTCTGCTGATATCTCTGCTTCGTACGAGGTAAAGGCATATATCTCGTAAAATGAGGGTGCATCAGCCCATGATTAATTGGATCTAGCGATACTTATACCGATTCAATACAGATGCTGGGAACGGTTATTAAAAAACTGTTTTGAATTATTCGAGCATTATGATTCAATCTCTGTTATTCAGTGTTAGGCGATATCACGGTTCTATTATACCCGCCCGTATCTGTACCTAACGTCGTTACGTAAACGAATCTTCTGTACAATCGCATCCGAAGTTTCTCTATACGTACGTATAATATTGGTATATATGTATATAGTCAGAGAATTCCCTTGATCGTGAAATTCAAAAGCCCGTTTACTCGACCGTGTAGAGGAGCACTGGCAACGCGTTCGATCAGCTAGAAGCGTCGATTCAATTTCGAATCTCCACTTCTATTTAATTAAAATGAATTGTTATTTAATAGCCGGAAACAGAGAAAACTGTACGATTTTTATTTCTATCTCTGAATGCCTTTTTATATATATATATATATATTTTTTTTAATTATTACTATCTCTTTCCTTCCGAATGATTTCGACGACTGATATCAATTTTGTATAGGTGGTAGAAATTTGACAAACGCTTCGTCGAAAATATAGATACGGTATATGAGAGTAGGGCTGGGTTTGGGTTTGGGTTTGGGTTTGGTTGGCGTATATGATTATTTTTGGAAAACAAAAGAGAAACGTTTTAATCAATGTCAACCCATTTCAAAAAAACAAAAAAAAAAAAGACGCCTCTTAGCTAACCGACAAACGCCGCAGGGTTTAAAGCTTTGCGAACTGACGAATCGGACTTTGATAAATGAACGTTTTGACGTGAGGTTTAGGCGACGTAACAACGGCTGTATTGCCTTTAAATTTATATTCAAAGAGATCGCGTGACAAATGAATGAAAAATAAGTGAAAATAGAGAAAAGAAAAGTTGAAACTTTTGTGTACGGCTGCAGATGGACTGAAAGCGTTTAAAGTTTATTCGATTTTATATCAGATTATCTATTTGTAACGGGGGTTGAAGCGTGGGCGAGGGAGTCAGCCAGACTGGCACCACCATCCGCCGTTTGGTCCAGAATCGGAGTTGAAGGCTGATTATTTCTTTCGGGCACTTCAATTAGGAAAATTAAAATAGAAATGGTTTTTCACCAAATTGGTATAACGCTAACTTGAGTTTGGTAAAGTTTCGTTTGAAATCAGTGATATACGAGAGTCTGAAAAATAAACTGGAATCCGGATTCTCGAATCTCGAATCTGGAATCTGCTGCGGGGTGTTTTCCCCTCTTTCTTTCTTTTACTCCTACTTCTTTTTTTCACTTATTTTCGTTTACCATTCAACCCACCTGAATTTTATATTAACGTCGCGAAACGACCCTCGTCTGCTTTTGCTATTCGTTTGGAACTCGCGGAACGCGCGGTAACATATATATATATACTATGACCCGAGTATCAAGAAAAAAAAAGAAAAAAAAAAAAAAAAAAAGAGGGAGAAAAAAGAAGCAGAAACGAATTTTGAAGAAAATTCAGGAAGCTTTCTTAAACCTTAAGTCCCGACTGCTGCAGCCATGCAGGAGGTACCTTGCCCATCTTATACCTACTTCTCGTCACGATTTGGAAAAGTCAGAGGCGCGTGTATAAGAACGGCGAAGATCGCGACTAGGGGATGGGTGAATTTTTCTCGCGGTATCAATTAAAAGTAATTAAATTTTTTTCTTACTCCACCAACGAAAAATTCATCTTCACGACTCCAACTCCGCCAATCTCTTCCGCCGAGCTGCTATGCGACCCTGTCCTATACCGTTGGACATTTTTCTTTCTCCTCCTTCTCTATCCACTACTTCTTTTCTCTCTTAACTTCCTCTCTCCTTATTTTCTCATGCACCAGGCGGAAACGGGAGAGCCCCTTCGGCACTCTTTATTCTTTAGCTCGTGGCCGCAGTACCGAAGAAAAATAACCTTCCGAGAATCCACCTTTTTTTTTCTCGTTTCTTTCTCTTCCTTCTTCTCGTTACATTTTTCTTCTCCTTTTCCCTTCTTCGTCTTCATATTCTTCTTCCGGCGAGCATAGTTCCGCACAACCATGTTAAAATAATACATATATATATATATATATATATATCTCGTATTGAATCAGGGAGAAATTATTCTTCGTCGTCGAGGTACATCAACGAGGCTTGTTGAAGAAAAGTTCAAAAAAAAAAATAACAGGACAGAGAGAAAAGACATTCTTTCGTTTCCAATGATATTATTATTAATTATTTAAGTCTTACTGGTCAATGATGTTGGTAGTTGTGCTGGGAGAAAGTAATTTTCAATAAAACGTAGCAGGTTTTCGTTCAGCAGAACTTTCCGTACGGCTGTGAGGCGAGTTAAAACTTAAAAATTCATTAGGGAAAAGCGTTCCGGTTACTTCGCCCCGGCGCGGGCGCCCGGGGAGCATTCCACCACCTATTTTCGCATTAAGTACTAATTTATCGAGGATTGGTCCTCGAGTTTACTTCCTACGAAGAAAAGGGGCTTTAGCTTAGCTGCCAGTGCGCCTAGCTGCTGCTACGACTGCCTGAAGAGATTCAAAAACTTTAAAATCCCGCTAGCGAACTAATGCCAACTAAAATTTCAAGAAGGCGACAAACTTTCCTCGTCGAGTTCGTTCCCTGGTTAGTTGGTCTGGTTTTTAGCTACTCACCTAACTACCTAACGACCTTATTCCTCTACCCACTATACGAGATTCGTATTATACTGCGAACTTACTTCGAGCAAATTTCGAATTGAAAACTTGACATTCCGAAATAAGCTACGTCGTGCTTTTTCACGCGCAATTTTACCCGGTATACCTATATGTGCCTACGTGGCCGGTTTAATTAAACCCTGTTACACGATTCTGGGGATAAGTAACATATATAGCGATTGGATAATCGGATTCATTAATCTGGATTTGGAAATACGTGAGAAGTTCGGTTGAGCTAGTATTTTACAGTTCAGAGGCGAAAGTTTTTTTCTTTTTTTCTATTTTTCGCATTTCCCTTTAGTCTGATTGCAGTCAGACCATAGAAAGGAAGAGGATCGTTGTCTATAGAGTCGCGTAATTCAATCAGTAGTTTTAAAACACTTGAAAGTGTTTGAGATAGTGAGAAGTTAGAGTTTCTCTTCAAACCTGCAACGGAATGAACTTCCGATTAGTTAAACCGCGCAGCGCAGTTTACTTTCAATTAAGGAAACTACTCAGCTCTATCTGTTTCACTGAGAGGTAACGGAAATTTCATTTATGAAAATCTCCTCGGATCGCTAGACCAAGTTATCATTATGCGTTTGGTATCTCGCCGAGAGACGATGTCTCTAAAAAAAAAAAAACGATAAGAAATGAAAGCGGACCGATATAGGGTCAAAGAATAATCATCTCAGAACCTGCAGCGAAGTAGGTGTACAAATTCCGCGTTGCGATGTCAAAAAAGAAGCTGACCGCTGTTCAGGGAGTAAAAAGAAAGGGAACGGAGGTAAAAATTGATAGGGGAAAAGAGCCAGGGGAGATATATTGAAATGCGAAAAATTTACCAAGGGTAAAAACAATTCGGGTACGAATCCGAGGTTTCGGATTTTTCTTTTTCTTTTTTTTCTTTGTCCGCATCGGAAGCTGCATGCGGGGGAATAAAAGTCAGAGACCGAAGAATAGAGGAGTGAGGCCAGAGATATGAATATATACCTATATACTTCTGACAATCGATAAAAAAAAAATATATATATATATATATACCTGTATAATATGTACAGGAGTGAAGAGGAAGAAAAAGAGGGGAATTTTTTTTTCTTATTTTTTTACTTCAATTTTGTGGATAAATAAAATATATGATGTACGCACGTATGAGTTGTGGAAATGTTGATTTTCTCCGTGGAATTCGCGTGCCTTGGTCTACCCAGTTTTGGGAATTGTTAGGATAGCGTGTTAGTGATAAATAGGAGTATTAAACAAGAAGACGACATTAAACGCGGTAAGACTGTAATATTCGGTCAAACCGCTTTGGCTCCTCTGCAGCCCCGTTGAGGTTTCGGCATAAGTTCGTGTTTCGAGGAAGTTTCGATTACTCCCAGTTGGCGTAGGGGCATTTATACGATTAGAATAGCGACATGCGTTGGATTCCACGTTACTATTCTACCGTTCAACCAAACTCCGGGTCACTAAATTAGACGATAAATTTGTATTTAAATAAAATCGCTCGCTGTTTGACAAGAAAATGAAGAAAAAAAAAAAACAATGTAAAAATTCACAACGGGTCAAACTCGTGTACATATATATATATGTCTATACAAATACTCGCGAACTATTCCGCGTATTTTGTCGTACAGTTTTCAGTTTTAACGAAATAAACCATAAAACAAAAAAACAAGAACAAAAAATGAAATAAAAAAATTAATTTCCGTTCTATACGCGAAGCAGTACTTCCAGGTATATACCTACTCCAAATGCATGTAAAACTGTTTGAAAAACGAACTCTGACACCGAATAACTCAGTGCAACCTGGCAGCAACGCGGTATACCTACAGATACCCGAATCAACGCGAGGAGGTAAAGGTGGGAATGGTACGTTTTTTTTATTCTTCTCTTTCTCTCTCTCTCTCTCTCTTTTATTTTTAATTCGATTTCACCGTCGCGTCGCATCGCTTCGGGGATACGCGTGTGTGTATAGAAATGCTTTTTACAAATTCATGCGCGAATTTATACATATATATATGCCCGTGTGAATATATATATATATATATGTATATACGTATAATACAGAGAGAGATATGCGCAGGGTATATATATATATATATTGAGGTGTGTGTCACGTTGTAGAATCGTTTGAAGTGCGGAAGCTTTAGCGGGTATATGTAAGTATATATATGTATGTATATCTACCCCAGCGCAACTGGACAAAGCAATTTATCCTACAGGTTCGCAGGACTTTGATTCCCGCTTCTATACCAGCTAATAACGTTCCTTTGTCAGCTAGCGACCAGTGACATTACAGAGGCTGAGAGTTAAATCAAACGCGTTTATATATACACATATACGTACGTGCCTACATGTACTTCTGTTTTCATATACCTATCTCGTTGCCGTTTCATCGAAATAGAGAGAAATACCTGTCATATACCGTACCAATACGTGCCCACTTTCTACACCTACTTATATATTGATATCGAATACAGACAGGATTTAGCGTAATCAGATGGCAACGAGTGAAACCTCGTTATCTAGAGCAGAAAGAATGCTCTGCATCGTTCAGAGAATCTCCAGTCTGTCCTAAACCGTATATAGGGGTAATATTACAGGGGTGTTTGACGAAAGATACGATAAAATCCGTAGACACGAGTTAGAACTCATAGTTTATGTCTGGATTTTATTTATTTATTTATTTATTCTTTTTTACAAAAAATTATCCCACCCCTGAAGAGAACTGAGATTAATAGAGATTTCACATAATCGAGGTGTTGTATTGTGAGAATGAATTTATTAGTTTTTTCATCTAAAGTTGGAAAGTAACGGAATTCTTAATACTTTTTACTCGACTTTTCACAGTTTCTTTTACATAACATTATGATATATATATATACCTACCTACCTACACATTGCAGAAATTTTATACGCGTGAATTAATTTCTTACGTCTCGTATATATATACGAGGACGAATAATTAACAAGACGAATAATTGTCGAGCTTACTACGTCTGAAAGAATTTTTCCATTTTTTTTTTTCTTTCTTTTCTCATCTTTCGCTCTTTGCCTTTTGCCTTCCACGCTTCCTTCCGTTCGCGCCGGTGCTCGCGAGTTCGCGAATAAAAAGGGGAGAAGAAAAATGAAGAAAAGTGTATGCGAAAAAAAAAGGAAAAAAAAAAAAAAAAGAAGCAGAAAAAAGAAACGCACCAGCGACGTTCCGCGTCGCCGGGGTACCGTGTAATTGTACTTTACGCGAAACTCTGTGCGCTAGTATTTCACAGTCGCGAATACTTATGAATTTATGGTCCTCCTCTAACTTTGGCTCACCGCAGGGACCTTAGTCCTGCATCGCGACGTCAAGGCTCCTTACGTATACCAGGACTATACCTATAGTTGTCCGTACAAACTGGCGAGTTAGTTAAAATACCCGAACTATATACCCTATCCCCCAAGTAATTAATCCAACGAGTTTATACTCACGGAGATTAAGAGATTCGAGATTATCACTTCGAGTGTCGGGAAATTTTCCTGTTTTTCTTTTCTTTCTTTTTTTTTTTCAAGTCATTCCTACTCCTCATCGTTTTTGGAACGTAAGAACCGCAAACGCATGATATTTATACAATTATTAGACATTCGAGGGTTGTTTCAAAGCTCAAGTATACCTAACGCCGTGGTTGATAATTAATATCGCTTCTATACTAAGCTTTTAGCTAACGATCCGTGAGGGTTCAGGAATATGAGCAAAAACTGAAGGAACATCTCGAGCTGTCGCCGACTCGTGCGAGGCTGAATTATACTCTAATTATCTCTGTTTATAAAAGGGTTGTAATAACACATATGTATAACCACTTGTCAAGGAGTGATTATCGCGATTAATTAATACGGGGATTAAGTAACGCGCGAACTTTCTCGCAAGTGTATTCATATTTTTATTTAGTTTTGCTTATAGCTTTTTTATCAGTCTTTCGATAAAGGAATAGAAAGAGAGGGAGAGATAGGGGGGAAAGCGAGGCTACGAACAAGGAATTACAACGTTTCTAATTATCTGAAACGAGGCGCTCGAGTCCGTGCCAATTCAATGCAATTTACGTACCTGTAGAATACGAAGCGCGATTTAAGTGCAGGGAGAAATCTCTCGATTGTTCCCCTCCTAAATCTCACGCTGAGTTGCAACTGTTCCTACACCAGCATTAGTTGGAAATAAAATTTACATTCCATTTTCTCCGGGGGAGTTTCTTGCCCCGTTCTCTGTTACCCTAGCTTTCAATTCACCTTATATCTTCCCTATAAATGCACTACCTACCTACTGCAAAATCGGAGCCAGATTCGATGCTCTCACTGCTGCAGAATGGACATGCCAGCCTTATCCGTTTCTCGTGTAGCTTTTTCAAGTAAAGAAATCTACTCGTTCGTATAGAAAATTTAACGGAGAATTTTTACATCGCGATTTATGATTATTTTTCTTCTCTCTCTCTCTATATATATATATATATACTCTCATCTTTACTGAGATGACAAATTTTTCGAGACGACACCAGCTCGTTCCTTGCGATTACATCTAATTGAAGGGCGCGAGAAGAAGAGCCTAATTTTAACTCCGTAAATAGACATTTTTTGCACGTAAGAGAGAGAGAGAGAAAGGGAGGATAGGTTGTCTCACTTTATGAAGTGGAAAATAAGGGAGGTTGAATTGCGTGATGAAAAATTGTTAAGCTGGTGAAAATAGTCGCAGTATTTCTGTTCATTCGTCTCTCTCTTATTAAATGATTTTTTTTTAATTCAAGGCAAAGTTTTTGCTTTCGAAATTTGAGACAGCTACGGTGTTCTTAAAAAAAAAAAAGGAAAGAAAGATTTCCGGTAGTTTTTTGTTCGGCAACGACGTCAGACAGTCGAGAATTAAGGGAGTTCATCTGGTAATCGAATTAACAAACAGATATTCATAAAAAAATTCAAGTACCCTTACGAGTGTCTAAAAAGTCACCTGTCCAAATTTCAAACCTCCCGGGTACCTTGTTCGTGAGCAATTAATAAATAAAAATTGTCTGAATAAACATGGTCTCTTATGGACGATCGTGTTTTTCCCGTCTATAAACGTGAAATTTGAAACCATTGACAAACAGTTTTGACAGAAACTTTTGTAATAAATAAAACAATATCTTAAGAACATTTCGACAACTCGCTCAGATCTATTAGATACTTGTGAGCTTCACAATATTATAATTTGTCTCGAGAAATGCTGATTTTCAGAAGGTTAATCTCCATTTTATGCCAGCCGCATAGTATGACGGCAACGTTGCAACCGCGGGCTTTTTGAATTGAACTTTACGAGTAACGCAACGTGCGGTAGACTTGCACAGCAGGAGGTTTATCCAGACTCACAAAAAAAATTATTTGTAAATCCATGATGGACTATGGAATAGACGAAGCACAGACGCGAGTAAAAACAGTTGACACGGGCTACGCGATCGAGCCGGGTTGCAGCGGTGCCAAACTTACTAGACGGACTACGCTAGTCGTGATAGTTTTTCTTTTGACTAGCTCGGTACCAGATGAACTTCCTTAAGACTAGGTAAGAAAAAGCTCCGGGTCTCAAAGCGACAGCAACCTCGAAGGCTACTTCTGTGCGGTCGATTAGCCGGCGCGGTGTGGCGCGGGCGGTGGAGAGGCGAGTCTGAAAGTTTGGAACTTAATCACTGGCCGAAGCTGACCACTAACCCCCTGTACCAGAATAGGCAAGCCAGTAGAAAGAGCTAAAGCGAAATTCTATACCTACATGTAGAAGTTGCTAATGCATCCACGAACGTTTCTCTCTTACTACTCTTTATACTCTTCTCTTTCCTATTCTCCTTGCTAGGGCGCGGGTACCTATAAGTAATCGAATAACGTAAGTGGCGGCGGTGGTAGAAACAGAACGACGAGACAGACGTGAAATAAATTATTGTTTCAGTCGCGTTATTATCAAAGTAGGTACCGAATTCCGGGGGAAAAATTTTCTGGGTCAAAAACAAGATACTAAAATAAAATTGCAATAATATAATAACAGCTCGAGGACGAGGAGGCAATAATCATCTGTGAACGTACTTATGCCCACTTCATGAATTGAATAACTTTTTCTTCTTCTTTTTTTATATGATATTCAAAACGTTCTTGAACCGTTTCTCAAGCTGGACGTACGTTTTTAGAAAATGATATATAGAATGTAAGTCTTGTCTGGATACCGGGTCGAGCATCTTACTACGTTCGAATCGTTTCTTTTAACGAGTAAGAGAGAGAATGAATAAGAAAAAACGAAATTAAGATTGAAAATTGAAAAGGAAACTTGGAGAAAAAATTTCATCATAATCGAAATACCTGTACATATACTTGTTCATCGACTTACGAACTGATTAAGCAAAGAATCCTTCTAATGATTTCCACCTCCATTTACTCGGAGATATGGAATTTTCTCAAACCAGAATTCGTTATCCCTTTACGATTTTACGATTAATTATATACTTCGAACCTGATTTCATAATTCAGAACTTGTTTCCAAGATCTTTACTCTCCCTTATTTCCTTTATCTTTCTTCTCTCTACTTATTTTCTTTGCGAAAAAAAAAGAAAAAAAAAAAAAAAAATTAAATCGCCCCGAATAAGGAGGGTCTCGAGTACCTACCATCTCTCCGACGCAACGTGCGTGAAATATAAAATCCTTGGAATACTGGTGCAGACTCGAGGACATGGACCAGTGCAGAACAGAGAATGAAGAAGGCGTGTGTACGCGCACGTACGTAACTAAAGAGGGAGGTTTAGGTTTAGGTTCAGGTTCAGGTTTAGGTTTAGGTTTTTCCTCTCGCTTGAATTTGGCGGTAGCTACGACCCCCGGAGCCCTTCGTCGGCTCTCAGGAAACCCTTGTGAAATTCCTGGGGTAGGAAATCGACGGCGACATTGTAAGCCTAGAATATTGTTAGCGGGACTGAGAAACGCCTCGAAATGTGCTGGTGAAACGGGGGTTACTCGCTCGAGTTCTTGACGGTATAGCTATAAGACCAAGAGTACCTACGATAGTAGCTAGTGCGCGGGCTAGATAAAAGAAAGAAAGAAAGGAAAAAAAAAGAAGGAAAAATCCTCCTCTTGGATAAGATGGAGGAAACGATCGTGGAGAGGACCGTATAAGAATCTCTACGACATTAGCAGCAGGTAACGGAGAAATGAAGGAAAAACAAGTAAATAGAAATCGGAAACATAAAAAAAAAAAAAACAGAAAAGAAAAGAATTAGTAATGGGGGAAGTAAGAACCGAGGAAATGAGGTTTAAACTTTAACACTCTCTTCATCCTTCTCTTTCTCTTTATCTTTCTATCTTCAAGTTCAGCTGCTGTGTTTCTATATATACACAAGCAACAAAATCTGAAGGTACAATGATCCAAGCCAAACCCTCGTAGCTCGAGCTTTCGACAAAATTGTTTCTAAATTTCTTCCCTCTCGCTCTCTCGTCTCCACAGGATGAAATTTTTCCCTTTAAATTTATCATTTCTTTATATCACCTAGCTTCTTATTTCGCCTTCAACTCTGTGGTATTTTATTCGCGTTGAAATCATATCAAGTTAAGAATTTGGTATACGCGAACCGTTAAATATTTAACTGAAAATATGAGGGATTAAATTTTCTTCTTCCGTTTGTTTTTTTTTTCTTTTTCTGATAATTAAAATTGAAAAATGTGAAAAAAACGTATCTCCTTTTCCACGTGGGGGAGGGGGGGGGGGGGGGGGGGGAGCAAGTTGACCAACTTTTAAACTCATTCCCTGTGATGATAAATTGTTTTTTTTCTTTTTTTTTTTTTTTTCAAATTGCAGACGTCAGGCGTGCGTGTACACGCAACGACCGAGCACAATTAACTTATCGTTGTTTAACGCTGTTAGATATGTGCTTTTTGTATACATATATGTTAGTATTCAGAGGTACGATATACGTATAGGTAAAGCTGAAATGGGGTTCGAGAATGATAAATAAACTTGATCCAGATTACCCTTTTGCTCAAACGCTACGTGATTCATAATTTAATTAATTCCCACGAGTCCTGTTATGGTAGTAGGAAGAGGAAGAGGAAGAGGAAGAGGAAGAGGAAGAGAAGGCCGGAAAGACGGCTACAAATAAAACAAACCTTGCCTTTGATTAGATACAAACCAATTCGCGATTCCGCGAGTGTTTGACGAAAGATTTGAGGATTTTGGATAATCTGGTAAACGAGAACAAATCTCGCATTTCATATTTGTTTGATAATGCTTTCGAGTGATTCGAATACACGGTGCTAATAAACCCTCGATTAGGTCGTGTGCGTACATGTATAATAGGTATATATATATATCTACTCTACGGTTTGATATTGCGAAAATTTATCAACGAGCCAAATTCAATAGGAGAAATTATTCGATCGAGAACCGAGTTCTTTGAATCGCAACTAAGACTTGATAGATTTTCACGGAATTCCAGTTCTTTGACTCGTCAATTTTTTGATATAACTTATTAATTGTACGTATAGTAAACGAGAATCCTGAAACGAGAAACCTCATTTTTCTCCGACAAATAGTGATTTCAATTTTCTGCTTTATGATCTCCAATACTCATAGTATAATTATTGTTGCTTTGACCGATCGTCGGTGGATTAATTAGATTCGAAATTTATTCGAAAGAGGATTTGGCGTATATCCGTATTTCTGTACATGTATATATATATATTTTTTCGCGTATATGAATATATGTATGAATATCCATATAGCTGAGCATGAGCGAGAAATAAATCCGCGGCAATAGCGAAACCAAGGGGATTAGCACTTGCCGTGTAATCGCTATATATAGGTACGGGGCAAAGTTCCCTCTTATTATTTTATCGCTAACAGAACAGGCGAAAGATGATTAATAATTTAATAAATATCGTCGAACATTTTCTACAAGGACTTACAAGGACCACCCGACACTATACTCGTATATAGCCCGCGTAGTTCTGTGTCTGACTTAAATTATAGCCAACGAGCTAGCAGCCACGCCTACGAACAGGCGAAAAACTATTGTCCATTTAGCAGTAGAAAATTTGGCTGGCTGTACAGTCGGGGATCTGAAACTTGGCGTTGCTAAAAGGTGGCGAAAGTACTGTTTCACTTACCAAGAAACGTTTTTTTTTTCCCCCTCTATAGCTATATTGTAATCTTATTTAGTTTTTATTCTTACTCGAGGAGGTTTTTGTTCCTAAATTATTATTCTTATATTTATTCTTCTCCTTCCTTTTTTTTTTCTGTTTTTTCTGTTTTTTTTTTTTTCTTCTCTCCATTTTCCACGGATTTATAAAAGCTCAGGAATTTTCTCACCTTTTATGACAATTCATGTTTTTCAACGGCAAAACTTTTACACCGAGACTATGGAGGTTAAGTGCTCGAAACGAAACGGTTGCCAACACTTGGTGGCGGTGGTGCAGAATACAGGGTAGGTTCTATCCAACTACTTATTTCGGGAGAGAAAAATCAGCGTGGATATAACGAAACAATATATATATATATATAAAAAGTAAATCGCCCGCGAATAGATGTGAGAATACCAATTCACGCGATGGAACACCTTTCTTCGTTTCTTGATTTTTTTTTTTTTCTTTTTCTTCCGCTTTTTTTCTTCCTTTTATACAACCCCTCCGTCCTCTTGTCTGAACCCTCGTATCTATATATTTTAGAAGTGTCGCGTTTCCGAGCCAAACACCACCGAACCACAAACACAATTCTCTCGCTAGTCCTTGACTACGTGACTTATAACTACCGCAAGGTTTCCGTCCTTCTCTTTTGCCAGCATCCGGTCCTATAGTCTAACCAATTATAGAAATATTAGGTATATAATACCGAAAATACGAAATGAGAAAGAAAAAAGAAAAGAACGGAAACAGGACCTTTTGTTGATGAATTTTTAATTCGTTACTCTTTGAAACGAAATTTTGTATCCTTCTTCCTCATTTCTCTCGAATCTTGAGATTCTATATTCATATATTGGGATTGAAACACCGAATATTCGAGCTTTGATGGAAAACTCTTCCAAGAGGTATACCGGATCGATTGACTTATCGTTTTACCATTCAAGCAATACGTGACACTACGTAGCTTTCTTTCAACATCCGTAGGTATAAATCTGCTGCGAAAGAAAAGGGGGATGAAAAAGAAAAGAGAAAGAAGAGAAAACTTGTGTGAATATATTTGAAAGGCAAGTATATGTCTCGAAAGGTGATGATTTACTAGATCGAGAAATATTTTCCAATTCGCGATTCAGGTGCGAATAAAAATTTAAGGGTTCAGATTAATGGCCGTGAAAGTTGATCGATAAATTTTTGCACAAACGTCGAACAAAAAATGATTCTCAAAGTGAAATCTCACTCTCCGCAATACCTCGCGGGATTCTTTCCAGCGAAACTTTACCTCGCGTAGCTTTTAGGTATATATCTAAGAAAATCTCACCCCGGTCGAGGAATGAAAATTTTCCGATTACTCAAAACTCAACCTTTTCCTTTTCCTCGACACTTGAATCATATGCGACATTATAAACACAGGGTTGATTTACGCTTCCCTCGAGGATGAGAATTTTCCTACCGCTCGCTGATGCAGTCGAATAGATAACAATGGTCAACTCCTACCTACGTGTCGGCTTGTGATATACGCGGGTATGAATTGTCACGGTCACGACATACCGGTCTAGGTTAGTCCGCAACCCCTTCGGCTTGAGAGGTCACAGGACTATTCCCAGCATTCCTGTACCAGGAAACCCGGATAAGCTTTCCTTCTGGCTAATATATATACATATATGTATGTACATATGTATACATTTCTATATGTACACGGTGAACTCGACGAAAATGTCCAATTGGCTACGCCGTTTGAATCCGAATTTCCTGGCTTTGGGAACCGACTGACTGAATCACGGTGCATTAGCTGATAATTACTTCCCGTGATATACATGCGTTCAATTATCCGTCACATCGTAACACGCCAAATTAATTGAGGGACGCTTTGATCCGGGGATTGGCTAGAAATCAACGATACATTCAGACATTTTTCAAGCTTCTTCGGTTAGCTCATTTCTATTTCGTCGCGGGAGTCCACTTTATCGTACACAAGAAAACTCCCCGCTGCACGAGTGGACAAATTAACAGCTTTTAAGCTTTTGTTTTCCATTAGGTATATCGTTAAATCTTATAGAATAGTAAACGTGGGTGAGATACGTAATTCAGTCACGTATTTGGGATACTGTATATACGGAGTCTGAATCGATCGACGGTACGTGCGATAATTAGGTATTGATGAGATTTTTTTTTTTTTTGTCTTTTTATCTCGCTTCGAAAGAGAAGAGGAAAGAGAAATCGGATGGGGTATGTCGTCGGGTTTTATCGAAGACAGCTTGATTCGCCTCGTAAATTCTTGTTTTTCAAGAATTGTCTTTCGATTTTATCATTCGAGTGAAGATTTTTAAAACTACACTCAACTCGACTCCCTCTCTCTCTCCCCCGCTCTTACTCTCTCCTTCTTTCTCTTTCTCGGTTTATGGGCAAAGTTTAAGAGGCAAACGAGCTGAATAAGAATATGCCAAACAAAGTCAGTCACATCGGGATTCGAGACATGTCAAAGCCGGTGCTAAATCTCTAAAACTTTGGAAAGTTCTTCTTCTTCTTCTTTTACCTCTTATTTCTCGTATTCTTATTCCGCTTTTTTTCCCCTGCGAGTCGACCGTGAAAATACTCTCTGATCAGGTTTTAACACGGTTAAAATTTCTCCACAAACCGAATCATTCCAATTTTTCAATACTCTTCGCAGAGTATCCGAACCCCTTTCAAGATTCCCTCGTATATACTCATATTTCGTCGTCACGTAATTCCCTTGAGAAACGAATCGGATGTGAAAGAAAAAATTTCACGGAATCACACACGTTTGGAGTTTTTATTCCTGAAAAACTTTCGAGAAATTCCTGTGAAATTTCTGGCAAGGGGAAATAAGATGATGAAAAATTTACATTCCTTATCCCGACGCAACTTGACGAAAGAGAATAAATATTACTCGTCGATTTTCTACACACGCAAAAGTTTTTACTCCGATAAAATCGACGCAACAGTTATCGAGCCATGGTGTAATAAAATTTCAAACTAGTTTACCCACTACTCTATACCAACTCTCGCATTTTCTTTTATACTCGAACTATCTTTCGATGAAAAAGTTGGCGCCGTGAGAAGTAAGTACGACCAGCGGAAAATTTGTGCGAATCAAGAAAATACGACTGACTAACCGGTATATATATACCGTACGTTTATTATTCGACAGAAAATTTACAGCCGGGAATATTATTGGATGAAATTGTTCAATAATGTTTTTCTAAGTCTGAACTATAAAGATACGCGGGGTAAGCCAGGGTAGGTTAATAATTCGGTGATGCTAAGTATATTCTGTGAAATACTTTTGCCGATAGTGAAACAGATAATTAGGGAATAAATTAAAGCCGTGGACGCGGAAGATGGACTTTTCGAATACGAGGAGGTTTAGTGAAGTAGAAGAACAGAGCGAGGAAAAAAGTATCTCCAAAAAAAGGGAAAGGAAACTGCTTAGAGAACGAGAAACGGTGGAAACGTAGTCATTTTTACAGCCATTGACCTGTCTATACTCATCTCTATATTTTGACATTAGCCCGGAGTTTCGCGACGGGAATAAAATACTAGAATTATATTTTATAACCCATACGTTGGACGGTGGTCGTATAATATTGCTATAAAAAAAAAAAGAAAAGAAAAAAAAAAACGTTCGAAACACGAATGCTGGGACGAAGGATCCCTTCTCTTCTTTTTCCATACTCGATTTCTGTTCGCTTTTTATTTGTACATTTGCATTTTTCAAACTTTCTCATTTCCTTGGGCATACTATATATATATATATATATATCTGTAATCAGAACTCTCACTGCGAAACTGTCGCGAAAGGAAAAATGAAACAAATAAAATGAAATAAAGTAGAAAAAGAAAAGAATCGACGTGGTCAAATCTGATCTCTGAATCCCAAGACGAAGTGGGTTACCGTAAAGTTATAAGTAAAGACGCGAATGGTCCGATAACCCGGTTTACAAGGGTCCTAACTTTACGATTCAACCCATTTTCCAAAAATTCTTCCAATTCTCTTCGTCCATAGAGCTATCGGAGTTTTGACGCAAAAAAAAAAAAAAAAAAATAGAAATAAATAAATAAACTGCAATTGAAACGCGGAGCGTATTTGTCGCTAAACGATGAGCTATATGATCATCCGGGAATGGGTCTATTCTGAAGTAGGGTCAAACTTGCCCAGATAATATCGTCTCGGTTATTGACAAAGTTATCGGTCCGAGTGTTGGAGCCAAATTCCAAAGAACTTACATAATATACCGGGGTTACGGAAATTCAGCGACTTCCTCCTTTCCCCATAAGATGGGGGGGGGGGGTAGAGGTACGCATTATCTATGGAGAAATCTACGGAGGTTACACAGTTAATATATATGGGGGAATTGATAATCTTAGTGCAGCTCTATATATATTGTCTATATACGTGTATTATCGTAATTGTGACTTATTCCCGGGGTTCTATACCCTTCGGAAAGTTACGGTGTCGCTGGACTTGCACTCTGTGACAAAGACCTGACAATGGACCCGGTGACAATGTCCCAGGTCGAGTTTGGCCTATTCTGGGCTTTACCCCAAGTGCCGCGGCGCACGTAGTCCTATGAGAGACAGTCTCTCCCGGTCGTCGAGCCGCGACGCCTGTCGTCGTACAGATAAGAGTTTCGAATGTCGTCGGAGGGATTTTCGACTTTTTGTTTCAGTCTGACCCTGACTCCTTCTTCCTCGTCTTCGTCGTTTTCCCAATTGTTTTCCAAGTCTTTAGATACGGTTCAATCCCAAAGTCCGAAATTGTTTCTCTTCTATTTTCAAAAGTCATTCTGTACTACTGCGCGAAGAACTTGCACCACTATCTTAAGCCCCGAGTTCCTCGGCATCGACTTCTTCCTTTGGCACAAAGAGACCGCCTCCTCCCTTTCTCTTACCTCCGTCTCCGTCTTCTCGGCGAGGCTCAAAGTTCGCGTCAATTCGTAGCTAATTCAAAAGCTCGCCGGAAGTGAACCCTGGAGCGTGACCGGAAGAACCTTCTTCTCATCTGCACGGGGCGTTCAGATTCAGAGTCTGCTCGGCGGGACTACAGCCGATAAGACGCTTATCGTATATACCTACCTTCTACCTTATACCTACACCAGCTACGGGGATGCCGAAAGTCTTTGGATCCCGAAGGTCTAGACCATCGATCAACCCTTTCATGTCCCTGCCGTATAAAAGGCAGGCTTTCGCCCCAAGACCTATACGAACCAAACACGAACTAACTAGACTTGTGTCACATTGTCAGAGTTCAGTGGCGAGCCACCAGGGTCAAAGTATTTCGACTACCTTGCCCCGGCCCTATTTCGCCCTTCGTAACTTCGTTGGGAAATTAATTAACGATTATATTATAACGGGAGGAAAGAGGGGAAGATTTTCGATAGGCTGCACATACCTATGTACACTCGAGTAACTAAGGATCCGAACTCTCTCTCTTTCTCCCTCTATATCTCCTTGCCAGGTACACCCTCGATCTTGTTCTTCGTCCTCTTATTCATTTTTTTTCGTCCCGTTTTCTCTTCGTTCTATATACCCTAACCCCGGGGCTACACGGATTGAAGATTATTGAACGGCACAAATGAGCTCTATCCATGGCTGTCGTGAATGTGCGGATGTGTATGAATCCGTGTAGAGGTACGAGGCATGTGGAAGTAGAGGGAAGACAGGGTATGGGGTGGAAGGCAGACAAGGTGGATCGCTGTTGTGAAATATTGAAGCAAATTTCTCTCTCGTATATCAGCCTCTCTCTCACCCTTCTGGAATGCGGATTAAAGATTAGCGAATGTTAGGAGATAAGCCGTATTCATGGTCCGGGGAACACAATGTACTACCCTTTAGATAAGTAACGTCATTTGCAACACGTTACGTCAACAATATTCCCATTAAACCTGATTTCTCCGCAAGCCTTTCCGCGTGTTGGTACAAATAACCTACCGAACAACCCTCGGCCGGCCAACCCTAACACGGAAAAACACCGTAGGGACTCAAACTGTCTGGACGAATATTAGCGACGAGGGCTTCGAGGTTTGAGATTTAAAAAAAAACAAAAAAAAAAAAAAAATCCACACCGTCATTTTCCGCTCCCTTTCTCTCTGCCTCTTTTTCTCTCACGCAATCGAATGTTGATTTATTGAACCTATCGGATCGTCGGATGATAGTTCGACGAAAATATCGTATGGTTGAGAATCTGGGGAAATTTTAGAAAATTTATTCCTTCATCTGTCAGTCGGACTGACTCTGTCTTAACATGGAAAATTTTCACGTCTCATTCACGATTTTCTACGACAATATATCCCGCTATGGAAGTAACCATCAAACGTGGCTTAGCAGAACTGAGCAATACCAGAACCGAGTTTTCGGTATGCAGAAGCGTTACAACCGCATGTGTGTATCTATGCATGCAAGAGGACTAGCCTTTTCAAGTGCTTTGGAAACCCGGCGTGGGTAGTATAAGGTACGGATTTTCACGCTTTTCCACTACTACCGTAGCGCACCTCCTTTGGCCGACTTTACTGAGGAAAAGTGGATTTTACCCACGTACCATATGCGGAGTGCCATACATTGTCATGTCGCAATTCACGTACTGCATAAAAATGTATTTCTAAATCTGAGGGGAGGAAAAATTCTTCTGAAATGGTGAACACAAGGAAATATTCATATATAAGTGCGAATATATAAATAGAATTACCGAATCGATTTCGTGTCCTTATTTTGTTTCTTTTTTTTATTTCCTACTTTTAACCCGATCGTTGTAAAGAGTTGTCAAAAAGAAAAAAAAAAATCGAATATTCTACGTGAATTCTGAGACCGTTGGGTTAAAGTTCTTCCCCGATCCTTGTTCTTATTCTTCATCTTATCTATTCGATTCCCTTGACGTACAAAAGCGTTCTTCGGCTGCGCCCTGATCGACAATGACCGTCGTGGGACACCCAGCGAAGAATAAGAAGAAGAATAAGGAGCGTCTTTTTTCAGTAACCAATTTGTATTCCAGTAGGCGTTGGGTAGGCCCGTCCTAGCAACGCCTCCGGGATAAATGACTGGCAACTTTTTTTCAGTTTTGAAAAAAGGAGAAGAGAGATGGAAGAAAGAAAGAAAGAAAGAAAGAAAAAAAAAAGAGTAACAACAAAAAGAAAAAGATAGAAAAAAAGGAAAAAAAAACTTCTTGCCAAATTGAATACCCGGATTTTCTCGCACGGAATTTTAAAAAGCCAACTCTTCGGCTATTTCTTCTTCCGCGAATATGGTAGTATACGTCTTGAGGTTCGCGGGGGACCTAAGACTCGGACGACGAGACGCAACTTATGGGACATCCTTTTACTGTCTACATATCTTCTTTACTATATAGATATATACTAACTACCTTCTTACTGCGGGGGAGGGACTCTCGAGTCCGTTTTATAAAGGGAATAGGAAATATGGTGAGGGGAATAAAGAGGGAAGAAGTAGAGAATCTATCTACTATACGAACTCGTATTTTATTGGACTTTTCATTCTATTCATTTCGGGATATGTATACCTATAAAATGCCACTCAGATTTTTAATATTGACAAAGAAAAACGATATAAATACTTGCACGGAACATATAATATACAGTTCAATCTATAAATATACTCTGAAATAAAGACACGATTTCATTATATCGCCAGGAGCTATAAGCTCGTCCGGGAAACGATATTTCTTTAAGGCTTAGGAATTTGGAAAATTTTCGAGGAAATTCGTAAGGTGAAAAAAAAACAAAACTGAAAGAGAAAAAAAATTCATCTTCGCGAAACTCTCTGCGGGATTACTTATGAAGAATAATGAAAACAGTAGAAATTCCCGGTCTCCGGGCTTACCATGGCTATTTGACGTCTCTTACTACTGCAGTAGTAAATCCGTTACTAAGTTAGACACTTGCTTAGCCAACGCCGTCCTGACCTCCGCAGCTTCGCTTGTCTACGGGGTTCGTTACCGAGCATGACGCCAACGAATGCTATAAATTTTATCTTAATTTACGATACACGCTCCGAGACTCGCCCGACTCCTTGGGGATGGTGCAGCAGCCCTTATCAAAATTGTTTAATTAATTACCCGAAATCTCGCGAGAATTTACCCATACCTAGGTGTACAGATATTTGATGACGATGATTTTAACGAGGCCTCAAACTTCTATCTTTCGTAATATATACCGAAATCGATCTATAGATTCTTCTATTCTTCGCTCGAAGCCTGAACGTTCTGATAGTATTTTTGTATCTTATCCGAGACATCGATACGCGAGTTTATTGGAGACTGATGTTACCAGGTTTAGGTAATAAGCTCGGAACTCATGGGATCTAACTTTTGAATCGAGTAGGGATTATATGGTGCTTTATACGCATAGATAAATTCGATCTAGTAACGGGGGGGATGGGATGAACGAGGGTGAGGCGTACGGGATTGGCTCAAAAAATAATTTTTCTTTCACTGGGTATGCGGGATCATCCTCGGGCATTTTTCAAACTAAGCTTTCACTCTCCCCATCCATCTCTGTTGGTTCTCTTCTCTCGAGCCAGTAGTCCCTATGCGCCCGCAGGGTACGCGGTTCCCACATTTACTTGATCTCCGTCGTAGCATCGTACCGTATCCAGTAACCTGTACCAGAGCTCAGACCAGCCTCGCATATTATTAACTTCCTTCTGAGTCGCGCAAATTGCACGGAAGATATGTAATTCGCAACGAAGCGAAAACTTAAACGTCTCACGTCCTCCTTCGTGCCCACCTGCCCCTAATTCCCCGATCTTCGTTACTCACCTGGTTTACCTCCCTCTGTTCTTCAAAGCGGCTTGTTCACCTGAAAATTTGCCACACATTCGCAACCGGTTCACGTAGGTATATATTATTATACTCTGCCTCGCCAGCTTGGCTTCTCGCAGTTTCACTTTCCTCCTAAACCACTGATTTACACTTTTTCGTGTGTACGTACGTGCAATATTTGTCTCAGGGATTGAAGAATTTTCTACACGATGTTTAAACGGGGGGGAAAGAACGCTGGCAAAATATTATACAGTTTATTTATCGTTCCAACTATCCGCCACGTTTTTGATCTCCGGGAGGCTAAAACTCGGACAAGAATAACAGCTTAAACTTTTGATTTATAGAAAGAATTAGAGAATAATCCTGATATAGCGGTATAATACAGCAGAGGGCAGGTTTACTCCCCGATGTCTAAAATTTACCGTGCCTAATCTTTATACGTACTTAATTTTTCGCGATATAAAATTTTATACGATTTTTATTTTTCTCTTACCTACCGAACCGTGGGTTTATCTTAAAGTTATACCTGCAACCAGAGTATAATATTTTTCAGGTTTGAGGAAAGCTACGCCATCCTACCTGTGCTATACATATATATATATTTATATATATTTATATCTACCTGCGGTGTGTGTACTAATGCCAAAATATTACGGAAACCTTTCGCGCATATAAAACGAAAGAAGATTTCCAACATCCGAGAGGTGCGCGAAGACGTAAATAAATACGTAAATACACACCTATAAATATACCTATACAGCTGTAGCTAGCTAGGGGTAGGCACAGCCATAAGGGAGCTTTATGGGGTATTTCTATCCCGTTGTATAAATAATGCATCGCCAGTCAATCTTTTGGTAAATAATGTAGTTAGGTGTACCATTGGGAAAATGGGTGATTCATCTTCCCTGATTTATCCGGTATAAATTAGTATAAGGGTAGTGAAAATTTCCTCCAATATACATTTTTTTATCCAGTCTATTTTTTACTTCGTATTCTTTGATGTACATATTTCATCTGTCCTTGGAGATCATCTTCGAATCACCGTGAAGCAAGTATAGCAAAAATTTGGGGAAATATATGAAGTTTCAAGACAAACGACTAGATTTTCTCGACTAAATTTCATTATACGCTAATTTACTTCGATTACAACACATCCGACGGATCTCGTTAGAATTTAACTAATTGGGTAATTAACGTCACGAGGCAGGCAGGATCGACATAATACCCGATACAGCAGAGATCAGAAACTTTAAGCGAACTTGGTAAAGGATCGAGAGAGAAATAAGGAAATGACACACGTACGTTGAATATTTAATTACACCGGAGCAACTATCAATTTCGAGACTTAATGAAACGCAGTCATTGATGATGCTGAATATTTTCACCGGGCCATGTACATATACCCATTTTACATAATTGATCCCCGAGCAATTAGTCGTAGCTAGTTTTGCTGATTGAATTTGTTGATTTTCCAAAATCGGCAGAAGCGCTGTGGGGGTAAAACCGCAATTATTTATTTAAACACACAGGCAGATTTTCGCATATGCACAATTTACAAATCGTATAAATATCGAGTCAAAGAAGATCCGTACATTTTTACTTTCGACTCTGTATAAATCCAAGACAGAAGTTATTGTTGTTCACGGATTTTCTTATCCCTGTATTTACAGGGGTTGAAAATTGACCGAGAGCAGCAGCGCGTAGTTCAACCTTTAGCACAGCATCTTATACGCTGAGAGTAAGCGGGGTATAAGGTGGAATTTTGTAGCGCTGTGCAGCAGCGTTTAGCGTTAAAATACAACTCTGAAGAGTGCTTCCGGGTATAGAATATAGTATAGGGGCAAGTTTGTAGTACGAGTGCTCCGAGGCACAAAGCTTTAGCCCGAATTCAGAATAGCTGGAGCTCGGAACTTCGACAGTAAGACGCAATTTAGTTTAAACCGATTCTAAGAGTCTTCAGAGTACCTAGGATAGACCAGGACTCTTCAGTTTTCCTGGATGGACTCGATAGTCGCCATACCATCCTCTCGAGGAAAATATGAACGAGATCGAGTGGAATTGTCAAGGAGAAAATTTCTCGGGATGAAAAAGGAAAGGATTGGCATCGTAGAGAATGACACACGGGGGAACGAGGACTCTCGACACAATCTTTTCTCTCGAATACGTGTTAAATTAAGGAAATTAAGGAAACGTTTAGACTCGCTTTTTCTTCAACTAGTCAGTTGTCGCAGCGTGGGGTCGTGGGAAATATTACGAAACAGCTTCGCGCCGTGGTATAGAACTAGTTAGTTGCCGCTCTTTTCTCGATTCCTCACGCCCCAAGGAAACGAAATGAGCAAACAACGAGACGACACGATGGGACGGGACGGGTTGGCAATCACCTTAATTCTACGGTAAAGACGGAGAAGTTAGCCTCCCCGCATCCCATTGTTTCGCATAATTGGTCGTCGGCAATTAATCCTTAGGTTCGCGACTACGGGTCGCCGAAAGTCTGCGTTGATCGCGCTTTTTCTTCTCTTTTATATACACGTCAATTCCGATCCAAGCCCTCCTTTATAGTCGGCTGTTTTCCCTAGAAATTTCGCCGCCAAATTCTCTAACGTTAATTATTAGTCAAGGGCTGAAGGGTTGCAGCCTCGATAGGTTACTAGTAGACGCAAATTACGCCAACCTCAAATACTCTCTCGCTCTCTCCAGCGGCTCCTATTTCGCTCTCTTCTCTTTCTATCTCTTTCCCTTGTACAATAGGGTGACGACAAAGGGGCTGTCCGCCTGACAGACTTCACCAACGCCAGACGTCGGCTTTGCGATGACGTTGGGTAGAACCTAGCCTAACCTAATCTAGCTCCTGAAGGAGAAATCTTTCCAGTCTCCGGCCACCGTTGCCTGGTCAGATGCAGCGTTAAACTATTTATATTCCTGCGAAGGGAGAAGTTGATAACTATTTAAATTCATGAATTAAATCTCGCGATTATTCGAGAGAAAATTTAACGATACGGTTCTGCCGGCTAGTATATATTTTCGAAATAATTATTTGGCAAGAATAATCCCTGAGGGAAAGAATCCCCGCGGCGCGGGCCTTAGTCGGTACAGGATTATTAGTTTTTCTCAATTTTCTAAGGTCGACCGAAATTCGTTCGATTCGTAGCCCATTCCTGGCTAGTATTTTCTTCCCATCAACCTCGGGAAGGGTTGAAATTAATTTCACCTCCATTGGCAATTCGGTGCCGCAGCTACCCAGCAGGGACGATAAATTTTACCTCGGGGATAAATTGCACCCGAAATAATAATATCGAAATGGTTATTCGTTTCTGTGTGCCCCTCCTCTCTCTATACGTGTGTGTGTGTAACAAAATCCCTTTTTTATAACCTCGTAACGTCGCCGTGTTAGCCTTCCATTCGCAAAGGTATATAATACGGGGAGGTGGGTGTCGCCGGGTATAACTCGGGGGACAAATTGCCATTTAACAAAATATAAATAAATAATTGACACGCGGATTCTCCGTCTCTTAGACTTACGCATCGATTTTATTCCCCGAATCGTTACTGGCTAAGACAGGTAGGGCAGAAAAGCCGGGCGAAAATCCAACCTCCTCGAAATTCTGGTCGAGGCTCGAACAGACTCGAAATTAAGAACGATCTACGAGCGTTTGCGGCACGGTGTGGCGGGAGATAAGAGATGAACGAAGCCGGGTATAAGTCGAGGCTGATTTGACAGAACCTTGACAACTTGGGCTAGCGATTTGGCGAACGTTCAGCGAGGCGTGTGAGTTTAGCTGCGGGCCACGTAGGCGCGAATTAAGACCAATCAAGGTTGATGTGTGAAATACCGTCGGGTTCGTATCGCAACGCGGTCCTCTTCCTCCCCCTTCATTCCCGTGTCCCGGGATAGAGCTCTTTTATCCTTCATTTCGACATGATTCTGCCGGCGTCCAGGCACTACGTCTTTATTAGGAATTGTGGGAAGAAAGGCCTCTGCAGGACGCGGTACAATTTCCTCTTTACAACCCTAAATCTTCGGGACTTAGTGGCCCCGCGTCAAACACGACGCGGTACGGACGGACATCGGGACTACTTCCCCCATTTAGCCCTCTTTTCTTTCGACAGTATTCGTCACTGGCCTAACTAAGCCGCTCTTCTGAAAACTGGGTATGAAATCCGTCTGTTGGTCTTCTGTCGACGAAGAGAGAGAGAGAGAGAGGAAAGTCGAGGCAACGGCTTAGGGTTGGAAATGTGGAAAATAAAATATATTCCACGTCTTTTTGTTACAAAGCTTGGAATTTTCAAGGATAATACCTACTTGCCCTCGGAAATAACGCGTAATAGCCCCCTGGATACAGGATCACTCGAAAATATCAGATTTCATTTTTTCTTCTCTTACCACACATTGCGTGAAATTGAAGCATTGATTATTGAGGAAATACCTAGGATCGATACAGAAAAATAAACGAGTAACACCGTGGTTTCGGAAAACTCACAGTGTCACGCACATTTCGAAGATATTATCGGCTCTCTCCAGTCTCGGGCGAAGACTAGCTCCCGGGGCAATTCCTTCGTGGTGCATTTCGTGCCAAATGTGGCGTATACCCAAAGAAAAATGGAGCGGGGGACAGGGAGCAGAGAACGATCTCGGATAGGGTTACTTGGCGAAATCGTCTTCTACTCGGGCTTTTCTAGTCCAAAGGCTACGCGAGATATGAGATTAAATGTGTTGAGAAACGAATTTACCTATTCTTAGATAAATTTTCAGGCAAAGTCTCGGCGTTGATAGGACTCGTTTGCTCAGATACTGAAAAATCATTTGCGAGGGTCGTGTTTTTTTTTTCCTTCTTATTTTCTTTAATCCAGTAGGCAGGTATGCAGATCTAACGTTGGTTAGCCCTTAACCCAACGACAGGGGAAAAAGAGAGAGAGAGAAGAAAAAAAATGAAAAAATAGGAAAAACTGGGGTGACTTGGCTTAGAAAAATATATTCCACCTTAAGTCTGAAATACTGAAACACTTTGCCGACTTGGACGATATATACATTTCCCTCTCTTCCCGTCTTCATCCCTATATACCCGACATATTCTCCTCGCCGTCTTAGGTTTTTCTCGCGCATTGTGACATAAGGATCGACCGAGATAAAAGCGAGAATTGCAGGCGCCTCTGGTTCCTTTCGCCTTTCGTCTTTCGTATAATCTTCTATTCCGACTGAATACTAACTCCGTGCCGAGGCAACAATTCGCAAATCCATGAAACGATTCTCGCCTAAAGAAAGTCGGGCGCCAAAGCGTGCAAACAAACGACAAATATCGTCCGGCCTTGAAGGCTATCGCTATACTTACCAGAGAGGAGATCAGCTCAGTTTCTACGTTAACGTAGGATACCTTACGAGTGTATGTTCATTCGGTGGGACAGATACGGTTGATACGGTGGTAGTGAAGTCTAGAAATTATTGTATACTTTGGCGGGCGCCATGGTTCCTCGCGGTACTCCCTGGATACACGGGATCGTGCTTTTAAGAAAACTCGAAGGATTTGAGAGCGTGTTCACACTGTCTTGGTTCGCCTGCAAGTCCGACCGAGATATAACGCCCGGGTTCGAGTTGAGACTCGATAAGGCAGTCGCGGTTCAGATTTATTGGACAATATTGAATTTAAAGTAGACTCTGAAAGCGGGACACCTACTTACTCGTCTGGGAAAGTTACTCGGTCCGAACCACAGGCGAATAAAATGCGGAAACTATTGTCACTCTATCGAACTAAGCTTGGCTTTGGCTGGCCAGAGTCAGAGAAACAAGAAAAAAAAATAATAATAATCCTTCTCGTTCTTCCGCGGACTGATTTTTTTTTTTTTTTTTTTTCTTATAGCCATTTCAAAAAGCTACAGCATCTTCTTCTTATTCTTATCATTCAAGCTCTCCAATCCTCTCTCGAGGTCTGTAACTTATCCTCGAACAAACCCGGGATTATAAACTCGAGTCTCGAACAAGTATCATTCTTCACATTTATTCTCTCCTCTATTCTTGACCTTTCATTGTTCACTGAGGTTTGAAAAAGCGACAGATAACGCGGTATGGAACTGTACAAAATCCGTTATTACCGTAAAAAATAAAAAAGCTATGAAAAAAAAAACGTCAAGATTTTTTTCAACTTCGTTCGAATTCGGAGGAAAATTTCAAGAAAATTCCCAAGTGTTTTTACTAGAGATCAGACGAAATTTCATTGAAGAATATATACGAAGATTTTCCACTTGTTCTTTACCTTTATTTTTCTCATTTTCATTTTGTCAAAAAGATTTGCGAAATATCGATTGACGCGCGAGGGTGCATCGTCTGCGATAAGAACGACCCTGAATGGAGATTTATTCGCATTTTAGAATCCAATGAACGCGAGATGCCGCGAATCTTAGGGGCGACGACGGCGATCTGAAATTGATCGGCTTTGTCATGACTGTAGACGGCAACATCGTGGCGTAAAACAAACGGTCGTAAAAGCGACAGGCGATCGGTAAATAAAAATTAATGAACCGATATATAAATCTGCGAAAGGTTGTCACGCCCGAGTCCTGATCAATAATCATCAATCAGTCGATTCGCGCTGGCGTCCCTCTAATCCGGTTCCATTAGCGTTTTCACTTTCGACCGGATGGAGGTATCCCCTGCACCCTCGCCCTAGCCTGCGCCTACTACACCCTGCGACCCTTCGCTTCCGATTATTAGCGGCGCCTGGAGTAATTATTATCCCTCGGTGCTCCTCGCCGCGGGAATCCACATTGTATACATTCATCACGTTGCAATTTACTTTTCAACTCTCTCTCTCTCTCTCTATCTCTATCCACGAAACGCGAGAAACAGAAAGAAAAAGTAAAAAATAAATAACGACAACTGATCATTACTAATTCGTTCCAATTGAGAAGGAATCACGCCACACATTTTTTTCAATAATAGTAGCAAGGATTTACTTCACGAAGGAGAAGGAGAAGAGTTCAATCAGCCTTCGGGCGTGGACATAGTCTGTAAGTTTTGTGATTGGAATTAGGTAAATCGTATTATCTCAGATTATATCGAGGATTAATCGGGGGGACAGATATAGACGACCACGGTCATCGGATTGGTTGGTCAGTATATCGGCGTTCGGTATTAGAGACAAGGCTGGACCGAGGTAAATCCAAGATTGTGATACCCGTGGCAATAAATCAGCACCGATAAGAGTCGAGCATCGGACCCGAGATTTCCGCTCCCGACTGTATTGTTACTTTATAATGTGTCTCCATTCGATTTCTGTTATCTCGAGTCCCTCCTTCGCCCTCGCCCTCTTCACCCATTGAGCCAAAGACCTGCGGCTGTGCTCCCCGAATCCGCGAAGTGAACCCCTTCTTGCTGTCAATATCGTAGAAAATTTACGATTACTTTTGGGGACCCAGGCCCGTCGAAAAGCTCGGCGGATAAATTTATCGCTTGTTTTTCAACATTTTTGCCTCCAGCCTTTTCTACCATTGTCCTTAACTCCTTATACCCCGATGTGATAAAGGCCCGAATAAAATATGCATCGCGTCCGCGACGCCGCGTTAAGTTATATGCATAATTTAAGACCGAAGAACATACGTTATATCGCAAGACACGACACGTACCTATTCTATTCTCCCGCGGATTTTACTCCCCTTATAAAATTCTCCTCTTTCTTTTCGCCTCGGTAAGAATCAATTTTCACTTGCGCGTGTGAAATGTTTCGATTCGAGAACGATGTATGAATACTCGCTATATTGATGGAAAATTTTTCACAAATATTTACCAAACGGAATCGTAAAAGGTATTATATACAGTCTTGGGCGTGTGAATATACGAGGAAATTTTCACCTCGTCAAAAAATTAGAGCGAGAAAAAAAACTGATAACATTCAACGAATCGATTGGCTCGGTTACGTTGACATTTTGCTCTTTCATGACCGGTCAATGATCGACTCACGTTCAACGATATGTTTCCCGATTGAACACGGGTCCACGTAGGTATAGATATGTATGGGCATACGTCCCGACCGCGACGCGTGGTTTTGGCGCCCTGCGTCGAATTTGTGAAACTGAACCCGGACTCGATTTGCGGTAAATTGAGAGTTAAAAGCTTTTATTGTTAACTGGAATCGAACAGAAGTTCTGGTGGACGACTCGCGTACACGCGAGGACGTTGACAGTGACGAATAGCGAGCTCGCTGCGCCTCGCGCGGATTTTAGCCTCTGGTATTCAAAATCTGGAATTCACACATCAATATAGCAGAATGTTGAGGAAGTTTTGCGAACTCTGTGGCACGCGGGGCACTCCCTGTCCTACGAAAGCAACGTCTCGGATCGGAGTCCCTAACGAAGGCGTGGGGCGTCGTTAACGAGGCACGGTAGACCGCCACTTAAATAGTTGCACCTGAGCTTTTAATGAGCTTGCTCGTTGCCTGGAAGCGTTTCTTACCTTCCGTACCTGACGGACAAGTTTATTTCGCGCGTCAGGATGAACGGGTAAAATTCACACGATTTCATTTAAACTCGCTCGTCTTTGAATATTTCCAAGAGAAGTATTTCGCCGACGAGATAGAATAGATTTTGTAAATTATCGCGAAAATACAGAAATCCAGTCAAACTCCTCGAGCTTCTATGACGGACGGCAAAGATCCAGTTGCTAATTATAACTCGCTCTCTCACTCTCTCTCTCTCTCTCTCTCTCTCTCTCGAGGATGATTCACGGTTACAGTTACCAGTTACGGGTTACCGGTTAATGGCTACAGTTACACCTTACGTTACGTCGCGTTGGGTATAACATTATACGTTGTTTCAACCCCGCGTTTCGACCCGAACTAACGGAAACTGTCGGACGTAGGCTAGGCCGCAGTGCTCTCTTCCGTCTCCAATGTCGTTTTGCCTTACTATATAATTACCGGAGATGTATTACGTCTAACCACCACCTTAGAACTACCTGGAAAAGCGACACTCAACGAGCTCGGCTTCAACTGGCGTCGGATATCCGCCGGACGACAGCTCATTAAACACTTCTTATAAACGGGAGGAAACCTCTCTGAAACGGGTATATATATACATACCTATACACCCGTACCTGCTGGCGTCTTTTGTCACACATTAATTTATATGAGCCTTCAGATGCGAAACCCCGTCATACGTTTCTGTATATTTATATGGATACCGATGTACCTGTATATGGGGGTGAAAGAACGATCATCTTTCATTATCATCTAGACTTGAATGATCCTTATAGCATTAGGAATTGATCACATACGATTATTCGATTGGTTGAATTCCACTAAGGACAAGATACATTCGATGTGTATTTTACTCGTTCATGCCAGGGTGTTATTTGATAGCGAGTGACACCGTCGGACACCACCCGTGGTGGTATTTCTGTAGGGTGGTGACAGGTTCGTTCTTAGTTTTCATCACCGGGTTGATTTTACCGAGAGATTTTTCTCGCTTAGTCCGGAGTGGCAGTCGTTGTTGAGCCTGCCGTTTCCCATGAAAATAAAATAAAGCAAAACCAACCCCGCCAGCTTTTTCGCGTCTTCGTCTCGTCTCGTCTCGTCTCTTACTATATACCGACTCTATCCTGGACCGACGGGCATATCTTCTTAACTAAATAAATGAAGGCTGCTATCCTACGTGCCTGGCCTGAAAATCCTGGCTTAACCCTCGGTGACGAGATATTCTGCGGAATATACCGGGTGTTGTAGTCACTGACAATACTAAGCCCACTCTTCCCATGCGACTATACTATCCCGAGTCTTATCCCCGCGGGGCAAAGACCACCGACAATCTCAACCTGGCGTGGCTATATGTATATCCGCCTTTCCTCGCACATAAAGACAAAACACTTGGCACGTACTCGGACCTTGCTTAAGCACGTCATGTCTCTCATCTTCTCATCTTCTCGAATACGGGAGAATACGGGTTTTTCTTACGGTCAAGCACTTCATGCCTCATAAACTTTTCACGCCAGAGTTCCTCTCGCTGTTCTATATCTAGCCCCGTCACCGTTATCACTCTCATTGTCAGTCAAATACAGCCTTTTCTTGCAATATCATTTTTTTCTATCAGTTTTCCACAAAGATGAATAACCCCGGTCTATAATATATTCCGTATGAAATAGAGAAGAGGAGAAAACAATATGCGATGTCGTAGAAAGTTCAAACCTTGCGTGGAAAAAGTTCACCCGAACTTATCTACTTCCTCTTATATTTTGCCGCTATACTATTTACAAGAAAAGTCATGAAAATATGTCATATTCTAGCCTCGAAGAACTTCGAATTGTTGTACTTGTTTGCATTTTTTGTAGATAACTTTTTGGGTGACTTTGCGCAAGATATGGAGTGCGATTGGGTCTGTATGGATATACATATCGGGAGTAGAACGCGGGCGAGAAGCCAGGCAACGTAGACGACTAGATACAGCCTGTTCTCTCTTCGAGGTTTCAGGGGCTTTTTTTTCTTGTTTATTTATTTCCACATTTTTACCCGCCAGTAAAACTGCCTTGGCAAAAGCTTTCTCCTTAGGCCAATAGATTTCCCAAGTTCTGAAGGCGACACGCGTCGCTGAAAGTTGCTGAAAGTAGGTACCCACCTTCTGCAAACCGCAAGCCATTGCATTGGCGTTGCGGTAATTTACGATTCAACGTTAAAGTCCGAAATCCGCGCCCAACTGTTCTTCTTATATACAGTGCGATCCCTCCAACCCATAACGGAGCACATTACTTCCATGTACAATATAGGCACACGTATCCTCAGCTGCTCTACTTATACTTCAACACCTTTATTTTCATCTCTGAATATCACACGCTCTCCAGGTGTCAAGCAAGGCCGAATGATTCTATCCTTGAATACACAGTACCTAACATCCGCCGTTTAATGTTCGCACGTAAACCAACGCCATGAGGTAAATCCGCACCTTGACGTTTCGCGATAACATTGGAAATAGGCAGCCTCCCACAACTCATTGCCGTTAATTCTCTACTAGCTCAGCTTCATCCGCAGATTACGCGAAATTTGAGTCGCAACGGGAACAAGTTTGCAGATGCTGAAGGCCGATGTAAACGGTAACACGACTCGATTAGACTGTGGAACAATTCTTCGAGGCTCATATTCCGCATTCATTTCTCGAAATATACGTATATATGCTTTTTTAGTTTTTTTTACGAATAACGAGGCGAGTGATTAGCTAGCCCTGGCGAGAGGGATGGGGGTACGCGTGAGCGTGTTCGATTCAATTTCGTTGCTCGAATAAACAGGGGAGGTAGGTATAAACTTTTTGCGAAAGGTGAGGGCTGAGATCGTGTTACTCGAATTCCAGCCCTCGATGTTACGGATTCGAATCGTATTTGTTACGGCTTCGCATATCCGGAGAGGAGTTCAATTAGCACGTAGCCGAAAATCCGCGAAGAGTTATCTAGTTACATTACTGAAGCTATCAGCTAGCTCATGCAGAATCGAATAGCCTGTCAGAGTTTCGCAAACATCGAAAGATGTGATTCGTGAACGTGAAGAAATCTCTTTCGTATCGGACATATACAAAAAAAAAGTCTCGCGGCGAGAAAAGGAGTCGTTTCTTCGTCAAATTTTCGCTTCAATATTTCCCAGACACTCGATATTTAGGCTTTGATTAGTTTCTGTTGTCCCTCGCCCGGGGCGAGTGTATACCCAATGGTACAGGGATGAAACCCCGTGATTTCAGAAAAGCCGCCATCACATCACTCGAAAGAAGCACATTAAGAGATCTGTCGTAACCGAGAGAACTCTCAAGTCACAAAGTCAAAGAAAATGTCGAACGATTTCCGAATGTCAAAGTCCAACAATGACAAACGACGTATTTCATTAAAGAAAATGAGAAAATCGTGTCCCCTGACTAAAACCGAGTGGTAAACGTATATCAGACCGAAAATAATTGTCTTTCTTATTTTTGTGGGTAATTTTTTGAAAAATTTATCATTGCTACAGATGATGTAAGAAATTTTCCCCTTCGTTATAACAATATATATATAACATATATATAAGTATCGAGAATCTAGTAGCGATGATATATTTTCAGGGCTTGTTTGCACCCCTTACTATGTATAGAGAGGGGGCTGTAATCGAAATATAGAGCTAGAAGGGAGAAAATCGAAGGAATACTCTCGCCTATCTCTGGCTAGATATCAGCTCCTCGCGTTCCTTTTCACAGGATGTTTTACGGTGTATAGCGTGTTAGGATAACACTCTACTTTTCTCGTATCCTACAGGCATTTCAGTTCGTGTATCACACACATATCTACGGATATATTTCTCCTCCGCACACGTGCATATATATATATATACCGTACCATATCTTCTGTAATATATGTAACACGTTCGTGTCCGTTCTGCACATATCGTCTGTATACCGAGAAGAAATTCGCTACGTAAACTGTGATATATATATATATGCAGTGGATAAACAGCATCGGACGTAGACGAAGAGTAAACGCGATGCGAAAGAAAACGTATGGACAAAATTTTTTGAAAAAGAAGGAATCAAAAATTGAAAAATGTTTTATTCTGAATCGTTCCTTTTTTTTTTTTCTTTTGTTTTTTCAGTAACAGTAAGATCTACAAGGGGTATAAATTTGCTATTGTGGTTTTATTGTTATCCCCAAAGTCACCCTTTATACCCACGTAACACGAAACGGATTTAAATTTGAGTTACGACGCAAAGGGTGCTGGATATTGGCAGTGAGGAGACCGGGAAAGGTTAATGTTGGTACAGGGTCGCTCAGACGAGCATTGGAAAGAAGTGGTTTTCTCTACACCTCGATTTACTATTGTTTTTTATATCCCTTATACCGGTCAACCATTACCTAACTCCCTGACTCCCTCACTCGCGATCGTCGCTATTCGGTATTCTTTGATCGGGTCGATTCATAGCCGCAGAAAATCTTTCTTAACCTTTGCGAAAGAGAGAAATCTTCGATTTTGATAAGGACAGAATTTCCTCTGGTATATTCACGCCGCGAATCTTATTTGCTAATACGAATACAAAATGCAGTAGCTGGTTTTATGGGCTTGGTATTTACCAAAGCTATCGTTTAAGAATCGGGGAGGTTTTATGCATTCAGGAAATTGCGAGACGTTCGCGAAGGCCTTTGGTCGCGAAGCGGATTTTTCCACCCGGGCCAATGCCGGTTTCTCTTTTCATGATTTTTCGCCGAATATACAATCGCGACTAAACCTTTGCGAGGCCCTTCGAAAGGGTGTAAAAAGGATATAAGGGTCAGCCAGCAGCAGAATTGAGAACCAAATAAAAAGGGTGAAGTTTACCCCGTAAGCTCGATCGATTGTCGACTAGCGCGACTAAACTTCGTTTTTTCTTTTTTTACTTATTTTTTACAATTTTTGATGACCGACGTCCGATGAGAAATCCGATCTCTCTCTCTCTCCCTCTTTCTTTCTCTTTAGACAGTCGTTGTTTTTCCATCGTATTACTTGAAACCCGAAATATTCGGAGGCGGAAATCCCTCGAATATAAGAATCCGAGCGATATTCACGACGGTAATAACAGAATCCGGAGTTTTTAGGGTGCCAATCCATCACAATCAGAATCCTTCAATTCTCCGGGGAGAGAAAAGAAAAAACGTAGTAGAAAATCAACCGCGAGGTTATATACCAGACACGAAATTGCCGGCCAATCTCCAACCGATTTTCGATACAGGGTCGATATTCATGCTATAGTTTAAGAATCATCGTCGTTTCGGTCTTCCGATTCGATCGCGGACAAGCAGAAGCAACGAATCTTGAAAATGAATGTATTTTCTTCTTCTCAAACGCTAAGAGCTACACCTGCTTCTAAATTATCTTGTATATACCTCTCGGTGTGGGTACCTAGGTAGAGGGCTTATACGCGTACATACATACAGAGATGAAAACCTTGGAATTCCTAGCGGCTTGTGTCAAGAGTACAAAAGAACAAAGCAAACCTGAGTGACGAATGATGTAATTTATGTAGAGCGTGAAGCGAAGTGAGGCGAGGTGTTGCGCAAATGGAGATTGGTGAAATGTACACGTAGGTACATACATACGTATACCTATTCCGGTGTACGGTGTACCGTATGTACATACATACGTAGCTATACTGCAGGGTTGAAATGGGCTTGGGAGAAAGACGCGCGATAGACGATTCCAATTTTATTATACCTACCCCTTTCGCGGAAAGTGAATTTTCAAATTTTAATCAAACACGAATGAATCCGCGAGACTGAGGTTGAAGAAAAATAAGAGTAACAATTTTTTTTCTTTTTCTTTCACTACGCGAAAGATCGTGGTCGCGGTTTATTTGAGTTGGAATAAAAGATCCTTTCGAAGAATCGTATCGTGTGGCAATGCGGTGGGTTGGGTTCAGACTAGTCAATTTCAACGATGTCCTTCGCTAAGCCTCGGTCCTTGGGGAACCTTTGAAAAATCCTGGAAAACTCGCGGGAGGATAAAGAAAATAGTAAATCTGGGAAGAACAATAATTTCCAACGGTAAATAAACAATGTCAGGATAGCCCGCCGGGGAGCCATTCCCAGCCTAAATTGTTAAGGCGGTTTCGAGAAGGCTACAGCCACCAGAACCTGCGCGGTGGTCTCGGCCTTCAAGCGTATACGACTTCATTCCGTTTAATCTTCCAACGCTAATATATTCTTTCGGCCAAGAAGTTGCGGCCGCAGAATAAAAATAGAAAGAGAAGGAAAAACTGTATGAAAAACGATCCCAAAAATTATTCACTTGATCTCTCGCCTGGAGATAAGCGAGTATGGGAATTTATAGTAGATTGTGTATTTGCGAGATAAAGAAAGTCCAGAACTCGGGTTGTAGAGACCCTCCGCGGATTGGTATTAAAGGGAAGAACTTTACGCATAATCAATATGAAAGAAAGGGGACATCGGTAAAAAAAAAAGGAGCCCCGATTTTAAGCCGATTCATAAATTGGGATTCGGGAAATTGGCGATTGTCAAGCGGTTGAAGTGGTGCTAAAAACGAAAATTTAATAACTTTTCTACATTCAGACTGCCATTGTTTTATTTAGGGTTTATCGCCGTCCATCCCCTGAATGTAATCGTTCTCAACCCCCTATAATTCGATGAATTCGATTCGCGATCTTGCCATCACATCGCAATATAGAGAGCGAGAGAGAGAGAGAGAGAAGCTCGCTCAGGGCCCTTGAAAAGGATTTCCTCACCCTAATTGACTGTTTTAAGATTCATCTTGAACGTTGGAAGACGGTTTGCTGCTTCATTAACAATTACTAATTGACAATTACCGAGGAGACTCTGTTTAATCACGTAATTATAGCTGCGTATCATGGTGCACGGGGTACTCGGGGCAATTAAACTCGGCTTTCGAAGTTTTTGAGCTCATTTTGTTGTTTAAACAATTCTAAACTCCTTCTCTTTGGGGAAAGAAAAAATGAGAACATGTGAGATATCTGCCGGGGTATAGTAAGGAAGTCCACTTTAATGCGATGTCTAGCCTTGCGGTTAGTGCTTTACACTTTGGCCCACAACCTTATACTTCCTTTCCTTTCCTTTCCCTTACCTTACCTTCCTTTCTTCTCCTTTCCTTTCTTTTCTTTCCTACTCTTAAGCGTCGCTCGGTAAATCCTTACCTGGGGGCGGATATAACTTTAAATATGAATGGCTCTTAAGTGGAAATAAAAGGCATAGAGTAGATATATATGTACGCGTGTACAGCTATACATAGATGTATATACGTATAGAATAAGCGACAAGTAAGAAGGCAAGGAGAAAAGGCGGAAAGGGTGAAAAGCGTAGAGTGTAAAATAAAAGCTCGAACGTTATATCATTCAGCGGTGTTACACTTTTGTTGAGATCACAATTTGCATTTGAAAGAAACCAACCAACCACCGATTTATGATTTTTTACAGTAAAATAAATCCGGATACCTACCTGCGTCGAATTTCTAACCTAACGCGGTATATGTCAGTATAGAGTTCGAGCATGGAAGGATCGACGGTTGCTTGGAAAGTTCGACATAAGCTGACGGATCTCACGAAATTAAATGACTAGAATTTTCGGTGAGAATGATTGAAAGTTTGCTTTTCATTTTTTACTCGCGTTACGTGTGTATACTTGTATGATTTGTACGATTTGCGCGGGGGAGAATTGAGAACATCATCCAGGTTGCGGGATGTGAAAACGTTACAGATTTCTATTGGGTTATTCTGCGCCAAGTCCTTGGCATACTTCATTTGCGGCGTTATATCTGCAGCGGGCTAGGCGTAAGCTGGCGCCGCGATATAGAAAGTAGAAAAAAAAAAAAAAGGAAAAAATCTCGGCACGTAGGTACGTATAGAAAAGCGTATAGATAGGGATAAAAGCTTAATCCGAAAATAGAAAAATCCCACGAGATTAAGAAAAGCATGAGATACGTTCTCCACGCTCGGACTATGTAAGCTCTAAGAGCTTTTATCCTCGCTGGATTTCGATGCTCCTATCTTTCCCCTATGTTTCCATTTCCACCCTAGCTTCTCGCTCGCATTCTGACTACGCTACGCGCGTGTAACAAGCCTGCCGGACTTACCGCTGGGGTCAAAGGCCGGCGAAGAGAATAAAGCGTCACCTCGAAGGCAGGGCAAAGCAGATTAGGTCCATTTCTCGGTCTCATTTCATCCCTTCCTTAATTCAAAGTCTCTTCTAAAACCTGTTGACAACGTTCTCGCATGTGTGTACACGGATAGGTCCGAGAGTTTAATTGAAATACAGAAACAGAAGTGCAACACCTCGATTATAACGGGCCGTTAAACCCAGCACCTCCCGTTGTCCCGGGGAATAAGGAAAGGTCCTAGTGCGTGCCCGTACGTCCGTTCTTCCGCATACAGGAACCGTCACTTTGATATATTATTAATTAAGACCCGCATAAATGCTGAAAGCCGGAAATTCCGGGGAAATATGAAGCCTCCGCTCGCCTGAAGCTAGACTAGTATACCTGGCTCGCCTTACTCCCTGTATTATACCTCTCAGTATCCTCTATACTACTGGGAACATGTTCGCTCTAACTATAAAGATCTTTTTACTCCTGTGGCTGCAGATGCGCTCATCCACACGGTATTCTACGTCAGTTCAGTACGTGCAATAATCACTGCAGTATTCACTCTTCGATTGTATGTACCTATTCTACTTTTATCTTACATTAGTTCGCTGTTACCGTAGTAGAGCTAATAACGAGTGTAAACTGGAAATCATTGTCTCATTTCTATATCTATGATCATATATATAAGCCGAATTCTAGTCTATTTCTCAACTCATACTCCATCCTCGTAAGTCGTATTCGTATTCGTATTGAATTTGATTTTCAGTAACTCCGATTTCTCGACGTAGATAACTCCGCTACTGTATCTCTCTGCTCGTATCGTGATCCCCGAGCTTGTGCTGCACGGTTGGAATTGCAGTACTGTTCTGTTCGTGCGATATACGTAGACCGTGTTAGATATCTGCCGGGAGTAGGTATTCCGTCGTACTTTCATGCCACACTGGCGCCGTAACGTGTTTTAGAATTAAGTAGTAATTAGTCGGTTAGTTCCGGGGCCGGCTGTCTGACTTTGCTTTTGCAATTTCGCTACCAGTTTCGGTAGGTTTCTCGCCGGTAGAGCTCGGAAGCGTACGTGAACTGGATAGACTCATTTCAGAGAATTGGTTTCAACGGAGTTACACCAGACCAGCTGCAGGGTTTCAAGCCGGCAAACGTTGCTTTCGAATCTACAGACGGAATGACGACGGTCGACTCTTTGTCAACGTTATTATATACCTACCTGTATGCAATGTCATACTCTGTATGAGGTCGAAGCCGAGGTGAATAAGCAGTCTGATAACTATACGCTGGGAAAAACGTATAATAAACGACGAGGAAGAGGAACCGTCGACTAGTAAGACAAAGCTAATGAAAGAATAGGTCATCTCGTCGACTAAGACGTCCCCTAGGAACGAGAAATTCCTGTCATTCGTTCTCTGCCTTTACCCGGCTATGGCCATTGAGCCTGAGGCTATCTCTCGGCATTATTCTACTTCGTATTTTACCTGCTCCTCCCGACGTCTTTAGATCTCAGAACACGGAGCACTTAATTTTCCATTAACTCGTAATAACTTCGTATACCTACCGTAGTTTAACCATGGATTCAAATCTGGTAGTAAAATGATGATGTATAAATGTCTAAATGCCGACAGTAAAACAAATCGAATTATACTCAGTCCGATATCATTTTTTAAACTTGTGACGAATATCATGTCTCTGCATGTAACGAGTTAAGGGAAAACCTATCGCAGGATGAATGAAAAATAGTTTCATCTTCGAGGATCTTATTGGACATATCGTTTCTTCAATGTTCGGGGTAAGGTTAGTTCGTGGTATATGAAGGTAGGAAGTGACGTAGTGGTTCCACCGTTCGTTTTGTCTTTCCCATTATACCGCGACATTGCACGACGTTCGTCTTTTGTTTCTTTCCTGTCTACTTGACGAACGGTGGTTTCCGTTCTTCCGTTTCTCTTTTCTCCGTTCTGTTTTTTTCTCTCTTATGTCGTTCACAGTCACGTACTGTGTACATGCACCACCCTTTTTTATCTTTATTTCCACCTTTTTCTAGTCGCGTTTTTACCGTGTTTCCTGTTTTTTTTTTGTTTTTTGTTCTTTTTTTTTCACTCCTATTTCTCTCGTTTCTTCTATTTCTCCTATCCAACTCGCCGCTGCTCCCTCAGCCTCACCCTCGCCCTTATAACTCTTCCCTCTTTTCTCTTCCCTCTGGCTTAACTCCTCCGCCACAGACCCAGCCAACTCCAACGCTAAGCTTAGCTACTTACGGAAGTTAAAATGCGACGCGTTTTCCGGAACGTATAACCCGCGTTTTTACCGCTATTGCTACTGCTACTGCTGCTGCTGCTGCCACTGCCACTGCCACTGCCACTGCCTGCAGCATTCTATACTTCACTCTTTATCCCCTTTACTAAATAGTACAAACGAGTAGCGGGTGCAGCGTTATTTATTGGATAATTTCAGATTTTATTCACATAATCTCTTTTCATTGAATTAAGATTAATTTATACGATTATGGCACAGAGTCAGAAAAACTCGATTACTTTTTATTGAAAATTGAATTATAATTGGGGAAATTTTACTATATATAGTCTAATCTAGGTTAATGCGAAGATAGGAGATTCAAATTGGGTGGAAATAATCATTATACGACGTATATAGCCTGTATATGTGGGCGTATAGTAAATAGATACGTGGCTTGCGACGAGGAAGTGCTATGAAAGAGTGCAAATATAGGGGAATCCCGTGTCAAAGTTCCTTTGATCAATATCCCCGATAGGGGTAGACACTTTGTATCAGCTGAAAGCTCATTATCATCAGAAACTGGCAATCTAACCCCACCGCGATCGGATCATCCATGTTTGAATATCTCTAATTGTGTATAATTCCGTCTTTAAATGTACTGGCAAAACTTTAGTCCCAAACTGCGCCCACCCTTGTATATTAGAATTCGCAGTACACAGAGAGTCGTAATTAACCAAGTCTAGCTCGAATCTACCCCACATATGTACCCACATACATCGTATCTTTGAGTTTCCGCGATAATTAACCAACTGAAACCCTGTACGCAACCAACACCGAGAGGAGTAGATTTCCATCGAAACACGCTTCGATGATGATCAATTTTTATTCACAAATCTTACTCACTAGACCCTCACCTCTTTATTCTAGTCGCCATTTACATATCTCTAATTGCAAGCCTCTAAACTTACCCCCTAAATCATCCACGTTTGAAGCCATGCACACTTAGGTACCCGCCTAAGGGAGAACGACGTGTCCGCCAGCATACCTGGTGCTATGCCTACCCTCGCCTTATCAAACGTGTGGGTAGGCATAACGTGGGGGAATCTACGCACGTACGTATACGTATACCTTACCTGGCATGTGTATTTATTCAGGGTAGATATAGTTACATGAGTGTAGATAGAGAGACTCCCTGCGTGATGCTGGGTTCGTATACCTATACTGCACTAACCCTTCGCTAGAAACTTTCGGCATTATCCCGACAAGGGATGTTGCGACGAAAGTGTTCACGGGTCGACGAGCTCCGTTGTATAACTAAGAGCGAGGAGTGAGACCAGCCATCGTTGCTTTTCGAGGTTTTGTTCCGATGCCCGCGAGAGTGCCTTATCTTTATCATTACGCTTCTGTCTTCGCGATACGTGGGAGCTGTTCATGATTTTACCGATACACCAGGTCGAAATTAGAATTAATGGAAAAGTTAAGGAATTAAGAGCGAGAATAAAGATTTGAAAATAAAATTCTGTGACTGTCCGGGTAACGCAGGATCGGGCAAAGTTTGTCATTCGTAAATCGTCGCGTGGTTATAAAAGAACCGGAGAGTAAGGAAGAAGCTTGCGAGCTTTCAGCAACCCCGCCGCCACGCCGTCTCGTATATAGCCGGATATATCACCTGACCACGAGACATTCCGTTTGCATTGTATCTCAGAGTTAAGCTCGAATCAGTGTTTAGTGCTTTTAAATCAAGTGCTTTTTCGCCATTTTCCAACTCCCATTTCTGAAGCTTTATTTTCATTCTCTTTCTTCTCCTCGCCGATCTTCTCTACGTATACGAATAGGTCTCTTATTTGTACTGATTATTCTTTATTTTCTTGCCGAAGCCTTTTCGTCTGTTCGACCCTACCTCCTCGCTACGTTTTTATTTTTCATTTATTTTTTTATTTTTTATTTTTTTTTAGCGGTAAAGGGAGGAACTTTTCAATTTCATTAACTGCGAAGGAAAATAAAGGGAAGAGAGAAGGACTCTTCCATCGTCGTCTCGTACCTTTGCGGAAAAGTTCTTTTTTTTTCTTTAAGATCGGGCACTGTTTCGCTTTCATCTCGCAAGATTAGTATAAAGAAGCGGAAGATGGAAAAACTGGGAAAGATAAGTTTTGGGAATCGCAGAACTGTTAGCAAACGTTGCAGAGAATTAGAAATTCTAATTAGTATATTTGACGCACATTTAACTATAACTATTACACAGTACCTACGGCAAGAAAGATTCAAAGAAACTTTAGCGAATTAAACTCGATGCGAATTAGATAAATGAAATTAGCAACGATGGATTGGATCATTCGCATTAATGCCGCAGGCATCTTGCAGGCTAGTCAATTCCACTTTACAGCGAGATTCTATTCACTTTGGAAAGCTCTCTAAGATTTAATACCTTAAGTGTGTCGCTTCGTCAATTTGTGATCTTTGAACGTGGATATCTATTCCGATAAATTTATTACACACTTAAGGTAGGTACGTGCGTAGGTATAGGTACGCTAGAATTTCATTGTCAGTGAAGTACATAAATCGAATTATCCTGCAAGATGGTATTACCTACTTTTCCTAATACATAAAACTCCTCACTCTTTCCGGTACAAATTTTTCTCTCTTCTACTACGACACCAGATTAGCATACATAGGACTACCCTACCAATTTCCATTATCTTTGTTGAGGTTTTCCTCCTCGGAGGGGCGAAACGGGAGAGTAAAAGATAAAAAAAAAAAAATTAAATTACTCTGCAGTCGAATCGCTCGTCATGGAATAATTGATTTTTTTTTTGTGTGAAAAAACTAGCGCAAAATTATACCTTGATTTATTTCTAATTTATTTATTTCCGTATTCCGATCGACTGAACAAATTTCGGGATTTTACATTGCTTAGGGTATGTATGCTCATATCTCGGAGAAATTTAACGAATTCAATTGTCAACCTCGCACTTCTAAAAATCAGATGCCAGGAGGTTGAATAGAGAACGAAAAAATATACTTGGTAGAGGGTAGCTAATCTCCTTCGTCCGTCTTAAAGAACAACGGGCAGGGTAACTATATTCCACTTCTTAGGGTCTCAATTGAATCGGATCTTTCTTCTTTGACATTTTCAATCCCCGAAAAAGAATAAGAAAAAAACGACACCTTTGACAAAGGAAACCTCGCCTCAAATTAACCGCCTCATTCTCAGCCATCGTTTGACACTCGTTGCTGACTCGGAAAACAAGTTTTTTTTATCACTAAATTGATCAATTATACGGGCAATCTTATACAAACCACAAAAGCCTCGTAACCGCGGGGTTTCTTGCGCCGCCCTGATTACCTCGAAATTCTAATCGTCGATGCTGGGAAAACGGGATAAATATATAACTTCGCGATTTTGTTCCGAAAATTTTTCTTGATTTTTTTTTTTTTTACACTTTCTTACCGAACTGCCGTCTCAGCTTTTTTATTACGGCTTCGGTTTTAGGCCATCATCTTTCAAGGGTTAGATTTTTATGCCGGTCCCTTCACCGCTGCGTAACAGGGATTTTCTTCCCCCCTCGAGGTGACCATCATCTCGAAAGGGTTGGAAGTTTAAAAGTATACCGACTTGTTTCAGGTTAAGTTGGGTCATATTACATATTACAGGGACACGTGCTCGCGTTGCGAAAATTCAATCGTTATCCAAAGTCAGGGATGAGGATAAAAATTACTCAATATTCATTTTACAAAGACACTTTGTGAATTGCGAGTTCTACTCAATTTGGTAAAAATACGAAACTTTCATCGTTCGTCGAGCGGGTCAAGATGCTTTTCAATAAGTTTAAATCCTGACAGGTCGTCATACCTATCTACTTAGTTTGGGCCGGAGAGAAAAATCTTTTCACTTTTCGTGGGGCACGATTTTCGGAGTGCGCGCGGGGATCCTTCTTTACTTTATTTCTTTCTTTTTCTTTCTCATTCTCCTCGGGCTGAGTAATTTCTCACTATAGGTACCTAAAACGACAAGGGACGAGTTATATATAATTCTGGCTACATCTTATCAAAAAGAGGGAAATCATCGTGATGGTTTTTTTTTTTACCAGAAAAATGATAATTGCAGCTAAACATTGTCTCAAAGTTTCTCATTAAACTGCAAGTTCTCGAATTAACAAGACAAGGATTCCGGAGGAAAATGTAATTGAAATTAAACATTAATTCGTTCGTTCTTGAAATTCAAAAACAAAAAAATAAAAAGAAGGAAAGAACTTTGAAAAATTGTTAACTTTACCTAAATATGAAATAAATGAAGCAATTTTTATATCGAAGGGAAAATCTCTCCAGCCTATTTCGTCTTTTAGGGTTAGGTACTTTCGTTTGTTCTTTTTTCTCCATTCTCTTCATTTTCTTCTGAATTTTTTTTTTTTTTTTCTCTAACTTTTTTCTTCTTCTTCTTCCGTTCTCGTAAAAGCTGAGAAATTAAGACGGGTTAGAATTCTCGAGCGGTTTAAGGTAGGAGAAAAAATTAATATTTCAAACAGCTATAGCAGGCTAGATAAGACAAGAAATTTAAATTTTCACAACGGCCCCGTCGAGTCGCTGTTGTTATAGCCGGGCAAGTTTTTATCCGCGAGAAAATATTCTTGATGAAATTAAAAGTTGTAACCTCTGAATTATATCGAACAGGTACACACCTCCACCGGTCCGCGCCGCTCGTATATAATCTAGCGCTTATAGTGGTGGCTGGTAAAGCAACGACCACACGCATTTGTATTCTGCCTGCGGTCACCCGTTTAATTGTCCGTTTTGTGGTCAGGGAAGCTTGGAACCGTTCAATTTTAAGACCATCGGATACCCCCATACATTTAACTTCCGGAACCTGAAACTAAATCGAACCGATGATCATCGATTAGATACAACGAACGAAGGCTGACCACAGCACAGGCTGCATAGTGATCGGGATTAACTTCGAGGGGACCAAGAAGAAGAAGATTCGAAACATTTTTTATTCCATGCATAAGTGAGGACATTTCTTTTCATTTTTTTATCTTTTTTCATTTTTTCAACCCTTCGGCTTCGGGGTGATACTCCCCTATAATCAATACACACAACACACCCACCACGTTTATACGGATTGAAGTATAGGGCTTGGGTAGAGAAGAGGTTGGAGACGGAGGAAAAGAGGGAAAAAAAGGGAAGAGTCTACACAAAGCCTCTGAGGTTTTATCAATCGCGGTGGTCGTAGCTGTTTGCTGTTTACTGTTTGCTCTTTGTTCGACATGGAATGAAAGATGCAATGGGGCAAATGTTTCTTTTTCCTGAAATCGAGTGCTGAGCTCAGAAACACGGAGTAAGGGCTGTTCAAAAGCGGCCGAAAGAGCACTTGAGGAGTGTATAAAATATTCGTGCGGATTCAACCCCCCGCTCGAGACTTACATTTTCAAAGTATTGTGTATATAGCCGCTGCAGTTGGTACTCGAAGAAAACGATTATTGTGGCTTTAGAATTGACCTCGCCTTTATTCTTCTTCTATTTTTGGCAAAATTTCATCCTCAACGGTACGTAATATCTATCTCTCTCTCTCATTGCAGACTCGTCGAAGATTTGAGCCTATAATTTTACTCTTTTTTTTATTCTGTCTGGCAAATATTTGTCTCAATTTATTTAACAGCCTGCAGCCTCGAATATGCGGGTGAAAAAAGAAAACACCCCTCTATACTTCTCCACGAGACATTATACTGCCGTGGAAAAAACAATGCCCACACTTTCCCGTCTGAATTATTCAATCCCGCATTAACTGGCGAGGATGAAGAGTCTCTTCTTTTCTCTATCTTATATTCTATCAAGTTTCTCGCCCCGTGTACCTAGCTATTTCATTCGTTACTGGTCATCCTAGTTTGACTAAAATGAGAAAATATTTCGCGATAACATGTTTGAAAATATACACAGATAATGGGGAAGCGGAATATATGTGTGGTCGGGCGATCGAGGGTCATAATGATTCCTGAATTAATATAATGACCAGAGGAAATGTGATTAGTATCGTTTCACCCCGTGGAAATTGGATTATAAAAATCTACGCCACGGGGAGTCCGGGAAGGGTCTGAAGCGGGAAAAAAAATTGCCCGAGTCTGATAGGAAAATAATAAAATTGGAGAGAAAAAAAGGATTGTGAAAGTTGATATTGTGATTCCCGCTGACATCTCGGTCCCGAGGCTATACGAGAAACTGGCGTATGTATATTCGAGGAAAATGATGTAACGGGCATCGGAAAAAGATCAGAATACATACACTTTTCGGGGGGAATGAGGGAATAAAAAGACTGCAGTTCGCGGATTGCATGAATTGTCTCTGTTTCAACTTATCCATTGCATTATTCAGGGCGAAATTGATGCCTCCGGGTTTAGCCGGGCGTTCCGAACTCCGGGAAGTGTAAAACGCGCTCTGGTATAAGGGTAGCTATTCCGTTGCACCAAAAGTCGGATATTCGCGATCTAAACCGCGACCCGGAAATGTCCGCTGAATTTTTCAAACGAAAAGAATTCTTCTCAGCCTCGAGTGGATTTCCAACTTTCTCTCACCACTCGGCCAAAGCCTTCTACTTTAAAACCTCCTAATGGTTACCCTCGGCTAACACTTTGACTTTAGTGTCTTTAAATTGGATTATATCGATCTTACACCAGGACTGGACTACTCCAGAACTTTGGGAAAAGATTGGTCGAACGATTTGAAGAAATATCTGCACTGCAGAATAGATCGACTTCCCTCATGCATATAGAAAATGTATTAGGGGTGTGCGAATAATTCGAATTTACGAATTATCAGGTAATTATTATTAGATAATTTTAGTTGAGGTTTAGGCAATTTGAAATCATCGAAAATTGACAAATAATTCAAAAATCTGGATTCGTGTTGGAGTTTAATTGAACGGACCTCGTATTTATTCACATGATTCGAAGGTAAAGCAACGCGTTAGACATACAGTTCTGTACTCAGTTATATTGCCAGGAACTAGCAACTAGGGTTCGCGTGTTGATTGGCAAACATGGTTATTCCCAGGCTTCGCACGAGCGTGCTTTGCTATGAACTCGAAAACTCACTCTTAAGACCTACTTATCCCGAAGTTAGACCGAAGTTCGTTAATTAAATGATATTTGTTAAGCATGTACGAGGGAGTTTTGCTGGAATTTTGAAATGAAAATTAAGATCGCGTAACGATTCGGAGCGCCATCAAAACCCTGGCCTTCTTATACCCTAAGCTTATTAGAAAGTCAAATGGAAACCGGTCGATTTATTATCGAGTAATTATTAAACGATAAAATAAATCTTGGATGAGGAAAATTTGATCGAGTATTTTTACGGAGGAAGACAAATACTTGGGGAGAAAATCCTCAATGCGACGAGATAAGATGTGGAAAAGAAAAACGGGAGACGTACGTCGCAATTTTTTATCAGTTTCTTTCCTCTGCTTTTCATCTTCGGTTTTCTTTTTCCACCTTAAACAAAATTGCCGTTGAATTTGAATATTTCGTATCTTCGAAAGGGCATACGATCGAGTGTTTATTCTTTCGGGATGATATAAACTCTCAGAGTTCGTTCGAGTCTTGAGATTTATCGGGTGTTTAGATTCGAGGTGACGAATCGTCGATTGATTGATTGATTTCGCGGGGTAAATCTCCCTAATTTCTAACGCTATTAATAATCATCGCGCAATAATTTCCGGCTATTTATAGATTTCCTTTAACCAGACACGAATAACTTGGGGCAATGACTTAATTCAAGTTATAGAGAGAAACTACGGGTGTTTCCTTCATCTGGAACGAAATATCTTTCAATAAACGATATAATAAAGAGCCGGATGCCCTAATAGGCATTAAAAAACGTTCCTTTATTATACTTATAAACCCGAGGTAACGAAATTCTTGAAATAACGATGCCCGGACACGATATATAATAATGGAAACTAGTGATTTAAAATGGGATTTGGCTCTGAAACCACCCCCCGAAATCGACTGAGTAAAACTGAGTGCGTGAGGCGGTATCATAAATTACAACGATAATCGGTAGAGACACGCCAAGGATAGAAATTTTTTACTTCCAAGGGTAACCCGCCGCCCTCCATCATCCCTCTGTTCTTGCGTCCGTGTAAGGTTGGCTGCTTGCTGCCAGGAGCTTTTAGGCAGCGTCCAGTTAAAACGAGGTAAAATTTGACAAAAACAAGATTCTGTACACAGTAGCCTGTAGCTATCTTACAACCACGCGCCGGGACTGCCCATAATGCATGAATAATAGCCTGCAGCGTTAAACGGCGATGGGAGCGTATTTCAACGAATTGCAATCGAGGTATAACGGAAACGAGATTTATCAATCAAGGGATAATTATCGGCGATTCGATTCAGGCCCCTTTACCGATAATTAGCTTGTCGAAACGTTCGAATTTAAATCCCCAAATCGAGTGTATCATATACTTATACTAGCCGTATACCTATGTATGGGAATGATATACCTGCGCGTACCCAAAATCTGTTTAACAGTCGATCGATGAAAGTGATAATGCGGTGGCTAAATATTTTCGTAATTAGATTTCATCCATTTTCCATTTTTCATTTTTCATCTCTTCGGTGTAGAGAGTGATAAATTTTCGCAGGTGTTGGTTTTCGAAGGATGGTTGTTTGCCCCGTGTATGCCGTGTTTGTGAAATGGAATAATTGAGCCTTGGAAATCGTTTGGGATGATATGAAAATTTAATTTCTTACTACGCGGGTTCGACGACGATGTTAGGCTGCAGAAGGATCGAGGAACTGCGGGGATCTTATTTTCCTCGAGGAAAGGATCGTCCTCTCTAGATGCGTATAACGGAGTCTTAAATATTTGAAAAACGAAGTTGTACCATCCGCACGTTATTATATGGGCGGACTCCGCTTTCGAGGTTCTATCTGGATCCCGGAGACAACGAGGCAACATGGACCGACCGTAATATCAGAATTCGTGCCCGCGCCTCGCGGCCTCCTTGCATTTACATTCCACTGCCCCTCGAGTAAATAATAAGGATTCTAACTTATTCAAATGTTAATATCTCTCGCCTAAATCTACACACGTATGGCTTAGTCCTATTCCTTTTGTACTAGGCGGGGATGTATAGCAAATATCTGGGACTGGCTGCTGCCTCTCCATTCGCTTTAAACTCGCCATCAGTCATTCCCCTGCCGTTCTTTTACCAATGAGACTAACGTTGCCGCGGCATTATTGCCTTATCATTATTCAAGCCGAGTAGTTTTAGCGAGCCACAGAAAACCGCGGACTGAGACTCGACTCGGCTTGACTCAACCTCCACGTTTATACGAATTTCGATTTGAATACGATTGCTTGCCGAAGGAGTTGCGCCACGGCTTGGCTTGGCTCGACCTCGCCTCGTCGCCATTCGCGTTTTACGTGTAAGCCGATTTCTACGGGCAAATCCAAATCCGAAGCTAAAGTCCGCGATGTACATGTGTTGGTTTGCATGGATACAACGTGGACTCGAATGTGCGTAAATATACGTGATGAAGAAAAAAAATAATAAAACACGAAACAAGGGAGAGAAAAATAAAATAAAATAAATAATGCCTTGAACCCGCGCAGACATGTAAGCTAATAAAAATCCGTTAATCCTTTTGTTTAGGCTTTCCACTAGAGTACCAGATTTTATTACATATTTCCTCGCTCTTTTTTCTATCTCCATTTAATCCGCATTCGTTATACACGTCGTTCGTACATGATTTTCATAATATTAATGTTTTATATGAAAGAAAGAACACAATTTTCTCTTCAATTTTTTTTTGTTTTGATACTACAGGCTGTTTCACAGACAGATATTTCGCTGAATTGATGAAAATCGTCAAAGCTTCATCGATGGTTGGTAACAGCCGGTATAGGATTACTCAGTCGATCCCTCTACTGACAATTAGCCAAGCTGCTAAGCTAATCGTGGTTAACGCGATTTGTCACGCTCGCCGGAGAGCCCGCAGCCTAGTGAATTCGCGATAATCGATCTGTATCGATCGTGGTAGGGTGGCGAATTTCGGTCAAGCCAAACTGACCGTGGATTTTAAAACTCATACCGAGTGATATAATTCCGTTAACTTAACCCCACCCCCCCGATTAACTTCGTTTCTTAATAAGAAATATCGAGCCTCTACAGCAGCTCTAAGTTAGGTAGGTAAATCTCGAGATATCCTTAAGAAAGTTTTCTGAATAGGCCCCAGATTTATCCACCCCCGACCTAAACCCACCCTCCCACTTCGAACTTATAAAAATTCATTATATCTTTATTTATAGGTTCGAAAATTACTCAATCAAAACTTTTTCCACTCAATTCAGACCGCCGTCGTAGGTACCTACTTTCGCCGTTTCACCGCACCGTGCTACACCAGATAACCCGCCGACGTTCATTTCTCTCTCTATTCTCATACTTGTAATTAGAAACGAGTCTATACGGATATATATATATCCCGGGTGTGTCAGTTTTTTATTTCTAAATAACGCTAAATAAGGAAAAAGAGAAAGAGAGAGGAAAAAACGTATGCGATGCGTACCTATCATCCGTCATATGCATCCCCCAGTAATAAACATGCATTGTTCGCCTATACATTCCGCGTACAATATCTACCTACTCTTCAGCATCCAGTCTGGCATATATATTGCGCATAGTTTCATGTATACAAGTCCTACGCCGTTTGTACCCTGAAATACTATACGTGCATAATGCTATACAGTGTATACAGCGCGTCGTTGTGTGCGGCGAATTGTGTTCCGAGATATCAGATATTATTGTCCCCGGTCGAGTTCGATGACCCTTTACCTAGGTGCTGCCGCATTACTGTAGAGAATGTTCGCGACGTCCAAGAGCAGGACGAGAACGAGGAGGGAGGAAGTTAACGCCTCTGTAAATTACAATATTGTCAAACCCACTTCAGAGTTGAAGAATAGTTTACCGAAATTCCGGTGAGATATTCTTTCGTTTTTCTACAAAATAGAATTTTTTTTTTAACTAAATATGATGTAAAACGTATGAGAATCCGTAAACGTGATCGAAACGAATAGGTAGTGAAAGACCGAGGGGTTGGTAAAATGGTACGAAGAACTGGCGTATAAGGGATGCGCGGGCCTCGCCTCGCCTCACCTCACCCGCTCGTTTTTACGACAATTAATTTTCGTTTAGCTTAATTAAATTTCGCGAGTGCCTACTAGCTCTGCCTCGAGATCTCTTTCGGCTTCTATATCCCTACCTTCCGCGTCGAATTGATTTCGAGTTGGAATTGGGCGGATATTGTGATACATGGATCCCAACAGTACACGGTAATTTCTTGTAATTCGTTTAATCTTGAAGTATTCGCCGAATTTCACTCCCGAGGAAATAAAATACTAACCCCATACCCCTTGCCCACCTCTATATCAATCCTCCACCCCCCTAACTGTTAAACCCTTGCCCTCACCCTTTCCTCGGTACTCTCGGAGGTCCGCATCGTTTTACACACGTAAAAATGAGACTTAAGTATTTCGACATTTTACCCCAGCTGACTCTGGAAACCCCCTGTAATAAAATAACAAGGCTAACAGTATGCATTTCATTAGTGTAGGCATTTTTTTTTCTTTTTTCTTTCTTTTTCTCATTCAGTTTATTTATTCATCGTTGAACAACAAGAATTCAGTTCGTATATGATAAATTCGCGTGATGAAAAATATAGGAAGCTGAGGGTAATCTAGGCTCACTATACCGGGTTTTTTCGTTACGGAAAAATTTCTGCCTTGGGTCAAGATTAATCGCTGCACTTTCTCGAGACCCGTTCTCGCGAGCATCTTGAAACGGGAATATAAGATGATTTCTTCTTTTCTTTTTCTCTCTCTCTCCTTCCCCATTCTCTATTTTTCTCCTTGCCCGGCCTTCTTGTACGACCCCATTCTCGAGTGTCGCGGAATGCGAAATGCCTCCGTCTCATCCTGAAAAATAATAACAATAATAATAATAATGATAATAATAATATAATAATAATAACAATGATGATGATGAAAAGCGAGAATTTATTCGCTCGCGTATAGCGTAATGCATGCCTTCCCAAGTCTCGTGTAATGTACATATACCAGCTATGTCTAACGCGGCTATTATTCTTGGACAAGATACTGGTCGCTTTGCATCTATGATTTTTAAATATAGCGATCCCCCTCTCATCTCGTTCTCTTAATCAAGCGGAGCTTCTGAGCCGCGGGATAAGGAAAAAAGGATATAGAATAATAATAGAAGGTTGAAAGTTCGTTGATGAAATTTCAGGCTCGTGATGACGTAAAAATAATAATAAAAGTATCGCGGTTATAGCTTCTCTGTCGGTTGCAAGTGAAAAAAAAAAACAAAAATTGGATTAATTAAAATCTTTTTATGAAACCTAACAAACCCCCGTTACTGGATACCAAAGCTTTTCTTCTTCCTTCACGGATATACACGCTGTCAAATTCAAACTCAGCCGCGAGGAACATATACGGGGATTGCTAAACCGGCAATGAGATCAAAAGCTCGAAATTTGTACTTTGAGTAGATTTTAGCGATACAATCGTATCTTCACTTCGTTCACTTCATTTGATAATTATATTTCTTCTCTCCCGTTTTTGTGTCTTTTTTTTTTTTTTTTTTTCTTAATCTTCAAGGATCCCCTTTTTGTAATACAGCGTTAAATCGCATCCCGATGTAGATATTCGATTTCTTTTTTTTTTTTTGCCCAAAGGCCAAACACCTCACTATTATCATAGCTGAATTATTTTCACGAATTGTAGATATCCCAACGAGAGAATTATACTCTATCCTATATATAGCGGTATATAGTTTCGACTGATAACAAATACCACATGTATATTCATGTCTCTATCCAGTATAATTGCGGAGACGCAACAGCAGCAGTAACATCAGCAGAAACACCACCGCGCGATCACCTTCAAATTCACGGTGAAATTACGTTTGCAAACTCGTCTGTCGAAGTTTCAAGTTTCAGATTCAAATAGGAGTTAGATATATAGCTTTACGCGTTATAGTTTAAATATAGGTACGTTTATAACAAAAACGGGCATGAATTTTGTTGAACATTATTTTTACGAGGGTAGAAGTATTATTATTATTATTACTTTTTTTTTTTTTTTTTTTTGTTGCTCAAATATTCTTTCCCTTTGACTAATTAAAAAAATTACCTTACCAGCAATAATATCGTGTAGTCTGTTCGTCCGAATGTAGTTATACTCGTGGTAGAGCTTCAGGTAACAAGGTGTTTTTTTTTTTGTTTTTTTTTTGTTTTCATAGTTTACAAAACTTTTGTCATCGAGTTATACGTAACTGGTAAAGGGTTCGTGAGTTGTTTGAATGAAAGAAGAAAATAACAAAATAATATAAAAAAAAAAAGAGAAAGAAAGAAGGTAAAAAATTGAAACTTTTATCTTAGTAATCATCTTACTTTCCCACATAATCTAGGTAAATAAAGAGCATTTTATATTGTTTAACTTTGTTGGTTGTAAAGTTTTTTCTTTCTTTCTTATACGCTCGGAAAGTTTTAAGGGTTGAACGCGATCCTCTCGAGCGAAGGGAGAAATAATACGAGCTTTTAATTTTTATTATTACGAAACACTTCAAGTTTATTTATAACCTTTAAACGAGTTACTGCGCGATATTATTACTCAAAGTTTTTTTTTTTTTTTTTTTTTTGAAACTGCACGACCATCTTACCTATACCTGTATTCGGTTTATTTATTTTTTATTTTGTCTTTTATCGTTAATACCGTAATACCTGCACGTTTCAAGAGCTTATCTCCCATTTCTGGCTTATTCGAACGGAAATCTTTTACTTGTGAAAATTTATCGCGACATCCGAGAAATACCAAACGGTGTATATATAAGAATGAACTGCCCGAGATGCAGAGATTTCTGTATAAATTCATATCAAACGACTTTTAATGAATATTTTATACAGAAACGTTGAAAAATCTGTACATCAGTTTAAATATATATAATACGAGAGAAGAAATTTGTCACGTAACGAGACGGCAGAACGGGGGGAAATGAGAAACATTTTTTAACCCTCGGAGTCAATAACGTTTAAATACATTATTTTTATCCTCGTAAAAATCTCTCACAGGTTATACAGCTCCGCGATCATTCATACTTTTTCAGGATATCGATTTCCGAGGAATTAACAAATCGCCGAATACTTTTCCCAATTTGTTTGATTCCGGAATTGAACTCTGTAGCTATACATATAATTCAAAACACAGTATTACGAGGGATGAAAAGTGTCGTTGACTGAAATCTGGCTAAAAATCGTAAACTTTGGCAAAACTATTCTAATCTCTGAAGAAGGTATGTCGAGAAAATTAAAATGAAAGAATGAAAATCATTCGTCGTGCTCTTCGAGGTCCTATTTTCCCTGGATACAGTCGTAGAGTACAAGGGATCGTGCAGGGTTCGAGGCAGGTTTGAGATATCGATTGATACGTCCATCCAATCAAGAATAAATACACACATAGTCGATACACGTCGAGGTACGTAGTAATAGGCGCTCAAAGTACCAGCTAACAATAAGTGCCGTGTATGATACGAGTCCCTATATATATATATATATCTGACATTTTTTCCTCTGGGAATATCGGGGTTTCAATTTATACGGATATTTTTTTCCTCCTGCATGATACTTACACGATTTTTAATCCCGCCACAGTCTGACTGCATTGCCTATACATATTTAGAGAAAAAATTCTCTCATTTTGAAAAGTTTCTCATATATAGCGTCGCCTCGATCCAACGACGAGAAATCAAATGTCAAATTTCAGCTGATGAGGAATATCAAATATTTGAGGTAAAAAAAAATTTTTTTTTTTTTTTTTTTTACGGATAAATAATGATATCCCTTCGCGCCCCTTGAGGTTTCATTTTTTCATTATCAATTCTCGCGGTGGACTGGCCTTGCTACATATTGCGCTCACGGTTTCACCAAATTTCAATGTATCCGAAAATTATTTATGCTGATGATGCCAAGGGAGATGGAAAAAGGGGAGCATCGCGATGCCACAGAATTATTCATACAATTAATAGAAGCTCATAATTACGCGCAATTTACACGATTTAAATAATCGAACATTTTCATCGGACATTTCCTCTCTCTCTCTCTCTCTCTGCGGGTTGAGGTAATCCAGGTTTTAGTCGGGCGCAATTCAAAACGTTATTTACCATCCGTTCGAAATCCTCTTGATATAATTATGTGTCGTCCGCCATAAATCCGGGTGGCTATACCTTCCCTACCGTTCCTCTTCTCTAGAGATTTCTCGCTTTCTCTCAGTTCCACCTATAGCCCACCTACCTACCTACACAAACGTTGCAGCATCTATACCAGAGAATTCGTTTGTCGGTTGACTTCTCTTCGGGATCGAGAGAAGGAAGGAATTTCGAACCAGTTATATTCCACGTCTTTGGCCAAAAGTAAGTTCGATCTGAACGCAGATCGATTACGATTAACACTCGATCGGGTTTATCAACCGCGAAATTAGTTTTCTCCAATTGGCGTCACACGAATCGTTGTGTAGATTTTAGTACAGAGATTTCGAGAAGTTCGTTTCCACCGTTGGCTAGTCAAACTTTCGACACTCTCACCCCGATGCGATAATCGATTAGATCAAAGAATTTGAACTCTCCGTGATTTCGTTTCTTTCTTCTTTCCTATCAATCCTAAATCTTTGGAGAATAATTTTATGTCACAATGCGTGTCAGCGCGGAGTAGTTTGACTCGGTAAACGTTGAGTCTGTGGCAAAACCAGCAGACAATGCAAATCCACGTTTACTATGCTAATGCGAGTAGTGGAAACGGGACCCTTGAAAGGCGGTAGTTAAATCTCCCATCAAATATGCAGAATGTACTTTGACTCTGGAGCGTCGGAATCTAGAGCCTTAATTCAGCACGATTTTTCTTCGTCGATAAAATGTCTCCTCAACTCTGACCTGATCAATGAGAGAGCGCCGAGAGTTTTGGCACAGGTATATAATATAACCAGCCGTAGAAATTCCTGTATCAAATTTCGTTCGAATTTCTACACGTTAACCTCTTCTGGGAATGATTTTATACCACTAGAGTTTCGCGTGCTCTTGAGATACGAGACGAAAGTGGTCCGTATCTGAAGAGAGCGGGAAAGGAAGAAGAGCAGAAGGATGGGGTGGGATGGTGTGAGTAGCGACTAGAATTTCTAAGAGACAGTCGTGTCACGAGCTCTTCTCAATTCGAGCGAGATAGCGAGAGGGAGAGAAATTTGGAGAATAGCTAAAGCCCACATCAAGTGACGAGAGAGATAGCTGAGAGAAGATGCCAGGTGTGGGTATATGTATACGTGTAGCGTGCGTAGTACTTGGTCCGGAATCATCGAGTTCTATAACAGGGCCGCGTAATATCCTGTGAGATTTACGATTAGAATGTTACGGATCCAGTCCCGGCGCCAGCCGGAATCCTGAGGACTCTGACTTCTAGGGTTTGGTTTTCGAGTGGAAACAGCAAAGCTGTAGGTACATTGTTGGAGGATTAGGGATTTGCCCACATTGAGTCTATTAGAATACGCGGAGAGCCGATTCTCTTCCTACGCGATTTCTAATTCCCGCACGCGTTCGCACTGCGAAACATATGAAACATTATCGAATCGCGTAATCAGTCTCGAATTGTAGTTAGAGAGTCGAAATTTTGGCAAGTTAACTTTTCGGATATTGATTTTTCAATCCAACCTCCAGTATAACGAGTGGGGAATAGCTTGTTTGCTAGAAATATATTCGGTTCAATCATCGAAACTCGTGCCGTATTTATTGTCTCGATTTTATTGCCTTGTTTCTTTTTTATTCTTTTCGTCGCTATTTCAGCCCTTGTCATTTTTTCGAGGGAATTGGTCAGACACCTTGCGTCTTGTCGCCATGCGATAAAACGAAATACACTTAATGGAGAAAACGCGGGTGTCTGAAATACGAAGAAAAATCACCATTCAGGGCGTAAAATTTCCAAAGTTTTATTCAAAATTTAAACATTTCCTTCTCCTATTCCTTTGAAACCATGTAGGTATATTTTGAAGGTCTATCCGCCGTGGGAAAGCAATTTCTATCGTAAACCGGCGGTGGGAAAAGCCTTGGAAAAGCATTTCGCACGTAAGACCGCGTTCCGTAAGGTCCTGGAATCGCTCTGCGATACTATGGTTGTAATTTTCAAATTACTTCGCGAATCCGGAGGTTTCTTACCGGGTTATATACTTCGGCAGAGATTCGCAGTAAGTATCTTCAAGCAAACCAGTGCAATGCGACGTGACGCGGCACGAAACGATGTCGAGTTCTATTCTATGCCATGGTACAGCGAGATTGCGGCGCTGTAATTTCCCTTGGCGATTATTTAAAACAGGCACTTGACTCTTCGTATCAACTGCACGCATTTCGCGACAGCCTTTTTCCCTTGTTTCTCGTTTCCCGTTTTTTTGTCTTTTTTTCTTTTTCTTCTTTTTTTTTCGGGCGATATAGAAACAGAGACGAAGAATTATATCTCTTCGCTTAATTAACTGGCAGCTGAGAATCTAATCGGAATTCATATTTTCTTGAATAATCTTCGGCTCTCGTTTATCCACTGAAATCTTTACGAATTAAAGAATCCCTCTCGCAGGCCACTGCAGTCGAAACGTTGAACCCCCGTCCTCCCCGTTCACTTGTATAAGATTATCGACTGGAAGAATGCGCCAAATACGTCTCGGCGCGCAATTTTATTGGTTCGAGATATAAAGAGAAAATTGGATTGTCCCGTGGGTATCTCTATCCATTATGCAGGTATATGCATACACGATTCACATACACGTACCTACAGCAGCGCGGTGGAGGGTTAAGATCGAATCGCTTCGAACGGGATGTTGCATACATCAAGAGATACTCCTCATCCTCATTTATATTCACAGGGATCTCAGGGCATAATATACTTTTTATGGAGCCTTTGTAATTTACTGTTTTATACATCCCAATAACCTACGAACCAACAGCGTGCCTACTAAGTCACTCGATCATTTCTCCATTTTTCCAATCTCACGAACTGCACCGGTTTTATAACTTACTCGGGCATACCTGGATCCATCCCAGTCCGTAATAATCCGAGAACGAAAAAGAAGAAAATGAAAATATGTATATATGTACTGCATATATCATTGAGGATATTTTTTTAAAACGTCAAATTTTTCAGACCGTTTTACACGTTGCGTGTTAATTAAAAAATATAATGACTTGAACTGTACCTAAATCTCTTTCTCCGTAAGCACCGTTGCTTTCGCAGAATTCGTGATATTCGAGGGAATTCACGCAAGTAATAGGTATACATATATACATACACGTATATACGCTGTCCCGTTGCAGAGGGAATTTTCTTGTCGGTATTCACTCGTGCTCCTTCGCTCTGCAGACGACTATACGTACCTAGGTACTTGTTATATTCTATAGAGTATTCAGGTAATTGCAAACGTGTAAGGTAATTTTATTTGTTCAGTATACAAAACGAGTTTATGCACAGTTAAGCGAAAATTTTGGCGAAACATAGCTAATACTATACAGATATACTCCCCTAACTACCTTTTATGTAGCGTGGATAAATAAGAATAAGAAGAAGGAGAAGTCACGAAGAGAAGTAGTAGGATGAGGAGTACCGTGTAGCTTTAGAATAACTATGCATATACGTATTTTGGCACGAGTATCCAGTTTGTAAATTGTTGGGAATACGCAACTGCCCGCGGGGCGGTAAACGTAATCGGTTTATTTGGAGATAAATTATTTTTGATATACGAAATTTACGAGCCTGCAGGTTCCTATATCGGCGTTATTGTTGCCCCTGTAGGGAATTACGAGGCTGATCGCGGCAATAATTCGAAGTATCGGTGTCGCTTCCAATTTCACTTATACCCATCCGAATCCTTTTTTTTTTTTAATTTTCTTTTCTTTTTTTTCAATTTGTTTCTTTGGGTTTCTTGCGACGATGAGAGGGGGGATCTAATTGTATAGGCTGGAGCCGAAATAAGCTCTAATTTGATGATATTCAAAAGTAATAAGCACGGGTCTCGATTCCGAGCGACGCGGCGGATGAATTTTAATTACGACATTGCAGCGCGAGGCCTAAATGCGAACCGGGCCGTAACATACATATGGGGAAACGGCTGACTCTTGCTGTTCCCTGGAGCGTAATAAGGGGAAAATGTGATGAACAAATCCAAACGATCTCAAAGCACGAAACAAACGAAATTACGACAATTCGTTGGCGGACCCTGTCGCCACTTTTAACACGATCTCGCGAAACCCTGGCTCGCTGATCCTTTGTAGACCGTGAATTCCTCGAGGGTTGTACCTACAGTAGGGCACGGGATCGTATGGAAGACAAAAATAAGTCTCGAGACGAGAGGAGAGGAGAACGGTGATCAAATTAATGGGCCGCGGGCGTAATTTCGCCCCGACTCTTTTTGGTTTGTCATTTAATTAGGTATATAATTAGTTTTTTTTTTTTTAATTTGTTCTCCGTTTCTTCTGTTTCCGTTTTCTTTCGTTTTCTCAGCTTTTCCAAGCCTTGGGTGAAAGAAAAAATGAAACAGGACTGTATATCCTCATAAAGTTGCTATGCCCACGGTGTCAGTTTGTCGAAACTTTCGGCCTGAAGCTTTCCACTTCGTCCTTATATTACGGTGGCGGGATATTAGCCGTTAGTAAAAGGGAAAACAAGAACGAAGAAACTCTGAACGGAGCAAAGATTGGCCTCCTCGTCGACAGACGTGCGGTTAGGTTAAAAATGACAAAATAATACCCGGGGAAATATTCGCGGCGAGAGGAAAGCTTTCGCAAAAAAAGTAACGTCCAAAGGGCAGAAACGAACCGAAGGGAAAAAGAAAGAAGGGTTTGCGGCCGGTATACTGGGTAAAGTCGACAGGTTCACTCAGAAACTTGACGTCGGACTGACGCGAGGCTGAAAACTCTACGAGTCTAGACACCCTATACCCCTCTTCAGTCATCGTTGTAATAATCGTCGGAAAAAATCCCACGGTCCATAAACTTTAGCTGGCTAGCACCCGATATGTTAAAAAGAGCGATTGGATTTTCGGGGCAGGTGAATTTTACACGTCAAATATTAACCCGGTCGAAAGAAACGTTGGAGAAAATATATTTCAGCAGAGTTAAAGTTGGGGATAAAATTTTAACGAGACAGTCGCTGCCTTCTGACTTCTGACTTCTGGCTGTTGCCTGTCTCTGGATGGCTTTGCATAGCTTAAACTTACATTACTTTGCGACCCACGTCGTTGGCTAACAGTACCGAAACTTATGACCCTACCCGTGTAGAAAACTGTTCAGGCATCCCCAATTAGAAAGAGGCCCCTTCTAGGCATTAGCAGGGCATCCACTATAAGGGCTTCCTAACTGTTGTCCAACTAGGGCCAAGTCGGGACTTACTGTGGCATCCAAGTTATTTTTTCTCGGGCTTGCCCAACCTGTGCCAAAGTTGGGCCAGGTCGGGACTTACTGTGGCGACCAAGGTTATTTTTTCTCGGGCTTGCCCAAACTGTGCCAAAGTTGGGCCAAGTCGGGGCTTAGTTACCGAATCAGGCTAATTTTGTCCAGGCTTGCCCAATCTGTTCCAAAGTTGGGCCAAGTCGGGGCTTAGTTACTGAATCAGGCTAATTTTGTCTAGGCTTGCCCAACCTGTGCCAAAGTTGGGCCAAGTCGGGACTTACTGTGGCAACCAAGGTTTTTTTCTCGTGCTTGTCCAACCTGTGCCAAAGTTGGGCCAAGTCGGGGCTTAGTTACCGAATCAGGCTAATTTTGTCTAGGCTTGCCCAACCTGTGCCAAAGTTGAGCCAAGTAAGGACTTACTGTGGCATCCAAGTTATTTTTTCTCGGGCTTGCCCAACCTCTGCCAAAGTTGGACCAAGTCGGGACTTATTGTAGCATTCAAGTTATTTTTTCTTGTGCTTGTCCAACCTGTGCCAAAGTTGGGCCAAGTCGGGGCTTAGTTACCGAATGAGGCTAATTTTGTCTAGGCTTGCCCAACCTATGCCAAAGTTGGACCAAGTCGGGACTTACTGTGGCATTCAAGTTATTTTTTCTCGTGCTTGCCCAACCTGTGCCAAAGTTGGGCCAAGTCGGGGCTTCGTGGTCAAATCAGGACATTTTAGTTCGTACTTGCTCAGTCTGAGACATATGGATTTTTGAATCTATGTTCCAAACAAAATAAAATATTTGGGATTCGGACGATCAGTTAATAGCTGCAATAAAACGCTGATATCATCAAGACAGACGCAGAGTTCAAAATAAATACGAAGAAATGATATATCATTTCAGCGAATAGTTTAGCGTAGTCGGTAGAGCGTCTGACTAGTAATGCGAGCGAATGCGTAGGTCCCGGATCGAATCCCGGCCAAAATAATGCGATGTTTTTCTAATCTAAAAATCCGTACTATGTATCAATATGCAGAGGCAGCTAGATATTTCTCTCAGTGTAGTATGTACTTTCTCAATATTTCCATATTTTTTGGAATATTTTTAATTTATATGGAGTAAAGGCTCTAACAGGGCTTCAAATATTGGCGCAATATCGATTTGTCCCGCTTTCTTCATTTGGCCCCATATGCGCCGTAAAACTTGGGCCTATGTTGGTAGCCCAAATCAGCCCAAGTTTTACCGCGCGTATACTTTTGACATCCAAAGTTGGCCCGCATTTGGCTACCAATGTTGGTCCAAGTTCAAGAGCCCGTATAGGGCCAAACGAAAAAACCGTTACATTTGAATATTGGCCCAATACGGACAACCAAAATTGGACCCGAAGTATATCGAGGAAAATTAACTTGGCCCCGATGAGCGCCCGGAAAAAATTTCTGCACGGGTATCTACTGCTTTTTAAGCCGCAGTCTATACTCCGCGAATGAATTCCGAGACTGGAATCAGGGCGGGATTTGACATTTTCGGTCTTTATGTATTCGCGAGGTATACGATATACAGATGCGTTTATTATTCATTCCCAGTCCGGCGGATACACTCGTATCACTTGACCCTTCGTCTCCCAAAGGCCGAACGGCTCACTCCCTAGTTAATTGGGTTCGATGCGTAGCGATGTGTAGATGTACAAACGATCGGCGGAATCGGAAGCAGAAGTGAAAGCGTCCGCCTTTCAGTGTGAAAGTTGAGTCAAGTGAGCCTCGAAATATCCTTTATATCCACACCCTACACGGAAGATCTTTTCATCGTGCCACCAATTAACTGGCATTGATCATTACTTGCCTCGGCACAGGTACTTCACAATACGGGATGAAGCCGAATTTTTTTTCTCCACTTTTTTTTTCATCCTCCAAATTCCATTTTAACGACGATATTTTACGTGTGCCAGCGCGTGCCTTTATTTCCGATTGGAAATCGGAGAAGAAAATCGTGAGGCCGAAAAATCGGTGACAATCAATCGCGTTGCTGTTGACGGGCTAATCGCGAGTCATGAGATTTGATGAAAATCTGACATAGGTAGACCAGCCCGCGTCTTCTTTCGTCCGTGAAATTTTTCATTCAAATTGAAAAATAGTCCGCAAGCATATAGCTACTCGAAAGTTTTTCGCCGATTATAGTCTTATTGTCGTCTCGTCAACGGAATTGATTCTCCCTCTCTTCCACGTCAGTCGCAATGAAAAGAGACAAGAACGATTCCGCGGACAGGTTGGCGTGGGAAAATATTCAAAACTCTTTATCCTAAGCCACGTATGACCAAAATCTCTGAGAAATGATTCGCCCTTTTGATAAAATAAATAAAATTTTGTATAAAGCTTTGGGAAAATGTCTGTATCAAAAACGGTCAAGTCGGGAGCCTCGGGTGAATTAGCTTCAGTCCTGGTACACCGTATCGTATACCGCTAGTACTAGGTACGCGATATCGCGTCTATTTATATATTTTTTAGTTTTCTTTTTTCTCTTTCCTCCACCTCTTTGGGAAGCCGGTGTAATTGGCGCGCTCTTCAGGTGCCTGCAACTTTTCTATAGGGCTAGACACACGGTCAACATCGGCCTTTGTTTCGATAAGGGTTCTCTCAGCTGCCTTCTACCCAACCGCTCACTTCAGACCTAACGATGCCAATGTAGAACCAAGGGCCGACCCACCTTTTCCTTCTCCTCCCTTACCGCCTCTCCTCCTCTCTTCTCTTCTCTTCCCTTATATACTCTCTTTTTTTTTTTTGATTTTTTTTTTTATTTCACCTCCTCTCGGGTTTACTTCCATCCTATACTCTATCCCCACAAAGGCCACGCGTAAAGGAAGTACTTTCAAAAATGGAACGATAAATATTGCCCTGTCGCTGAAGAGGAAAAAAAAAGAAAAAAAAAAGAAAAAAAAAATGTGGATCGGTAGGTATATATACCCGTAATGTATATCCGTCAGAGTTGTGCCGGAGAAACCCATCCAATTTGAGAAGACGAAAGGAGGGAATGTCCGCACGGCTAGCTGGATGAGATTTTTATTTTATTTTTTTCGAACACATCATATTATACCGCTGGTCGAAAGGATTTTCTCCCTTCATTCAGACGCTGCCGTCTTTCTGCTCGTTCTTGTGTCATTTAGTTTATATATTTCCATTTCAATTGGAAAATTGAATATTCTTCAAGTATAGAACCGCGGGAGTTCAGGTTTTTCGTTTTCTTATTTTTTTATTTTTATTTTCATAATTTTCGAATATTTAATCGACAAAATTCTAAAGGCTTGAGACTTTGAAACAAGCAAGTGGCTGTCGTCGTCGTAGTCGTCGTCTAGTTACATTGTACAGTGTAAGGTAGACGTAGCATAAATAACAAGGTTATAATATAATCCTGGCACGTAGTTTGTCAAAGTGGAGTAGAAGATCCCTACCGCGGCAGCAAGCTTTCGAGCGGTTTACAAGCCACGTGACTTTTAATCAATTTTCGGTAATTTATAGGCTCACGAAATATGCTCGGCAGGATATCCTCCCGCAAAAGCCACGGTATTGTTACGCAATATTACTGCCTCTTACGCGTCCCATAGAAACAGTCTATTATCCCGGTTGAATGAACGACCGAAGTTTTACCTCGTTAATCGATTTTCATGATACTCATTGATAAACCGAAACAACCCATCCACGCCGTCACGTCATTCGACTGCATTCGACTAACCGGAAATGAAACATTTTATTTTCCAGGCTTGACCGACAACGGGCGAAGACATCCAGTCTTTCTCTACATTCATGGCGAGAGCTACGATTTCGGTAGCGGCAATCCATACGACGGTAGTGTTCTGGCAAGCTACGCCGACCAGGTTGTTGTCACAATCAATTACCGCCTCGGTGTTCTGGGTTTCCTAAACGCCAATGTCGTACCTCATCTCAAAGCCAGAGTGGCAAATTACGGCCTGATGGATCAAATCGCCGCGTTGCACTGGGTGCAACAACACATTGAACTCTTCGGCGGTGATCCGGGAAACGTGACGTTAGTCGGACATGGGACGGGCGCAGCATGCGTGAACTTTTTGGCGATCAGCCCGACCGTGATGCCAGGTGAATATTTGAAAATTACACGTCTTGTTCTTATATTTTTTTGTTACTATTACGCTCTTAGATTTTGGTTATTAATTAATCGGATTTGATGCTACTGCAGCGTATTATGTGATTTCTTCAATCTGCAATAGGGTAGTTTAAAGATTTTTCAATTTATATGATACGCTTGTATATTTCGTGTGTATAACGTAGTATAGGATGAAAGTTTCGAGTCTGATTTTATCCGGTGCAGTTTAGAAACGAGGAAAGTTTCTGACAAAATATCTTCTCCGCACTTGCACACTAATGTAATTATTACCAGTATCCATATCTTCTATGTCGGAGGGTGAAGGGGAGATTGGTTAGACTACGTTAAGTGCATTCTGACCTGATTAGATTCTCGGGTTGGGATAATTTTCAAAACTTTATATTACCCCAACTACACACCGACCCGCGAGGACCGAGGATTCCTCAACTTTAGATCAATTTATTATTGATATAAAACCGTCCAAACTATGCACCTAATATATTTATGGATATTCAGTTATTCGCATTAACTCCTAAATGCCACGTGATAACGCAGAAAAATCAGCGCTGTAAACCGAGTAGAAAAAAAAAAGGCGAGATCACCGAGATTTTCGTTTATATAGGAGGTGGATTTTTCCACCTCACGAAACGTTTCGTTTTGTATAACTTTCAAATCCCTCGTTATAAATGATAATTATTAATTAAAATTCAGTATTATTATATTATATATATAGCCGAGAGACGGGGGAATGATTTTTACGAACAAAAGGTATATAAAACGTTCCTGGTCCGTACTTATTATTTTCTTTTATTTTACCATATTTTTTGCTTACTTATTCCCTCTCTCTTTCTCTCTTACAATACGGGAAATTAATCGAAATCTATATTCGCGAATTGAATGACTAAATAAACGAAGCTTTGGGAAACGGTAAGACGTGATATTAAACAGCGGAATTTTCTGCCTCATTACTTTTTGTTTTATTTCCCAGGAAAAATGTATCAAAACTCAAGATAAAATTTGTCCAAAGCTTGTTAAGTCTTCTTTGAATTTCCCTGCTCGGGGGGGTGAACAAGGACGAGTGCCGGGAGTTACTCCTGTATACCTATAGTACGGTTGAAAATATATCGCGACATTAAACCCGTCGGAGGTAGCAGTAATGATATTTTTTAAAACTTGCGACAGTCAAGCTTAGCAGGTAGGATACATGTATATAGCATGCCTATGTATACCTATACCCACTGCAGGGCTACTTTTATCGCAAAAGTACGTCCTGTCGTAAAACTGAAGAGTATAGCAGCAACTCGTGTAGATAGAGAGCGGGTGCGTTTGTTTAAAGTTAACGTTGAGCGAGTCGAGTTTGAGGGTAAAAAAAAAAAGGAAAAAAGGAAAAAAAAAGATAAAAATGAAAAAGGGTCAAAGGACTGCAAAGTGGTAAATGGTCGAAGTAATCTTATTAAAAAGGAACAAGGGTTTCAACTACGAGGGAGTCTAATTTGGCCAATACGGTTCGCCCTTAATCTCCGCCCCTTTGGTCGAGAATTTTTATTCCCCTCTAGCCAGGAGCCAAGCTGCCAAACTGTTGAAAAAATTGGGTCATGGTCTCAGGGTAAAAAACAGAACAAGGGATGAAATAAGGCGGAGAGCGAGGAGAGAAAGAAGAAAGAAAATAGAAAGTAGATTCAAAAAATATAACCAATTAAGAATTGGATATTCTCTCATCCTTCATAACTCGCTCTTTTATCTTCTCACTCGCTACTCGATTGCTTCACGTGTGTCGAGAAACTAACGGCGGGGAAAAAGCATTTTCTTCTCGTTTTTCTCATTTTTTTGTTTTCTTCTTCTTCAGCTTTTCTTATTTTCTTTTACCTCGCCTTTCTCTCTCTCTCTCTCTCTCTCGTTTCTCGTCTTGTCGAAATGACGTCCCTTCAACACAGTTTCCATTGGACAACCGTCAGAGAATGCTGACACGACGAGTGACGGTCTGCAACGATCACGTCGGGTCCCCAGGTTTCTAGTTTCTGCAGGGTGAGTTGAATTCATCGCTGGTGTTCATAGCCGAGCTTGCAGTCACTCACTCTTCTCCGGCACGGCTACACTTCAACTTTATACAAACCCATCCCTGAATGTACGAACGGGTCGCGTATATCCTGCCAGTTGAAACGTAGTGAGGAGAGTAAATGGGTTGAGGATAATAATTGCTCGCTCAAAGTCTTCAGGCCTAGTGTGAAAGAATTGTGTATCCGTGTGAATAACCGTCTTTTTCCGTCTATTTTTCACAATGCCAGTTTTCGCGATTCCTGACACGTTTTCTTAAAAACACACATTTCTCATCGTCAATAATTCTCTACAAATTATTCAAAATCAAGGCATCATATAATTTGATATACGTACGTTTCAGAGTGAAAAAAAAAAAATAAGTAATATCACGTTGATATCGGTAGAAGCTATATACCATCGATAACGTGGTGGCTAATTGAATTGTTCGGGAATCTGTTTCTCGGTCTACCCTCCTATAATTTTAACAACTTTTTAATACAACGAGCGAGCGCGAAGGCCCCCTTTATTCAGCAAGTTCCTTTCTTTTTACTTTTTTTCTTCTTTTTCTTTTTTCCGCTGCCTTGTACATTATATACCTTTACCTATCGTTATTTTATCGATAAAATTTTACGATTACTTCATTTAATGAATATAACCGTAGAGCTGTAAAAGTGTTTGAATGTCAACTTAATAGATCGCTGCCCATCGTTTCACGGGGGATGATATCTCGGTCATTTTTTTTCGTTTTTTTTTTTTTTTTTTGTTTCATAAATCTGCTTGTAAAGCACGCGTTGATCGTTAAAATATAAAATAAACGTATACGGTATCTGTATACGAAGAAGCATATGGCGTGTTGAAAAAAGTTTGAACCAACTGGCTGCAGACGTAGGCATTCACGTACATATTTGATTTTTTCCTCAGGATATAACGCCGTTCGATCCTAAATATCTGTATGTCTGAATGCACCAACGATTTGCGACATGATGACAAAACGACAAATACCACATAGTATACGTGGCATATGTATATCATCGGTGGCCACAAACACCAAACTAATTCGGTCCATCACCCAAGGATCACCCTCGTTTGCTCATTTCCTCATTTCCTCATTTGCTCGACTTTCATTTGTTTCATTTTCTACCGGTGTGTATTACGCGGTTTGTCATTTGCCGTATGTGGTTAGTACCGACGCTACGCGAGGCAAAGCGACGCTTATACCACCCCAACAGTGTATCAGTGTATAGATATAGAAATACAACCCTCGTACGAGGGGCGGTCTGTTTTAGTTGTTTCAGGCCGCAAAATCGGCTCGAAATGTTGGCTCAACGAGAGCATGAGAGAACTGGCCACGGCTAGTTGACTGATGTAATTGATAAGGCGAAGTTTGCCAAAGCCAGATAGAACGGGGGAGTAAATAGGCACGTTTCGCATCAGCCTCGTTCCTATATCTAATGAAATTATGTATCAGCGTCTATATCGGTCGTTTTTTTCCGCCTATTCTTCCATCCCCGTTTCTATCTTTCGCTGGCTAGTTTTTTTTTTTTTTTTCCTTTTTCTTTTTATTTTTTTCGTTATCTATTTTTTCCGTGCATCCCCCCGCGCCTACGTTGAGAATATGGATCGGCACGGTATCGCCTCGGATGTGTACCACATATCGGGAAAATATTGAATACGTGGGAAAAGTCCGCGTTACGTATAGCAAATGCGAGCGTATATTTGTTAGAAAGATATTATTTTGTAGCCTAGTTTAGTCCTCGATAGCTGTACATACATGCATAGGTAACCTGTACACGTATATATGTTTATTTAGCCATTATATTGCCGTTGCATTATGCATTTTGGTACCTACAGGGATATTTCCTGCTCTCTGAATCGCATGATCCTTCCGCGAGTGGTATATAGGTACGTTGTTTCAACTTATTCAACGGCGAATGTTGTATCGATTTTTCGCTAAATTTACATCCCTACTGCATATATATACCGGCGTGTATTCAATGCCGATATTTCGAATAAGACAGTGGGTGTAGGTACCAATGTCCTATGAATTTTTATCCCCCATTCTACCCTCGGGATATCCTCGTCCTCTCTACTATATTCTATGAATTATACAAGCGACGCGAAAGTGCGTACAGTTTAGCGAATTTTTCGCTCATTCTCACCATTATGAAAAAAAAAAAATACAAAAAGTGTCCAAAAATCGCGCGACTTTTCGAAAAAGCTAGCTACGAAATTTTTTCTCTCGATTTCTTTTTTGTTTCTACCTTTACCAAGGCTTGGGCTGACCGCTTACCGCATTCGTGGGCAATGGTCAAGCCAGCCATCTGCTCCGTAGTGTAGAATAAACCGCGGTGGTCAACGGGAGCAAGAAGCTAATGCGGACACGTAAACCTCGAGTGGTCAGCGCAGTCGTTTCGGCTTAAGATCATTTCCTCTTTCGTGCAGAGGCGAGTTAACTGTTCATATCAGATATATACACGCCCCGACGCGACTTACCTCTGCAATACACATACGTCTGCAATATCTGAGTTCTCTTGCAGTAGCACGTGTGCAGATATTGGCCCCTGTCTTTTCTTTCATATCTTCATACGAAGCTGGCAACTGCGGCGTCGCGAGGCGATCGTACAACGCCGAATATACATCTCCGATATTATATATCTGTTCGAAATATCGCCGGCCGCGTAGCTGAACCGGTGCAACGGCGGGCTGCTGCAATAGTGACTATTGGAAAATCTTTTTCTCGCATTGCGGCGGTCTAGATTTTTTCTATTTCTTTCTCTGGTTTTTGTGGAAATGGAAAATAGGTTGGCGAGAGCTGCGTGGAAACGTTTGAAGAACCTCCGAGGCGAGTTTGATCGCCTTTAAAAATTTCGCTACCCGATGCATCCGAATAAAGTCAAGATCGGAGCCTAACTCTGACTTTACTCCTTGTTCAAGGATCCGAAACAGAATGAAAGTTTTTATTAGCCAGTCCCTGCCCGGCTCGGTTTATAATCCAATTAGAGAAATAGCAGGTAACGTGGTCCCGGAGTGCCTCTTCTACGAGTCATTCTTATCCTAAAGCCATCGCTCTCTTTGTCTCTCGCCGACTGAACTTAAGGACTAAAGATATATATCCGCGATCGAAGCTCACAGTTTCTAGCCAAAAGGTATTCTTCAGGGTTTATTTCCTCCGTCTTATAGTAACGATTCAAATCCCAGCTGGGATGAGAGAAAGAATAAAGAACTCCTCTCGCTTCCTCGAGGATAGTTATCTCCTCTTATCCGCTATCCGTAACTATGACATTTCTCTTTTCTTGCGGTGTGTGTGCGCGCAGGTTTTGTCTGGCTGATAGTTTCCTACTTTATTCTCCGCACTCATACGTATATAGGCGTATACAACTCCTTTCAGAAAACGGCCTCGGGCCTTCTTTGACACGTAATAATTCACCCGTTACGATACCACGCATCCCTTTACAGTTAAGGCTATCAGCCCCGCCTTACCTCTACCACATACATCTACTACACGCGACTCGTTTCGTCTAAAGGACGAAATTTACATCGCGCAAAGGGGGAAAGAACCTGCTCAGAGATTACACAAAAGTATACGTCAAAACGTCGTGTAAACGTGTCAGTCTTACGTGACGTGACGTGACGTGACGTGGCGGGAGACAAATATAGCTCCTTCGTCTCTGCATAAAAGTGCGAAAGGTAATATAGCTCTGCTTAGGAGTTACTTCCGAGATATATTAATACGTCGTTGAAATGAATAAGGAGAGGGTCCTCGAGGATCATGTGGCAGGTACTAATCAAACACGCGAAACACGACCCACGTCAGTAAACATATACCTACTCCTCTCGTTGCGCGGTTCGTTTGGCGCACGTACCTACCTATCTCCGGCCCTATCTACCCGCCGAATCTTCTCATCTCTGGATCAACGAGCGACTGGGAATGTCTTCATTGTATATAGCGGCGGAAAGAGAGCAAAGAGCAAAGAGCAAAGAGCGAAGGTCAGTTTTATGAGCAGTTAAAAGTCGGAAACGACGTAACTGCTGCCGGGTTTAACCAACCTACAATTGAGTTGTTAACTCAATTTTCCAGAGGCCAGCGGAGAAGAAACTTATCAAGAATTACTCGGAGGCTATTTTAGGCTCGCTAATCTCCCCGTCGTCGTTGAGATTTATTTCACTATTTAGGGAGTTTTTAACCCGCGGGCAGCCCTTAGCTGCAGGCCTTTGGCATAAAACATCGGGAGGAAAATTCGAATGGATAAAGCACGAAAACTTGCGATAAAAGTCGCGTGGAACTTCGAGGAGCATCTGGCTCAAGGACCCCGAGGCTGAAGGACGATAATATCGATTTGATATGCCGCGAGGATAGTCTGGAGGTCGGTGTATCGGGTACATCGAGGAGGAGACGGATCAATTATACAAATTACTATCCGACAGGCTCGGTACTAATAAGGGTTGACGGTTCCCTCATTTGACATTATGATTTACTCATAGTTTCCAACGTTTTTCTACACTACGCCTTGAAACGAGTCGTGAGACAAGTTGGACCGGTATTTCATAGATTGGTGTAAACTTTACTTTAATCATACTTACAATTAGTTTACCGAAGAGCGAGACGTGCTCGAATTTAATACAATTTCCAACGTGTCGACAATCCCGTGTTCAATTATTACGAGAATTTAATATCCACAAAAACATATACATACGTGTGTATATATTATATATCTACATATATACGGTTCTCGATGTTTCATGAATGGGAAACATGCAATGACTAGGTCGCGCCAATGAACCAAACAGCTAGGGTCAGGCTGATATTGGTGCCAAATACTCGATGTTTACGTACTCATGTAAATATCCGCATTTTATTCGAGTGACGTAATTACTTTATTCTAGATTTTTGGGTGAAATCGTTGAAATAGGAAGAGTTAAAAAAATGCATCGTGTGCTGGTGAATTTAGTATTCATTATTTTATTCAATGTTTGCCTACTCCTTTTCTCATTACAGGCCTCTTCAATCGAGCTATATTGCTCTCTGGAAGTGCCCTTTCGTCTTGGGCGGTCGTCGAAGACCCGGTGGCGTACGCTTTGAAGCTTGCGAAAGCGTCGAACTGCTCGATACCCGAAGATCTTGCCAAAGACAACGAGCTGATTGTCGACTGTCTGCGCGAGACCAGTCTCGAAGAACTTCTTCAGATCGAAATACAAGCACCGACATTTCTCAGTGCCTTTGGACCCAGCGTTGACGGCGTTGTGATAAAAGCTGACTTCCAAAAAGACCTGCTCTCATATCTAGGACCTGAGTTTCAAGGATTTGGGTAAGCGCGAATCCTGCAATATTCTTTATCCGCCTTTTCCAACCCATCGGACTCTCCCGAGCCTCTTGCAACAGCGAGTGAAATTAAGGGATGAATTAATTTCAAGCAAAATTCGCCTCGTCAAATATATTATTCCTCGGCTATTTCAAAGCGACGAAATTTACGCCGTTGACATAAATTACCTACAACGACCCCTCGTAACAATTAAACTCACCGGAGTCTTTGTCGTTTCTCTCTCTTTTTTTTTTTCATTTTTTTTCTTTCTTTCTTTTTTTCATTCCAAACTTCAACGCCGGTCCTCCGTCTACTCTTTCTCGACCTTCGCGTTGATACAGACAAAAGCTGAAAAGGACGGAACACGGCGCTCCCATAACTAGCAACAGCAAGTACGACCTCTTGTTCGGGGTCACGACGAGCGAGGCCCTTTGGAGTTTCGCGGAAAAGGATGTCCTGCAGGGTTTCGAGGGTGAGAAAAGAGACAGGATCATAAGGACCTACGTTCGTAATGCCTACACCTATCATCTCACGGAGATATTCTACACGGTGAGTTGAGTTTGACAGTGTTTCGTCGGAAAGCCTTCTTCTCTTCGAATATACTCCTCGTTATTTCATAAGCCCTCGTACCCATATTCCTTATTCCCGAAAATACGTGTCTGTCCGGGGAGATATTCTGCCTATTCTACCCGGAACTTCATCGCTCGATGTTCCGTAGGTCGTTAACGAATACACGGACTGGGAACGCACCGTTCAGCACCCAGTGAACACTAGGGACGCCTGCGTCCAGGCTCTTAGCGACGCCCAATTCGTGGCACCGCTCGTACAAACCGGGGACCTTTTCACCTTACGCCATTTGAAGAAACCCAACAACCCTCACGTAGCTCCTGTGCCGGAAAACGAAAAGGAACCAATGCCGAAGACATACTTTTACGTATTCGACTATCAGCCCAAGGACGGCGACTATCCGCAGGTGAGTTTTTACACGAATTTATTTCGTTTTATTATTTATTATTTATAAATTTGTGAAAATTTCACGCGCTGGATACAATACGCTCTCTGTAACTGCTCGGGCTAATCGAGCCTTACATTGATATCGATTTTCGGCTTACCCCCTAGATTGAGCGCACATGTTATAACGTAGCCATCCATATAATCGCAGGTAATTTATACACATACGTAATTGAAGCCAAACAGAGATATAATAAGGGGTTAGATGGAGTTGGCGCTCTTCGTTGCGACAGTGCGCATTAATTTGCGAATATTAATGCATATGCCTATGGGTGATAAACGTCGAGGCGTTGAAATTTTGTGCGGAATATAAAACTCCGCGACGTCATAACTATAGCGTGATATTTTTCAATTTCTCGCTTATAAATTGACAAGTGAAAATATATATATCGATCGATAAATTTATACAGCCTGTCCGTTATTAATCTCGCTTGGTCTTTGGATTAACTGGACCGTATTAAGGTATTGCCAAACTCGCACGGGTACCGTTTGAATACACGTATTACCAAAGGACTGAACCCCTCTTCAAAGTAACCAACTGATTAAAGGGTAGTCATTAATCCTAGTTAAATATACGAATGATCCTGATTAACGGTGCTTACTTTGGTCAATTTTTACCAATAGTTAATCAAAGGTTCAGCTTTATTCTGGAATTTGGAAGCAAGGATACGTTCGATACTCGAATCCTACGAACGTGATTAGCCGGTATTTTCCATCCACATTTTGACGCCGATCAATTTTCCTGTTGTCGAAGTAAACTGGCGCGTCTCGTAGCTTTTGAAGAGTCCTGGTGGCGTTAGACTAGCCTGAACTAAGGCGGGTGAAATTTTAGCGAACACAATTCGGCGCGAATTGGATTCTAAATGAGTTCTAACAGGCGGGGTACGGGAGGCGGATATCCTATCTATACATCTGGTCCTTAGAGTAATAGGAGGCACGTATAAAGAGTTACGGAGACGATCTAGGTAGTCGCGGTGATGACAATTCGTCGAAAATTCTATTACTTAACGGACGTGGCTTTCGCTCTTGGCTTCCTCCTTGGCTGCTATCCTCGATTGAACTTTTGGCCTATCGATCTGCCCTTGCCGAAGTACCCTACTACGTCCCTCTCTCGCTCCTCTCTTGTCCATTTTTCTTCTCCCTTTTTTTCACCCTTCGCCTTTTCTCCTTCCCCCTTTACGGGTTCAGAAACGATTCGCTAAGGTGACGACGAATAATTCTACTTGTAGAGAAACGGTCGTAGGCTCGTGAGTATTTCCTCCGTCTACCTCTTCTTCAACGCCCGCAGTTAAACCGTTCGACTTTCTAAGCCAAGGTGGTCGGGCAACGGGGCCAATATTCAATTTGCTCTACTGAGGGAATTACACGAAATCGCTTTTCTCTAAATTGCTTCAGACGCTGCGGGGAAAAGCTGGTCATATCTATATATTACACGAAACTCCCTGTCTTCCCGTTTCATCACGTATTTATTGCCATCTGGTAGACTGAGATCTGGCCGACTGGACTTATACAAGTAGATAAATAGCTTATTCAGTTTTGAGTCAAATTCCCGAACCCCGATGGTCTTCATTCGCACACGATGTCTTATACGGGGATTGGAGTAATTAGCCTTATCTCGTCGACCGCCAATTCTCGATCCGTTCGTTTCAACTCACGTGGCTAATTTACCTTCGTCTAGCTTCTGTCTACACCATGTACCGAGGCACTGTATAATATAACCTGTGATACGGGGATTTGAGAAAATCAATTTATGCAGACTAGTATAACTTCTGCGTTGCCACGACAACCACCTGCTCTCAAATCCACTTCATATCTCAGTTCTCATGGCAACTCGAATGGTTATAAACTGGTCTTATTAACGTTCAAACTAACTTTTCGTCAAATACCTCACCAAAATAATCTCTCGAAATAATTTTCGTATTATGTTCCCAAAATCGTAACTCTCCTCGAAATTTCTCAACCTTGTTTACACCCTCGTTTTCTATATACACGACATGTCTTTCGAAGGTGGCTGCAGGGTACGTCCCTGTTTTAGGGTGAAATTATTTTTGGTATGATAATGATAGTAATAATGATAAAGTGAAATAACCATGGGATTCGAGTGTGATTATTTCGTGATCGGGTTTTTCAAAGGATTGCGACCCGTAGCCTCGGCCGAAATGTTCCTTGCCGCGATTTGGCGTGATATGATTCACGCGAGATACTCGAAAGCAGAGTATATCGTAAATCACACGCAATTGTTTTCCGCTACGCCGAACACAGGGTGATAAATAATTTATGGTTCGATCTATGGATAATAGAGCATGTATGGAGCGCCGGAATCCACAATCTTGAATCTTGAATCTTGAGGGTTACCCCGTAGGTTTTTTCCGCTTTTTCTATCCGCGCTGTTGGTTCTTGATCGGGTTGTAATTCCAACCTTCGTGTGTACTTGAATCGTTAATCAATTAGCCACTGATTCGCGATGTGTGGAAAATAAACGGATATATTTGTCGGTAGATAAAGTTGAGCTTTATATACGTAACAGCGTCCAGTGCATGGAAGGGTCCAATTGTCATTACCAGAGGCAGAACTATATTTGTTTGAAGAGTGTCCGTTCGAAAAAATTTATCGGACCTTTATTGCAAAATTATTGCATCTGTGGTATTTATTGGAATTCGATAAACCGAGACGCGTTCGGTCCACGTCGCCCCCGCAAAATATCGTGTCATACTCGAAACGTAACCGTCACGTATAGGATATAGGTTTGTTTGACGGGCCTTAGTTTGTTTTTTCCCCCCCAATTTCTCGATTAGAATTTTTGCCGCATTTAATGAATTCGCCACAGGAAACGATGTAATCGCATATTGAATGGAAAAAGCGAGTTATTCAATTGGCGAATTCATTCCTCATATACAAAAACGAAAAACGAAAAACGAAAAACGAAAAACGAGAAAAAAATGCAGCGACGAACAAGCACGGTATAAAAATTGACAAATAGCGAGAACGATACGGGAATTAATTTCCCGGCACTCGGAATTTTAAACAATTCATTTTCCATTGAGGCAGCACTCGATGTACCTCTCGTCTCTCGTCCTCGTAACGTTGTAGCTGTACACCGAAGTCTGGAAAATTTCAGGAGAACGTCGCGTGAATTTTTCACAGAAATCAAACGGCGAATATTTTCTATCACCTCAACCCGAACCTTATTCTTGTCACTTTTTCTCGAATGGTTATAAAGCATTTACGTATTGCTAGAAATTATTGGATCTGTCCCATTTTCGAATGAAAAAAAGAAGTAAAAAAAAAAATAGAAAAATGATGGACAAAATTCGAAATGTAATAATTAGCATCGTCGTCGTCGGGTATTATAGACTTGTGTCTAATAATAATAATGATAATTATAATCATTAATACGGATGTTGCGGATCATTGAATCGGAATTACAGCTATGTTCATGCAATATATAGCTTCAAAACGGAATACCTCAAGCTAATTAATGCCGAGCCAGCGCGTCTAATTATTGCAACTTGGTGTATAGATAGGCAACGGTCATAGTTAGCTCGCTTATTGTGAGTTACCCGAGATTCGCGAGACTGGAACAACGGAGGTTAAACAATACGTAGACGAGGATATAACAACGTGGCTAAACCATAAATTGAACCGCGTCACCTATACCCCTATAATTGTATATATATGTATATATTCATCTACTCACATCATCTTCCGATGACTCGCGGGGCTTACACATATTCTGCTGCTTTCTCTTAGAGATCGTAACTTCCCTCATTCAGTCAGATAGTTAACAAAGAGGAGTATACCGAGAACTCGACGTATTATGGATTCGGTAAGAATCAAGCAATATACATATAGGAAAGAAGATAACGAGAATGAGAGAGTAGAAATTTATTATCAAATTTTCGATGAATTTTAGGGCTCGTTTTCACCGTCGAAGAAAAAAAAAAAAAAGAATAAAAAAATTGACGATGTTAGAGTTTTCGAACGCGCCTACGTTACCTCTTGTTGTTTATTCTTTATTCTTTATTTTTAGTTTTTTTTTTTTTTTTTTTAACTGAACAGGAGGGTGCCCTAATGAGCCAAGGCATTAGCCCCAGATCGAGCGTGTATCATGTGCTTTTGGATGAGCAGAAAAGCTGTGTCGAGTTGGTTTATACTACGCGTGAGAAGAGGCGAGGTGAGGGCGAGGTTCTTTTTCGTCTCGACAATTTTTTTATTTTTTTTTTCTCTCCTTTCTTTCTTTCGTTTTTTTATTATTTTTTTTTTTTTCTTCTTATTTCCCACCCAGTGAAACAATAAAAGTGTTCCAAGGTACGTGCTTTAAAGCTGGTGACTCTGGAGAAACGTTTCTTCCAGAATCACCGTTTCTATCGAGCCCAGAATTGGACCACAAACCTCGTGCCTCGTGGATTTACAGTTAGAAAATAAGATCCGCTGACCAGGCGATAGCGATTGAGCAATCTGTAAAAATGTACTTTCAACATTCGATAGATCTTTACTCTCCAGCTCTAGACTGCAAAACTTCCGCGTTGCAGCATCCCTTATTTATATATTATCATGGGAGCTTCTGTACGTGGGTATGTAATCTCGTTTTACAGAATCAGCGTGAGAATGGTAGAAAAGTAAACCGAGATATCCGCCTTCGTTATACCCAGTACCTAGCAGAAAATAGTCTGATTGATCCAGCGTTTTCTTTTCCTCAAGATGGGAAACGGTGATCGAATCACGACCGTTCTCTTCAGACATCGGACAAATGCGGGGGATATACGTTTCCACGTTGAAATACATCCGTATGGATGAACGTCGGAGCGAGTGAAGCCTTTGAATTAATCAGTGTCTCTATCAACACCCTGCGAATGTATCCGGGCTTGGCTAGCCTTGCACGATCGTATATCTTCGAGCTAAGCCAGAGTCGCTGAAAATTTTTGACCAAATTCCATCGCCTCGCTAAATTCTCGTTTTTTCTTATATATATAAGATACGATCGACTAGACTCTCGTATACAGCGACGCGCCTGAAATCCAGGATAATTTGGCTCAGATTGTCTTTGTGTGTCGCGCGACCTCACAGGCCTCTGAAAATCGAGAGTTAACGAGACGGAAGCCTCGACAATAACTTCCTCCTTCGAGCCCTTCATCTCGCCCTTTATACCCTTCGCTAACCAAAGATTTCCCGCCTTAGCTAAAACCCAGAAATTTCCGAGACAAACGTCGACACTGGTAGAGGGTATACCCGTCATTCTGTCTGGCCGTATGGCGTACAATCTACCTGTCTACGTATGAAAACGTGGTGGTAAAATTCGGAGTTTGAAACGAGAATGCGAAACGATACGAAATGCTTAGAACAATAGACACGAATTTGGCTTATTGTTAGCGGGGCGCGAAAAACCGTGAGAAGTAATATTGAATATTTCTTGTGCGATAAAAAATGTTATTAGGCTATTTAGATCGCTTCTATCTCTTCTCCATGAATTTTTCAAACTTTCCCGAGGAGAAGGATAATCGTAGACTGCGAAATCCCCCGTAAAGCTTATATTCCCACAATAAATTTGAACCCAATAGTTGTGTACGAGTTTTCTTACGTGTTGCACAATTGCAAGTACCGTTTTTCTTTTTATTCGTATTGAGGGGAGAGGCTTCGATCGCTTCGGCTTTATTGGGCTTTTATGAAACCGCTGTAAACGGGTCAGCGAACAAGCTGATCGCGTTAGAAGTATATTGTGTTCGAGCCACCGCGAACCTCGCGCATCAATAGACTATACATATAGCATTTAATCTGCGTAGGTCGGATATCGTCCGCTTCCGCCTTTCCCCAACTGTATATTCGATCAAAATCATCAAACAAATTCCTAAACATTTTAATACACGCGAAGGAAGATTAGAAAAATTAGAAAAATTAGACAAATGTGAAAAAATTCGACGAAAGACTCTCCGTACATGCATCTTGTAGATGTGATCGAGATTATGATTTGAGACTTCATAGCTCAAGGTGGATAATTTGAAAATTTAAACACTACCTCACTCGGGATACGATATGTAACAGGGTTTATGAAATATGTAACGAAGAGTGCTCGAGATGCCTACTGTAATAATCGCTGGTAAAGAGAATCGATTAATCTCGAGTTTCCGGTAAAGGAGAGATGGCACAGAGCCACGAAGCTACCGTCAAGGGAATTGGTTTGATCGGCATCACGAGCTTGACGACATACCCCGGGGGAAAAGTCGACGAGCGAAATATTGGAGAGGGTTAACCGCGATCGAAAATCTCAACGCGAAGGGTAGAGCGAGATACGTTATTCCTATATAGGAAGTTGTTCGGGGAAGAGCTCTTCATAATCATATCTATTCTAACAAATTTACGGATTTACACGTTTCAACATTTTCATTCAATTATAACTATTATAACGAAACTATATGAAAGAGAAGTAATAATTCCTTAGAAGATTACGGTTATCAATGCAGCCTGCCAGGGGTTTTACTTTCGAGAAACAACGCCCTTCTTTTTTTTATTTCTCATTTTTTTTGCTTTTCTCTTCCCTTTCATTACGATAGTAAGAAATTTTATGTTAAAAGACGTTGTCCGGGTCAATTGATCAATAGGTTGAAATTGATTCGCGTTACGTATGTACGTAAAGCCTGTACCCTATATAGGTATAACTTTGCCATGAATCAAGGTGGAGGGGAAAAGTAATTTTTCCGAGAAACGGAGGAAACGCGAGTGGGATACGAAGATGAGTGATTTATAACTTAATTAAAAACGATCCACTGCCATAAATCTTGGCAAACTCACGAAAGAATTCAATGGCACGGCACGCCGCACTTCGCCACACTAATTGCAAAGAAAGGAAAAAACGAAAAAGAAGAGAGGAAAAGAAAAATCCCTCGTCCGATGAGAGGGAAAAAGCACAACTCTCCTCGACTCGATTCTTTTCAGCTCTTATCATAGACGTGTACATATTGAAGCAGATTATTTTACGCTGAAAATTTATCCCACACCGATTTCTAGCTTCTTATTATTCGACTCGATCGATGTGAAATTTCGTTGCCTGAAACACGAAAGAATTCGTCACTATGCACGCGAGTCGAATGGTCTTATTCCTCTCCCTCCTGATTCCCCTGGGAACTATTTCAAACCCCCGTGATCTGGGATCAGTTTGTTAGAAACTTGATACGAGCGACGTCGTCGTCACTGTAACAATAAGCAAAATTTTACCCATGGGATCTAAGATGTGCGAGTTATGGAAAAAAATCGTATTATAAAAAAAAAAAGAAAAGAAAAGAAAAGAAAACGAAGTGAACAAGCGAAAGACATTGTCATTATCACATAAAGGATCCCTGAGGTAAATTCCCGTCTATTCGACGTTTAAATTTCTTCTTAAAATGTATCCCTTGAATTTCTTTTCCGGCATGCGATAGGTACATATGCAGTGTCGAGTTGGCTAGGTTTATTCAAATTTGTAACTGCGGTCGCCGCATAAGTGTCGAATAAAGGGAACTCGTAACTTTTCTGAGCCAGCGATAAAACAGAGAGCGTAGGTACGTCGTTTCATTGAGGCAAGGGTGTAGTTTTGAGCCTCCGTTGGACGGGCAAGCAACATGGATGTGTTTACTGACCCAACATTGCCAAGGGTGGAGGGAGAGGGGGAAGGAGGGCCTCGTGTCTATTGCAGACGACACACGCGAAATAATGGCAAATAAAAGAGACGGGAACCGTATCGCTTTAGTCGTCGCCTCGCTTCGCGTTCGCGTTCGCGTTCGCGTTGGTCTGCCAAACTGCTACCACATGAGAACTTTGTCAGGTTTAGTGGTCGAATTACAACTCTCCACTCCTCGGTTTCCCTGGTACTTGCAAAGCGTTTGAATTTTGTGCCAAATGGACGACGACCACTTTCCCTAATTGACTAACAATACAATTATACAATTACGCGGTCGTTCGGGAGTACTCTTCATATATTACGAATAAACATTTTACATTTTGTACAAGCGCGAGCATGTATCGCACCTGGCGGATGGAAATCACTCGCGATTTTTATCATCGATTTCGTTAGACTAAATTAATACACTTGGAAAATAATTCCGCTGTTTAATTCGCAAATTATTTTCTACGACTCTTTCTTCGTAACGTTCATTAATTTTTGGATAAAAGATTTCTGTCTCGGGATAAACTCGCTGAAAGTTTACATCAACGGTGTAGAGAGTAGATTATTCAAATCTTCATTCAGCTTCGTTCGCGACTTTTCTGTAGAGAACTATAAATTCTGACTTTCAGAATTTATGAATATTGATAAAACGAATTTCAAAGGGCTGCTATACTCCGCTGTAGAAACTCGTAAACATTAACATAAACGAACCTCAAATATTTCAAGCGGACTCTTAACGACCTCCGAATTTTCATTCCATTTCAAATTTCTTTTCAACGTATATATATGTCATTAAAATTCGGACGAATAAAAAGAGAAGGAAAAAGAGTATGCCTATAGATAGACAGAGGTATGAGTCTAGATTTGTTGTTGGAGTTTGGCCAAAAACTGAAATATCTTGTGGCAACAAAATCGGTAATCCATGCGCAGAAAAGTATCCCGGTATGAGCAAAAATGCCCCATACATCTTTCGCCGAGGATTTTTTTTTTTTTTAACAGTCGCACGACGCTAAGTTTAATGCAGAGTTCACCTCAGTCTGGCCTTTTTAATAATACAGAGTGTCTTTGGTGTCCTTTGTGTCCAAATATCTTTCTACTTTTTTGTATCTCTTATTTTTACTCAATCTTCTTCCTCTTGATTCTAGTCTGTCAGGTCGGGAGAACCTCTCCTGCGGTTTACTTTCTTTTCTTTTCTTTTCTTCTCATACATATAAACTTCAAAGATTCTTAACCCCAATGACGACGTTGGTCGAGGATGAAACCGCGCAGGTTTGTCCCGCACTTTTTGAAACCAGGATCAAACCACGCGTTCCCAAAGGGATACCCGATAATTTTTCAACCATACCTACTACTATACCAAGATCACGTGGGAAAAAAGACGCGTAAAATACGTATCCGAACTATACAGCGGATTTGATAAAAATGTGAACAATTTTTGCCCCTTTCTTCTGACTTCTGATCACATTTATTCGTGCCATGAATGAAAATTCGTTTCCACTCTCTGCTCGATCGCTGAGATATTTGAATCAGTTATTCTCCAAAGTAACTAGTTGACACGTTTTCCTTGCGAGTGTTTCTGGTCGAATGTATAGACGAGGTTTACTGTCTACATAAAGTCTACAGATAAGTGGATTTTTTATGGAGTCTCGACTGGCTCGCAATACAGGGATTTCCAGGATTTCAAGGATTTCAAGGACTTAGTACGGGTGAATTCACTAAAACCGTAGTCCAGCTGTTTCAACCGAGTGAACATCAATAGATTATACTGCTCCATGGGTAACTCCTCACCACCCTCTTACGATCAACCCCTCGCCAACCAAGCTCGGACAGAGCTATGCCTATACCCTTGCAGAATGATATTCTAGCCATCCTTCAAGTTCGCTTTAATTACCATAGAAGCATGAATTGATAAAATTTTCTAAAGCTGGTAGAAATGATCGTTTGGCTGAAAATTTTTCTCCAAGAATTAATTCAGGTCTGGGGAATTACGTAGCTTGTATTAATATCCAAGAAAATAACCTCGATTCATATTCGTATTTGTATGTCATGTTATTCGCTTTCATCTGCGAGCCTTATACATATACCTTTTCATTAGGAACTAACTTCCTGGTTTTTCTTTCCCTTTTCATCTACCTAACGTTTTCACCGTTACGAAAGGTGTGCCATAAGCTGTTTGGGGAATGGTTCTCAAGGGAATTATCCAGCCCTATACCATAGAGAAAGGTTATTTCCGGACTACCTCTTGAATCCCACGACAATTACACCCGTGTCATGTGGCCGTAAGGTGTAACCCATAGTCAAGTAACGCGAAAACTGCTCCCACCGACGCTAAAAATTGTCTTTTACCCCCCTTCACGTAACTTTCCACGACTAACAGACCAGGGCTTCTTTCTCCGCTTCTTAAAGAGACCGAACACTTATACTTTATTCTTTTATCATGAATTGCGCGTTGAATAAAACTGGTCTTATCAAGAATCGTCTGGGATCATATGGTCAACGTTTAGAAACAGTGAGCAGATTTATCTCTTACTTAATCAACGGGGAGCTAACCGGAGATGAAGACGTGAAATTTCTTACAGCAAAGTCAAGGCAGGAGTAGTACCGCGTTCAAAGACCATTGAATCAAAAGAATCATGTTCTATGAGATCCTGGAATGAAGATGAAAACATCTCGGGGTTTTTATTTCCGGAATTTGCATTAACTCTAGTTAGAATCGTACGTTGACTGGGAACTTCTGAAAAAATGGACTCTCTTTCTTGTTTGCTGTATTCATTTTTATTCTACGGTCTGAAAGTGGTGCGATACATTTTTTTTTTTTCTCGCCTTAGCAATTCCAAGACAGTTTTAGTGGGAAAGAAGAAAAAGAAAACAAAAAAAATCGAACGATTTGTCAAACTCCCTGATATAATTGAATCCCTTGGTTCTCAGTCGTTGATTTTCTCCGAAACTTTTGGACAATGACGAAATCTAGTTGGGGAAACAGCGCCAATAAACTTCCTCGTTGTGGGACAGTGACAGATATGCGACAAGCTCGTATCCGGAAAAGCCCACTCTGGGAGAATCAGTTCCCTCACGGTTAAGGGGATCCTGGCTAGGGCCAAAGGAGGCTGCATTTCGAACTGATTGCGAGAGAGAAGTCTAGCCCCTTAGAAGGTATTCGAAACCGACCTATAGGACAGCTTGAATCACATCCCATATTTTACATGGCGAATTACTTTTCCCCATTGTTATAACGAACTCGTTTCCTACAGAGTCTTGGAATTTTTCATTATTCATATGGTTATAGTAATTATTAGACATCTTTCTCCCCCGTTCGGATAAGTAAAAAAATTATATTTCCTCGATTTTCGAATTCAGTTTTTTATTTTTTATTCCCTGGGATATTTAACGATTCTAAATCGCAAATGGGGTGAGTAAACGAGAGTTGCAACGAGGTAACTGTACAATATATAGTAATTGATGAAAACAACAGCGAACTATTTGTTTCGGAAATTCTCCGAATGAATAGGTACAGGTTGGTTGAAACTAGTTTCCAAACAGGCAGCTATGCCCTAGAGCTACAATTACTATGAAACCCATTACCAGAAATTTCTACGATACGATGCCTCGCTTCCTCAGCACCGAATTACTTAACCCCGAAACGATTTCTCTGTTTAAATTCAAACGAACCGTTTGCACTTCAGCGATTACAAACTACGAAAAAGTCATCGCGACTTGCCGAAATCAGTTTATAAAATTCCAGCGCGTTGAAATGAAATAAGTATAATTTCGTCGTGTGACCCGTCGTTAATTCGAAACTCGAAAAAATCGTCAAATCTAATCCGGCGCCTTTTGATTTTCAGAGAATGGGGTCAGTCCACGGCGACGAATTGCCGTACGTCTTTGGAGCTCCGCTGGTCGAGGGCTTCGGGCATTTTCCTCGAAATTACACAAAAGCTGAAGTGGCTTTATCGGAGGGCATCATCCTGTACTTTGCCAACTTCGTGAAAGCTGGGTGAGTCTGAACTTCTATTCTATGCCTTTTATTCGTCCGAATTGTTAATTATCAATTATGACTATCTGGATTGTCGTCTTACCTACTCCAGATAAATTCCTCGACTTCGAACCAATTCATATCAAAACAATCATCAAAGGCAGAGAAACTGCCATCTCCCAATGATCAGTTCATAGTGAACGAGTTATTACCAGTGGAATAATTCGCCTTTATTACACGCTCATTTGCTCACTGATTAATTAATACGAGTGTCAGGATCTCGAAAGTTATATATATACAGTTCGTTAACAAGGCTGCAAAGATGCGAAAGTTTTCACTTCAGAAGCTTGAGTACGCTTCGGCGTCGTCGCGCAAACAGTTCACCAGGATTCAGGTATACATATATATACCGACAGCAACTATCAAGTTTTCTTGTTTATTTTCCTCCACATACATCTATATCCTCGCGTATTTGCATCTGCTTCGTATAAGTGCAGCTCGGTGCATAGTAGGTGGATGCAGGCAAGTTCTCCAGGACATAATATAACTCCGGAGGATGCGGAGAATGAATGTTGCCCGTACCACGCCGAAAATCCTCCTCTTTATATAGTTGAATATACGATCGTTAAAGAAGTTGGTTTGAATTTGGAATGAAATTATTATTGAAGGGGCTGCAAGTTCACCGCGTTTTTTTTTTCCTTTTTTCTTTTTTCTCTTTCCTTTTTTTTTCCGTACGGGTCTGGGTGTAGCTACAATTCCACTTGTACCGAATCAATTTAAAAGAAAACAGGGACAAAAAAAATGGACACTCGAACCGCCCTACTTTAATTCGTTGCATATTCAGGAGCGGCGAGTGTTTCACGGTTTCAAAGATTAAAGGACAACCCCTCAACGACGAATTTTACCTCGTAGCTCTTTCATTTGAAAATTCATGTAGGTTTCTATACACGTGCGTGCAAAGTAACTTGGAAAACACTATTACCGAATTGGGAAAGTGGGGACGATTATTTTCCTTATTTGAATTTTCTCTCGTGTGATAATAATTTTCTCTTTTCTTTTCTCTCTCTCTCTCTTTCTTTGAATTGAATTTTCTCGCTTAAAATCGCTCGGCAGACCTCAAACAGTAGAGTTTGTCGTGAATGACTTCTGCGTCAGCAGATACGCCTGAATTTTGAATTAACAAGACGGCCTAGCTTCTCCCAAGGCACCGGTATATTCGTGTGTATAGTGGGGTCGGTCGAGGAAATCCAAACGCTAGGACTTAATTAAGTTGTCCGCGATGCTACCGACCCGAAAGATCTCCTCTGTTAAGCCATACCAGTTACTACTGCGTGGAGGATGTTGCTTGACCGCTGTTGTATCGAGGCAGGGTGAAACCTACCGTGGTTCAAAATTAACCAAAATTCGTTCGCCCGAAAGCCAATCAGCAACTGATTTATCACCGGTCTTTGATTCGCTGAAAATGGGTTCTGTATGCGGAAGGGTAGAGAAACAGCTTTGATTACTAAGTGTTAATTATTCTTATATTATATTATATACATTGAAGATGAAGAATAAATATTTACGAATTCGCTTTCATAACGCGCGCATAAGAAATTTCGACTGTACAATTCATATTTCGAAGAGAATTTCGACTCCCGCAGCTTTAGCGTTCCCCGGTGTTTTTTTCGCTCGCTACTTTTTTCCGCATTTCCCATGGCAGGCTTTTGCCTGGTACCTCGCCGGTTGAATCGGACTATCCGATTAACATTTTTGAATTTTTAATCGACATGTAAATTCGCGCGTTGATAACGATCCAGAGTTTTTTTGTGAAAGCGGTGTGACTCGAAGTAGGTACCGTGGAAGATTGAGGCGAAATAAAGGTGAAACACGCGGTTTGATATTACTTCTCCGCTGTCGGCGACGATTACATTTTGACAAACGAGCTCAGGACAATTTTGTCAGCCTGAGAAAAGCCGCGTAAGGACGTGACTGGCAGGGGACTGGCGTAATTAAAATATAGGGGAAGAAAAAAAAAACAAAACAAAAAAGTACTCTTAAGGTAAAATTTTGTTAACCGCCAAATAATCAGCATTTTGTCAAAGTATACAAGAACGTTTTATAGGCGTTGGAAAATTTGTCTAATCGTGGGTAATTAACGCCGAGCTTACGGAGGTAACCACACCTGTAAACAACTCGAACGATCTCACGTTTGCTCGGACAATTTCTACCTCGGGAAATAAACCGATGTCCTGGGGTTTCTCTTAATAGGATTTTCTCCCACGGGTTCCGAGATAGAGAAAGAGAAAGAGGAAGAGAAGGAGAAGGAGACGGAAAGAGAAAATCGCCCGTGGCCCAACGTTTCCACATAAAAGTTACACGTTGTACATAATCGTATATATTCAACTCGATGTATTTCCTACCTGTTGTTCAAGGCTCGAAATTCACGGTCGGGTTCATTCTAAAGCTAAGATCAATTTTTTGCATGAATTTCTCATCGCCTCGTCAAGTATCGCAATATATATTACACATTTCGTTTCTCTCTGAACCGTTTCTACATACATATAAATGAAATAAGAATTTTTTTTCCTCCCAATTTACCAATGAGTGAACATAGTTTTTTCGCAAATTGGTACAAGTGCAAATCGCCACTCGATTCTAGTGATACCTAGATAAACAGATGTGTGAGCATATATTGGCACGTAACTAACGACTCGTGGGGAAAATCGCGTTAGGGTTTTGGGTAATGAATCGGCAGTGGGGTATAATTCGACCTGTAAGATAGTTTCGTGGGAGTTTGAGATTAAACGTAAATATTCATTCGGTCTTGAGTTGATCTGGAAAACTCATCCGCACTTCGTCTTATTATAGGTATACGATAAGGTTCTCAATTATCCGCGATTCGACAATCGAATTCATTTTATTAGTCTTTCTCTACATCGGAGGTCCAGAATATTTTCGGGATAATTATCGTGAAAGAATCGGACGAAAATATCATTCGATGCAGAATTTAGGGTCGTGGGAATTTCTACAGGGGCTGATACCACACACCTCAGTACAAGGCACAAGTTATGTACAAATAGAGACGCCTAGATACACAGGGGGTAGTGCCACCATGTACCTTCTCCACTAACGTACAAAGTTATTGGCGACATATGTGCAGGTCGACATGAATATTCAAACGGGAGTATGGAACGAGCCTGCTATATCTCACACCGTGTACCGAACCTCGCCATGCCCTCAGGGTTGGGAAATTTTACATCGATCGAATCCGCAGGTAGCTTTGTGCGACAGACGATGTCTTTTAGCGTCTAACTTTAAATGAGATTATTTTTTTTTTTTTTTTACATTTCGAATTTAATTCGATACCGCAGATTAATTTAGAATTTGTGAAAAATTAACACAGCTGTGAGTAGAAGAGGGGTAGAAAAAATAAAAAAATACATTCCAATGAAATAAATCATCATTAAACGGTGATTCGCTTGACGCAGTCAATCGCCGGGATTTCAATTTTCATTTTTTATTGTCTTCGTATTTTTTTTTTTTTGGAACAATTAAAATCTCGTATATTTTCTACGGACTACGCTGGAAAACATGAAGTACGATGGATCACTCTATGCACCCGTCACGCAATAGTTGAACTATAATATTGATGAAAAACGTCGTTTCTCAAATATACGAATCCCTTGTTAATCGTCGATCAATTAAGACGTGTGTTTAATTCTAGTCCTAAATATATTTATCCAGCGATCGTATGTAACATAAAACGTTGATTAATTCACGCCGTTTCTCGGTCTCGCCAATAAACGCGTTGAACTAGTGATTGGGTTATGCCTGGCTAACGGTATAACACAAAACAATTAATCAAGTGAGATTATCCAGTCATTGAGTCGACGCGTTGTATCTCGATTAACGTCTTAGCCATCTATAAATGAGACGAAATTTTCGCTTTCATCCTGCAGCTTGAGTTAGTCGCTGGTTTTGAGTTAACGTAACACGTCAAACGATCGACTCCTGATTAATCTCTACCAATTAACCGATCCCCTCTTATATACTCAGTCTCCGAACGACTCGATACCAATTTCCGTATTCTTTGGATTAGTAGAACGTGATACACAAGCCTGTATACCTACCCAGAGAAGATACGTACGAGAAGGGTGGAAATAACAACCCTGTATATTCCGCTCACGCCCCCACACTTAGAGTTTACTGGCACTAACCTAGGCAAGGGCTTCTCCATATGCGGGGTCAATACCTGTGTCCCCTGTATCGCTGAACCTTTCGACTATGTCATGCCACGCCATGCCGCGGGGGCAAACTCATTCTGACGTTCAGCCTTTGAATTGTAATAGCTAATTTATAAAATTGGCATAGTATTATAGTACGAGACTCCTGACTATCTACCAAAACGGTTTCAGATTGGTCGAATTAAACCCGAGAGTTTGGGTTCGGTTGGTAAAATTTTGTACATTATATTCTTTTGCGAAAATTAACCAAATCCTTTTTCCCTTATTTCTCTACGTCTATTTTTTTTTCTTTTCTTGTTCATTGTTTTGAATAAAGAATTGGCTCCGTTCTGGTGAATAAATAAAGCAAATTTTCGATGGAGAACTTGCGGTGGGTATAGCGTAGGGCAGGGAGGTGGTATATATGTATACCTATATCCCGGTAGCGCAGAATTAAAATAATTCGGTTGAAAATTTACATTTTAATTCAACACAAAAAGGTATACCAGGGAAAGATTTGCATTTTTTCAAAAGAACGCCAAAGGCCAAGTACCACTTCCTACTCATCGTCGTTCTCCTCGTGCCCACATCCACTACCACTCTACCTACTAGCAGTCTAATGGCAGATACCGCGGATACTTTTTCACCCTCTATATTTTAAACCGCAATTTTTAAATCAACCTCCATGAACCGATTCATCATTCGGATGCCTTGAATAGGGAAATACACAGGGGCGAGAGAACGAAGTCAAAAATTAGGTGTACGTCTGCTGGACGTATTGGACTTGAAGTTTGCAGAGAAAAGGAGAGAAACGTAATAACTCTGATCTCAATTATATTGGGAAGATAGATGTTGTACGTTGAAGGAACTATTTTCCGGCTTGTCCCGAATGGATATTACCCAGCTTCTATACGCGGTCCTTTTTTTCATCTTCTTCTTTCCTTCTCCACTTTTACAAATGAAAGAGTTTTCCTTCAATAGGACTTTCAGTCTCGAAGCTTTTTCTACCCGTGCGGCTGAAAGCCAAAGTCTGTTTTCTTGTCCCCCACGCCGTATAAAGTCCGAAGACAATTTTAGAAAACAGTTTTAAACGTCCCTTCTTCTTACCTTTTTTTCCTTTCCCTTTCTTTAGTCTCCTTTTCACGCCCTTTTATTATTCACCCATGGTAATCCACGCCCCGAATATTCCGTTAAAAGTAGTCAGGCGGAGGAATTGAAATACCAATATTCGTCGATTCGCCGCGTATTATAGATCTACTTATCATACACCGAACCGTGGATATAAAATAATGTAGGGGATTGAAAGCCGCGAGAATCCGGTTTAGAAAGTGTAACTTATAACCGCGGTCTTCCGAAAAGGTAACTCGTAACAGAAATCGAATTAGTAAATCTATATCGAAATTGCAAGGGTGTGGCTGAGAGATGAATGAGGGTGGAAGTGTAGGGCGAGAGAATAGCGCGCGGAAGCGACTACAGTATCCCAGAGAAGGGGCTAATCCCACGGAGTTAGCGTCAGTCAACTTGAGTTACGAGCAACGCGGAACGTTACACCCTATTTATCGTAAATTATGACAAATTACGCTTCGTCTGAGTCTGATAATAAATACAATATCCATACAAGCATACGTATACTACTAGCAACTCAACGCGGCACTATTTACACCCCCGGAAGTAGGCGGAGAGGTCTGTAAGTAAGATAGGGGTGGATACTGCAGGGACCAACACCCCAGCGAGGGTGGAATGAATGATATCAATATTCTCCGTATACTTTGACACAGCTGAAAAATTCCCTGGTATTATTTCGCGAACGTTTCACTAACCCGCGAACGAGATATGACGTTGAAATTGATATTTAAGAGGTCAATGCATCTTTCTTTCTCCTTCGCGAGTACGTAGCTCTTATTGAAGACCAGATCACGGCTATCAGAGAAGAGAATCTAGTCTCCAGTTTTTATTATTTTCTACTTATCCTGAGAAATCGCCCTTGGCTGTTATTATCAATTTAGCAAGTTTTCTTCGACCTGAGGGATGCGCACGGGTGGAGGAAAAAATCTCACCCTCCGAACCGGGGTTATACGTTGAAGAGACGGAATAATGAAGTTTGAAAAATCCGAACTGATTTACACGTGTTGCAAACTCTGAATTATTTGCCGCGATGGGACGGGAGAGGGAAGAGGATTGAATGATGTGGAAATTTGGAACAGTCCGCAGTTAAGCTTCGGTGAAAACAGTTTAACGAGTTAAAATAATTGTCGGTGTATAATGACGTCGGTGAAATTTGTCCATTTCAAGGAATTAGCGAGAAACGCAATTGGGAATCCTCGACCGAGTACATCTGCATTATGCGGTGTTTGCTTTGGGATTACCTCCCTAAAGTACGACTGGGACAGTACGTGTTTGCGATTTGCTCTGCAGTTCGTGGCTGTTCCACGACCGTGGCAAGTTGTGTACAGCGTAGACGATTATGCTAAATTATTGTATGTATATATATATATATAGATACATCGCGGCAATATGTACTATTTGTTCGACGAACGTGTCCCTTCTCTCATCCTCGGCTCTATCGACTACCGAGATCCCCTGTTAAATCCTTAATTCCAAGAATAGAAATCCCCAGTCCTCGAACCTTCGATATGCCTCAACATATCGTCAATTTCTTATACTCACTCTTCCTTCATGCGGAACTTTGATCATTAAATTAAGAATTTTTACGGTCTTCGTAAATTAAGTTTCCGCTCTAGAATTCTTCGGGACAGTAAGGTCCAGACTTAACCCGGGAATCCTATACATGCATTATGCAACATGAGGTCCAAAGGACAGTCGTCGAGCCGTCGTACTTGTTGCCAGAGTCGAGAAGATTTCCTGGGATTTTAACCGGAGTTACTACCCTGTCAACCCGACTTTTAACCTGACAAACTTCAAACTATACGGTATATATCTCAAAGACCGAAGCCACGCCAGAATTTTTTCGGCTCCATCAAAAACACAACACGGATGGTGGCTCATGCCTACACCAGCTCGACGCATATACTCGACTAGAATCTTAAGTTGGGGAAAAGTTGGGGGAAAAACAGAGGGTATTGTGGGAAGGAATCCGCGGCTCGATCATCATTTCTTTGGGATTCCTAAAACTCGGTTCTCAATTTTGAACCGAACTTTTTCTACGTTTAGTGATAAATTGTCGATGGAAATCGGGAAATGATGATTTATTTGAATATTTGAATAGAAACAGTGGATTTAATTTGGGAAAACGTTAAACGCGACTAGTACGAGGATGGTTTGGTGATTTAAAATAGTTTATCATCCTGCGCGTAAATTCATTAAGCAAACTCCCCAATGTTTCCGATATTCGATCGGACCGAGTAACCAGGCGTTGCATGCATTCAGGCATGCATGCATGCATGCATCGTAGAACCAAAGTTTTATCGCATAGGTTTTACCTACGTGTTTTCAAAGCGGGAATGGAAAATTTATCGCAAACCAATCGCTCGGTTTTAAGCGAAAACTACCAGGGAACCCAACAGATGCAGGAAGTAGTCTTCAAGGTTTGCTCGAGTGGAAACTGCTCCGCTTTGCTCTGCTCTGATGCACCATACACTCGCCTTGAGATTCTCGAAAGCATTTATTCAATTTAACACGAATCTAACATAGCTATATGTACGAACATCCGAATAAGTTGCTCGCGTATACTTGGAAAAGCATTCGAAAGCATGAAATATATAGTCCTGTATAACTAGGCTTTGAATCTATTAACGGATCCATGAATTTGGCATCCGCTGGCGGCGCCGTGTCTTGGACTTCGATATAATACGCGTACCTATAGAGCTTCAAATGATTTCTGTGATATTGAAATACGAGTCTTCTCGTTTGCCCTGCCTCGAGAATTTCGATACCTTGCGTAGGAGGTGAGAGATCAGAAACACGTTGCAATCAGTAATACGGAGAATTTCATTTGATAAAATGTATAATCAGACTCGATCGAAATATACGATATGATGGATCAATTTTCGGGTATACTGACGATGAGATATTCGACACCGAATACAATCAGGCTTTCAAATTACATCCGAGATTTATTTCTTCATCTTATTATCACTTTCTCGTCTGAGGGTATCGTCCTTTTCCAGGGGTCGACAATAACGATTCAAGATTCTTGTTAATTGAAGAAAAATCATTGAACTCTCATATTATCAATGGAGAATCCCTTTTGGTTAGAACATCCGTGATTTTTTTTTTTTTTTTGTTCATCTTTTTTTACATCCCTTGCAGAAAACGAGGTTATTTCTTTTTCAAAAGAGGTGTGTGCGCAGCCCCTTGAGAGAGAATTATAAATGGGGAATCGGTCTCGAAGAAACACTTCCGGGAAGCTGGGAATATTTGGTTTCAGTCATTCGATCTTTGCAAACATACATTCTTCTCTATTTCTCTCACAAAGCAAACAACTAAATGTGTCAGCTAGCGCGATAGATCGAAACACTCGAGAACGCGTGAGTAACAAAAGGAGAAGAAAAAAAATGTTGAGAAATAGAAGAAACGATGAATAGGTTTCCACAGCAGCACAGCTTTCGAATGCGGTCGTACAGTTTGTAGGAATTGAGCCTCTGGCACATATGAAACTTTCATGCTGGCATCAGCAGTCAGAGCGAGACAATTATGCGGTTCAAAGAAGTTACTAAATCATAGTTCAGGATGCATAGGCTCTGCCTGAACAACAATTCCACCAGTTCGCTGCATCGGCTACCTTATCCTCTTTCACCTCATCATCTCACCCTCGCCCGACGACTTCACTATGAGAGAATATTAAAGTTTCCTCATTACCCGTCGATGCAGCGTTTTCGGTTTAATGTACCAGCTACGCGCGCACATTTCATCTAGTTGCGTTGGTACATGTCGCCTGTATATCTGCATGCGCATACGACCATATATTATGATCAGTTTTCTGAAATTCATGTAGGTATTGTTTAACGAGTTTATAGGTATGCCTATACTCGACTGCCTGATTACTAATTTCGCGGTTGAAATTGTTTCGAGATTTTCTTTCCCAGATATGAATAAGCCGGTGAAGCCTTCCCCGTATTTGATGGCAACTTTGAATCCCTGCCTTTGAAGTAGCTACTTACATTTAAAACTCATCTCCGCCTCGGAGGGGGTAAATAATTTCGTAGAAACTTGGCACTGAACGATCAATATCGATACGGGGTAAATAATGGGGGAAAATTATTATTGAGAAACAAAGAGTATAGATTAGATTCCGTAAACGCGAACAGCTAGCATCTGCGAAATCCCGATCAACTGATCGTGAACGTGGAATTTTATTACGATAAAACTTCTCCGTAAGTTCTTGACGCAATTATCGGACGTACTCGTGCATTCGTTACATCCACATAATTCCGGCCACCTAACTAGCTCGCAATTTCTCATTTCGTAGCTGGTGAACCTGCCGCAAGCATCGCACTGTCCACGTACATCTCTACGTACAAGAGCTCGGTACTCCGCAAACTTTCAGTTTTAATTGCCGCCAATTAATAATCGCGATTGCCAGCCCCGGCGTAAATTCGCATAGCTCAGCCTCACGCAGTTAAAGTTTCTCTCCATCCTCCTCCTCATCCTCGGGACTTTTTTTTTCACTACGTAATATCATAAATATGCGAGTAGTACCGTATAACACAGACTTTATCGTATACATGTACAGTTTTTATTTGCCAGAAGTGAAATGTCCAGAGATAGCTCTATAAGAAATTTATGAAAAGTAACACTTGGTACGGCGTGAACCGGGGCCGGGATATAGTCGTTTAATGCAGTCCTCGCATAGTACCTAGAACGAAGGAATTTTCATCGTGGTATCCCAGGACGTAGCCCTAGCAGTGAGATACTCAAATTGTTGCGATAAATAGATGACGAGGGTGACAAGCGATGATGTCGCTAATGTACTCGCCTTCTAGGTACAGGGTGGTGAGCTAGGACCCGCAAAACCTCTCTCAACACCGACCTGTTAAAGTCTGGGAGGCATATACCGACGTATGTTAACATATACCTGTCTGTATTCTACATTACACGTATAGACGTTTCGCGACAAGGACGCAATGCGTTACGCAGGACTATAGGGTTGCCGTATAGTGCTTACAGGTATCTACCTATCTTACTATACGGACATATTGTTGGTTGGTACGGGTATATATATCCCCACGTCGTCGACTGCTATTAGCGGTTTAGGAGGCAACCTAAAACGGTTAACACTAAAAGCTACGGCCCCATACCTCTAACGTAATTTTACCAACCTCTCGGTTAACTAGACAATTCTTGAGAGCCGATAAAGGGAAGCATAGGTGCATACATGATATGCCCGTATTACGATTAGACCCGGGATGATGGGGAAATTTTACAGTGGATATAAAAGTTGGCTTATTTTACTAGACTGCTTCTGATGATAATTGATGCGATGATTCTATTCTTTTCATACACTATACGCTTGCATAGAGCCACGCGGTATAGATGAGAGCCCTTTTGTCAAGGGGATCGAATTCCTTAATGGGGTTCTCGTGATGATCAGTCTTTGCGATCGTATCGAAAGATAATTTGATACTGTGGGTAGGTAAGTGTAAGTAAGTATGTATTGGTGTGTAGGTATATTGTATATAGAGAGGTTTATGTAGGTAGCAAGAAGGTAGTCGGGCAGTATATGTACGTGGGACCGCAGCAATCAATTTGCCTGTTTCCTCGGGGGAAATTTTATAAAATAATTCTTCTTGTCTCGTGCGAGTCGCTCGGTTAATTCAACTCCAATTTGTAGTAATTGTGGCGGGTGAAACGACGCGAAACAAACACTTTCAGAATTTATTACTTCTCGTTACCTATACACCCTCGCCGTATACTATTACCGGAGCTTTGATTGTCGCTGCGAATTTAGCCGAGGGCTAGACGCGAATTTGGTTGAAAAAATTTCTCAAACCCTACTATGCCGCGCTCTCAGACACTTTATTAGTGCATCTCTGCACGAGTGAAAAAAAGGCAAGCGTCTTGAATTCAGACCGAGATGAGATGATGAAAGTTGGACGTTCTGAAATTCAAGAGGAAAGAGAAGATATCTTTCTTTACTTTTGACGGATAGGGGAGGACAGGCTGACTAAAATTAATTGCAAAACTTTGTTTCATTATTTTATTGAAACTGGGTGAAAACCCACTAATATAATATAAAATATTTCAATAAAAACTAATCAATAACGGCCATAGAGCGGAGGGAAAGGTTCATTTAAAGCTCAATTTCACTCTAACCCAACTGAGGAGATGGGAAAGTATTGCCATATAGTTACTTTCGTCGGCAGCAATACGTGCGAAATCAGACCTAGATTCTTGCCTTTTTATTTATTTTTTTTCTTCAATCGTTTCAAGCTGCCCCTCGCAATACTACCGAACGACGATGATAGAGAGGGCGAATTGTTTCTCCGCCTTTAATCTATTCATGAGATTCTCATTTCCCTATACATTTCCCTCCGTCGCTCTCTTTGTTTCGCCTTTCCCCTGTCTATCGCATGACAGAGTACTAAAATCCCTTGAATCCGTCCAAGAACGGCGGTACAGCCTCCGGCTCTCCAGGCGCTGGACCAATTAGTATCGGCTTTTAGAACACCTGAGGCAATCCATCCGGATCTCAATCCAACGTCAACTTCTTCGGCTTCCTAGACGAGGCAGAATGGGCGGCATACAGCGCGCTTAATTGTCTCGAAATCCGTATAACCCATACGACAGAAATTCCCTCTGGCATTCACCCCCAACCTATATCTCTTTCTCTCTGCTTCCTCCTCTCTATGTATTCCACTTTTCTCCCAATTCGGGTCCAGCGTGTCCTGCATCAAATCCATCCTCGTTTATTATTCAATACAACATTCGTTCTGGTGTCAAGCCAAATGCTTCGTGTATGTATAGAAGGATGAAAACCGGCGCGGTTTTACGCAACTGGCATTCAGAATAGTTTGCCTTCATAATTACGACGGCTGACCAGTCACTGTGAATTTTCATTTCATTGCGGCAAACTATCTTCCTACGGTGAAAGCCAATTTGATATCGCGCTAAACTACAGTGGCTAAGGCTTTCCTCACTCGCCACTTGCGATTAGAAGCACCTGTTTCCGACACGTGCTCGAAGGATGTCAGACACGCTCAGTGGGCGATGTAAACTGGATTGTTTGTGTGTCGTTGCACACTGAAGGATTGGTGCAAGCTGGTCCATTGGGTATATATGTGTATATAGGTCCGAGGTCGTAGCTGGATCAGCTCTAGCCACAAAATTAGCGAACTTAGAATTCCGAGTAACGGTCTCCGATCAGAAATTACCTCGACCTCGTGCATCGAATCTAATCCGATCCACTAACGGCTTTGAAACACCCGAACGACCCAACTATCGGCATCAAGTTAATGACCCTTGCGAAACGGTCGAGACGGTATCTCCACCTCAGCTATGGGTCTGCAGAGGGCTGGGCGAAATAATTTTCCATCCTTATTTCATTGTTTCAGAAACCCAAATGCGCCCGAGCATCATGGACGCGGGGAAAAGGCCTCCCTTGCCAACAAGGAGAGGAGTAAATATCGAGGAATTATTTGGGACCAGTACGATCCTGTGCATCAGAAATATCTGGAAATCGGTGAGTCGATATTATATTGTTTAATATTTTAGACAAATATTCTCTCTGTGGATCATGAAACGAAATTTCATATAGCTGTTCTGGAAATTGAATTGAAAACGATACCTGTCCCACCTAAGTCTCGTATTCCTGTCAAATTCTATGCGAGACAACGAGCCGAACGAAGGCTGACTCTGCTTGACTGATTATAGAGACAGAGAAGACGCGATGACTTGGTAAAATAATTATTTACTTAATTGAAAATTTCCCGCTGTAGGTTATACCTACCTGCAGGTATATAAGTATAACTTAGCGATATGGAGACTCGAGTTCTCAAGGCAAACTGAGCTAGTACCGAACCTCATTTCACGCACGGTATAGTTCGACTTGTCTTTTCGGATGACTTGATCACATCTCATTTGCTCCTCCGCGCCTGGACCCTTCACTAGGTCAACCATCGCACGTTTCTATGGTTACTGTAAAAGCCAGACTAGATTTCCCGGTATCTCGGATAATATTGTCGAGGTCTTATTACACCTTGGCACATCAATTTTTTGTCATGAATTCCGGAAACTAAAAGTCTTCTTTTATCGTTATTTAGAAGAATTTCGTCATTTCTTGTTTTTTTGCTTAGTTAAATAATTACAATGACTTCTTTATTGAACTGTCTTCTCACTCCTGAATCCGGGGTAAGTCGCTGATTGGAAGAACTTGAATCCATCGGTTCACGTAATTGTTTGGCACCGGGGACAGATGAACAGACGAACGCGTGGGCGAACGAGATGGGGAATGAGAATCGTGGAATTCTGACGCGTATTGACAGTTCCGGAACTGGAAGCTCAAGGCGTAGATGTTTTGCCAACCCTCCGGTTTTTTTTTTTTCTTTTTTTTTCGTTCTTATTCTCTAACCGCGCCCAAGCTCTTCTCGCTCCTACTTCACCACCGGATGGGAAAAGTAATTTAACCGAGAAGCGAACCCTCGTTTACTCGCGGTTTTACCCCCATCCTTTTCCTTATCACCACGATTCCTCTGTTTTCCCACGACAATTCTCTTATATTTTCACACTCCTTCGCGGCTTTAACCCTTCGTGTAAATTATCACAAGACGAGACGAGTTCACTCACCTCCTAATATATATAACGTCCAATTTCGAGTCAGGATTAAAATCCTGCGGTAAAAGAGAGAGAGAGAGAGAGAGAGAGAGAGAGAGACAGAGGCAGGCGAAAATTTGAAAGTCTGTCAAATCAGTAATAAAGTTGATACAGCAAAAACTAATCGTGAGTGAAAATTGACAGTCGAAGAAATAACGCGATTAGTTTTGATCCCCGAAGTTTTTGACTCGCGACATTATCGTGAATTCGTGTGATTAATCGCATCTTTTTAGTCCATCGTGGTTGCAGGTTGTATATCCGGCGAATCCGTTCTTTGGAGAAGAAAAAAAAGAAAGAAAAATGAACTTCGATAAAATAGGAGGGACTCGATTTTTATTCAAAGTTGCTAATAATGTATCGTGTCTCAATTTTCCGGAGGCTATATGTAAGCAGAGCCTATATCTACTCGTATCGGGTGTCGTTAATACGAGACATAATTATTCCCGATAATACCTCAGCCCCGTCAACAATCTAGCCGGCATTGATCCGAGACCATATCTCGTTTCGTATCAGGCAAGGAATTAGTTAAGATGGGAAATTTGACTTTAAATAAGTTTATATTGTCGAACGTTTTTTTCTTCTTTACTTGAATGTAAACCATGCTTATGAAATTCGAGAGGCAAAACTCAGTTTCGTAATCTCCTTTTTCTTACATTTCCTTTTTTCAAAGCCAGTTCTAAAGCACCCTAATTTCTGCTGAATATACATTTTTAGAACTTGAGGCCTCGCTTCGTCATTAAAAGTTTCATGCCGAACTTAGCGGGTATAACGTTTTCGTGTCACTATAAGTATGACTATTTATCACATTCGTTAAAGACTTCGTGATCAAGATTTCTGCGCTATCGACTTCCAAAGTAGTTTTCTTCTTTTTTTTTTTTTCATTCATTGTCAGTCTTGGAAAGAAACGTCCATATATATATATAGATATATAGATATGTGGATAAGCCTATTTCTTCTTTCTTGCTTTTATAAGAAAATATGATGAATTTGTACGAGATGGAGTGACTGGTAACATTGTACGATGCAATCGAAATGAATCACCCCCTATAAAAAGTAACGCGCACGCGTGTCCGACGAGGGATGGTTCGCGCACCCCCATTTCTCATTCAGGATGAAAAATCACAAAAACTGATAGCCCACCACTCCGGCAGCTCTGTTACACTCAAGAACCAAGAAAAATGTACCAGAAAAATTTTCCCCCGGCCCATGATTAATTTATTATTATTATTATTATTTTTTTCTTTTTTTCTCCTCTCGTCTTCTTACTCCTTTTATCTTTTTCATCCTCTTTTGTTAGTTTTTCCTTATCCGCGAGATATTCGCGAAATGTGTTCCACTATAGCGAAACTTGCGGTTTCGCGAAAGAAAAGGAAAAAAAAAAAAGAAGAGAAGTCAAATACTCCAGTCAAGATGGAAGCATACGCATGTTTATGTGCCCCTTTTTTTTTTTTTTTTCTTATAAATTAAGGAAAACTGGGAATTGCTGTATTAAAATTTCACCAACTTACTCTAGCCTCTCGCGTTTAACTTCATTATAGTCGACTTGTTTTATCCTATGTGCGCGCGTTTAGCTTCGAGAAAGTTTACATTTTTCAAGTCTGTGCGGTAGTAAGATACAATCTAGACGTTAGCCAACTAAGCCGGCGTTATTAAGAACATAAATAAATCAGGTTCGTTAAGTGAAACCCATTAAGGGAAACTGCCGCCCCAGTTGGCTCGCGTACCACTAAAGTCGCGTGATTTTTCAAAGACATAAATCGCCGACCCCGGGTCTAGGCCATCATTGCAGCTCACCTAGCCGCCTAACATATATTTAACAGAAATTTTCACACCCAAGAAAATTCTCTACTATATCTATATACATATGTATATTATATCTATACATATAATGCATGAGCGATATTTCAAAAAGATTTTTACTCCTCATCTTATGTATATGTACTTGCTCGGATCCTGGGAACGTTCGACTGAACTATTACGTACGGTTATTTAACCAGCATGTATAAATTTATTCTAAACGCTCGTATGCACCAAGACCGAAAGAAGAAAGCCTTGGTAATATTTTCAGATATAAATTTGAACCTCGCTGTCGGTATATGTATATATATATATATATAGAGAGAGAGAGAGAGAGAGAGAGGCATGCCACCGATAAAGGTATCATGCACGAGTGAATTTGAGCGGAAAATTTATTGGACGAGGATGCCTTTGACTGGGCGTTTAAAATCGTAGGAGAATATCACGTGCGGGAAATTCGAAAGAATATTCAGAGAAGAAAAAGAAAAGGAAATATTAAAAGGAAAGAAAGAAAAAAATCATTTCACAAGAAAGATTTTTCATATTATACTTTAATTAAGATGATTTCTCTTCATATTTATGTCCATTACAGTTACCTCGTGAATTTGATTATCAATTTCAATCCCTAATGCATACAAGCTTTCAGAATTTAAATGGAATTATAATTACTTAATAAAGTCCACATATCACTGAAAGCTAATTCAATCGAGACAAAGACTACGGCTGTAATTACCTCATAGGTTTTCGAGTATACTTTAGTTACTCGGGAATCGCGAATGAGACAGGATATAGAATGGTTTCAGTCGGGTCTTTAGCTCCACGGAAATATGAGGAAATCAGTTGGAAATCACATTTGTATGGAATAATGAAACGGATCTTTCGAAATTGATATTAATACCATTGTTACGTGGAAATTGTGTGTGTGACAGGTGTTCGTACTTTTTTTTCATTTTTTGTTTTTCATCTAAACCAGAACTGGCTCGTAGATATTGTGAAAAACAAGGCAGGATCGTATCAATCTAAAGTCTGGGCGATAAACAGATGTTAAACGGTCTTTTTCCCTGAGTATAACTTTTTATTTATTTAACTTTATTTTATTTTATTTTATTTCATTTCATTTTATTTTATTTTACTTTATCCCGCGTATGGGAGGCAGAAAAGTTTTTGAAATATTGCGCGTTATGCGTCTGTAATTTTTCCGGATGAAGAAAAGTTTTACATTTTTCAAATTTCGAGCCGCACAAGGCTTATATACTGGAACCGTACTTTTATTGAGGAGAAATATAGTGCGGGGTTAAGTGTCAAGTGTAAAGATAGAAGAGTAGAATATTTGAAATAAAGAGGAGCGTTTGATCAAAATGTTCAATATCAAATTAATCAAAGTTTGAGGGTCGGAGACGAGGCGCCGGTTATTTGTTAGGAAATGAAAAACATTCCTCGAATTTATAATCCGTAACGATTTTGGATTATAATTTAGCCAAAATTTGCTTGAGATATTTAATCAAATAACGAGCGATCTTGAGCGAAATATTTCATCAGGATGTCGTCTAGTCTGGAAAATTCTTGGCGATTGAATTACAGAAGCTTTAGCAACGCGCAACGAGGTAATAAGGAAAATTCCAATTTACATATATACTACTTGGCGAATACGGTAATATACCTATTATAATACTCTAGAAATTTGAAAACGATCAAATGATCCAGATTCCTGAAAAATTATTATTAATATAGAGTGAATGAACGATCGAAAAATCGAAAGGGAATTCCCTCTCGAAAATACATAATGAACGTTTTTTTTTTTTTTTTTTATGTACGGAGGTGAATATGTAATGACTATATACATGCGAGACGAGGTTTGAATATTTTCGATAAACAATTTTTCACAGTAAAATATTTCCGGAATTTTTACAACCACCTGGTACGAGTTCGATAGAATTACAGGATGAGGCACACGCTATATGACCAACCAGAAACCAGGGTGGGATTTCGCGTGTATAGATATAGTTCATTTGCTTGATATATACCGACATTTGACGCGACGGGACGCTGTCGTATTTCATAACGGTTGACGGGAGCGACGCGACGCCAAATAACGCGGACGATACAACCCTACGGTACCACCATAGATTACACCTAGATTACTAATTTAACCAGCCGAAACAGAGCTCGCCTCGTGTGAGGATCGTGCCAACCTGTTCGACCCGAACGGGGTTCGCGAAATCCGTTCGAATTTGCTCATCTTACGATTAGAATAAGAAATTGGAATGAGGAGAATTAGGAGAATGAGAAATGGGCGTTTCGATCGATTGATCTTTTCTGCTTTTAATTATCGAGTAAATAACTTGAAGACTGGATTTTGTTTTTATGAAATAAAACCAACCCGAGGTCGTTCTCGGTGCGAGGGGTAATATGCTAAACACAAAGTTTCCGTCAAACTGATGCGGAGGACTTTGCTCTTACTGAGATTAACTCTGCCGCAGAGACTCGTACAAGAAACTTTCAAATTTATCACGAAATATTAAGATAATATTAGGTTAATAAGTAATTTCATTCAATCCCAATCCTCACACCGGACTTTATACACGCGTATATATAAAATTCAGATATATATATTTCTCTCCGCGTTCGATCATATTAAAAACTGTTCAATCTATCGAAATATTCTCTCTTTCTATTAAGACGTGAAAAGTCTTCAAACATCGTTCAGGATAGGTATATACATGGTGATGGATCGCAAAATTTTTTCTGTCCCTTACAGTCGTAATATTCGAGTCGGGCACGAAGTAATAATACCTCCCACGTACCGCTACTTCAATATACTCGTTTCTATCGTATATATACATAGGTATGATCTGCCCAGATTATACACGAGAGTCTACGAAATTGGGGTCCACCACGAAACGCAGATATTTCGAGTTATTTCGTTCGTCTCATTCATGCTTTTAGTTCTGTTTTTTTGTTTTTTTTTCTAAGATATCGAGCAACCAGAAATTTCAATCTTCCCTCTTTTTATTTCCCACTTTATCTATTTTACATATCTGTGAAAGAGAAAAGCGAAGGTGAAAAATAAACGATTGTTGAACTCGGAAGTAGAGCGAGAGAAACGATCGCAGTGGGAGATAAAAATTAATTTCTAAACTACCCGTTCGCGTGGCGATTAGCGATTTTCGCTAATCGCGATCTACGAGCTTTATTGAATTAAACCCCGCACTCCTACGTGGATATCTACCTTCTGGTGCGTCGGTGAGCCATACGTTCTTGTCTAAATCGTCACGTAGCATCACTTAGTCCGACACACACGTAGACGCGTCGGCGTCAGCTTCGGTACGTGATCTGAGGGTATATCTCATCTCTTCCGTTCTGATAGATGCTCGGTGCAGCATGCCAAAAATTGGAGTGACGAGACTGTCATATTTCACATCCTCAGTTTGCTGAATAAAAGTATGATTTCTCTACAGTTTACGTTACACGATTCCTTCTAGAAGATGATGGGAAATCATTTGGCATACGGGGAATTAGATGTGTTGAAATTTATTCGACTTTTTCGAAGATCAAACGGGCGCGGGGTATCTATTGTACGTTGAGGGAGTTACTCTCATAGTCTGAATAAAAACGTATTCTCGTCACGACGACGGGGGTCGACATTGTTGATGGTATTCGGAGTGAGAAATAAAGCTGGAACTGAAGATAGGACTTAAGAACTGGGCGTAAAGCCGTACGTGAAAGTGCGGGAAACACTTCGACTTGGTAGACATACTAGTATCACGTTTGTATTCCACTGCCAGCACCCGCTTGTTTAACTTTAACCTTTAAACTTTAAGCTCTATACTCGAGAGGCGAAACTTCTGGGTAAAGCTCACTGGCAACAACTAAATTACTAAAATTCGATATGCTCGTCAAGGCGACGTGAACGACAGTCTCCCTTTCTTTATTCTTATCCGCACCGCATACGTGTGGATATAATATCACGTGTGAAGTTTCGTGCTGACTAAGAGTTGAAAGTTTCTCATCACAGAGCTGAGGCTAAATGAATCAGGAATCAAATTTAGAGTCCATTTCTTCTTCTCGGATATATAAGAGCGTCCATTCATCGATCGAGATCCCTTGTCGCGATCCAAACTATCGGAGAAGAGTAAGCGAAGAGAAAAAGTAAAGAGGAAAAAAAAAAGATAAAAAATGTATCAAATTCGGCCTATCTATTCGCGTAATAACGTGCGGGATTTTCGTCTCCGTTTTTCTGCCAACGGGGAACCACATCGGATCATTTTACCCCAACTGCTATAGGAAAAAAAAAACAAAAAATAAATAAAATAAAAAAAGACGAGAAAAAAAGCAACAACAAAAAAAGCAAAAAGCAAAAACCTCGAAGGGTTTCGGATCACGGCCTTCTATCTTTGTGTCCGACACAATACACCGAGGACTTTAACCATTCTTTGACAAATAACGAGTCGTTTTCCGAAGATTCTGCCGTCCATCGTTGTCACAGTCACTATAAGAGATCAGACTTTTTTTTTAGGTATATCTTTTTGCCATCCTGTTATTCCTCCAGACCCGTAAGTACGTATGGATAACGATTGTTTCACCCTCGCAGTATCAAGTGAATATTCCATTTTTCTTCTTCTTCTTCTTCTTCTTATTCGCTCGTATTACGAAAATCTGTGCGAAACGAGCTGGTTGACATACGAGTATTTTCATACCAATATTTTTCTCTCATATTCACGTCGAGTACGTAACGTCGTAACGCCAGTCAACTCTTTATTGAGAAAATATGCGTAGGCGTCGATGGTAAACTTGAACCTTGGCAAAGTGGGCCGGGTACCCCGTACCATATCATATATTTACCCCCGTGAACCCTAATAGTCTAACGCCGCGGAGCCGCTATTCGGAAAGTTGCGCTTTAGATTGTTTGCGAACTGCTTGACTCCGCGAGAGATTTAGGGTTTTACCCTTCCATGCCAAGAGCAGAGAATATCTAGAAGCGAGATCTTTTGAGTCGAGACGGCGCAGTGCGTAATCGCCCCCGGATAATCATTCAACGACACGCATCGCGTTATAGAGTCTAATGTACGGCGAACCCGATTTTAGATGACAAATTTTCATTACATTTTGTATAATATAATTCCATCCCTAACCGCGTTCGGATTCTATACGCGGAGAAAACGAACACTGGAAGAGAAAAAGAAGAAAAAAAAAAGGAAAAGCTTTATCTACAGATCGCTTAAATACGATTCACAAAAAGTAATTAGGAACTAACTTTCCTCTGTTTCCTCGGGTGAGAATAACTCGGGCAGAAATTACTGGAATTCTTATACCAATCTGAACTCGGAATTGCTATCCTGAAGAATGCTGACTTCCGTCAGGACATACCTGGTTTGTTATTCGATCTGACAGATCTCCGAACCGGTGACAAACGAACCTTGAATAGGCGAAGTAAAACGTGAGAGTTTCACTGCAGAATGGAATTATTCGTTTTTATTAAATTCACAGTGGATTCGTAATATACATCGCTAATCAAATATTGTCAATTATCACAACAATTTTTTATATACCTAATCAACTTTTATTCTGCGGACGACTTGAATTCCCGACTATTCTATCGTTAATTAAGCTCCAATTAGTCTCTGAATGTTGGCTTTGCAACGATAATACATCTAATACTTTTAAATATTTTTTGATTCATCCAATTTAGTTACGAATGATTGACCAGATACTCTCGGGAGCCACTATATTTTTCATGGAATTCGCCGTTTTTATACCTTTTAATAAAAGACAATAAATTCTGACTTGATGAAATACCAACCGACGATTTCAGAGACACACGAATTTTCGAATTAATAATATCACTTTCGCGATATGATTTCGGAATTTCTACAGCCGAGGAGGTAATCCTCTCGGTTACACCAGATGCTGGACGATAGATCTCGCGAGATTCTTTCGGGCTTCTCTTTCCTCTCGTTCATAGTTTTAGCCATAGATCTACGGGTCGGGGTTGAATAATATAAGGGAGATGCAGTAACTTACATCCAATAATTTATGCGAGGTTCAGAAACGGACAGAACGCGACACGGCCACGGGTTATCCAAACACGAAGGACCAGGCTGACGTGGTAGAAATTACGATCAGTGGCTGACCACGCAGACACGGATCGCCGAAGCCAGACCCAATTTTCGTGTAGAATCGAGACGGAGGTGGTGATTTTTTCCCTTTTCCCAAATGAAATTATTAACGATCGCACAAGCTAGTTCATGAATTTCGTCTAATTTTGTACGAATCGCGCGGCTGTCTTCTTGCGGGACTGGTATATTCTGTGTATTTGTTATCCAAGTGGGCATTTTAATTATCCCTTTTATTCCGCATCAACAAAAGCACCACTCTTGATTATTCGCGTATATATATATACGTGGAAACGATACGCGATAAATTCCGAGGCATGAATTTCCGAGGTAGTACAATTTACACGCTCCACGGACTGTGAATTTCCCCGAGCAGGTTATTTGATGCGACAAAGGTATCAAAAGGATTCGTATCCCAGGAGTTTTGCTTGACATTTCACTTGACTAAACTGACGAAATAACGCGTCCAAGCCTCGCACACTCTGAGCTGCCTGTAAGTAAATACCACAAATCAAAGGAAATTCATCTTAAATTCGTATCTCCCGATCGCGTGTCTAATTCGCCGCATCCGGTCTAAGTCAACTCATTTCTCAAAATCGCTACACGAGTTCTAATTCTAAGTCGAAAAGGTCGCTTTGAGGTTCGCCCTAACCTCACCTCTACATCCACCCCAATGTATAATACAACCGCCTAAATAGCCTTCGTATACATCGCCTTTCACGGGACGTTAGTTTCCACTAAAATTCACGGTATACATAAGCCATTACCGCGTTAGGGACTTGATGGGCCTCGAATTTGATTAGCGACAAACTCAGGTCAAAATACGCACACCGATTCGCCCGGCTTTGATATTCCCTGATTATTCAATTATTTTTAACATTAACTTACGAGGTATGAAAGAAGATGTCGAATAATTCGCTTTTACACGTGTTACAGTGGCGTGGATGATATCGCGGGTGTTTAGTTTCATTTCTATAAAACGTTCCAATATCGCAGTGTTCGTATTGTATGTATAAAATACGTTATTCATCATTTGTCAATTAGTTAAATTACAGTAGCTCGAATCGCGGTGTACGTACCCGCGCATTCGTGTATGTTTAGGTATATCGTTGCGATTCTACCTAATACGACGAGGTGTAAATCATTCGAACATACAAACAAACAAACAAACAAACAAACGTTTCCTGCCCATGATTTTACATAATCCAATAACAATTTTCACCAAACTATACAGAAAATGTATTGAGTTACGGTGTATTGCAGCTGTGTGAAGTTGTACAGGGATTATCCGATGTATATTTCATTGTAAAATATATGGAGAAATATTTTCAGACCACTACGGTGTTGGCTTTCATAAGGATCGTATGACAAAACTCGTTGATAAAATCTGTTAATATTTGTCAAACGTATTACGTGTCTGACTTTTAATGAGCAAATTAAAAGGCAAAAAATGGTCAAGTCTGAGTTAAAGTCAGACTTCTACGCCTCCAGGTTGACCTATAGTATTACGAGCAAGCTTCTCGAAACTAATTGAAATTCCAATCAAAAAGAATAATGGATCGTTTTTATCACAGCTCTTCTGAAATTTGGTCATCAGCTTTCGCGTTATTGTAAAGCGTTTGAAATGTATTCTATAAATTTTCGTCTGCAGCTGACGCTATTATGTTACATATGTCCATCTATTGGACAAGCTTTACCGGAATTTCAATTAATTTCAGAAACCATGCGATCGTTTAATGGGAAAAAATAATAAAGAAAAATGCAGCAGTAAATAATGAAATACGGTAAAAAAAAAACGAGAAATTGAGAACACGATTTTCACACAGTCAATCATAAACCTACCTGTACCTTATGGACAGGAAAAAATCTAACGTCTGCAGTTCATTACTCATCTCTTCGGAGAAAATAAGAGAGAAAAGTTTTGGCTTTTACTACCTCCGAGGAGCTAACTCGAGGATAATTTGATAGATTATCACGACTCCGAGTTATCACGTTATTTCAGATAAATCTGATATATATTTCGACAAATGTAAGGATGAACGTATGTCCTGTAGGGTATGTCGTTAGATAGTTGTTCTTCGCCGATTGGATGCATGTACTTGTGCCAAATAATACTTGCAGGGGATCGTATAGTTCGCTAACGAACCTGGTAAACTCGAATTGTTCCGCGACCCTCGAGAATATCTGGTCTTCCTTATTCTCAGCTGCAGGAATTAATATTCAATTCACAATCAGTTCATTCGATAAACAACGCGAGCCAGCGCAGTTGAAGTTTCATGAAGAAATACCGTCTGCAGAGAAGAGGAATAGAAGAAGGATATAAGATAAAGATGTTTTACAGAAAATAAAACAGACGTATATATCTTAGTCTCGTAGACTTGAGATTTTAACGAGCTGATGCCGCAGTCTATAGGAGTAACTGAAATTTTCAAATGTAGATTTACCATTTTCACAATTTCTTATTTCAATATAACTACTCTACTTCGGGACTCGGATTTTATTCCCTGTGGATATCGAAATAAAATACGTTACGGACATACGGTACCTACACGCTGCAGCACATCTCACAAAGATGCAAATTAATGCGTACACCCACCTACCCGCGTACGACGTAACATGTAACAGTAGAAACATGCTTCGCGATAGTTGCCGGGTTGTTGTTGTTGTTGCTGTTACTGCTACTGCCTCGGCCTATGTTTTCCTCGCGTGTGCTGCTTCCGACATTCGCACGCTATCCATCCCCATATCCTGACACATTTCTAATTTATATCTACAGTTATATATACCTACTGGCAACAGTTTAGCACGAAATTACAAACTCAATACCTCCTTGGGTAGGTGTATACGGTTTCATTTCAGCCCTCTCTTATCCGCGGGGTAAAAGTTTTCCAATAACGGTTTACCGCCGGGCTATACTTTGCATTATTTTAAAAACTGAAAAACAGAAAACGAAATCCGTATTTCTAAGATAAATATTGAACTCCTTCTGTGTATTATACGGAAGCGGATATTACGAGCTTGTCTTCAACCATTTGAGGGGAATTCTTTTCCACATTCATTACGTTATTATTATGAATAGGAATTCTCATTCCACGACAAACTCTATCAACTTGCTTGAGACTTCATTAATGGTATTTCATGATTACTCCTAAAAGACATTCAATATCCCCTCGGCAAACTTTTTATTCGGACATTAGCAGGTCTGAAAGCAGATTTCATGCTTCTCTGACTTTTGAATGCTTTTCATCTTTGTAAATTGCTTGGCAACATGTTCGTTATACAACTCGAACTTTTGGTCGGAAAACAAAAGTTTTAATTGCGTAAGAATTAAATTAAACAAATTTTCAAAAACGATTCCATCTCCCAGTTAGCGAGAAGCACCTACGGCCCGCGTATTCGGGAGTTTCTCGATACTCGATAAACGCGTAGCCACTCAACTCAGAAGAAAGGACTCCTTTTCATTTTCATCGAAAGAAACTTGACGACAGGAATCTTTTAATGTTTATCCAATTTCACTCGGCTCAACTCATCGCTTTTCGTCTCAACGGAGTGCCTTTGACGTTCCAAAGTAAAGCGAATTAACGGGTATAAACGGGTAAACGAAAGCAAACGAAACTCTGCCTGCAGCAGGGAACCCTTTGGGAATTTCATTATATTTTTTGGATGGGTGCAGATCCGTTTGGCGGTTACACAATCTGCTACAGAGTTTTTAAAGACCCGTACCTCGCGTCTCTGAAAAATATTTAGAAACAAAAACCACCCCTATGCGAGATGAAGTGAGTGATCTTCAGTCCTGGACCGTATACATATACCGGTCAGACTGAGTCTTAAAAATAATCGTGAGATAAAGAAGCCCAACGTTTTTATCCCGACCTTTATAAAAAGTCGTCTGAACCCCGTCGACAAATGGACCACCCCGAACGTACTCGAGTAAATATTGCAAACGTTTTACTTTTTTTTTCTTCTCCGTTAGTGATATGGTCTTTGACACCGAGCCCACCCTCGGAGATTCAATCTCAAGGCTGAGAAGAGAAATATCTTTGAAGTCTTGTCAGAACTGATTCCCGGAGGATTCACATAGTAAAAATTGCGAGAGATGTATACCATGCATTATTAGTGGCCCTCTTACGACTCGGATGAAATTGTTTCCAGAGTATTTTTTTGTTTTTTTTAGAACTGAGAGAAAAATCGTACAGGGAAATCACAAATTCACTCGCCCGTCTTTAGACAAAAATGACTAAAGCTTTTCCAGAGTTATTCGAGACTGTCCGCTCATCGTTAGCGGATCATTAACCCATCTAGCTATACCTAGGGCGAATTCTTGCTATGTAAAGTGCTTTAACTCGGGTTTCCGCGTTCCATAGGCGTTTGGTAATCGGAACGCGGTCTTTTCACGCCGTTGTTCAAAATTCAGGGCTGTTCGAGTATCCCTCGGAGGAGGGGTGTCGCGACATCGACACTCCGAAGCGTGTGGTAAGACCTGGAATAGCCGTCAGACTGTAACGTCAGAGTCTATTTCAATTTCCAATGTAATAAGAAATTCTTTGGCAACTATTTCTCAACGCCGGATGCCTTAGCGGGTAAATTTGTCTATCAGTCTTGCCCCGGCATGGGAGCTCGTAAGATACACATATACTTTTACTTCCTTTTGGACGACTTATCGTCTGTGCTATCTCGGTCTTGCCTCGCGAATCTCCAGACCCGTCTCAAACTACAGGCTCTCATTTGTTTCCCAAAGTATTTCCACAGCCAAGATACCCGAAGACCCATAAAAGACTAATACTTCACATAGTACGGAGTAGTAGTAGACGTCGTTCGACATCAGACAGAACCTTTGCGGATAGATATTTCTTGATGGTCGAGGGCGAACATAAGTGTCGGTAAAAGTAAGCAATTTTGTGACAAGGGTTGGCGGGCATCTGGTCATAGTCCTAATCGACAGCATCGTCTTTTTTTCTTCTTCTTCTTCTTCTTTTTTTTCTTCTCGGAAACGTATCTGTTCGGTCTTGTGCGAAATTAGGAGAGCAACTTATCGTTAGTGCTGATTAAGCTTCTGAAAGTGGGCTCGATTGATGAGCTTGCATGGCTGGCCACGCGAGGATATAGGGGATTTATAGGGGGTGAAGTCTACATGCAGAAAAGGTATAAGAAAAAAACAAGAAAATTGAAAAAGAAAAGGGGCATGTTTCATATTGATAGAAAATACTGCGTTTTCTGGGTTCGACTTCCCTCTCATTCAGTGAATATTTGGATAAAGTATTTATGAGGGATTCGCTATCAAGGGCACCCGATAATACTTGACGTAGGGCAAATATTGAACGTGTGGCTGTCTCTTTGACAAAAAATTGCCTTTGCTATATTTTCCCTGGGTTCGATATACCCGCGTTATAACCGGCTGTAAAATCGGGAATACTGTGGAAAGGAAGGGATTCCACCCTTCGGTTAATATCGGGAATTTATTTCGGAACGTTCTGACGATATTATGCCGGCTGGCTTGAGGGGTGTTGAACTTTGACAAGCTCATATTGATATCGGTGCTATACGTAGGACAAGAAAAAAAAGAAACGTATCAAAAATTGTACTCGATCGTTATACTTCCGCAGCTTTCCTGCGGAGTAATATTTTTTCATCCATAAAAATTGAAAAATAAAGGAAGGCTTCTTTTCTCGTAATTATTTCACCCACCTCGTCTTCTGTATGTATATACGATTTCCATCCCTCCTGGGTAAGAAGAGAAATTCAAATTTTTAAAAGCTTTTCTCTGCCTTGTCGAATAAATAAAATTCGATTCTGTTAATCTTCGACTGTGATCTGTTCCCCGATGTTCATTCTTTAGTCGGGCAGAAAAATGGTGTGGGAAGATATCAGTGGCAGGCATTCAATCGGATGGCCCTACAAAGGAGATCTCCTAGCTGGAAGAAGAACGGCTGGATAGGACCTCCCCCGAATTCCCTCAGGTCCCTTAGGTCCACCAGGTCTTCGTCCTTCCACAGACTTTCGCGGTACAGCGGGACGTCTCTTTCTTTTTTCTTATTCCCCTCTTTTCTTTTCTCTCTTTTCTCTTTTCTCTTTTCTCTTTTCCCTTTTCGCCTTTACCGGACAATACCCGAAGGTTGGCTGACGAGTGCAAGTCCATTGTGGTATACCGCACAAACGAGATATACGATCCGCCCTCGATGATGGATAGATTGATTCGATACCAGACTTGGTAAAATTGATGGCGATCTCAAGAAGAGATGCGATCTCCGAAACGTAATCGACTCCGTATTACGTAATATCGAACAGGGTACATAAAGTTAGTGCCAAATCAAAATCCACCTAATGTACAGTTAGCACAGGGGGTATCTATATTTGTAGACGAAAACACGAACGCCAGGGTCCAGTATATCTAACTACCAGTATCCGCTATCCTGAATTAATATATGTGATTCGACAATGTTTGAACATCCCTGCTGAGACGGTTAGGTTGGGACGAGTAATCCGGACTAATTCAATACCAATTAGCACGGTTCTGCCACCCCCGCCTCTCTCGCCACCCAACCACCTTCTCGGATCTACAATTCGCTTCAGCCAAATTCTACGCCCTGGCCACCCTTGGCTTCGTCCACGTGACGCTTCTAGCATCACTCAGGAACGGATATTAAGACGGAATTCGAATAATGTGTTTACTCGTAGCCCTGGGCGTTAATGATCCCTCTTCCTCTCTGGCCTCTCTTGCCCCACTCTGCGCCAATCTCTACTCTATCCTGGAGAGTTAATCCCTACGGGATAAGATGGGAAGAATTCTTCGGCTTTACCGATATGTAATTATTATACAGCGTTAGCACCCGGCTGTGTATTATTTATACCCTTTGTATACGAATTAGGAGAGAATTCTCTGATCTTATATACGGTAGGGTTAAATTGCCCGATGGACTCTCGACTTTACCACCAACACTGCAGACTAAATTTCGACATTTTCACCAGCCTTTGTTACCACACGCGTTCGCAATTATTCTAAGCGTTTCCGGAACGGTTTTCCCATAACAGACCCCACGGTAATTAATTTATCTATGTTTACACTGCCAGGGCAAGACCCGTGCTAGATACTATTTCACACTGTTTGTACTCGCCCTGCGGACGTTTACCGAAAATTATTACGCGTAATTATAATACCTTTGAAAAAATAAACTATACTATAGAAATAATAGCTTGCAATTAAACGGGTTAGTCATTTTCAATCTAACAATAAGTCAGAAAAAACGTTAAGTCCCTTTATCTCTATTCGGGGTGATACTTAATTGACCAATATATATGCACAAGTCTGTGGGGTCTGGTGTAGATACATGCTGGTACCATGTACGCCCATGTTCGTATATTTTCATTCCATTAATCCCAAGTTGGGGTAAAGTTTTGGTAACGCATCATTCGCCACTCGGTCGTCCAATTTAAGCTGTTATTATAACTCGCCTTTGATCGAGACAGTTTTTTCGTGTATTCCTTTGTAATTAACGATTTGAAAATCGATACCAGGACCACTCGCTCGTTCATTCGTTCGAACAAACCGACCATTTTCAGAATAACTAGAAACAAATATAGAGCACGCAGCTAGCCGGCAATCGTCGGTTCGTTACTGCAGTATTTTCGTTTTATCTAAAACAAAATGAGAAAAAAAAATTTCCAACTCTTACAATTTGAACGGAAATAATTTCTCAACCTATGTACTCCGATCATGAAACAAATGAATGAAAATAAAAATGAATATGAATGTATGTACCTCTAACCGGCCAATTATATTCTCACGGTAGATGATTTTATTCTTTGGTCAGAAATAGAATACTTAGCCGAGAGTCAACTCGAAAAAGGATCGAGGAGATGAAAAATAGTGTGAATTAGTCAACGCTCTTTCAGAATTTAATATCACCTAGAAATTTCAGGAAAGTAGATGGATAGGTATACCTATACCAGCCTCTGTAGCGAGTTAGTCGTGAGTGGAAGGGAAGTAGTGGTACTATAGTACGAGTTCTATAGCTGGTCAGTAAAGTCAAAGCGGTATTATGTGAGGTGGCTGTTATCATCCCGAATTTTTCATTATAAAATCTACTGTGAGCGAGCGGAAAAAGCGAAGCGCAAAAGAGGACCGTGTTCGCGGTCAAACAGCTCTCTCTGCTCGCAGAGGACTACGGGGTATGTATATATGTATTCGGTATCTGCGTATATATTCCGACCCAAAATTACAGGCACGCAGAAATTCCGTGAGCCAATTTTTAATGCGCATCCTTGAAATACTGTTTTTAGCTATATTACTAATTTAATCCCCACCGGACGCTGAACGAAACAGATTTACCGGCATCCACGCACGGGATATTTAACATTTATCTCTGGCGTTTACATCGCAGACACGAAATTTATTCATTTTACTTTTTATACCTACGGTAGTTGCCTGATTTTCCATCTCAATGCAGAAACCTCGAGCTCACCTTATGATCGGCTTATGGTAGAATCGGAAATTTCTCCTATCTGATAGTCGAGACTGCAGTGGCAAAGTCATTTACGGGGTTCGACAGATTTGTTTAGAAACTAACGACAGAAGTTAACATTCTGGTATCCAGGGAAAGGCGAGGACGTTCATGGCGTGTAATAGTTCGCGTACAGTTTGATCAAAGGATGTCATCAAATTAGAGTTTCCGTGTAGAAACTACATACGTCGTCAGGTAGCAACGGTCAACCGCTACACAAACATAAGCCTTGTAAAACTTGTCGATTCGGTAGCTTGTACCCAGATGCTGAATTACTATCCCGAAGCCAAACCGTACGGAGGTTGCTAATTGGCTAGATATCGTCTGCGTCAACCCAGTTGTTATTTCGGGTTCTATTCGAGGAAGACGTGACACGGGATGCGATCGCCTTGCGAACAATCGGCTGTTGTCCAATCCTGATTACGGTGTCGGAATCAAGTCCTGAACTTTCCTTTCTCCCGTTTGTCATTTCCTCAAGTTAATTGTACCTATCCCAACTAAATTACGATACGATTCAACGCTGCGTTATCAAGTGTTATCGGAAATCGACGATATTAACTATGTTATTCGCGTGACGATTTCATTCCAAAAATTGGAACGGAAAATTCGTCAATATGTTAAGTTTGAACGGTTTTTGGAACAAGAATGAAAATAAGAGTGTAAAGTTGGAAGTTGAAAATTTCTTTATAACGAGATCTTTCCCAGATCAGCGAAATCGTGAAAATGCTTTCGATTTCCGAACCGTTGATGTAGAAAAAGATCGTGCTGGACGTAGCACCGCGTTCCTGTCTCTTATCGGGAGCGTTTACATCGAAAGAGACACGCGGAGGCAAGATTTTCGGATTCCAGGATGCCACATTCCCCGAGAAAATTGGCCAAATATTTTCGGGATCATTTTTCTTGAATTCCCTTCTTGAACCGTCGGCTTTTTTCGCTCGAACAAACCTTATCCTCTACCCCACCCCCGGGACACATGGCCCCCTTCTTCTTGTCGCGCCCCCGCCCGTTCTTTCGTACGTCGACGCTTGTCTATACCGAAGAAAACCACTTGATATTCACCCCCCCGGATTTCTCCGTCGACGTAAGGTATAGGTACACGCAGACGCAGACGCGGCTGACGTGGGACGCAGAACGCAAGTGGTCTTAAGATTGGCGTCTACGACGCGCTCACGCATTTACGCACCCTATGCCTTCCCCCGCTTTCGTCTAACCATGAAACTGGTACCAGGCACTCGGTATATTCGCCTGTTCGATCGACAGAAAACAGCTTGCCAATAGTCCCAGAGCGCACTTTCCTAAGATAATAAAATACGCATTGACTCCCTAAAATCGGGCACACCGTATTAGGCCTTCTTGTGTACATACCTACCCTGCGATGAAACGTCGAAGTTTACTACCTACGTGGTCCGTGACGGTTGGGTGGTAACGGATCGTCCTTACATTCGAGTTCTGGATTTTATTCACCCTTTCGAAATTGGCTTGAAATATTCTATTATTTCTTTTCTTTTAAAATCGTGCGGAAATGTGAATTATTTTCAATTCTTATACAGTACCTAATCGAATTCGCCAAGGATGAATAACGTATCGATACTATACGATATTTTACGGGAAAATATTTTCGCCAGTATACATCGAGGAGTTTGGGGTAGGAAAATCTTATCTTACTACACTTTCGCGATAAGCAATCCGCGAAGAGCCGATAACTTATTGATTTCAAAGTCTTTTTAACGGAATCACGTATGGCCCTCTTTATACACTCGTACATAGACGCGGGATTCTCCCTTGTCTTGTGTTTCCGGATCGTAAAGATTTCGTTTTTTAAAAATCCGATAAAAGTACGATATAAATATTAAGGAATATTATACCCATATACGTGGGCGTGTATATCGGAAGCAATTATTTGTCCACTTTTGTTTGACATCCACGCCGTGTTCTTAGCCTTTCCTATAGGGACAGGTCGGACCCCTCTGGCCCCATTTCTCTCCCCCTGCCCCACCCGGCCATGTTTTGCTTTAAATGGCCAGCTGGAGAGAAAAAATGCCTCCCTGGAGAGACCGGAGTTAGTTGGAGGTTGGATTCCCTTTCGCACGTACTGAACCGAATAGAGGGCTTGAGGGAAAAAGGAAAAAGGAAAAAGGAAAAGGAGAAAAAGGAAAAAGGAAAGGGCAGGGGGGAAAGAGGATAAAGAAAGAAGAAAAAAGAGAAAGGCCAGCTCTGGGACCATACTTTACCTACCCTTCTAAAACAAAAGGGTTAGAAACTCCGAAGGTTTCGTTTGGGAGAGGGATAAGGTGAAAGAGGTGCGTGTAGAGCGTAGTTTCCGTAAAGATAGAAAAGTTCTGTGTTCACTTCGCTGTGGTGTGAGTAAAAGTCTCTCTCCTCTGTGCTCTGTTGAAAATATGCGATTCGGAACCAGTATTGTTTTTTTTTTTTTTTTACTTGTTTTCCCCGAGCGAAACAAATCTGCAAGATTTATTCATCTCTGGATTATTCAATTGAATAATTTTCTCAGACTCGCGGTTAAAACGAAATCTCACAGAGCGGGAGGGATGAATGGATGGATGGATGGATGGATGGATGGATGGATGGAAAGAAGGAAGGGGAAGCGGAGCGAGGATAATAATTACCTGATTATTCTCAAGGCCTGGCACACTTCTATATATATATATATATATATATATATATATATATATATATATATATACATTATACATATACCTGTACCTACAAAGGTTCACGCTAGAGCTCATTTACTAAGATACATCTCTCGCTCACCGGGAACTGAGTCTTATCAGCGTTGGCATGGCTGACAGATGAAATGCCTCGGCTCGATCCTAATCCGACGTAATCCTAATAAACATAATCTTTACCTCTCACACTCCGAATGCTGCGGGGATCGTCGCGTCCTCCAAACTCACTTGCTGTATATTATACCCCCAGGGAGGACAGCCTCGGTAGATGTTAAAATTTCTTAGAAAATTGTTCTTCCCTAAAATTAGACGGGCAGGGGGGAGGGGAGGGGAGGGAGGGGCAATATGGATCTGAATGGGGTTTAAAAACTGTGAAAATCCTTTGTGGGGAAAAATATGTGAACAGTTTTTCACTGGCTTGTAGGTAGGTACTGACGTACTCAATCTGGTAAAGGCCGCAGAGTAGCGGAAGCCGGCTTCCCACGCCGGAAATGGGTCTCTCCCCCATCGTACTTGGTGATTCTGAATTTTCTAGCTCGGGTCATGGAAGGTCAGCTCTACATTTTTCCAATATGGGAAATTGAACGTCGTTAAATAGAAAAGGTCGGGTCAGCTTTGAACGTAATTTTCATATTTCGTGAGGTTTTGAATAGGGCATGTCGCATAAGAGGAGAGCCAATATTCTATTAGTTATTCATTCAAAAACCCGGTATAATCGAGGTGAACAAGAACGTGCAGTCTCGCGATCAGGAGTAATGATAGAGTTCGTGGTTTTCGAGATCCTGTGGGTTCAAAGAACGCGAAAAGCACCACGGAAAGCTAAAGGGATTGAGATCCTTGACTTAACGAAGATCAGCCCTCTGACCGTCTGCCAGGATGCTGGGATGAAATGTGCGGAAATCCGTACAAAGGAAACGGCGCAAAGGCCAAAAGACAGATCTGAGAGAAAACCGCGAGGCACCGGTTGAAAAAGAAAAAAAAAAGAGAAAGAAATTGGGAAAAGAATTCTCCGAGGTACTATAGTGGCCACCGTATATTTCGCTCGTAGAATTTCAAGCATAGAAAAATCTGCCCGATCATTTACCAGCTAAAACATATATTTATACGCCAGATATCTATCTATCCATGTAGACATCTTTCTCTTGGGAACTTTCATCTGTGTTAAATTTCACCATAACTTTATGATCATTTCTCGAAATTTCTCCGACCTTTTTCCGCGATACATAAATATATCGGTATGCTCAATTTATCAAATGGTATTGCTTTATATACCTATACTCCAGCAGTACTGGAAAAAGGACGGAATGGATCTAAACTTTCCGAGTCAGATGGGATACGGCAAGGCTAAGATAATATTTCATTTCAACTGACTCTTTTATTTCTATCTCATCCCGTTGCGAACCGGATATCAAATAGTCACTCAGAGAGTTGCGATCGGTATCCCATTGATACTCGGGCACGTGTCACTTGAACAACTCGCCAGCGACAAGATCTTTATTTGAAAATTTTTCGTATCGTGTTACAGGAATGAAACCCAAGATGAAAAATCACTACAGAGCTCATCAGCTCTCTGTCTGGCTTAGGCTTGTGCCAGAACTTCATCGTGCCGGTATGGAAGACGTTGAACCGAAGCACAACCTTTTCCGGGGTCACGCCGATCCGGCCCTATACGACGGCTCTGTGAGGCCCGATCCTCTCAGCAGAATCGGTGAAGAATTTCGACGCATAAATTTGACCACGGAATCACCGACGACAACCGATTTCAGCATTACCACTTGCGTCAGTCTCATTCAAAGCACTAATTTACAAAATGTGAATAACGCCAGTACGGATACTCTGGCAAGCCTAGACGCCGCTGGGTGAGTTATTCCGTATAATACAAAGGCGTTTAATGAAGCGGTTTATAACTTATTCCAACAGCATGATTTTACCCTGTCTAGATAAATTAATATCTCTTCGTTAAAATACCTGCCGTTGGATCGATAGGGACAAAAGTTTATTGTTTTAGACATGACTGGCACTTTGGATCCACAGTTTTAATAAGCTGCTGATGGCAGGATTTCTTCTCTTTATTTTTACCTTCTCTTTTTCCTGGGGGAAAAAAAAAAAGAAAAAGTAGAAAAAAGAAATGAAAGGAAAAGAAAAGTAAAAAGAATGAAGATAGAACGAAAAAAAAAGTAAAAGAAAAATAAAGAGAGAGCGGAATCTGTAACTTTTAATTAAATAATTAAAAAAAAATTCCTTCCTTTTACACAGCTATGCGGCATACTCGACAGCCTTGAGCGTCACGATTGCCATCGGCTGTAGCCTCCTGATACTCAACGTTCTTATATTTGCTGGCGTTTACTATCAAAGAGACAAGACGCGGCTCGAGGTCAAGAGTCTTCAACAACAGCAGATGATCAATCAACAATGCGGGCCTAGGGGTTTCAATGAATTGAAACAACCTCCCCCGCCTCATTCTCATTTCCCAGGAAGCGGGCAGGTGATCGTAGACGTCGAGAACGAGATGCTGCGAAGGTAAGATTACGAAGCTTGAAAATTCCACCCTTATCATAATTAGAGAAACTCGTACGATGTCGGATTTTTTTCAAATCCTGCATCAAACCGTATCTAATTATTCCCGAATAATCTGACTCGTAAGTAAGGTCGAGCCTTGGGTATCAATGTCAGAAGTTGGAAGACAAGCTTTCCGACTTACTCGAGAATTTCAATGCCCCAAGCACCCGGGGCTTGTTGTCTTTGACCCATTCTTGACGTAACATTGGTACATTCATCCTTGACGTTTAAGGGTTCCTCGAGACCCCGATCTCTTCTGCTATCAGCTTATAATTAATCAAACCTCATAGACCGCGGCGGTTTATCTTCTATGAGTATGAATCGCGATAGAGGAGACACCGTTTACTTTTTATCTAAATATATCTAACGCGAAATTTTATCGCGTTCCCTGAGCGATGCCTGCTGCGCTATTTCGTATAATAAAGAAATGAGGAAAAAGTCCTCTGCCTCTGGCAAAGTTTGAACGTCACCCTCGTCATCTCGTGTAGACCCTGGCATGGCAGAACCGTCAAGACTAGCACGAAACTCGGTAATATTTGAGGAAAAACGCGAGAAGATTTTAGTCATTCCGGAATGGACGTTTGAGATAATTTTACCTCCGGTGACATAGAAACGGAAGTATTAATCAAAATCTCTCCAGATTATCTGTCGTAAATATTTTCTTTATTTTTCTTTATTTTAGTCACTCTCAGATGTGTACAAACGCTATCGGGGAAACGAACAAGTTTCTCGTAGATCCGCACGAATTCGCGATTTAATAACCCGGAAGTTCTTTCCACCTCGATCCGGCTAATCCCAAGAAAATCCTTTCGCATCGACGAACCCCCGTGTACCATAGAACGTTACAAATATAAATAACCTCTTTATTCGATTCCCGGTCGCCCGGGGTTCTCGTCTACCCTCATACCCCCTTATACAGTACGCGGAGATAAGTCGATGGTAATTTTATTCTAAACGTTTTTGTAGAAACGCCATGAAGGCGCCTCCCAGCAGTCCGAACTCCCAGCTTCTCCAGCAGGGACAAGCTACCCACACTTTACCCCATCAACATCATTACCAGAAGCAACACCAGCACCAACATCATCAACAGCAACAGCAGCATGCCACATTACCGCGGGCAGCCGTGATACAAGAGATAAACATAAATACTCAAATGCAGGCAAGTATCTGCGTCCCTTTCTAGCGTGAGTAATGTACGTACATACGTACGTATACATATTTCAGGAGTTTTGGAAAACGTAGGGAAAAAAAGAGAAAGAAGGAGCAAATAAGATTAAAAAATGTGGAGTAGAAAAAAAAAATGAAGAAAAAAATTAAGATAGAAGTTCGTCTCGCGGAATTGTCTTCGCATTTTACATATTTAGTTTTTTCATTCTCATTTCTTATTCTTCTTCTTATTTTCCTTCTACTACTATATACATATACTCGTCGTAGTTGGAAACCTTTATTCTCTGACATTTCTGAACCGCGAGATATAGGATATAGAGTATAGAGGCGTACAGGAATACAGAGCGAAAATTACACCAGATAATGTCACCTTTCATTGTGATAGATGTATGATAAAGGAAGTATAGGATCGCTTCGAGACCATGCATATTGTTATACGTATAGCAAGGGTGCAGTTTAGATTACGCGACCACAAACCCAGCGGGTAATCATAATTCCCTTAAACTTTGACGAATGAGGTTAAATTTGAGTTGAGATTAGAACAGGAAGCACAAAGAAAAGCAATCAATACTTGTGGCTGTGTGAAATAGTTGTTGGTTCAATGCGCGGCAGTCGGTGAATGCCATTCGTAAAATCGATAATTGATTATAACTTTGTTATTAAATTACTATACCTACATACGGAGGTGGTTCATGCGTATCTTGAGAGACGAATTCTTGGCGATTAGTTGTATGAAAATAGTTCGCGCTTGTTAATAACACAAGGTTTATTATCATGAGTAAAAATTATGTGGGCTTTGCCTGAATGGATTGTATTTTGGTGCAAGGAAACTCCTCCACTGTAAAGTACAGATCATATTTTAAAGTTAAATCTCCGAAAGTGATTTCTGTCGAGAAATGGAGTAGGCATTTTGAATGACTTGGAGAAAATTGCTAATCGCTGTGGATGGTAGATGAAATTTTCATCCTTCGTGAGCTGGGGGGATGAAGAGAACCCTCTTTAAAAAGAGGGTAACAATAGAGAGGCGCGGGCGAGGGGGAAGAGGGATGGGATCAGATTGGATGGAAGCTAAGACCGAAAATACGAATGAAGAGCTAAGAATATGTAGCACCTGCGGAATTCGGTTGTCAAAGGAAGACATATCGTCCTTTGGGAGAACGTAGCGTCAGCACGCTCTTCGATTACGGTTTCCTTTAAAAGCAGCCTCATTCTTCAGGTCGCAGAGTCTGGCTGCCAAACGAGGGGCGAGATTCTCAGTGAATGTTTGACGACTACCCTGAATCCTTCGAAAGTTCGCGATCCCCGAATTTATTATCATACGGATATTGCCTACCTTGTTTTCAAACTATTCGCAAACATCGGGATGCATAATTATCTTCGATATTTATTCACGCTTAAAACTCATGTCGCTATACTTTGACTGCGGCTCTGTCACTCGTCGGTTTGCTTAGCTGACGGCATACTAATATCCGATGCACAGAGCCTGTGCACTTTGCCAAAGTAAACAACGACGACGACGAAATTACACTGCATTAAGACAACAACAAACAAAAGCATAGCCCGATGCGCGTAAACCCTCTACCCTTAACACACGCTTCCCTCGGCACTTTGCCGATGTAATTCTCTAGCTTCAAGACCCTAACAAGGGGATAATTTCTGCTAAAAAACAGCATTTAATTTCATCTCCGGACCTTTTGCTCAAAGATCTTTTGAATGCGGCTATAATTTTCTTTACCTCATCTCTCTCGATTGTTCTCTTTGATCCCTGATCCCCAAGATTTTATTTCAATCACCGCCAAGGCACTTCGTCTCTGTTCAATTTTTGCATTCATCAAGAAATCAGCAACTGTCCTACTCAATTATTATAGCATAGTCATACCGAAATTTTGAAATTTTATTCTAATTTTTCTTCCCTTTTCTCCCGTCTTCTTCCCATAATCGAATGAAAGACTCATTTTCATATTATTCTTCGTAATGGAAAATATTTACTGTACTATACTTACTGCTTATTTACTATGTCGAAGACTTATCCTCGTTACGGAAGAAATCATTTCGAACAGCATCATTTTATTCGAATCATTTATTCATTTACCATAAAGTTATTCACATCGTTTTGGTCATTTATTTGCCAGGAATATATAATTTTCTAATTTTATAACTCTCTCCGAATTTCAGGGTCCTCCGAATGGTTCAATCCATTTGACGATTCCGCGGGCTCCGCCACCCCCGAGGGCAAGAAGTCCTCCTGAAAGTCAGCCTCTCTTACAGGGCGCAACAGTTTCGAGCCGCGTGCCGCAGACTGCGATGAGCGAGATGCGGGTCTGATGTATGGAGCCTCCTCCGAAACCGGTCGTCCCGGACGTCCTAACAGCGTCAACTCTTCTTTAGAAAAAAAAAAACAAACACGAAGTATGAATTTTAAGGACCAAGGGAATTAGACGCGATTTGGAATAATCTGTCGAAGGTTTTTCATACGCTGATTTGAATAACTGACGACATATTTACGGAGGAGGTACAATATTAACTGAATTTATCGTTTCGAGATCAGGAGCTTAGCCGTTGTTAAAAAAATTGAATCAAGTGATCATTCAGCGAGAGAACAGTATGCTTACGAGGAATATGAAAAATTTCTTTCAGAGTATGAAAGAAAAAATAAAAATAAAAACAAGAAACAAAAAAACAAGTGCTGTAACTTAGCGGAGACCTTTTTATTTTGGAATCAATACCTTGATGATAATAAAGAGGAACGTTGAAGTCTCATTGAATTGTTATGTTAAAATAATAGGGGATGCCAAATGAAATGAAAGAGGGATGCCAAATTTTTTTTTCTAATATGTAATAATCAATGAAACGAAAAAGAATTATTAAATATTGCTTGCGAGACATTATCGAAGTACGAAGGACAGCTACTAAAATCAAAGATAATATAAAATAACGAAAAAGACTTAATAATAACGGGGTTTAACGTAGTAACCGAATGATTTGCGAAGAAGGAAAAGACGAAGGAGAAAGAAAGAGAAATGGTAGGGGAAATAATAAGGTGGACTGATATTGTCGTTGAGAATTGAAGTCCTCATTTAGAACCGTTTAATGGAGATTGATGAAATTCTATAAATAAGAGAAGAAAAAAAAAGATGCAGAAGCGTGTATAAATGTTACATGATGTTAGATGTTCCTTGTAAATAAAGACTTTAAACTTTAGATCGCCAAAAACTAATTGACTAAGTAAATTAATGATTTGGATACACTGGTCTGTCGTCGACAGGTATACGTACTGTTTAGAGAGTTGTAAATTTGGATTTATTCGAGTGTAAGAAAATTCCATAGTATAATAGTTTGGGGTAGGGTACAGTTCGGGGGCAGACCAGCGAAGAGATCTGGTCCGATGCATGTGGTTTGAGTATCTGATACAGGTCTGTGGTTTGTATGTATAGTATTATCATTGATTTTCTGTTCTTCTTTCTTTCTTTCATATTTGCTGCTGTAAAAATTCCTCGATTAGCGAACTAATGTAACGCGTATAAATTACGTAGCCATAGTAAATATGAGATTTAATATAAAACTGTTATGCATATATAGTACACTGCCATAAGACTTGAGAATGCAAATGAAATCCTTAATTTGTAATGAATTTTAACTAAAGGTCAGAGCGGGGAGACATGATTACTTAAATGAATTAAATAACTTGTAAATACGTAAAGTGGCAAAATGAATAAATAAATAAATAAATAAATAAATAAATAAATAAATGAATAAATAAATAAATAAATCAATGAATACATAAATAAATGAATTGTATAAGTTAAGTAAATGAAATCACTCGGTGTTTTATGGAATTCAAATTGAACTCCACCGTATAAATAATAATAATCAAAGTTGAAATTAGAAATTGAAACGTAATGTTTTATACGATAGAATTTTGAAGAAAATAATATCTGCAAGGTGGTAGTAAGTGAAAATCGCGCCGAATGAATTTAAGGAGCGACTGATGGCTGGAATTGTGAACGTAATATCATGAAATATGGACAATCTGAATAAATTAAAATAAACAATGGTAATTATCGGTAAAGACGAGGAAAACCATTTCAAAGTTGAAACAATTAAGGAATTCAAATATTATACACAATACGTATGATAATGAATTTATTATTATTGTTATTATTATTATTATTATTATTTTAACGGTGCCGCGTTTACCTGAATTTATATCATAAATCATTCTAGTCATACGCGGCACCGAATGTTAATTTAAACATTTCATTGTGCAATTGTAAATATATAAGAAAATATATGGAAATATTAATTGTAGTACCATGTATTTCCCCCTCACTTATCTACGGTAGTTCAACAGCCGTGTCGAAGTTATCGGAAGAATTTACAGTCGCAGATTCTATTGTAGTAAACTATTGGCCTACTATACATACTTGTACATATTAATTAATATCATTATTGTATCATATTAATTATTAATAAATATTATTATGTCCGATTGCTAGAAAAGGGTAAAAACCAAGAGGTACGCGGTGCGCCCTATTACATGCAACCCGCGGATCAGTTTATAAATCCGTGCATTCTAGTTCCAGAGTTCCCCACTCAGCGGCGCTACGAGCGCAAACTGACCTACGACAATGCCGTCCTTGCCCTCCTCGGCGCCAACATTCCGCTCAAGGACGTCAAGAGTTGGGCAGAGGGGCGAACCGGTCTAACCGGTCTAACCGGTTTCACTTTCAGACTTTCAGAGTCCTTCAGTGTCCTTCTTGGCGCCAGCCAGTGAAGAAGGGTAAGTGAGGCGTGTGGATAGACTTCCGCGACAGACAGGAACTTCCTCGGCGAATCAACCAACGTGCGAGAAAATGCGAGAGAATTGGTACACCGCGTCGGTACGGGTCCGAGGAGATTTACATCTGGAAGAGGCTGATCTGGCTGATATCAGCGTTGAGTGAGTTTGAAATATTCCAATCACCCTATTAGCTATCATAACCTTAAAGAGTTGCGAATTTTCAATGTTTCTTAGTGACAAGAAGTCTTGCTGATTCGTTTCATAGGGAAAACAGTATCCGACATTTTCTAGATATATTTTATGTCTCGCGCATTTCAGTCATCAGACTGAGTGACGATCGGATCGCTACGAAGGGAATTTCATTATAACCGGAGGAATCCATACATTTTCGAGTATATTCTATCGGTACCCGCGGATAACTGTGTGAAAATCGGAATTTCTCACGAACATAACCTCTCGGACTTGTTTCGAACAGAACTATAGTCGGTGAGGGAGTTTCGTTTGATAACCTCGCAATAATTGGCATCCCATTATATTACCAATCATATAATTCCAACTTCCTCGGACTCTAGTATTCCTTGCTTCACAAGCTTATCTTTCGACTCCGAAGGGTTGACCAATTCGTCATGTTATTTTGAGTTGAGAAACGTTTTCTTTGAACATACTTGATCCCCGTTTTATTCTTTTATTCTATTCTTTGACAGCATTATCAGTGGACAGAGACCCGAATGAGAGTAGCAGACGTCGGAAGAGATGCCTAGATCCTGTGTGTCAGTTGGTCGGAGACACACGCCAACCAACTGTACCCAACCAGTCAGGGATTAACAGTCGACCCACACAATGGTGAGCTTCATATTTCATTAGCCAACGATCCTGTGTAACTACAAATTTATATCAACAAAATAATTTTGTAGACATAGAACAATAATGTTTATCTCGTTCTTATCTTCACAGGTGTTGTTCATCGAGGGAAACAAGCTCCTGCCCATCTTCAACAGAACCTTTTCAGAATTCTTAAGAACAACGATTCACACCAGGCAGCGGAGCAGTCCAACCAACGAGGGAATAACTACGGGACAACTCTGCATCGCGGAGTAATAATAAAGTAGCATAAGTATCAAGTTTTAGAGAGAGATCTAAGAGAGTTCCTTCTAGCATACAGTTTTAGGCAGTCTAGTGAAGAGTTCGTAATTAGAGTTCCTTTGGAATGGGCTCTATTTTCTATTCGTAAATACAAATAAACAGCTCGCTGTTCCTTAGTAAGACCAATATAAAAATTATACGATAGAAGAACTGTACTTGTCATTCTGTAAGACATACTTTCGTATGTAGGTATACTTATGTATTGTCGCTGCAAAGATTAGTTTTAAGTATATTAATAGTTTAAGTGTAGCCCAATAAGAGATCTAGCCAATCTTTGTACTTGTAAAATATCAAATATGTAGTATTCAGTGATGAAAGTAATGTATTATACGTATTACGATTGCATCTACAATTGTTCGAATGAAATAATCATGTATACAAATTATTTATACGAAAAACATGTATTATTATGTTGAACTAGCGCATTTTTCAATAAACATCCCTTGTAATCGTGAATAATCAATTGTTGAATTATTTTCCTCTGCCCTTCACTTACCTAGAAGTCGAAAATCTTGAAAAACGCATTATTTTATAAGTTTGAATTTAAAAAGTTGGCGCACGGGGTGACAAATGCTCTCGCCATCTCGCGGTCAAAGGGACGAACTAATTTCGCAAAAACCACAGTGGCGCCTAACCGTATGCAACCCGCACGTCATTCGTGTAACCGATTGCCTAAAATCAGGCGTTCCTTTTTCTCGACAAAATTCTTGAAACTTGTATCCATATAAGCATGTATACGTGTATTCATACACGTCTCTATACGTTTAACAATTCATACTAGCGTTTTCCGGAGTTAGAAGTATTTTAACTCGCAAAATTTCTGCTCCTGGTATCAGGAGAACATCTGACCCAAGGAGGTGTTTCAAAATACGCTATGTGTATCTCTTCATTCATGCATACGTCTCTCTATACCTCTCTATACCTATCATTCATTAATACTAGCGTTTTGCGGAGTTAGAAGAATTTTAACTCGCAAAATTTCTGCCCCTGGTATCAGGAGAACATCTGACCCAAAGAGGTGTTTCAAAATAGGCTATGTGTATTGATTCATTCATGCATACGTCTCTCTATACATCTCTTTACCTATAGTTCATTAAGACTAGCGTTTTGCGGAGTTAGAAGGATTTTAACTCGCAAAATTTCTGCTCCTGGTATCAGGAGAACATCTGACCCAAGGAGGTGTTTCAAAATAGGCTATGTGTATCTCTTCATTCATGCATACGTCTCTCTATACATCTCTATACCTATCATTCATTAATACTAGCGTTTTGCGGAGTTAGAAGGATTTTAACTCGCAAAATTTCTGCTCCTGGTATCAGGAGAACATCTGACCCAAGGAGGTGTTTCAAAATACGCTATGTGTATCTCTTCATTCATGCATACGTCTCTCTATACCTCTCTATACCTATCATTCATTAATACTAGCGTTTTGCGGAGTTAGAAGAATTTTAACTCGCAAAATTTCTGCCCCTGGTATCAGGAGAACATCTGACCCAAAGAGGTGTTTCAAAATAGGCTATGTGTATTGATTCATTCATGCATACGTCTCTCTATACATCTCTATACCTATAGTTCATTAAGACTAGCGTTTTGCGGAGTTAGAAGGATTTTAACTCGCAAAATTTCTGCCCCTGGTATCAGGAGAACATCTGACCCAAAGAGGTGTTTCAAAATAGTCTATGTGTATTGATTCATTCATGCATACGTCTCTCTATACATCTCTATACCTATAGTTCATTAAGACTAGCGTTTTGCGGAGTTAGAAGGATTTTAACTCGCAAAATTTCTGCTCCTGGTATCAGGAGAACATCTGACCCAAGGAGGTGTTTCAAAATACGCTATGTGTATCTCTTCATTCATGCATACGTCTCTCTATACCTCTCTATACCTATCATTCATTAATACTAGCGTTTTGCGGAGTTAGAAGAATTTTAACTCGCAAAATTTCTGCCCCTGGTATCAGGAGAACATCTGACCCAAAGAGGTGTTTCAAAATAGGCTATGTGTATTGATTCATTCATGCATACGTCTCTCTATACATCTCTATACCTATAGTTCATTAAGACTAGCGTTTTGCGGAGTTAGAAGGATTTTAACTTGCAAAATTTCTGCCCCTGGTATCAGGAGAACATCTGACCCAAAGAGGTGTTTCAAAATAGGCTATGTGTATTGATTCATTCATGCATACGTCTCTCTATACGTCTCTTTACCTATAATTCATTAATACTAGCGTTTTTAGGATTTTGGCGAGAGCAAGGGACGCCTGATTTTAGGCAATCAATTACATGAATGACGTGCGGGTTGCATACGGTTAGGCGCCACTATGTTTTTTGCGAAATTAGTTCACCCCTCTGACCGCGAGATGGCGAGACCATTTGTCACCCCATGCGCCAACTTTTTAAATTCAAACTTAAAAAATAATGCGTTTTTCAAGATTTTCGACTTATAGGCAAGTAAAGGACAGGGGAAAATAATTCAACAATTGATGATTTGCGATTTAATAGATGTTTATTGAAAAATGTGCCAGTTCATCATAATGATACATGTTTTTCGTACAAATAATTTGTATACATGACTATTTTATTCGAACAATTGTAGATGCGATCGTAATACGTATAATACATTACTTACAGTACTAAATACTACATATTTGGTATTTTACAAGTTCAAAGATTGGCTAGATCTGTAATTGGGCTGCACTCTAACTATTAATGTACTTAAAACTAATCTTTGCGGTGACAATACATAGGTATACATACGAAAGTGTGTCTTACAGAATCTTCTTGGTCTTGCTAAGGATCAGCGAGCTGTTTATTCTCATTTTTCAGAGTGCAATACGAACGTAGAACAGAGTCGTTATCTTTATAATGGTTTTCGTTCACAATAATAATTCAAGAACGTAATTTATTCGCGTGAACAGTGAAATAATTAGTTACTATACTTATACTTGTTGTCAAAGGATACCAATGACACTTCTTAATTCATGGATCTCTAAATTATCTACTCGCTATTCATGGCGGACGGTTTTACAAAGAAATTTAGTATACTTTACGAATATATATCATGTATGCATAGATATTGCAAATATTCCATACAGTAATGTCTAATCCAATTATTTCAATCTCTATAAACTACTTTTCTTTTCTAAATACAACTAGTCTAATCGAATAAGAACAATTATTCGTCGAGATAATCAGAACCATTGAGACCTTTAGATCAGTACTTAGTGGCTGAGTATAATATAATATATGGATAAGAAAGCTCATGTCGTTAATAATATGTCATCACGACTTCTCATTTACTCTGTAACATTACAAGTCTTTTCCTTGAACGATTATAATATTGCCGTATGAATTACTCAGCTATAACTTGCTGTTCAGTAAAGAGTTCATCCATTACTATTAATAGCTTTTACAAATGATTTGCAACAATCATTCATTGTATCTCTTAGATCTCTCTCTAAAACTTGATACTTATGCTACTTCATTATTACTCCGCGATGCAGAGTTGTCCAGTTCCCTCGTTGCTTGGACTGCTCCGCTGCCTGGTTTGAATCGTTCTTCTCAAGAATCCTGAAGAGGTTCTATTGAAGATGGTCAGCAGCTTATTTCCCTCGACGAACAACACCTGTGAAGATAAAAATGAGATAAACATGGGGTACGTCGGATAAGTTAACTAAATGTGATCGAGTAATCATTCTCGACTGAGAACCAAAGAATTTTCAACTGTGACCGTACGTCTGACTCATTGTCTGTAATATTGTTGTTAATGTTTGTAATGTGAACGTATCTTTTTGAGATCGATCAATCTTTTGCTACTGCTGTCAATAGAAGAGAAATAGTCAAGTTTGTCGTAAAATGAAACAAGTTATAATTACTTTGAAGGATCGAGTGTTCCGACTCTTCTAGACTCACTCTATAATGGGATATCCAAGTATTACACAAATCACGCCAATAGAGGCGATTTGATTCTAATAATATGAGTTCATTGATTAATTACCTTGACGCCAATATTCTTCTTGCCTGTGACAATGGTCACTCAAACGGGAAGTCGATGGTCAGGCTGGATTGCCGTGATGCTCCATAACTGCTGCCATACTGTTTCCAAACAGTTCCAAAGGCCCGTTGGTACTGGTAGCTATCCGAATTTGATTTTCCCTTTCTAATTCTGAAACGTGGGCATATAGTTGCGATAAGAACAAACCTTGTCGCAGCTAGAGATAGATACTGTTAGAGTATCGCTAGATAAATGCGTCTCAGCACTCGTTCTTTTTTCGATATATATTTTTAGTTACAGAGGATCGTTGGCTAATAAATTAACAAAATAGTAATATTTATTATAATATTGTACATATTGATATAAATACATAGGCTGAACTCACACCACAGTGCCAAATAATTGGGGGAACCAGTGAATAAATTGATTTAATATTCATTGATTTTTATTTTATTGATATTATTTCACTTGATGAATTTCATCAAGTCCGTGAACACTTATTGCAGTGATTTTCATATACTATGTAGTATACATATATGTTACCTGTTACACCAATAAATATCATACTTATTCTTATAACTATGTATGTATGTTCAATAAAATGAAAATTTAATACACAAATGGCTATTCATCGACACACTAATAATAGAGTGGTGCATCAAAAATTATTCAACATCCCTGGAATTATGAATGCTGATTTTATCGCAGATTTCCCTATCTAAAATTTCTTACGTCGTATTTATACAGATGCTGCTCTTAACTAATAATTCTTAAATGTTAAATTCTTCTGCGATAAGGTATAGGTAGTAAATTTTGATTGAATTACGATCGTTCACTTGTAACCAAGTCCTTAAGCCAATACAATATCAACGTCAAGAGTTCAGTCTTCTGGGTGATCGCATCATCGCAATCTTTTTGGTACCTGTGCTTGCACCTATTCGCCTTATTCTGCAGCTGTTTGATAATTTTTATTCTATCTAGTATAGGGTTATCTCTTTGATAACCGTATCGAGCCTTCTGCGCCCCAGATTCATTTTCCTTTTGATCATCATCCGCAAATTTTATTCCTCGCAGCTTCTTCTTTATCCCACTCATATCTTCATTTGGTTCTGTTTCAATCAGTTCTTGCAAAGTTGACAGCAAGATCTCCGCTCTCTCATTTTCCGGTACATCGTTTATCGATATCAGCTTCTGAACCAGATCACTATTGTCTTCCTGCGTGTCAGCCCACACATCGTCTCTTTTAATCGCGTTGCTTTTCAGAGAAGATCCAGCCGTTGTCGATGTTGTAAAATCATCATTTAAATTCAATGTCAAGTTGTACTTCTCAGCAAATTCATCGACAGGCATTGAAATTGATCTTGTGGCTCGTCTCTTGTGATTCTGTATTTTATTCACATCATTTAACTCTAGTTTAGCATCCAGCATCTTGTTCTCTTCGAGTTTCGCTCCGTCAATCTCGGATTTTTCATCATCCGGAATAGCTCGTCGATGAAGGTTGCTATCATCGGTTTTCCCGATAAATTCTTCGGCATTTTCCTCGCTATGTTTCTCCTGAAGAATTCTGCCTTCTCGTGGCACGCAGCAGGGGCATTTCTCTCTCGAACGTTTCTCGCAGATTTTATCTGATATACTAAGAGCGAAGGATCCGTCCTTTAATTTCTTTATGGTCAATGGCAGCTTGACGCCATCCCCGATGTAGTAGAGATCAGAGTCAACGAGATCTCCGAGAGACCTAACATCAGCATCTAATTTTTTCGGTTTCAGTCTCCCCATGTAACCAACATCGCCTTCTACTTCCGGTGGCTTTGTGCAGCACCCTAATGACTGCGAGCCACTCACGAATTCAACATTATTTATTACCGCGGATTTTCCTTCAGACTCGTCACCCTGCTCCAGATTATCTTCGGATCTATTCTGTAGATATGAATCGTCATGTGCTTCACTACTCCTGGAATCAAGACTGTCAGTATTCTGCGTCTCTTGTGTTGTATAATACTCTGAGTCCTTGTCATCTTTCGTTGTCGTTACTGTTGAGCTTTTCTGTAATTGTATCGGATTATAATACCCTACTGTATCTGCCTGCTTGCCACTATCTTCGTCAGGTGAATTTGAATAATTTTCGTCGTCAGTTTCGTCTGGGTGTTCTAAGACGAATTCATCTCGAACTAGTGAATCGTCTGTTCTCGAGTTCAGAGTCGTAGTTTGTGTCATATGGTTCTCAATTCCGAGCTTTTGATCCAGCGCAGATTTATCGGAGCTATTAATCCCGCTATTCATTCCTGGCAACGGATTTTCCTCAGAATTTATCCGACCGTAATCCCGTGCTCTAAAAGTATTCGCGTCTTCGTCCGAGTTCCTATAATCGGTCTGAAAATCCGTTCGGATTATTTCCCCCTCGTGTAAATTGGTTTTTACATTTTTTTCCGAAGAATAATTCGGGAATTCACTTACCAAAAGTTTATTATTATCATAGTAATCATCTGTCGATGATTTTTGACCAGCTATTCGATGACTGTACGTCGAAATTGTCTTTCTAGCCGATTCTTCATCGCCCCTTTCATTATACCGCGTATATTCAATAGGAGAAAAATTTTCCGTACTGTAATCTCTGCTCGATTCCTCAGCAGACCTCGAGTTCTCGGTAGAATCTGTATAACCATAATAATTGCAGGTCGAAATCTCTTTTTGCAGGTGAGTAATTCCTGATTTTTCATTTCCCAAGTTCAAGTTCAATTCTCGTGAATTACCAAGGATTGTAGAGCCTTCTGTTGATTCTGCCGAATCGTAAACATAATCTGATAAGTCCTCCGGCATATGCGTTGCGATTGAATATCTGGGCGATTCAGTTGCAACATAATCTTCCCGATTAGTATAAAAATCACTGCCTGCTTCAGTCGAATACTCCGCTGCCCGGTACTCCGTTGTTTCGTAATTAGAATTTCTGTGATCTAGGATCGATGGTTTGGTAATTACTTCCTCGCTCTCCGACCCATAGTCAAATCCTTGAAAATCATGCTCAGCTGATTCATCTCGGCTAGATTTGGTGTGATATATTTCAGGCGAAACATATTGCGTTTCTTGTCCCACTGTAGTTGGGTAGATTGGAGTTCCTTGTGTTCTTAGTTGCTGATCGTTACCAGGATCATAATGACCTGCTAAATTCTGACTGTGCTTTTTTATGTACTCGAGGACTCTGTCGTTAGGCGAAAAGTATTTAGTAGGCGAATTGTCAATCCCAACATCCGCAGGCTCACGTTCCCCGGCATCGTCGTCATTCTCTATTCCTAATATCTCACCACCAGGAGATTCTAATTTTTTCTCACTCAATACCGCGTGGCTATCCTCGAAAGAATAATCCGTGAAATCGTTTCCAGAGTTCGAATTTTCTTCAAAAGATCCGATTGATTTCAGTCGAGAAAATTCTCCCGAGTTATTTTCATCCTCAGGGATTAAAGGCGAATGACCAACAGCTTCTCTTGAATCCTTTTCAGTTAGGATGCGGGTATTTTCTTCCATAGTCGAATCACTGTCGTAATAATCCCCTGCTTCAAATCTGCTTGATTCATCTTCCGCAGAATCTGGATTCTGTTCTCCGACAGCCTCAGTCGAAAATATTCCCAATTTTTTCAACGACCCAATTACCTCATCAGATTTCATATGATTGCTGCCCACATTTAATTCGCTCGATTCAACAGAGCTGACTGACGAATATTCTATCTCGCTACTAGTTCCCAGGTGTCTATTATCGTCTGAACTCGAAATTGCACCCTTTGTAACGCCAATAACTTTATTATCATCATCAAAGAATTTGATTGGCTGAATTTCGGCACCAGTTCGATATCCAGTCGAATATATATCTTCTGAAAAACTGACTTCTGTTACGGGAACTATTTCATGCATATTACCTTCCGGCAATCGATTTTTAGTTTCTATTGATTCATCAAGTTCTTCGCCTACTAATTCCCGACTATTCGACGCGCCGAAATTTCTGTCACCGATATAATCACCAGTAGTCATTTCGTCAACGGTCATTGCAACGTCTTCATTCCTTACGCCAGATTCCATTTGATCCTTGCTTGAAAGACTATAAGATTTTTCCTCGTTGGAACTAGGATCGTGACTGGTGCCAATTTCCGACACCAGAATATGCCCGTCATTAGTTGTTCCCTCGAAGTCATCGTAAGCTTTGGAAGTAAAATACCCATTCGTTATTACTTGTATATCAGAATAATCATAGCCGGTTGATTTTTCAAACTTGTTTTCCACGCTGGTCAATACTTGATCAGATTTTTCATGACCAGCATACCCTGGCTTCGCTCTAACCAATTCTAGATCTTCGGAAGACTCCGATGTCTTAAACTGATCGTTATGCGTCGAAGATGTCACCTCGTTGCTATCCGATTGGATTATTGCTTGATGTGTTATATCGTCGTTGTAATTATCCCAATTTGATTGTTCGTTTCCCGGTTCTTCAAGCTGAGTTCTGAAGCTAGTTTCGTCGGTCGGAAAATCCATATGATGATCGTAGCTAGAGCCTTCGGTACCAATAATCGCTTGATTATTAGAAGGATTGACCTTTTCTAATTGAATTAAAGGTAGTTCGTATTTTTTTGGCTTGTCACTGACTTCGAAATAATTAACGTTTCTCTGATCTTCGGTGTGGGCAAGATTATGATCGATTGATAGTTGACTATCGCTAAATTGCTCCTCGGTGGTATCTTGCGACTCATTTTCACCCGATTCATAGCTGTCTACGTCCAAATTCGACGAAGAGGCAAAATGATTTTCTGTACTCGCGCCATAGCCTCCAGTTCCGAAGTCGAATTTAGAATCTTTTTGAGTTGAAGAAGACGAAGATTTTCCCTGGTAGTTTACAGTTTTGGGCTGAGTTAAAATATTCTGTTGTTGTGGATGAATTTGAGCTCGATGCATTACACCGTTCGGCACATTCCACCGCCAGCCATTAGCATCGTGATATTTATTATAAACTAAGTTATTCGAAATCGGAAGTAGATTTGTCGTCATTTTGGATTCCGTGGTACCGAAATTTTGCCGGAAATCTTGAAGTCCTGCAGGAATCGCTGCTGGCTGTGAGAAAGCGAAGTTTCCTTGATTCGGGAATTGAATCTTAGGCCCGGCAAATCCATTATTATTATGATACAGTTTATTAAAATTCTGTACATCAATTTTATGATCTTTATTCTGTGTATTCAAGTTACCTGCATACCCAATCAATGGATAATACGAGTTTACAGACCATTGATTGTACGCGCTAGGATCCGAGGCGAATTTTACATTTTCAGATCGATATTCGTTCGCTACTGGCTTTCCCAGAACTGGAGGATGAGCATTTTCCGATATTTTCGAGTTCAAAATTTCGCTTTCCATCGTAGACTTTGTAGAAATTGGACTATGCAGAATCCTGTGCTGATCCAAAGGCTTGGCATAATTATTTTGGTTCGCTAAAACGCCCCTTGAAATTCCGTCCGAAATCTGATACCTTCTATCCTGAACTACAGGCAGATTCTGTCGATAATTTTGATGATCGAATCTATCGAAATTCATCGACGAAGATATTCCTGAATTTTTGCCTAATTCAACGTCATTATTCGCGGGATATTGAATGAATTCATTTTTTGTAGCTGGATATTGGATCTTCAATGGTACTCGCGCGTCAGTCGACTGGCCCTCTAGATTTCGGTAATCATTTCTGCCCTCGTATGAACAATATCTGTTATTTCCCTTCCCAACGTAAACTGGTCTAGATTTTCTGCACGTAGAACAAGGCCTGTACATCATTCGCTGACAATTTCCCCCCGTGCAATCAGCCTCTCTGCAATAGCAAATATATTTCTGTGGTCTCTTTGACTTTGGATGATTAGCCCGTTTGCCAACCAAAGCCAAGACGTTGTAGTCATCTGAGTTTAGGTGGCTTTTAATCCTTTCCAGAATAAGATCTTCCGAATTTTCTCCCGACTCATGGCTCACAGATACGTTGTCCTTCATATGCCGTTCCGTGCCGAGAAATTGTTTCAAATTTTTCCTTGGATTCTTTAATGGCACAATTCTCAAGTAGGGAAATTTTCTCCCCAAATTATCTTCAAGGCTTTCTCTGCTCTCGTATGATGCTTCTTGTGATTTTTCTACAGATCGTTTTCTGTCCTCGTATAATTTGTTGAAACTGTTTTCAGCGCCTTGAGCTGATCCAGACTCTGGCCCAGCCACATCTTTCTCGATTTTGTCACCTGGTTCAACTGACAGTCTCATTTTCTGGACCGGACGAGCTCTCCAGCATCGCTTACTCTTGTGATGCTCTCCGCTCGATTCATCGGCGTCATCAAACGGCACCAACAAAGCGAGAGCTCTCTTGGCCCTGAGGTGAGAAAAGCTCTTTAAATTTTCAACCACAGAGCCTGAAGGTACCGTGAGAGAAATCGATGACCTGGATAAAAAAATAATTCAAGTATTAGAACATCGGGGAGCTGGTAGAATTCAAATTAATCACTCATAATCGCTCATTGCGAAACATAAAAATAGAACAATTTATAGTCTCTGGGTCAGTTGGTATCTGGTCAACGGCAATAGCGAGCATCAAATTCCATTTGCAATTGGATCTGGTTTTTTATTATGCTGACGTCTTGATTATAGTCGATGTTTTCTTTGTTTCAGGAAGTTGTATACGGTAAAAAAATTTGTCGCACTTGGAGAAAATATTTCGCAATTAAAAGACGGAAATGAGACGATTGGACAATCCATAGAAAATTTAATTGTTCTAGGTATCTGATATTTTTTATTTTTATGAAAAATTCCGATTGAACAGTAGAAGAAAAATTCAATCTTTGAATCAATAGATTTTATCAAAAATAAATGAAATAAACAATACATACCTTATTCCGTTGACATCGCTGCTTAAATTCACGATAAACAATCCGATGCAATATATAATTGGAAATGATATTAATTTCACCATTTTTACGTCTTGTCTTTATTTTTTTACTACGTATGATTATATATCAGTTTTCTAATTCCCACTTCGCGGCCCTTGTTATAATACAGAGGGATTTTTAATACCACAGTGTTTTTTATAATAGTAAAACTGCAGCTGCATTTTCTCGTTTTAATTACGTCTTAGCTGTCATCGAATTCCGCGATAATTTATCAGCACAATAAATATTGAATCGTTTTGAAAGTTGATTATTTTTATGCAAGGTGAATTTAATTGACACGTGAGACTCACTGGAGAGTGACTTCAATGAGGACTAGAGTGCATCTGATGAGTCGGAAAAAAATGACCAGTGAACCACAGCCGTGTTGCGAAACCTGGATTCCGCAATTCTACAATATACACAATTTCATACACCGCATATATCAGCGAGGTATTATTTTTCCGATACATATTTATACCCTTACATACTCAACGGCAGTGTACAAAAATAATTATATAGCTCTAGATATACAATAGAATTTTCATCAGCTTCAAATACAAATGTAAATGCATTGAGGTCTATTATAAACTACGAATTGAACGTCTCCCAAGATTTGCTGAGCTCGAAATCATTGATTGAACGAAAAGCATAGAGGAGGTATAGAAAAATGATTTCTTTTTAGCAAAATAAAAAGAAGATATTTGGAAACAAATTGAAGCTGAGATCACGGTTTAATAATTAATACTGTAAAGTAGTAATTAATATTATTCTTACCTTATAATACTTCTGAGATTCGATGTCGTCATATTTATTGCGTGGTATACTCGAATTGCGTAAGTTAACTCACAATACTGTACAAATTAAAATGTGCTGACAATGATCTCGAGTTTAATAAAAATACACTATACTATATTTTTATAAACACTGACAATCGATTCGCGGAAGTATAATTTAATGAATTTTTTTTTTTTTTGAGTCTAATAACTCTGTATTTAATTTTAGATTGAAATTTTGGACTCAGGATATTATGGATGATAAAATAATTATATAATTATTGACACAATTATTAGACTGATAATGGGAACAGAATTGATTAATATTGTACTTTATTTATATGAAATGAATAAATTATTTAACTCGCACTGCAGGATGTGGTAATAGGATTTTTGTTTAAGAATTATATTTTATAAACCTTTTGTATAAAATGATACACACTTATCGCTAATGTAAAAAAGAAGGAAAAAGAAGAGGAGAACACGAGGAAAAATAATAAAGAGAAAAAAATAAAATAAAATAACGTATGAAATAAAATAATTTACCCTTTAGATTGAAAATAATCGTATGGAGAATGAATAATTCTTTCAAGGATATAATATGATACGTGTGATAATGTATGCATGATAAAACTATCATTAGAAAAAATATGAAAAAGAAATAGAGATAATATTATTTTTCATAATTAATATTTGCGGAAAATGAGAGAAATCCCATTGAGAAAATCGAAGAACCTTTTAACGTGGTTTACTGCCGCGTGGAATATGTTGTAGCTAACGGTGTCGTTCTTGTCCGAATTTTTACTCTCCGTAAATTCGTCGTTTTTTATTTCCGACGTGGTGTTAAACTTCTTGTCAAAATCGCTGATGAAATCTTCCAACGATTCCGTCAGATCACCAACCCATTCCAATTCCTCGTTTATCGTACTTTCCAATTTTGGCATTGCTGCGTCAAACAGCGTCGAATAATTAGTAGAACTTTTCTCGGGCTCTGATGTCGTGGATTTTTCTTCAATTTTTTCGGCAGCGCTGCTCCCAATCTTTTTCATAATTTCCTGTTTCAAGTAATCCTCGAGGTGAACCTCGTCCAATTCATCTTCAGGTTTCGCAATCACAGTCATCCCCTCTTGGCCGTGAGACCCGAGATTCAAAATGATCCTTTTGAACTTATCGAGCTGCAGTGGATCCGGCATAGTCCCAACTTTCTCCAAATGCTCGTTCAATTCCGCCTGAGCCTCTTGAAAATCATGCAAGCCCTTCTCTTTCGCATCTATATATTCCTCAAGTCGTTTTTCATTCGCTTTATAATCCGCCATATCGCCCCAAACTTCGTTCATGTCCTCGTAGCTTTCTGATCTATCAATTGCATTGTCCAGGTCTCTTTTCTGCCGTTTTACTTTATGCTTTTTCACAGGGATCAGCATAAGTAGTTCATATTCTTCTGGGCTAAGTTTCGGCCCTAAATCCAGCCGGTTTATCTCATCCCCGATGAAGCGATAGTCAATTTCGTCGTCGTTGCTTAACTCAGATTTTCCTTCCACTTGATACTTGTATTTATTTTCAATATTTCCCATCGGATTTCCGGCTCGATTTTCGCTCACAATTTCTCGATCCTCGTGGTACCTCCTTACAGGTAAATTTCTCCGAAGGTATCCACCGTTTTTTAGGTAATAATTTTCTTCTTCATTCGTCAAGACGTCAGTGCTGTACTTGCGCCTTTTATTCCTTACTTTTTCGCTATGTTTGGCTACCCTGCGATGATTTTTCCTCTGTCTCTCCGCCCCGATATCTTCAGGGATTTCGGAAATCGGCACAGCTTCGTAGTGGTCCTCATTTCTGACGAGTTTAAAAAGCCGTTTGTCATCTTCCCCGAAATCTTCCTTCGAATCATCCCTCAAACATACGTAGTTAGACTGTTTATCCTTCACATCTCTTTGCCTCCTCGCAGTCAAATCGCCTTTTGGATCTATCGGTATTATTTTGTACGCTGGTTCTTCAAGAATTTGTTTCAAATGAGGAGTCAGATGCCTTTCGTTTCTGACCAGACGTTCTCCCTCGATCAAGGCTCGTTGATCTTCCCTGGGTCCTCGGTAGTAGTTCTCAAATTCGTCCAGCTCTTTATTATCCCCGAAATTATATCTCCCGTCACAGTTTCCACCGCTGCATGGCGAGCCCAGTTTCTCAAGAATCCTCAAGCCATTGTGTAGAGGAATCTCTCCCACGTCGTTCCCGAATAATTCATCTTCATTACTTTTCACCTCAGTATCAAAAACGAAACGTTTTGGGTACGTGAATTCCTCAGGGTTATAAAACCTCCGATCATTTTCGAACTCCCTCATCCCAAACATCTTCCGTCTATTTCCCGAATGAATTGGCCTCGAATATCGTCTATGGTGTAAAATCCCATCGTGATACTCCGGATTCGAATAATCCGACGAATCTGCATCCCTTTCCTCGCCGTACCTCGTATTCCGAAGACCAGGAGCATCATGCTCGTAGATTTTCTGCATTAGTTTATTATCTCGTTCAGAAGGCTCGTTGTGAAGCGGTACTACGGCGTATTTCGGTCCCAAATCATCGTCGTAAATACGTGGAGCTGGATCGCCACGATACGCTTTTTGCAAGTCTTCGAAATTCTCGTGATAAATCTTCGGATCTTCCAGACTCTCGACTATGGCGTAATACGGCTCGTTGTTTTCCCCGCTCGATAGATCGCGGCCGATTGAATCAAGCGAAGATTCGACAGACGGAGGATCGAACTGCGTTGTCTTTTGCCCGTACAAATATCCGCGGTAGTCATCACCAGCGGGAACTTTCCGTTCCCTGGGACTGCGATAGGGTTGGATGTCGTCAATTTTTGGATAATATCTTCTATCCTCTGTCGAAACAAATCCGTCATTATTCTGCTCTCCGTTGTCCTCGTAGCTGGCTGGTCTGTTCATCATGAGATAGGCTAGTTTATCCTTGTCAATAAACTCCTCGAATTCTTCCCGGTTGCTAAAGTCGTCCCAAATTTCTCTCCGCTTCAAATTCCTCTCTACTTCATCGTCGCATTTACTCAACGCGTCCAAAAGCTCCTGACGATACTGCTGCAATACCTTGGCCTTCCTTTCCCGCAGCTTGTCCTTAAGAGTAGCCAATTTTTCGGCGCGTTTCTTCTGGTATTCCAAGTACTTCGTATTATCGACTGACTTCAATCTAGCCGAGGATTCGAACGCCTTCATTACCTCGGCCTTTTTATTCTCGCTCTCTTTTATCAACGCCGATAAAGCCTCGGTGTTCAAAGCCAATCTACTCTTTCCAGATTCGGTTTTAAGCCCCGCAGATTTCAGCTTCAATTTACCCTCATCCGGTTCAATTTTCACCGAAGATCCAAGACTTGATCCCGTGCTGAGAGAAAACTTCGTACTAGAATGTGACTTCGAATCTACAGCAGGAGTCTCGGCTATATGACGTTTAGCGTAATTATCTTCAGCAACATATTCACCGCGGTCATTTTTCTCCGCAATTTCTTGCTCAGCATCAGACACGGGTTTCTCATCAGTCATCGATCCCTTCAAGTTTTCATCAGCTGTCCCATCTTCTTTGGCATCGTCATAAAGTCGCTGTGATCCGACGATATCGTCGTTAGATTTTTCCGTTTCAGTTTCTCCGTTGTACAACTGATTCTCAGCTTCCGCTGTTTCCTTCGAACTGATAATCTGCGAATCTGCGACCTCGGTTAAAGGGTTTGACGACTCAGGAGCTAAGACGTCTTCGTTATTAATTTCGGAGAGAGAATCTTCGCCCTTTGTATCCTCGTTGGAAACTATAGAGGCTGCAGATCCGTCTGTGTCCCCATTTAGATCATCGACTTCGGTGTTCTTCTGCAATGATTCGACGCCACTCGCTGATGTTTCTTCGGCAATTGTTTCGCCTTGAATAATTTCAGGAGCGTTATTCGTCTCTGCGATAAGGTCTTCGGTCGTTGATTCATCCTGAACTAAAGTTTGATCGGCAATAGCAGCTGAAATGGGATCGACAAGAGCCGCTTCTTCTTCTTCTTCTGGATTAATTTCCGTAAGATCTCTGCGAGGACGTTTGGCTCTCTTGCAATTCTTGCATTTCATTATACCGGTGTTTCTTATCACTCTGCATTTACAGTCTTTCAAATTTCCTGCATCTTCGCGTATCATTTCCTGGCCAAAGGCGTCAAAATCTAAATTCGCTATTCTTCTTTTGGGTCTTTTCTTCGCCGGAATTTCATCGTCTTCGTAAATATCTTCGGAATAATCTTCGCTCTCTTTAGAATTAACGAACTCCAACGATCCCGGCTCCGAGCTATCTTCGTACTCGTTATCCAGCTCCAATAATCTCTTCGTATTATCTTCCTGCGGGATTTCTTCCGTCTTGGTCTTCGGGCTGTCTTTAATTTTCATTCTGATCGGTGTCTCAGCTCTGAATTTCGGCTCCTTCCTCAACGCCACAGGCCTCTTCTTCTCGCGTTTAAAATTCTCATTATCCGTGCCCAGGATCTCCGAGTTGTCGTAATAATTTATAAGTTTTTTAACGGCAGTCTCCTTCGCCTTTCTGTCCTCTCGTTCGTCGGTATGATTTTTCACGACCACAGCAGCATCGCCGGCGTTATCATTTTCCTGTATTTTTTGTTCCTCCTTCAGAGCCCCTTGCTGCAATGATTCGGGTTCGTACAATTCCCCGTGATCCTTCCATTGGGTTTTTATAGCGACCGGAGTCAGGTTTACTTTTTCAAAGAATTCGTTAGGCGCGTGATTAAGATTAGAGTTTGATTCTTCAACCCAAGTAGTATCATCCTGCGCCATCCTGTTATTCTGTCTATTCTTTTTCCCTCTTCGATTCTTGCCGCGTTTTTTCGTCTGCGTAATTGTCTCCTCGTCCTCGTCGTCCCTCACGTAATCATAATCGTGACTTTTCTCCTCGGAAGAGCTGCCTTCGTTAAAAAACACGTCGCCCTGCGGGAAATTCTCCAACGGTTTCATCTCCGGAAAACCGAAGAAATTGTTCTCGCTGCTGTCCGTAACTCTAGGATCGTAACGTGCGACTTGAAGTTCTTTTTTCAACCCGATTTCCTCCTTATCCCTCTTCCTATTCCTCCGTTCAAGCCGTCTCTCCTTAGCTTCGTCGTTTTTCAATCGTTTTTTGAAAAGCCCTTCCTTCCTCAAGCCGAGTGGATCGTCGCCAAGTAATTTTTCCAAGTCTCTTTTATCCCGCGATCCGTTATCCAACTTTCCAACGCTTCTCTTACGAATTTTTTCCCGGTTATTATCGACGAAAAATTGATATATTTTACCCAACGATTTCGGGTCTATCATTCTCTTCATTTTCTCGGGTTTCTTCAATTCTTCAATCAGCATATCCTCGCCGATGTCAGACACCAGATTCAAGGGTTGTAAGTTCCTCGGTTCTTCTACGAACTTTAGTTTTTCACTCGACGCCCCGTTATACTCCCTCATCGCACTTTCGGCCCTCGATATTAACCCCAGAGCTTCGACTGCCTTCTGCGTATCCACATCATTAGCAAACCTCTCGTCCACAGGCTGGAAAATTCTCCCGGAATAAAGCCTCTGCATTTTGTCCTCGTTTTTCTTCCTGGTTTCATACTCGGTCAGTTTATTTTTATACTCTTCAAGTTTAGCGCGAATTTCTTCCCCAGAATCGTACTTGTCATTTTTCTTAAATCTCACGAGGCCCGCGTCTTCTTCCGACGTATTTTCCCCCTTGTTTTCTCCGCTCTCGTTTGCCTCGCTGTCAAACATTGCTAGTCCCACTTTGCCCTTGAAATGCGACGGTTTTTTCTCCTCGTTATTCCCGTTCCTTTTTAAAAGTTTCTCAAGTTTTTCGAGTTCCCTTTTCGTGTCTATTCTCTTGAACCTTCGATCCTCGTCCTCGGCCTCGTCACTGTGTCGATATTTCCGTTTCTTCTTCTTAGATTTCAACAGGCTTTTTATATCCTCAACCGATTCAAAGTCCGACTCCTGATTCCGATTATCCTCTTCTAATTCGTGGCCTAGATTCTCATCCCCGACTTCTGGCTCCTCTAATTTTTTCGTCAACTTTTTTAACAGCAAATTTTTCTCGCTCATCTCCTCGTCATAGGTCAGGCATGATTTCACCTGGAATAAATACAAGTTTGAGCTTAAAATCGGAAACCAGAAAGCTTTCCCAATTCGTCAAATACAATTCCCTTCCAATCATAAGACGTCTCACCTTCGCCCCAGGTATCACCCAGAAGCCAATTCCTCCTGATGGAAGTTTCACCGCCATATTCTTCCCCATTGAAATAACAGCAGGGTTTATTTCCGGAATGTTTTTACCATTAACAAGAGTGAGAGGTTCGTTATTGAGTAAAACAGTTCTGTAAGAATAATTAGTCTTTCTTGTTAATCCAATTTTTTCAATTATCTAATTTTTATTAGAATTCTCGCTTTTACTTACTCGGCGAACATCCGATTATCGGTATCGTATCCAGGCATTAATATGTACTTGTGTAGCGTCTTGATTTTCAGCCCTTTCAAACTGACCGAAACTTTTCCAGGCGTTAAATTTATTCCAAAAATAGTAACAGCCCCTCTGTCATATTTAGCCGACGGCTTTGTACACTGAGAGTAAAAATATACGTGGCTTTTATTTCCCGCTGATAGTTTAGTGTCCAAAACTTCGCGACCAACCAGCGTCTTGTGCAGCAGCGAAACCCAGTAGTCCTATGCACGAGAGGGATCGAAATAAGAAATAAAAAACGAATGGGACAAAATATCTAGTCGATGTATTTGAACTCACTGGAGTAGGCTGGAATATGTTCGAGGCATCTGGCTGTCTCATTATAACCTGAACACCAAGTTTTGCTGCATTTCCAAGCCGACGAGCCCAGACTAAAGCGCCCAAAAATTGTCGCTTGCATTCCTCGGGTTTTGACTCGGCTAAAAATGAAAAAATCGTCCCTTCAACCGTGGCGAACCGACCTAACTTCTATTCTCAATTTTTATTCCCTAAGTACATACCGATCCAAAGAGGCTTTTTCGAGACCGATCTTCCCATGGCTTTGTACAACAAATCCTTGTCTGCTGCGAGTGTGTCTATTTGAAGAGCTACGCCATCCGAGTCCAAAGTTATGCCAGCAAAGTCTCTGTAGTAATTGTTATCATTTTTTTATTTTTCTTTTATATTTTTTCACCAAATTCTTTCTCCCGAATTATATTGTTTCAAGAGCAGTTGAGGACTGGCGTAATCACTTACGGATGCCAGGTGACAACGGAGAGTGCGTTTCCTGCAGTGTTTAAATATTCTTGAATATACTGCTGTTGTTGTTTCCCACGAAAACTGACGATATCCGGTCCCGCGATAATGCTGTTTGAATATCTGGGAAAAGCGCCTAACATATTTCTCAGACGAACAACGTCCTTGCCGAAATCAATTCCGCTTATATCGCAGCGTGTCTGACATTCTGGGAAATGAAATTAGGCGAAATTTGATAACTCTATTCTGCAATTAATGCGACTACTGATTTTTATATTTCTTTTCTTTTTTTAACTACCGTATCCTAGCTGCCAACTTATGTTGTATCCCATGTGATCGCTGAAAGAAATTAAATCCAGACTGTTTCTTGGATCCCAGGCTGTTCCCTGATCCTCATTTTCGACTCTCTGTGGGGTAAGGGAAGAAACTACGTCCAGGCCAGATCTCTGAGCCCATTGTTGTACCAAAACCCAATGAGCCTCTGAAGGAAATCCAAAATGGATTAGAAGATATTGGTTTTATTAATTGATGCTAATTATTATAAATTAGAGGGAATAAATTTTCATTGAATTAAAATTTTCATTTCCAAATACTGTTCCCCCCATAATCTGATAATCAGATAAAGGTGAAAATATTTCCTCCGCAATATATGTATAATAACCACGAAGTGGTTTTTATCGCCGCGGTATTACGCTCACGTTTTAAGAAGAAATAATGATACAATCAAACTCTACGGCATTATTATAATTAGCCTTTGTCGTGCTCGGTTTATTATACGAGGGGAATAGGCGGGCCATGTCTGCAGGCGGTTATACTAATCCCAATCAAATTAGAGGTACAAACAAGGTGGAGAATCCTAGCGTATACCTATACATACTACATCGTGGATTAAACATTAATTAGGTTAATCCACTCAGCGTCTATTCCTCGACATAGCAATAACACCTTGTTTGCTTGTAATCGCTAGAGAAATAGTAGAAACGTAATTATACAAATATTACGTCGAGCGGACTCGGAATCAGACCACTTCGAAATACACGATTTTCATATTTACTCTAAAACTGATTAATTTTTCTACCCGAATTCGATTTATGATCACGGTGCGTTTTAACTGAGAGAAAATGCTTCTTACTGTGATACGATACGCCTAATTAACAAGGCTAACGAACTTTTACAGGCTTAGCTAGCATTCGTGTTCATCAATTTTATCCTATAAATAAATCATAAAACGTTTGTTTTACCTGAAAACATGAGGTCTGGATCCTCGTAGCCGTTTTGTGGAAACAGAGATCGTTCGAACGTGTAAGAATTGCTTTTTGGTCCAGCAAGCCTGACGTATCCTGGAGCCAAGGCTTTGGCCATATTGGTGCTAAGCTCAGTACTTGATCTACGAGAATTTGATATTTTGTTCAAGAACGAATCCAGGCGACTCTTCACCCCATTTATAATCGACGATTTTCTTTCTTATTTGCCATCTCAATAATATAAATGTTAATTAATTATTAGTTACTTACGCGAGGACATCTCCGGTAAGCAAAACTGCTGGGTCTATGGTCAAGCTAAGAAATTTATCGCTTGTCACAGCCACCACCTTTTTAGTATTCAAATTGAGAAGCACGTCCTGAGAGGATGTCGATTTTACGAACAAAGCCAACAACGCCAGGTGAATCAAAAGAACCGAAGTCGATTCTTTGACGGACATTTTTCGACCGATGTTGGTTCCTCTTTTTTTTTTTTATCGGGAGAAAAATTAAAAATATATTTTATCATTAATTATGACTTACGGTTTTGGGTAGATTTGATCATTTTCAGGTAAATTATTGTGTGATAATTGAAAGCAGCTGTTTTTAGTATCAGAAATTTGATTCTCACTGAAGTATATAATATAATATGACGTTGGTATAATTTGGTGATCTATGACTGTATAATTAGTTGAACCGATTTTAGAAAGTTGAGGTAAAAATAAAATCCATACCGTTTTTGAAATGCAGTTAAGATATACTCTAACGATGGTGACACATACTTTCGAACAGTTATTGAAAATTGAAAAAATTAATTATCGGCAAGTTACTCGACGCGTATCACACGTCCGAATGATATTTCAATACTGTAACTAAATTTCGATCGAAATTATTGGCCGTCTCGTATTTGCCTGGCCAGCAATTAGCCAACGGGAAATTCGACGCCGTGTATCTTGCATCATTAGGATGGTATGTAGGGCTGGAATGTTCATAATTGCATACGCAAGATATGGCGACAATATAAAAATGCGTGTGTAATAATTTCTCTACAAGACCTAATTAATTAAAAAACGCTTATAATAGGTTTGAAAACAAAAATAATATACACATATTATACATTAATTTTTAAAGTTTATGAAAATTAATAATAAACCATAGGTGATAATGAAAAATAATCTGGTTATAGCCGTGGATTAGGTATCATGATTGACTTTTATTACGTTTTTTTCTTTCTTTCTTTCTCTTTCGAGTGTTCTTTTTTTTTTGTTTCTTTCTTTTTTTTTCATTCTCTTTGGTTTGTATATAACTAAATAACACAGAAATGCATATTTTTGTTTTCATTTTTTTTTATTATTATTCATAATAGTACTATAATAATAAGAGCTATAACGGTGTGATGCGCCCCTACGATAGGTTTCTATTTCCAAAGATTTTTCAACTTTTTTTGATTTTTTTTTTTCTTTTTCTTTTCTACTATATCTTTGAATCTTTAATAAAATTTATAAACCTTTCTCTATCACTATTATCTCTTTTGTTCTCTTCTTCTTTTTCGCAATCTCACATTTACGGAGACCGAACAAATCTTTGGTGAACAAAACGCAGTATAATAATAAATAAATAAATAAATAAATAAATATATTGATTGATCGATTGATTGATTATTAATAATAATAATAACACTAACAATAATAATAATAAAAGTGTAACAGGGGAAATTTGAAAACCGTTCTAAGGGGCGAACAGCTGTGGCAGCGTTTCCCTACGCAACGCCCACTACTTAAATCGTGTGTCACTTAAGCTAGATTATCTCATTTTTATATCAATATATATATACATATATATATATATATTATATATATATATTATATATATATAAGGTAATACCGTAGATATCTAACAACAATATAATATTATCATCATTATTAATATTACATAATATTACGTCAACAACAAACTCTTCTTGTCTCTGTACCAATATCGGCCACTACGCACGCTACTTTATACAAGGGTTTGTATATATATTTAAACTTGTTTTTTTTTTTTTTTTTTTTCATTTTTCTTTTTTCTTTTTGTGTTTTTTTGTATTTTTTCGTTTTCGATTTATTTTATTTTAACTTATTTTATTTCATTTCATTTTTTTCGGTTTTTTTCTTTTTTGTGTTTTTTTTTTTTTTTCTTTCCAATGTATACTTCTTCAAATACATACTTTATATATATATATATATATATATATTGTTCACCCAACTCGTGAGTCAGTTTTATGCGATTTTTGGACACTTTGTTTTTTTAAATAATAACATATATAATTCTGGTCGATTGGTCTCCTGCGTTTATCCAGGCTACAATTAAGATTCAATAAGATTCGTCGTTAATTTCTCTATTATAAGTTTATATGTATAAAGAGGTTTTTTTTTTCTTCTTCTTCTTCTTCTTCTTCTTTTTCATTTTATTTCTTTTTCTCTCATTCCTGCACAGATTATGAATACTATGATACAGTGCAGCAGAATGTGTATCAATTTTAAAAATGCAACAATAAATCGTTAACAAGCACTGCCCCCACGTCACGCATATACATATATACATTATAATCTCCTATGGTACCGTAATAGATAGGTAAAAATTCTCTATTTATGTATACGACGACGTGATAATTCTTTGATTAAACTTTATCCTTCAATTGATTTTATTATTTTCTCAACTTCTCTTCTATCATATCTCAACAACGAAAAGAAAAAAATATAGAAAGAAAAGCTCGTACGTGTATTATAATAGGCATCGACAATATTGCTTTTTCGTTAACAAGTTTTTTTTTTTTTTTGTTTTTTTTTTCATTTTTTTTACTTTTTTTGTTTTTTTTTTTTTGTTTTTGTTTTTTCTTTTTTACAATAATAACGTGGTGCAACGATCATCGTCAAACGACGCGGTAGCGAACTAATAATAGTAAAGGCCTAAAAATCGCACAAGCCCGCTCAAAAGTAATAAAATATTTAATTCAATTCAATTAATTTTCGCAATATACCAATATAATGGCAGTCGAAAAACAGATGATGAAATATCGCCAATCATTTGTTGAATTATTTAATTCATTTTTTTTTTTTTTTTTGTTTCAGCACTCTCACGTACAAAGCTAAAGCCTAATTATTTATCGTTTTTTTTTTTTTTTTTTTTTGGATTTTGTTTTTTTTCATCTCCTTTATATACTTTGCTTATAATACTAAGGTTTTCATATCATTTAACTACTACAAGTTTTAACTTTTATGTGTTTATTAATTATTACTTTATAATGCGTTGTGTCGTTGTCTCTAAATAGTCATTCTTATTATTATTATTATTATTTTTTATTTTTTTATCTCTCTTCTTATCTTTATTTCTTTCATTCTATGAATTTTCTTTTTTTTTTTTTTATTATTTCAATTTTTCTTCCAATTTTTAAATATCACGTTCCATTTTCTTCGCAATCACCTGCTCGAGCTTTTCCTCGTTTTTTTATTTTCTTCCTCTTTTAACACTATACCTAATATATTTTGTATAAACTCGACTATTATCCATGCGCGAAGAAAACGAAACATTATTCACTTTTTTTTTTTTGTTTAACGTTAAGAAAAAAAATCTTCTTCTTCCCTCGACAATAAATGATAAAACTATAATACGTGTACAATTCGATACAGGTAATTTTGGTAAGGTAATTCCTATATGTACATACAAAACATGTTTTAAACTTTAATTAAGTTTCGGCGCTTTTTAAACTTAATTCATTTTTCATTTTTATTAATTTCTCCTCTTTTTTTTTTCTCCTTATTTCATTCTCCGTTCCTTTCATAACTTTTACAATCACAATTATCCAAAGTTAACAATCTCATTTCTTCGTTTTTTTTTTTTTTTTTTGGATTATTGTTAATCGTTACTTTTTACGTTAATTAGTTTATATTAAACTCTCGTCGACGGATCTTCCAGCTTCTAAATATCTAAAATTTTCGGGATGTAGTCAATCACTATTGAAACTGTATATTTGAACAATAATTTTCTTAGTTCTTTTTTTTTTTTTTTTATATATTTTAATTATTCTTCTCATTATATTTATCTATACCTCAAGTAATTATTCTGAAGGCACGAAGCTAAATTTATTAATCTTCCTGCTTTTTATATATTTCAATCCCATCTGGCTACACCACCGTATAGAAAGATCAGTCGACAGAGTTCATCTCTTTTAGTTGGATATCAATAAAAAATTTCAATCATAATTCCTTCTTTTTTTTTTATATAATTTTTTTTTTTTATCGTTTTTTTTTTTTATTTTTCATACAATACGTGTGTAAGTTCTGATATCACTTGCCACGTTGCCATTATCTCAGGCTTAGGGTGGCTTAAGAAAAAGATTATAGACTCCCTCGAAAAACGTCTGAATTTCTTTATTTATTCAATTATTTATTTACTTCTATTTCTATTTTATTAAATTTTTTTAATTTTTTTATTCATTATTATTATTATTATTTCGTTCTCTTCATTTTTATGTCTTCTCTCATTTTTTTTTTTTTTTATCTTAAGATCGAGAATCGAGGATCAAAGATCAAGATATCTGCGAGTACGAAAAAGAGCTTTAGAAAAAGAAAGAAATTTTCTTTTTTTAAACATTAGCGAAATAACAAAAGTTACATGCATGTAGTACCTACACGGTAATTACAAACCTACACAGGTAAATCTACACCATGATGACCGGTAATCGATATTGATCCAATCAACAAATATTCCCTATTTTATTATATTTATCACTAAAACAACACATCGTCGAAGCAGTTTCAGCAATTTTATAGGAGATTTTTTTTTTACCAGCTCTTGAAATTTTCGATTATCAATCAGTATTAGAATTATCAAGGATTTAAGATCAGGATAGAACGTACAGTTACGATCAACGAACGAAATTTACAGACTGACAATTCGAGAATAATTAAATAACTAATAATTATTATCCACGATTGTGTATATATATACACCTGGATTTTTCAATGAGATATTAATTGTGTATTGTGTGCAGGTATATGATTATATATACCCTATAATCAATCGTAGATATATACATATATCAATATCGAATGGATTGAATTAAAGATAAATTTGTATACGGAAGAAAAAAAAAAAGAAAAATAGAAATAAACAATTTAGTTGACACTTCAATTTTTCAAATGATTATTAATACATGTATAGATTAAAGTTGGCAATATATAGTATATAAATACCGAACCGATTGATTTTGGAAATACTTCATTGTTGTTTTGTTTTGATTTTTTTTTTTGTTTTTGTTTCCTTTTTTTTCAACTATAACGCGCGTAACTCTTCATAATATATCTATACATACTATACGTACGTATGTATTAATATAGTATATATATATGCAATAATTATTATTGAATATCGAGAAACAACAACAATACGACATTAATAGCAACATTAGCATTATAACACTGCGTTATAGGATGTAATAACATACGAGAGACGACAAATTGCCTATGTAGACGTATAATTATGCGCTATATGATAAGAAGAGCTAATTAATCAAAGTATTCGGATGATAAGAATATTATGCAAAAAAAAAAAAAAAAACCAATTGATGGAAAGATAATTTTTGAGAAAAAATATTCTCTCATGCAATTGATTGGAAAAATTTGATTTAAATCATTTGTATTCAAGTAAAAATGATATACATATACCGTGAGTATTCGTGTATGCGGGTCGGTTGGATCCGCCCGATCCAGAATTTGGCGTTTCGGCACTGCCTTTCCGCCGTTCCTTGTTCACGCTGCTTGCCTTCTGCTTTGACAGGTAGGCAAAGCGCGCGGAGGACGATTTCATGGTTAGATTGCGGTTAGGATTTTCAGTATGAAATAGTACATTACGTTACGACTACGGAAAGGCTTTTTTGGCGAAACGAAAGGTTTACGGCACGAGCCGAAGGCGAGTGCTGTAACGAGGTTCGTCAAAAAGCCTTTACGTACGAGGAACGGTCTAATTTTTTCAGCATTCTAGCCTCAAAATCGCAATTTCGTCGCGATTTTCCGGCTTTCGTGATGAAAAAATTGTTCCGATAATCTGTCCATTATTATTCGACGAATAAATAATACTTTCAAAACGATTCAATGCAATTCAGAAGAAACTGAAGTAGCTGAGTCACGAGAATATTTATTAGCGAATCCTGTAAAAGAGTGTAGAGAAGGATAAATTGTACCAGGCAATAAAGACAATTTTATATTACAGTCACTAAATTAACAGAGAGTGAATTACATTCAGGTTGCAAATTAATGTATTTAGCCACAAATAAAAACAACTTTCGAGATTTTTGACGAACGAACAATAATTTTATTACTATTACATTTCGATGAAAATTATTATTAATCAGTGTAACTGATAACTGATGAACAAATAAAAACAAATTCTTCTGAATTGCATTGAATCGTTTTAAAAGTATTATTTATTCGTCGAATAATAATGGACAGATTATCGGAAAAATTTTTTCGTACTGAAAATCCTAACCGCAATCTAACCATAAAATCGTACTCCGCGCGCTTTGCCTACCTGTCAAAGCAGAAGGCAACCAGCGTGAACAAGGAACGGCGGAAAGACAGTGCCGAAACGCGAAATTCTGGATCGGGTGGATCCAACCGACCCGCATACACGAATACTCACGGTATATATAGTAATACCGCAATTATTGAAAGGGAAAATATAGTTTAGAACGTATTAGAACGTATGGATTGAAAATTTTGAATGAAATATTTTGGTCGATATAGTTAACATAAGGGGGTGGAAAAAAAAAAAAATTGCTTACCTTATATGTATATATATGAGAATAACAGTAATTTTACATTATGTTTATCTTTTTTTTTTTTTTTTTTTATCTAAATTTATCTGTCGTACACATATAGCACTTTTATATAGATAATATAGAATTGAGATAACATGCAAGTATAAACATTGAAATAGTGCGTAAGTATAGTAGTAGTAGTAGTTAGTAGAAGTAGTTAGTAGTGATAAGAGGATATAAAGGCTGCGATAGATAAAAACGAAGGATTAAATTAATAATCAATAATTAATATATGTGTGTGTAATTAATGAAAATAGATATATTCATCTTGATAAATATTCTATTCTATTTCATCGTTTTAAATTTCTTTAATAAACCGAATAATATAGAATATATCATTCAGGGAAACAAGAGGGGAAAGAAAGAAAAATAAAATGGGTGAGAAATAAATAGGGAAATATTTCTAATCAATAATGTATTACATATACAATATATTTGGGTTTAATTAAGTAATTGACTTGAAGTATCGATTTTAGATAATTTAAACTCGTCTTTTTTTTTTCTTCTTCTTCTCATTATTATTTTTTTTTTTTTTTCTACTTTTTTTGGGGGGGGGGGGAAGGGGGTGTTTTGCATTTCTTATACTTGGATTATTTCCCCAATGATTTTTTCATGACAGTATATATATATCTACTCTTTTATTAATTATTCGTTCTTTTCTTTTACACTCTTGTTTTTTAAATGATCTTTTGAAGCTTCAACTTTCTAATAAACACATACCCTATTTAAATCGTTTCTTATTAGTGTAGAAAATTGATCATATAGAGAGAAATAGGGCGCTGAATGCTGTACCAATATATCGGCAATATATATAACATATTTATATATAGATATTGGAAATCGAGTCGAAAGGGGAAGAAAAAAAATCAGAGAAAAAATGTGAAACAATGACAATTAATCATCTTAATTTTTTTTTTTTTTTTTCTCTCTCTCCTATCGACTGCAATATCCAAGGGAAAAGAAAGAAGAAAAATTGCCGATATCAATCAACGACGATACAAAGCCGCAACGTATAGAATATTTTAACCAATCGACAACATCGCGCGACGGATATACAGACAGACAAACAGACAGACAGATAGACAGCCAGACACATGCAACATCGAGACACGAGATAAGGTCTAGACCGAAATATATTTAACAATATATAGGAAATTTCAAGATTTCAGTAATAATTTTGGATTTATTCAATTTTTTTCTGTTCTTCTTTATGGTTATCTATTTTTTTTCTTTCTTACGGATGAACCGCGTAGAATCGAGGCTCGAGAGAGAGATAAAAATTTCTATACTTATATATATGTATGTACAATAATTTTCAGCTCTGTGAAATCATTTTTGTTTGTTTATTTATTCATTTTTTAATTATTATTATTATTTTTTTTTTTTTGGTTTTTTCTCCTGAATTGAAGTGAAAACGTGCGTACATACATCGAGCGAGCGAGATAGCGAGAGTGAGAAATAGAAATAGAAATAGAAATAGAGAAAGACACATACATATACATATAGATGTACACAGACACATAGATAGATATATAAGATATAGATAAATAGATATAGAGAGAAAGAGAAAGAGAAAGAGAAAGAGAAAGATAGATGGAGCACGACTCTCGAGGGAAAACATGAAGAAGAACTTGGTTTTACCCAGCTGTGCATTTTATAGTTGAATTTTTCAACTCGATTGACGGTTTTTTTTTTTTTCTCTCTCTCTCTGTTCAATCCCAAAAGAGTCGCGAGGAGCAAGAATATATCGAATTTATAAAAACAAAGAAAAAAAAAAGTATAAAAGAAAAAAACACCGCGTGCTTGAATTAAAATATTGATTTGCAAATTTCAAAAATACCGAATCTCATACCTGTATTATTATATATACATAATTTGTTTTTTTTCTTTTTGTTTTCCTTCGTTAATTCATTTGTTTTTAAACAAATTACATTTCGTACAGCCTCTTGCGATCGTGTTTGTACATAAAATTTCATTTTTTTTAAATTTATTTTATTTTATTTCATCTTTATTCGTCGTTAGATATTTCTTTAGCAGAATCGAGGATTGAAAATTGAAAATTGAAATAAGTATTAGATACCTATAGTTAGACGTGTTTGAGCCGCGATTAAAGATCGCATTATTAGTAATATAAAGTTGTTATTAATTATTATGCATCGCGCATGATTATAATTATTAAATTACGCATATAAGTACGTAATTATATGTAGATTTAGATACCAATAATTTGTTATAGATCGGAAAAGACGCGAGAAATAAAAAAATACATTTTTTTTTTTTGCATCAACATCTGTGGCATTAGTTCATAAAAAACTGTTCAACATTTTATCCAATTTTTTCATTTGAATTTTTTTTTTTTTTTTTGTAGTCCTATGTACCCTTTTTCATTTTTTTTTTTTCATTTTTTTTTTTTTTTTTTCGTTTTATTTATATAAGCAAAATACCAATATTGTTTATTCGTCGTAATAATATAACATGTACATATTATCATCCTCATTCATAATCGTTATTAAGATTTTCTTTTATTTTTATTTTTTGTCTCGTTTTTATATTTTCATTTCGTTTTATAATTTTGTCTTCAATTTTGTCTTTTTTCAACGTTTCTAAAAAATAATAATACAATAATATATAATCAGAATACACGTCGAACATCGGCATCTTACACAGCTGACCGTAACTTTGAAACCACATCGTTTCCTATTTCCTTCGTCATTTTCATTTCCTCAATATCATATTATATATATATCACACGATTCACTCTTCGTATTTTGGATTTTTGTTTTTGGTTTCTAATTCGATATTTCTTTCTTTTTTTTTTTTTTTTACCAAGTTATTTTCAATACGTGTACTTATCCTCTTTTTCTCTGTCTCTTTCTAATTCATATACATACTTTCAAAAACGAAAACCTCAATACGACATAATCGACAAAAATTAAACCAATTCCTCAAAAATTAGTTTAATCAATTCAATTTATTTTACAATTTTCACTTCTTTACGTATGACCGATTTTTCTTTTTCTCTCATTTTTCTGTCTTACACTTTTCTGTATAATAGCGCGCAAGCCGCAATATAGATATTTATATGGCGTGTATGTGTATGTATGTGTGTGTCTGTGAAATATACGAGCCAGGTATTTAATCGAGCAGCGACACTAATGCTGCGATTTATATATTTAAATAGGAAAAAAAAAGAGTGAAATAAAAATTATTTAGGTATTATATATAATAGTCAAACATCAATACCTTGGCACGTTGCAAACTTTAATATATATGTATATGTATAGACTTTGTTTCTTCATTTTCATATCGTTTTTTTATTTTTTTGATAAACGCGGCCATATGTTACCCAACTTATATTATTATTATTATTATTATTATTATTATTATTATTAAATATTATTGTTATTATTGTTATTAGATTGTGTTAATTTATTATACGCATATTTAATAATTGTTTATTATTATTATTATTATTATTATTATTATTATTATTATTATTATTATTATTATTAGACGAAAAAAAAAATAATATAATATAAGGCATGCGCGCTGTAAATCTAAATTTTATACATTATTTCATTCAATTTCCTTTCGCTGTTCTATTTTTTTTTTTTTTTTTTTTTTCTCAAAATTTTTTAATTTTCAGCAATTTTCTCGTGACGACTTAAAAGCATCTATACAACTGTCGCACGTGATGATGCGATCATATTTCCAATATACAGTTGACTAAATATCATACACATATATATGTATAATATTTAATCGACTCTGCAATCAATAATTTTCTTTAATCATATTTTCCCTTTGTTCTAGTAAAATATAAAATAATAACTCACGTGCTAGACAGCCGGGGCTCCAAGTTCACCTTCCATCATTCATCATTCATTCTTCGATTCATCTATTATTCACTTATTATTTCATTCATCTCTTCAAACCGTTCCTCGTTCATACTCATATTATTTGCATCTTCATATCTTTTTCCTTCTCCATATAACATCTGCGATCTGTGGGCTTCTCTGAATACAAATATTCCTCGTCAATATCTTATTATTATTATCATTAATTATTAATTATTAATTTTTATCGTTATCATTATTATTATTATTATTATTATTATTATTATTCTTGGAACAGCCGTCGCTTGAATCTCTAGCCACTAATTTTCATTACTACGATTCACTATTTATTTATTTATAACTTATAGGTACAATAACTTACGTACTATATTATCTTTTTCGTGACTATACATTATTTTTCATGTATGTAATTTTCGGAATTTTCTTGATGTATACTTATTTTTTTATTTTTTATATATTTTTTTTGTTTCTCAATTTCAACTGTATAGCGGTAGGTTACGTAATTTCCTCTTTCTCATACCATAACGGTGTAAAACGAGCTCCGGGTTGGAAACGATCTGTGAAAAGAGCTTTATTATCAAAACTCTCTTACGACTTTAGCCTGTTGTGATTCTTTTTTTATTTTTTATATTATTATACCATACTTATATATTATTATTATTATTATTATTATTATTATTATTATTATGTTACAAGCATTTCAGCGAAACGTTTCTATTATATTTCTCATTTGAAAAATTTCTCTCTTCGTTTTTTCCCCTCATTTATTTATTTATTTATTTATTTATTTATTCATTTATTTCTTTATTTTTCAGATTTTCTTCGTAGGTATGGCATGATTTTACTTTAATTTTTTCTTCTCCCATATAAAACTACAACCTGGTTTTTTCGGGTACCCGCGACGCGTATAGGTATATAATCATTATTATTATATAGGTACAGTCAATTAGAATTATATTGATTTAAATATAATCACCGAAAATAGAAAACTGTCAGGTCTACAAATTTTCAGTGTTTCTTATTTTCGTGTTTTTGTTGTTTCTCTCTCTCTCTCTCTCTCTCTCTCTGGTTTCTGTTTTTGAAATTTTTTTTTATAACTATTTCTTATATCTCGGCTCTCGACCCTACAGAATTTATACAGTCTTTGGTTTAATTATACATTTTTTTTTTCCTTCAATTATTTTCTTCATTTATTTATTCAGTTTTCCTTTTTCACCTGTTTCCTTCGGCTTTCCATTTCTTGTCTCTTGTTAAACCCTAGCCGCGACTCTATGTGTTTTTTCTTTTTTTCTTCTTCTTTTACTTCGACCATTAGCCATTTTCGAAACTCCCAATATTCGTATAGTACCTATATAGTATATAATTTTTCGAATAATTTATTCATTATTATTATTCATTCGGTGAAACAGAAGCGATGATTTCTTTCTTTCTTTCTTTTTTTTTTCTTTCTTTCTTTCTTTTCAATAATTCTCTTTTATACAGTAGGTATATAGGTATATATAGGTCTGTGTATATATTAAAGCTACGCAAGTTTAACAGTACAATATATAACTGTCAGCGACCGTACTAATCAATAAAAGATTTATCAGTAATCAGGCCTCCATATATTTAATCTCCTTGCTGCACCCGCCTACCTGTCCTTCTCCGTCCATTAAATTCTCATTTAATTAAATAATAAAAATAATGTTCAACCTAAGAGAAGAATATTGAAAAAAAAAAACATATTTTCGTTAAAAAAAAAATCATCCGGTGAAATTAGCGTTTTTTTTTTTTTTTTCTAATACATTATTCAATTAGCAAATTATATATTTCAGTTCATGAATCGCGTATGGTGCGGCAATTGGCAAATATATATGGCGGACGACGAAGACGACGACGACGACGACGACGACGTTGGCATTTGTGATGATTTCTTTGATTTTATCATACTCTATCTCTCATTTCTCATTATACTCTTGTCATTTTTCTTCAATTATTTAATTAATTAATTATTTATTTATTTATTCATTTATATCTTATCTTTTTTTTTTTCTTTGGTTGTTTTTTTTTTTTTTATTTCAGCGATTCGATCAGGCCCGGTGTTCCGCCTGGTCACATCACTGACCACGGTCGCTGAAGAGTGAGTATACTCATTGAAGACTGCATTTGCTTTCAATTTGGGTTTTGAGCTCATTTACCTGTGTCTCTATCGTGTTCTTCAATTCTGCAAAATAAGAAAAAAAAAAAGAAAAATACGAAAAATCGTTTACTTTCCTTCGATTCAAATACATAGAATTCATCTTTTTTTCATTCGTCAAATTTTCACACGGATCAAACAATGAATATAATTCATTAATTGACGAAAAAAATCAATCATCAATATTATCACATACACATATGTAATATATACTCACTCGTGAATTCATCCTCGTCTTCCGCTTCGGCCTCGGCAGCTAATTCTTCGGGAGTCTTTTTCTTACGCATCAAAGGATTTGGTTCTTCTTGTGGCATCATCTCCTGAACTTCTTCCCTCTTCTTTATGTTATACTGAAAACAGAACAAGCGGAAAACGTATAACAAATATAAGCGATAGAGATATGATACATCTCTTATCTTATATTTCATTACAAGTACCACAGGGCCTGAAATACAAATCGTATTTATAATTATTCCAGGGGAATAATCTTTTCAAATTTTTCCCAGCTTAAATCGAATCTCATGGTTATAAAAATGCAATTTTATAACCTTCGTAATAATTTATCTTCACGATCGCCCGAGGCTCTTATAAGAATGCAGAATGTTTCATAAGTTTATATATATACACTAAAAGGTAGACAGTGTGTGTGAATATACCCGAAAACGTTGCTTCCTGCCTTATTATATCCCCTTATATACTTACAGGTAACCGCAGGAATGTTATTAAAAATTTTCTCCGTGCATACTATACACTAGAATTTCGCGATTTACATCAATAATAGTTGAATCGATACAGGAGGGCAGAGTAGTTCTAGTCGAAAGAGGAAAAATTATTCAATTAATACTATTAATGATATTGATGAAATAATGATTCGGTTTTACACACGTAGGTGGATTACAGCGATACATGAATTCGTAATGTGTAATAATAATTGTCATTTGATGGCATTTATCTCGCCCCGTTGTTGCATAAAAATGGTTTAAAATTACTATATATGAGAGAGATTAAAGCAATTCGAGATGATTTTCACGGTTTGACACGCCCGCGGGGGATCAGCGGTACGATACGGTGTATATAGGTGCAGTTGGACAGTTATGAGCAATTTCACGCGCTGCAGATTGTAAAGAGTTTAGGGGGTAGCTAGGTAAACATACATATACGAACGTTACGTTGATCACAGAGCCGCTGCTTCCTGTGCGATAATAAATGTTAAACTGTCGACCCCGTGTACGTACGTATACACGTATCTACCTATACTCACATTCTACGTTCTACATTCAACATTCAACACGGTAGCCATACACTTTACACGATTGACGACGTTTATCAAGCGAGGGTAATATAGGGGTGGATTTAAACCCCCGGGAGTATACCAGGTGCGTTTTCATTTAGTTTACACCATAATTCCGTTTATCGTCCACAGAGCCGGCTCAAAATCCTTCATTCAACATCAAACTGCAAAAACTACAGTTTATAGTAGGGGTAGCTACGCGTGGCTACGACCGGACCGCGAGATTTACAATAAAATTGGAAACTAAAAACGAGGATTTTAAAGCCGCCGTTCAAATATGCATACCGCTACGATTATCGGATTTCAATTAGCCCGGAATATGTATAAAATTTATCTATTCTGATGACAAAAAACTGATGAAATAAATTCAGCTCTTTGATACCGGATGAAAAACAAAGGAATAGAATTTTTTTTTTCCTTTCGTATTCTGCACGCGCACGGAATTCTCCGATTCTCCGCAATTTTTAACTCTCGCGATTATACCCGGCTCGTAGATGAGGGTTAGAGTTGAAACGTGTGTAGATCAACAAACGCATACATACGTACGTATGTAGGTACTACTAGCTCGCAGAGTATTAATTAACGTCAGTCTCAGCTGACGAGACTCGTTTGATGACACGTGAGCCATGAGCTATGAGCTCCTATACCCTACGTCCTACATCCTACACCCTCCACTCTGCAGACGTCCGTTTCCACCCATTCTATGTATATACATCTCTTTGTAGGTGATTACATACAATGCATATATACCCATCACATACGTACGTATGTAGAAATTCCGCGAGATTATTTCGAGGAATGTGACTGAGGGAAGCAAACACATACGACGCCACGTACTGTCGATCTTTCTATACATTTGGTCAGAAAGTTTCTTGTCAAATATGAAAGGATGCGGAAAGTCAAAAATGAGAATGAAAATATAATTATCGGAATACGCAGCTTCGTTAGCGATGAATACAACGCAAGTATATGTTGCTAGGGTCGTATGTCTGAGGGAGGATGAGATGCATTGTGACTATATTTCAGATGAAAAGATCGTCGTGGAAGATATATACTCTCGAGTACGTCTACCGCACAAATATATAGTTAAGTGAATAGACACGTATGTATGTACCTATCCATTGGTTGACTGCGTTCTAATAGAGTTTGCACCGAGAGTGGTACCAAAGTTCGTTCTCTGTTGGCGACGAATTAACGCCGTCTTCTACTTGGCCTGAGTTTATGTGCATATACAATATACATGCATGTACAATGCACGTATATACTGCAAGGGGTGACTTGGAACTCGAAAGAGATACATGGATGGAGGGATGGAGGGATGCTGCAGCCAGTGTGAAGGAAACAGCTAGTATTCTAGGAGGAAACTTATGAATAGGAAATAATTATATCTTCGAGTAAGTGAATATGGGATATGAAATGAAAAAACTGATAAGAATTATACCTACAAATTTCAATATCTCTTCGTCTGATCGTATAGAAAAGATTGAATGATGTTAATAATTCGCTGTTGTGTTAAAAATTGGCGTCAAGATAGGGAGAAAAAAAATATCTCGATAAAATCCAGCCTATTTTTGGTATCATTATTTATGGGCTTTTAATGACTTGATTCTAGCTTTGGTTACTCGAATATATTAGAGGGGGTTTGGTGTGTATGTAATACAGGTATAACAAACCGACAAACATCACGCGACTCGCTTTATATATGACCTGATTTCTCCCAGTTATTATTTTCGCTTTTTACCTCAACCTCGTTATATAACGCACGGCGATGAATTTCACCCTTAATTTTTTTTTTAACACATTTCCTACCAACTTTTCAATATACAAATTAAAATACTTTCAATTCTCACACCCTGCAGACACACATATTATGAAACCACACCAGCTATACCCCACCCATAAGCTTTACTCTCCCGTTCAACGTTTGACGAGGGTAGCTGCCTCGTGAAGTTACGAACGATCATACACACGAGGTTCTGATTGTTGCCCAAGGGCCGTGGAGAAAATTATATCATAATTTACGCGATGTAATATGCGAACGACGTATATCATAGGGCATGATTATGACGCGGGAATCTCTCTCTATCTATATCCCACCCCTCGCTTTTGCTTGTCGAAAACCCCTCACTCGCATGATTGATGAAGTGGTTTCTGCACGGCGAGGAATCGATTGGATAGATAAATAGAAGAATATAAATCCACACAAGTAGGTAAGGGAAATTTTTTAATTATTTAATTTATTTTTCAAGCGGAGTGTAAATTCCGAATAAATATATATAATCGTATAAAAATCTGTGCGAATCTCTCGAAAAAGTTCAATCGAATTTTATAACAAGCTAATTTCTAATTAGTTAGGTCTTAGGCATTCATTAGTCTGTCTATCATCTGTCCGAATATCTCGAGGGTATAATCCGGCATAAAAGCATTGATGATTGATTACAACCTGCAGCTTTTGAAAACTCAATATCACCGGTACTGTACGGTATACTGGTCAACCTGTCATGTTACATAGGTGTAAGTGTAGACGTGAGTATATACGTGTATACGAACGACGTGTGCTTAATAACCGTACTGAGAGCTCGCGGTAATGTGTCAAAGTTATTTGCTGAACGTACGAATTCCTTTTTTGAAAACGAAACCCGCCGCCTGTACGACAATTTATTCAGCAAATTTTTACTCGTTTTATTTTCTTTCTTTATCCCCAAAGTCTTTTCGAAGTAATATTTCTCAAAAAAAAATAATACTAACCGTGTCTTATACCAACAAAAATCCGTTTTTAAAGGAAAATTACGATTTTATACTCACGCCACTTCAAGCGTATAATTAACATTATTTTTCGTTTTCGCGAATCTAAAACGTGCGGGTATATTAAACGGGGACAAGCGCATTCGCGTTAATTGCACGAATTTCGCATCGCGTAATTTTTCTTTCCTTTTTTTTTTTTTCAAGAGCCGGAGGAAATTACTTTTCGCAGCAACGAACGAACGAACGAACGAACGAACGAACGGAGGTAGCAGCAGCCTAGTTGGAATCCGCATTGCGCAAAGAGCTCGCTCCTTGCCTCTATACAACTTGTGCGAAACTTTACTGTAGCTTGTTGAAATATCTATCCCTATCTCTCTCTCTGTCTCTTCTCTTTCTCTCTATCAGAGAGGACTACTCTTCCTTTGAGCAAACTTTGGTTTACGCGGAATTCGATCCTTTAGTAGATACATAGATGATGAGAATCGGGACCTATGCGACTGACTGATTTCCGAAACGGTTTCGAGTAATGAAACTGGCATTAATTATTATCGATATTATACGATTATTGACTTGATTGAACAATCATCGACACGGATTGATAAGACGGATGACATTTTTCATACACATAAATATATAATCATATGGAAATATAGAAATATATATTTCTAGCAACAGCTGACATGGAAATATGTACTCGAAGTCGAACGTAGTGGTGAACGTCTCAAAAGGAGTCAGCCTGACTCTATTAGGAAGTCGCCATATTGAATGCAGGGACTCCCTACTAGAGTCAATTTGACCCCAGTTAAGTTTCGTCTTCTTTCTTCTTTCTTCTTTTTTCTTCATTTTTCATTTTTCTCTATCTTCTCCTCTCGTCACTTTGTTCTTCATTGCAGTTCGCTTCGTTCTTCGTTTGCATAATTCATATTAATATAGATACCCACGTATAGTCTCTGATATTCACTCGAAGTTGGAAAGAAGTTTTTATTCAACAAACAGAACGATATTCAAGATGATATAAATAAATTGAACATTTCCTTCCTTCTCCGCTCTACAAAAATTTGAATAAATTATATAAAAATTGAACTAAGATCTCGATTCAACCTTATACCACCCCAACGCACGCACACACACACACAGATATTTCATAACCAAACGGCACGCCACTTTACTTCGTCTCAATTCTTGAGCGTGCAATTCTAAACCTGAAGGAATAAGGCAACTGGATTTCTGGCCCGGTTCTACCTGTCCCCGTTTCACCAATCTCGAGAACAATATTCGTGACTAGGTATATTTCCGGTGCTGGGAAGTACCATCTCAAGAAACGTTTGGGGGATGAAGAAAGAGGAAATTTCGTGTATAGATAATGATTTATTTCACTTCGAGAAGCGAACGGTTGGAATTTATGGGTATGGCGATATGAGTGGATATCTGCATTCGGGTTATTGTGAGAAAATAGGAGAAAAGGGGTTTCTTTTTGTCGGACAAGAGAGGGAAGGAGAAAAGAAAGGAAAAAAAAATGAAGGGAAGCTATAGAATATTCTGTAAGTTGAATTTGACGAGCTTTTCTTAGCTCGATGCCCGAAGGCGACAAGAATTGCAATTCTATCGTGGGTGTGTTTTTTTCTGGGTATTGATAGCGTAAGGGAGGACATAAAATCGGATTCGAGTCCTCACATGCGAGGAAGCCTCAAGCCAAGCGTATAGAATAAAGCTTCGGAGAGATCCTGACAAATGACAAAGGATATTGTCGATTGGCCCGGAGATCAGGGATCAAGGATTGAGGAAGAAAATAAAAAGGATCTAGAACAATAAAAGTGCAGAAATTGCAACAGGGAGAAAATTCCAGAAGATTGAAAGAAATTTCTTATACCAAACGGATAAACTGAAGCTCTTTACTCTCTCTTTCATTCTATCCTTGATTATCCTTCTATCGGTGAAGCAAATACGAAGAAGAAATAAAAAAATGAAACCAAAACGTACATTAGTAGTTTTATTGTGCAAATATTTTTAGCAGCCGTTGGTATATACGTTGTTTTCGACGCTATATATGTACACCTAGAATCGCGTGACAACGGACAGTAAACGTTCCTACATAACGATAACAATTTTTCTTCTTCTTATTCGTCTTCGTTTTATTACCATTCGTGCTGAGTTCTATGAACGCGTAGTAATATGTTAACAATTCAAGGTGTTCCAGAATTGGACGTTATATTCGCGGGTTTGAATAGCAAAAGCGAGAGAAAAAAACGAGAGAGAGAGAGGAAACTAGAAGAAAAAAACTTCATCAATCAAAAGCCCTGGATCTGATCGCTACGAAATCACATAAAATTTGTCAACGTTTCGAACCGGATGTCATATGCGAAAATAAAAAACCTAATTAGTTTCTACTGATCGACGCATGCCTACGTATGCCTGCGGTAGCAATTATTTCAATGTTTGAATGGATCAGTGAGATTCTGCGAACAATTCCTTCCCCTTCGCGTGTTCATTAGCTACTAATTAAAGTATCCCCGAGATCCCTAAGAAGGAAGATACAAAGAGGATGAAAAATAATCAAAAGCTGCGGTCTCCGAGGAGAATTCTTTTTTTCTCGTCTTATACGTAGGACGGGGGCCGGATGGCAAATCGCGGATTTTGTTCGTTAAAATGAATAACAGTATGGAAAAAGCGTATTTTTTTTCGGCTCAACTCTCGTCTCATATACGAGCTACACAGATATAACCTCGGAGCTTACGATTGCATATTGCGCAGCTGCTCAAACAGATATTTGAGCATAAAAGTAAAAAATGGAAAGAAACATTCAGATTCACGGCTGTTTTACAGGGATGCAATAAATTTTTACTAAAAAAAAGAATACCGAACTATTGTATATATGATTCTCTTTTTATTAAAGAAGAGGAACTCGTATCTATATACGCCAGATTAATTTCTAGATACGATGCAATTGATGCGGCTTACGGTAACAAATTCGTAATAACGTAGTAATCGTAAAAAAAAATGTACAACATTACAATAAAACATGGCAAGAATAGTACGCATAGCGTAAAATAAGGACGACATTCTGTGACACGAAATGATGTAATTTCGCATCAAAGTTTTGCCATCCTTCGACCCCGGGTATAAAACTATATTTTATTATTCTACTTTTCAAACTTTATTGTCGAGCGTATTATTCACAGACGGAAACCGAGTCCGATGAGTTTTCAACTTTATTCTATTTTTCTGCCGCATGTTTTCCAAGCATTTAGGACCCATCCATGCAATTTTAGAACGAAAATTTAGAAATATTTCTATTCATAGGTAAAATATGGGTACATCGATCGCGTTTTAAATCGTAAAAAAGTCCATCGGTTCTATCGGATCGACGTAGGTATATAGTTTCATCATCGGTTAAATAATCAGGAGTTTCGTGACGTCTGAGATACGTGGGAAAACCCCTGGCTAATGTATTTTGACGTACAGGTAACAAGGCTTTGTGGGAATATAAACTTGAAATTGATTTCCAATCTGGGACACGACGAATATATATTATTATTTTCTCGTTCATGTCTCGAGTATATATCTTTTATATATATTATCAACAAAGCTGGGAGAGTTACGTTATAAACCTGACTGACGTATCGATCCTCGGAGGTCTTCCTGCCTCGATGATTCTCGCCCTATTAAAATTACATGATTACATTACACAGGAGACTGGTCAATAACTATATTGAGTTTCTTTTACCAAAGGGATGAAAGGAAGTATACCTTATATACCCTATGGTATATCGGATCAATATCTTTGTGGCAAATAAACAGAAGAAAAGTAAAAGAATAATCTTATGCCTTTACCAATATACGTATAATATTCATGTATGCAGATAAAAAAAATTATACGATATTTTATACGACATTATTTCATGTAATAATTTCCTTCAACCCCTTGAATATCGTTATACATATAACCTACGTCTGTATAGCCAAAGAGTTTCCATGGTCATTTTGTGCAATCGGATTTTATTACATTAAATCAAGAGACTTGAGCTCCCGCTTGCAAGAGCGGATAATTAACGGGACTTTAATCGAGTTAAGTAAGACTTTCAACGCTGTTGAAATCTGAGTTTAGCAAAAGCGAGGTAAGGCGAGGCAAGGCAAGGCAAGGCAAGTTAAGTTAAGTTAAGTTCAGTTCAGTTCATTCGAAACTGAATAAAACGATATTTGATTATTATTTGAAACCGTTCTGAATCTATAGATTCGTTCAGTCTACCTCTCTAATTATTTATTTATCATCAAATTAATAACTTCTTTATTTCTTCTATATATATACACGTATATAAAAGCCATGACCAGAGTTTGACTTTCTTAAAGTTTTTTAACGAGTTGCAATTAGAGTAGCTATATAATAATTCCTAGTTAATGGAAATGGTTATCTATACCTATACCTATGTCTGTAAAAAAAAAATCGAAGAATAATAATTTTATTGTTTGCATGAGAAATTATATCGCCTTCTTTTACTTCTCGTGGTAATAATATCGTAGAAATACCTCGTATAAATATATATATATATATATCTGCACGAGTAACGGTTTATCTTAAGAATTATTATCCTTCATTAAACTCACAAAGTAGGTAGCGTTATACCTGGTATACCGTGTATCTCATTAAACGTATACGTAATACCAAACCTACCGCCCTTTTCGTCGAGGGTTAAACGATCTTACGTGAGATAACAAACCTGGGGTAGAATTGACGTCACAAAAGAGAGAAAAAGAGAGAGAGAGAGCAGACAGTCAGAGAAAATGAAAAATCTAAACCCCGCGTTATATGTGTACGAAAATAATTGAATTATACAATTTTATCCACGACTTGACTGATCGCGATATATATATGTGCGTAAAGACAGAGTAATATAAAAAGTGAAAAGGTATGACGAAGGTTATGAAAAAAAAAACGAAAAAAAAATGGAATTATCAAAAAAAAATATTTTATACATTTTACGCGAAACCGCAACCCTCTTAAGCCTTAAGGTTTGCATAAACATAAACAGTTTACTACCACTCGTACTTTACCCGGTCTGATGGTCGCCGGACTCGTAAAACCTAAGGTCAGTTGGCGATAAGCGATTATAATCCTTTGACGACTAGGACGACGATTATTCAGACACTTCACCGCGTTACTACCCTAGTGCAGCAGTCGTTTAGCGATTTTATCACCAATTGCGTTTAGATCTGGGTCAGTTAATGATAAAACTGTAAACATATATATCGTTTGAATTAGTATTCCCTATTCCCCCTTTTTTTTTTTAACCTCATTTTTACCCAAACAAAGAATCCAAATTTTAGTCCGTTTCGGAACCCTTGGCTTTTAGCAACCCCTAAATTATTCATTGCAATCGATGGACAGGAGAATTCGCTTTGTACCTATGGGACGGACGACACACGATCGTGGGCGAGAATCGAGAGCGCTTATAACAGCTCCGAGCGGCTCTCAGGCTTTAATGCAATTACACGACACTCACGTAACACCTGCAGCGATGTATGACCTAAATAGTCTAAGCGTATGATGTATTAAAGATCGTGGGTTGATTTTAGAAAAATATATCACGTGTTGAAACGGCAGTGTGGAATAGTTCGTTTTTGTATTTCCTTCGAAATTTTTTCGCTCAGAAATTAGGAGGCAATGTAATTGAAAAAGAGAAATAATCAAGCCGCTTGAATCTCCAGGGGAAAACCATGGAAGAGCTTTTTTATGGCTGGGTTACTTGCCGGATAATCTCACCTTCGATTTTATACAATTTTATACAGTTTTAACCCCCCCAACGATTCGGGTAGTAAAATCTTTACGAGTGAATTGTAAAATGACTACTAAACGCGGAATAGGCCTGCCTTACATAAAGTTCGAGTGTTTTAATTAACGGAGTCTAAAGAAATTGAAGAAATATATATATTCCAGAACGACTTCCACACTTTTGCCACGATTCGCTTGAACGCGAGGAAACACTCCAAGTTTTTCCACTACATACTCGTTAATTGGAATAAACTAATCAATAGTTCGAACTTACGTTGGGAAGGTATGTACTATACTTATTACTGAAAGCTGAAAGCGATATCGATTTTATTACGTAAGCAATGCCGAGCTTTAATTACCTTTACAAAGTAAGAGCCAATTAGAAATAAAAATTTCATTCAATTTCCATTCATTTTTCCTCTCTCCTCTTTTCTCTTTAGTCTTTTCTCTTTATCTTTTTTCTTCTCTCCCCGCGCGGAAACGCAGAATTTCTTTTTTTTCCCTCCCTGATTCCCGACTGCAGATAGTCGAAGGATTTGGCGAATCCACGTGTTTAAAATTCATCGAATTCCTCTCCAGCCTATCGAAAGTCTTCGAATACTATCAATCAATCAAGCTGACACGAGGTCGCGAGAAACGACGCTGACGTGTCTGTCGAACGATTTTAAACCCTCGATCGTTTCTACATCGACGAAGTATTGTCACACGAGGCTCGTCCCGATCATTTATTTTATTTTTTTATTTTTTTTATCATATTTCTCTGTTCTTCGTATCTTCTTTTTCGTTATACAAACTGGCATTGATATATCTAGGGCAAACATTTATCCTCCCCATACGTAGGTACGTACATCTTTATCATTCTGCGTACTCGATTTCATTTTATTATTATTATTATTATTTATCGACAGTTCGAATAAAATCTCAATTATTATTATCTGTATAGTAGAAATATTTCTACAATATACGGGGTCACGACGACGACGAGTTACACGAGGAAGTTATATCCGACTAAGAAAGACGACTTTGCAATAGGTACGAACCTACCTACCTACCTCGGCACGAAGGGCTATGCTAATGCGCGAGTATAAATAAAGATTGAGATTAAGATAACAATAAGGATTAGAGAGAATTCGGCCAATTAACGTTACAAAGGCATAAGAGAGTGAAAGCGAGCGGGGTCCTGCAGGCACCAGGATTATAGCGGTTGAATTAATTAACGAAAAATTATTATTCAAACTTTATAATTCGGCATTCTATTTTCTTTTTTTTTTTTTCTTTTCTTTTCATTTCCACGATAATATGTTACTGAGAAAATACAATATATATCACGAGAAAGATAGAGGAAAAAAAAAAGAAGAAAAATTACTTCTCACTCAGTGAAGAAAAAAAATTGATAAAATAAAAAAATAAAAAAAATGGAAGAGAAAGAGCTGAGTGTATGAATCCGTAATTCAGTTATCTCGCTATTAGGTATTTGATGATAATATATATATGAAGTGGACATTAAATTATATCTCATGTAGCTGTGCCACAGCATCGCACTGCACTGCAGTGATATTTACGATTTATGATTTAAGTTGTCGTAAAATATAAGTGGGGTAGAGGTTCCTCCATTGTACTTTGCAGTAAGCTTATTGGACAGCAGAAGCAGCAGCAGCAGCAGCAAAATCTTTTAGCTTTTCCAAGCGAGAATTTTTATGCCAGGTTGTAGGTTAGTTCGAGTGAAAATTTATTATACTTTCGTGACTCGCAGAACGGGATTAAACTCCATCGAAGTGGTTTCTATATAGATTTTAAATAAATTTCTAAGGCCATATATGTACGTGCATAACCACCATCCCTCTACGTTATATTATAGAAAACAAAAATTGGTATGAAAAATACAAATTTCGAAGGTCCCATGTTAATTCGATACTATATAATATATTCATACCACCTAAACAACTTGGGAACAATAATAATCGCTCGACGAGTTCGATGTACAGAATTTATGCATCTGCACGATATAAAGAGTATTTTAATTGAATTGCAATCGAAAGAAGAAAGAGCCTTATCATCGAATGCACGCACGGTATGACTAAATTAACGAGCAGAGAGAGCCGAGCTCTTCGATATCCCAATTATTTATATAATACGAATAGTCTGTACTTCGGTGGATACGCTTTGTTACTGAATTCATAATTCCGTATTCGGCAGAAAAATGTCCTTTTTTGAATACACGAATTTCACACATCTATATATAAGGGTAGATATACGTGTATCGGTATAAATAGAAATAGCTGATTGACTTATGCAGGGGACGTTGAATTTCTGTGGCAAAGGTCAGATCGTTTCTAAATTTCGTCGTGAACTTTTGGCCTACGTTCCGTATTCGGGGTTGTTGGGTCGATGAAATCGCTGGTATTTCTTTAGGTAGCCGCAACTCTCGCAAGCCGGCGTATATATCCCGACGAAAAATTCACCGATACACTTCCCCAGCAGACATATACGACCGTAAGGGTGTAAGAAAAAAAGAAACTTGGCAAGACTATCCTCGCGAAAGATATACCATACATGCGTACACATCTTTTTCTTATATTCTTATCGTTTTGCATTTAAATTGAAAAAAGAATAGCTGAGGGTGTTTCGGTTTTATTTTTTATTTTTTTTTTTTTTTTTTTTTCGGGGTTGGTTAAAAAGCAGAATAGCAGGCATTTTCGTACGGTATAATAAGAGCGGATATACATCGTCCGAAAAATGGAGAAATGCGGTAAAAAAAAAAAAAAAAAAAAAGGTGAAAAGAGAGAAGAAAAAAAAAGATAGAGAGAGAAGAGAAAATTATAATTTATAATGAGATAATTGAAAGTGAAAGAAAATTTACCCGGATAATACTCAGCTTTGCTGTGAAGAAAAGTCTGAGCATTACATCGGCTAAATTTCTCGAATTCCGTAGGCGAGCGATTATTCGCTCATGAATTATTCAGCGCATGGCTTGCAGGCTGTGCGGAGGAGACAATGAGAGAAATAATTGAGGCAAACAATGAGTTGTGTAATAAAAGAAGGGAATAAAATAATGTTCTTTAGTCTCTTTTCTCCAATTTTTTCATTTTTTTTTCTTTTCATTTTTCGCATGTTTTCGACTCATTTTTTTATAACCGTATATATATGTATAGGTACTTACTTTATCTCTGATTTCTTGCCGCATCTTTTCACGCTCCTCTTCCATCTTACGATGTTTCTCCTTTCGTCGTTCCTCAGCCTCACGTATTGCCTCCTGTCTTTCCCTCTCTGCCTCCTCTTCCTTCTCCTTATCATCTTCATCGCCTCCATCACTGCCCACCGCACCTATTCGCGAATGAAACAAACGAAATGAAGAAAAGATGAATAAATTAACGCGAGGTAAAAAGAATCAGAAAATTGCATATCTTGTTAAAAAAATAAAAATAAATAAATACACAAGACATAGATTGATATTTTATTAAATATACACCAACTACTGTTCCCTAATCTTAATTACAATCGTAATTCGTAGGCGCGCCGTATCCGCTCGATTATAGATCGTGGCAACGATAAGGGTTGCAGGTCGTTATCGTTACGATTTTCATCATTTTTCATTAATTATATCACACGTCGAAGTTCTTCTCTGCCTAATTCAACCCAACACGTATTCGACATATTATATTATATACATACGTAATTATGATCGATTAGAAGTGACTCAGCCATTATATTAGAATACGATGGACGTTTTTGAGTTGAAAAGAAAAAAAGGAAGAAAAAAAAAAGCAAAAAAGAAAAATTGTCAAATTATAATATAAAGTGGATAAAAATCCGTAGAGATTTGACCTGCGGGGGCGGTTTATGAACCGAATCAGTTAATGTTTCAGGGTTTAAATCTGCTAGAGGGGTGAGGGGGGGAGTTTAACGATCGTGGCAGTATTTCCTCCCCCTTTTTCCTTATTTTCTTCATCGTCTCTTTTCGTTTTTTCTTTTCGTTTTTTTTCTTTTTTTCTTTTTTATTATCGCTTGGTTTTACAGGGAGCTTCGGCTCTGAACAGTAATGATCTTTCTACTGCTATGAAACAACGAGATCACCGCGAGACCGACGACAGTACTTGGCCTACATACGCTAAGAAACTTCTTTATGAATCATTTACATTCTGCTGCGAACAGCTAGCCTCTGGCTTCCTTCTACCCTCTAGGCAAGAACTTTGGTGTCTTCCCTTCCCACTTTTTTTTTCGTCTTTTTTCTTTTCCTTTTCGCCCTCACTTACTTATACTTTTTTTTTTTTTTTCTCTCTCTCAACATTTTCACGTTTCGTAGACGGTGTCGAGTCATCCGCGACCTGACACTATACAAACATATATAAACACGTGTATATGTACATGCATATATACACACACCTCGAACCTCTCGAGTGTTTTGAGGCCAGGTTGAGTATTCCTTTGTCCGAGGGTTGCTCGTAATCACGAGAACGTCGCGGGTTGAAGAATAGCGAGCAAAAGCGTTTTTTTTTTTTTCTTTCTTTTTCTTTTTTCTTCTTTTCTTTTCCATCTTCTTCTCTCAAAAACCTCCCTCATCGCGGTTTTACGTGCAAATTATTATACCACATCGTTTCTCTCTTTTTTTTTTTTCTTCTTTTTCCTCCTCCGACGTTCTTCTTTCATTTTTGCTTTTGCTTTTGCTTTTCTTGTTACTTTTTTCCATCAACGTGTCAAGGGTGAACGAATCTTTGAATAATATATTCCCAAAGGATGTAATACGATGATTATTCTGTCAACGAAATTTACTTTCCACGTTTGTATATATATATATATATATATATATGTATATGTATACGCGTTGGCAGATACATTATTCACAGTCCGCATACGTCACGCGACAATAGAAACTGTCTCTTCAATCTTTATATATATGAAAGCGAGAAAATGAGCTAAACAAAAAAATCCCTAATCAACGAAAAAGAAAAAAAAAAAAGGGACGAAAAGAAAATAAGTGACGCAGGTTCACTTCGAGATCATGCATTATTGGTGGAGAGGAGGATAAATATTCTAAAGGGTCGTGACAGCGGTCGGGGTGTTCCTCTGAGGTGGTACAGGGGTCGAGGAAGGAGATCCTGTCTGTCTGTTGAGGGATGGAGTGAGAAATGGATGGGGGGGATGAGCCGATAATTTCCCTAAGTGCCTCCTGCAACCACCCCCGTCCTGCATCACCGACAGATAGCTGAAGGACTTGTACGAAACTCGAGATTCAGAACGGCTCTCGGCTATGCTAAGTGATATCCACTTGAAACTACGTTGTTTGCGGATTAGGGAGGATTTGAATTTCCACAAATTTGTCACGAGCTTGAAGCATTTAGAACCACCGCGCCAATCCTCGCTCCGACTACTTAAAAGAATATATTAAAAATTCGCTGAGATTTTCGGAACTCTCTGGCCCAACAGAAAATATACATTTCAATTATTATTTCACGATAGCTATAGAATCTACGTAACATATACAAATTCTATTTCACGAATGAACTAACGCCTGGCACAGCAAGATGAACGAATTATCGTATAAACTTCTACTGCAAGTCTAGAAGCCCGCGCCGAAGACGTCGTACGAGACAAGAATGGATAAGAACGCGTCTGTGAATACCGCAGAAAAAGCTTTATAGGATAAAACTAAGAATTCGCAAGCACACGCGTGTGTATACGTAGGTTGGACACGTATGCGAGGTAGAAGAAGAATAAAACTTCGTATATGTTGGGTAAAAGTGTAAGTATAGGTACATCGTTTTCCCCAGAAAGACACCCGTGTCTCGGTTTCGTTTTGTGGTTTCAAGGGAAATTGACAAAGTTGGATAGCTGCCTGTCCCCAAAAACCCGAGGTTCACACGGGGAGGAAAAGAACTAAAGAATAACGCGACTTTCAAAGTCTGATATATAACTGAGAAGCGAGTGATACGTGCGTGAAGAAAATCTCCGAAGTGTAGGTATGACATTTCCCGGGTGTAATGAAACACTGAGATGATGATTTTTCGCAAAAAATTTACCCCGGGATGAGAAAGTTTTTTTTTTTTTTTTTTTGTTTTCCCATCACAGTTTCTGTTTGTCACGTTGAACTTGTATACTTTGAACCGGTCATCGTGGCATGCTAGCGTGCTCGCTTGTCTCTGTATTCCAGGTTTCATTTGTCCCCGGTATAACCATTGTTCGAAATACGCAGAATTGTAGACCGCGAATCCCATTGTGAAATCTACATTCAGCGCATTGCAGACGGGATTGATGCAGTCCTGCAGCAGCGTGCCTAGGAACCCATAGTGTTCTCTAGTCCTAAATAAAAGGCCTGCTATGATGCAACATTGGCGAAAAAATTAAACTCGCGATTCCCGATTGTTGCCATTTTTCATGAATCGATTTCTAGCTCCCTTCTTTTTTTCTCCTTCTTTCTCCTCGCGTAACGCGAAGGGTATAGATACGGGACGGGGCTAACAAGCCCGAAAATGATCTATTCATACATTCTCTCAAGTATTAACAATCCTTCCGGCTCTTGACCACTGCCCCTGTCTCACTCGCTCTCTTATTCAACTAGCTTTCCCTGGATAATAAAACACGATAATTTATTAAAGCTTCTGGCATCACGTGGGCAGTAATAAATTTAACCCTTTCTGATCCACGAGTACCTTCAGCTCTTGCCCACGAGAACCCCATCTACCAGTAAATTACACCCTGAAGGTAACAAAAATATAAATAAAAATATAGTAATAAAAAAATAAAAATAAATTGAATAAAATATCAGGCAATCCACTTCGAAGAGTAAACCGTACGTCGATTCAGGACAAACTTTTCATCTCGTAATATTACCTCGTTTATTCTTCTTATTCTTCTTCTTTTTAAACAAAAATTCGTTATTTTTTGCTAGAAGAGGTTGTTATTTTATGAAATTTATTTTTCTGTTTTTCCATCTTCAATTTGTACACGGATAACAGTTTTTCTGATTAACCCCAAGATTTTCTGAATCGTCGAGAGACTGCCGAAGCATGAAGTAGATAATTAACTGTAGCCGTGGTTAGCTTCTAAACCACTTCGCTGCTTTTCGGCCACGAATTACTGACTTCTCTTACTCCACGCCAGTTTTCACCACTTCTAGCGGTTTTGAAAGCAGGATTTCCGTTTCTATATCTATATACAACGATGTACTTTGCAGCTTGCGGTTCGGATACACCCACCCGCTCGCCTAGTTCCGGCCAAAACGTATAAACTCCTTTTGATAGGGATTATGCTAAGCAAAACCGAGTATCCGGGTGGTGAGGGATGATGGATTCGTCTAAACGTAGACTACCGCAGTGCAGTGGCACAGATTCTGGAGAGATTCACTGATTATGGTATATAAAATCCATCCGGATTTCCCCGAAGAGTTTCATCAAATGAATTCAATCTCCTTTCGTTCGATTCTGATTTTATTTATCCTGCCTGGTTGTATTCCCGAAAGTTTTATCACACGATCAAACGTAGGCACGTGGATCTTCCAAGTGTTTCGGTCTTCGAATGATTAGAGAACTTTGTTCGAAGTTTGGGAGGGAAATTGTCAAGCTCTTCGTGGCGATAATTAAAACGAATACGATACCTACTCGAAGTTCGTTTCTTTGTCTAGCAACAGTATCAAATCGAATTGGCTGAAGAGAGGAAAAGAGAGAGAGAGAAGGGAGAAAGAAACTTTTTAACGATTTACGAGACAGAAGAGAAGAAGAAACTTGAAAAATATATTGTTATAACGAAGGAGGTAGCTGCTGGTGATGGAAAAAAAATAAAAACTTGGTCAGGAAGTCCGAGAAAATCTTGAACGAAAAGACAACGGATCGAGTGTTTTCGGCGGTGGAAATTATCGACGGTTTTCATATTTAACGGTAAGGGTTGTAGTCGATATTTTTCTCGATCATATATAATTTTGGCAAACGATTAACCACCTCTCGCGATAATTCCAAATATCCTTTTTCTCATATTGGAATTATCCATGCTCGCATTCAATGACTTACCTAGGCGAGTCACGACCTACTGAGTACTGAGCCCCCTAAAAACGTAATCCCTCGAGTTTCGATGACTGACTCTTACCTGAAACAGATAAATAAAGAAAATTTCATTAGAAAGTTGAACTTGTGAAAGGTTCTGAGGTATGGATGTGTAAACTGAAACGTCGTGTAGGTATAGGTGAGAGAAAATGAAAAGGTAAGAAAGAAAAAAAAAAATGAAAAATGAAAGAAACGGTGGGCGTATAAACGGCGTTCAATTTTTTACACTGGCTTTTAAAGTTTAACGGTTTCATTTTTGCAATCTATTTCCCATTCCCCTGGTATAGCATAGCCGGTGTTCTCTGCTCTTCAGGAACCTTAGAGCCAACCGAACCCCTCGCGTTCTCCTCGTCAATAAATTCAAGTTTTTCGGTCGACGCCTTTATCCCGAAGCTTCGGCGTAAATCGTAGAAATTGGGGTCGTACCCGTGCCCGCACCCGCGCCAGTGCCAGTGTCGAGGTAAAGAATACCTTCAAAGGAAAGTGTCTCTCGAGTTTGAAGGACCGAGAGAGGAGCTGGCAAGCCAATTGGAAGAAAGATCGTTGACCACGCTTTTCCCTTTGTCCGAATAACCTCGAATCACCAAATTTCCAATAATGAAAGCCCCGACTATTTCTAGCCTTCAACTACCGCACCCCCGACAATTCAAATACATCGATGAAATTTCAAGCGGTTAAAAAATACCGAAATCGACGTGTTTCCGAACTTTTTCCGTCTCATAATTCACGTATTCCAATCGCTACAGCTATGCCTATTATCAATCTTGTTCCAATCAACCAAACGGACTTATCTATTGTCTGATCAATCCGTAGCGTCCGCATTGCAGCCACTCGACAAAACGTCATTGGCAATGAGATGAGATCGGTAACTGTACCAATGCCGGATCGGTTAACTCGTTTTCCTGTGCTGCAGCTGAGCCATTGATTGGATTCTAAATTGCAGATTATCTGTTACCGTCACTCAACGGTTTGCTGAGAATTCGCTCTACATATACTGACAGCGGAAGTTTCCACGTTCTAACATTTTTTTTTCTTTCCGTTTTTCAAAATTTCTCTCATTATTTATTTCGCTCCTCCTTTTTTCTTTACGTACGTGTAAGTATTTAGAATTTTTTTTTCTCGCTTTCCCTATCGACTTCCGAAACTCACCCTGCCTCATACACAATCCGCGTCCGGTTTTATAGAATTTTTTACCACGTCTCCAATATCGCAGGGATGATTTATCGCCGGTCCAATATCCTCGGATTCTAGTGGAAAGATATGCTGAATCGATCGAAACATAAATGGCCGAGAAAATTCCGGCGAACGTTTACTGCATTAACGAAAAATTGTCGCAGATCTAAAACCGTGCAAGTCGAAAGTCGAAACCATCTTTCGGTATTCATTATCCAATTAATCGCGAAACGTCAGTATTTTCCTATCGATGCCAGCACACAGAGTTACCCAGAGCCTAGAATTTAACAGGCTTCATACCGACCTGCCTTAACCATCCTTAACCTAGCCTAGGCCCTAGGCTATGGGGGATATAGCCGACAATAAATGTTGACCTAACTGAACCTGGTTTAAAACTTCCCTTAGCTAGTGGTAAAGTTTAACTCGTGGTATGGCGTATGGCAAGCTTTAAGCATGCTAGCCGAGCGTGTCAAAGAAGGAGGTCAGATTCAGGCACCGCGTGTATAAGGGATACATGGACATACACAGTGCAGAAAGTCTATTTTAACAGGGTAAAGCTTAAATCTGAAAGAAACTAGTTCGCTATAGAGTAAACCGTGATTTGACTGACCCCAGGATTTCATAGATGAAGAGAAATAAAAATGAAAAATGAAAAAGATGTAGTTTTGTTAGCGGACGAATTTCACCCAATCTTGTCAAATTTTCTTGTCACTATTCGCTGCTATCCGTTTTAGAAAGAAAGACAGAAAGAAAGAAAGAAAGGGGGGAAAAAAGGAAGCTACATATATATTCAAAGTGTATGTGTGCTCAGTTTGGAGTGGAAAGATTTGTTTGTTGTGCGAGTGTGGATCTAAGCGAGACTCGACTTTGTGCTACTATACGCAGTGGATTTATGCGACCTCCTAACACGAGAATGAGGAGGAGGTGGAGAAAAGACCTTTTTCACCCTCGAAAAGGTCCTTGTCTACTCTGCAAATATTACGTGGCATATATCTATCCATCTACCTACCTACCTACCTACGCCGGTCTCCTCTCGTCCCGGTACATAATGTTTGTTCAAATTAACTCACGGTAATCGAATTCCATCTGATGGTGGCGTTGCTACTTGCTCAGCACTGACATGAGCAGAACAAACAATTAATTCTGTTCTAAAAACTTTGAAACCAAGCCACCGTTATACTGGACTGCGTAATTACTATGTTATCATTAATTAGTTTGGAAAATAGTTCGCGTAACCCCATCGCATAGATATACTGCAACGACGCGATTCCCATATCTCCTACTCTACGGCCAATTAAGAATGCATACCAAAGAAAAAAAAATCAGTAGAAAAATAGAGTGCAAAATGAAAGATTAAAAAAAAGAAAAAAACCATCTCACGACGAATTACAAAGGCTCGTAAAATTCCACGGGTAATTATCCGCGGATGTAATTACATTTTTCACTCGCAATCTACTACCTAATATTTTCCTCGTCCTTTTATCGTATATAGGTACCTACCTACTCGATTTTCTAACAACGAACATGCGCGTTATTACGAGAAAGACTATTTGATATACGTACACCGAGAGAGAGAGAGAGAGAGAGAGAGAGATATCTGTAATTAGCGAATGAACAGAAACTGAATAATAATTGTCGGAAGGTGAATTAAAACTGAAATTAGAGGAAATTGATGGAATAAATAGAAGAGAAAAGTAAACTAAAATAAATAAAAGGAAGGGTAAGGTGAATGTTGGTGGGTTAATTGGTACGGCATAGGTTGTTATAGGGGCAAGGGTTTTTGAACTAGTTGAAACAATGGCCTAATGGCTACCTTGTACTCTGTAATTACTCAGCTTATCACGATTCCGACTCTGTACTAGCCATACCATCGGGTATATCTCGAGAGGTTGCAGTAGCCTCTGTAAGGGTGTTTCTCTAACATCCGAAAATTTATCGTCGAAGAGTCGGAGCGAATATCTAAACACGCTAGGGTCTAGTTAATAAGATTGATGGTCTGGTCTAAGGCGAAGAGCGAAGAGAGAAGAGAGTTTGAGGTGAAACGGCTCAAGGATAGTCGTCGAAGTTTGTGTCCGTTTGCATGAACATCGCCGGAGCCAACAGACGATGTTTTATACATGAGGGAAATGAGAAGAATGAAGCAAATAAAAAAATTAAATAAAAACAAAAAAGGTATAGTCCAAACAATTTGCGTTTTCTTCACTCTTCGCTTATAAAACTACAACTACGATTCCCACGACCCTCGTTTTTCTCAACTAAAAGCTTATACCTTTCTCTATGTACGTTGGAGGTACAATTTTAAAAAGAGAATGCTCGTTTCCGCAAACCGCATTTTATTATTCAAAAGATCGAGGAAAATTGAAGCTTTCTCGTTCTACTCCGGACTCGAGTGGTCGACGTTAAATGGAGATAACCTCGGTGTAGAATACTGGAAAACAGCGTTCATACGATCCAATTATCACATATATAAATATAAATATATGTTCAACTCGTTTCCCCCGATATAGAGATAATTTACTTTTCCCACGCTACTCTACTTTGCGATATAAAAAAAAAAAAAACGATCAAATCCGTGCTAGAATAATTTATCGAAGCCTGATTTAGTACATTGAAGTTAATTTATTAACGAGTTACACCTATACCTCGCTAATCCTGAAATCGCACAAGTTTATACTGCGTCGTCTAAACCATCGGTAACAGCACGTGACCTAGGAGGTAGATGTCGCAGTTGATCGATACGTAACACGTCAGATCAACCGGATTTGCAACCTGCTTTGGGTTCGCGGGTCAACGGGGTCGGGAATAGCAGAATAATCAGGATGGACGTTGAATGAATAACAAATGACGTTAGCTTCCGCGGTATTTTTGGTATAGAGAATTCACATGATCAGATCATAGACGGGAATTTGTTCAAATTCAATTCCACGCGATATTCTCTACTCTGTTACAACAGATAATAAAAAATAAAAAAATGACTCCAGATTTACTCCAGCCATACTTGCCGAGCAGATCGATACTGATAACGCTGTTTACTCAGGCCAAACCATGCGGACGCTGTATGATGTGAAATGATTTTAACCCCAAAGGGTTGCTACGTACGTGCCTGGCGCCCTTGCCAAATCAGCATAATAGACTAGGTATATAGATTAGTAGGTATACACACTGTACAGTATAATTGGCCGGCAATTACCCCGTGCGTTAGTTACGAGTAGGAGATGAAAATCGGGCACGAATGAAGATGATGAATTATTGGAAATTATTTATCATGCAGTTTTGGCTTCTTTTTCTTCGATACAGTTTCAAGAATTTTCAACGATCGTAAAAAACGCTGATGTACTATTAATCGAAGTTGGATGAAAAAAAAAAGAAAAAGGGGAAGAGTATATCACATGAAAGATGGAAAATTTGTAATATTCTATAAAAGTCATAAGGAGAAGCTGATGGCATTGGAATGTGTCACATTAAATTATACGTTGCGAAATAAGGATAGACGCTCGCAGCAGACGTACATACATACCTACCTACACCAAGTACTAAACTTTATCGCGGTTTCCGGGAAAATCTGTTATACACACGCATTCAGAGAATGAGAAGCGGCGCGGTCCACCACTTCCAACAGCTTATCTTTCCCACTCTAAAAATCTTCCATACAATAACGGAGTATAAATATTTGCGTAATAATTCCCAAGCGCCAGACAGCATTAGAATTTATCGCGATGGAGCCGTGGTGTTCGATCTCATTTACATTGATTTTCATCGTCGTATCGGTACGTAGCAATTGTCTCGTCATTCCGTGCAAAACTGGATTAATCCCAGTCCCAGCTGATTCCTCGGACCGATGTTGCATACCGAAAAGTGTCGTTAGAAATGGGAATAAGTGTTGCGACGTCGGAACCATACCGCATGGAAATCAGTGTCGACGAAGAGGTAGAAGAAGTGTGAACAGTGAAGGTAAATTATTTTGATTATGAAAATTATTACTACGATAATGAAACGAGATACAATTTAGACGCGATAAATTCGATCGTTATTTCACAGGGTGTTTCGGTAGCAACAAAATATACATAGACGAAGAGTTACTGAACACCCCTGGACCTCTGACCAGGGAATGTGACGAAAGACAGGTGTTCGACGAGCACATGAACTGCCGATGGGAAAGATGGGAGCCTAACAGCGGTCCATGGGAGGTAAGAAGAAGAACAGGAGGAAGATAAATCCGATTGAAACGCTTTTTGACATTGAATTTTCGCTGGCTTGATCAAAAACTCGTTATTTGTGCGTATAGAATATTTATTTCTTCTCACTTTCAGACTCACCATTATTTCGTGAGAGGACGCAGGGTAGTGATGGAACTAAAACGATCCGATTATTCGGTTAGATACAGATACTTGGGTATTGACAGCAATTGATATAGCCGAGAAGAATATCGTCTCAAATCAGAAAAAGTGTTTTTCATAACTCTCTACATGATTCCTTCGCTTCTTGGCCAATTTCCTTCTCTTTTTACTCGCCTAGCTGTCGTCTCACCAATCTATTCAGTCTCACTATGTATTTTTTTTTTAGTCTAAGTCGAGTGCTTAGTTACCTAATTATTGTTACCTTTATGCCGATTGCTCACCTGTAGGTACGTCTTTCTTTCGCCCTAGGGAACCTGTCCCATGGGTAATAAACTATTCTATTCTACGAATATGTAACGAATGACGTAAAACACTCACTGAGGACCTTGTATGAAAAATGAGTGCTGTGAACTTTGAATAAATATTATCTATCCTGTATTTGTCTGTTCTCTGTTTTTTTTTTTTTTTGTCAAATGAAAAATGATGTAGAATGGAAGGGTTGGAATATAATCGTCTTTCAATATTCTATAGACAGGGTTTGTTAGGTATACTAAAAGCGAACTAGAGTGGTTAGAAATTGGCAAGCTTTTCAGTTTGGTATATGCGATCGTTTGGGTATATATTTATCTTGCAAATTGATCACGGGTATTAAAATTAGCGGTCTAGATACAGCATGGATTAATTAAAGAACTGATTATGTTGTTTTAATCAAGATAACGCGCGCTGTTGTCTTCTTTTAATCTCCCTTGCGAATTAATTATTTTACACAGCCTAACGAATGAATTCCACACCGTTTACACCCGGTAATTATTTCTTCTTATCTTTAATTTCAAAACCTGCGGCTTATAAACGAATCAATCTTCTTTATTTTCCATTTTCGACCTCACAGTAACTAAAATTATATAAAAACAAGAAAAAACAAAAAAACAAAACTCCTCCGTATGAGTATAAAGTTCGCGAAAGAATTTGCCGTCCCTCATACCTCGTCAAGTTTCACATCCCCTTGAACTTGTCGAGACGAAGTTGTCTCGCTCGAGTCATCGCCTAGATTTCACCCTCCCCCCCCCCCCCCCCTACCCCCCACCTCCTTGCACACATTTGTTGTTTGTTTGCTTGTTTGTTTGTTTGTTTGTTTGTTCGTTGTATACTTCGGCGTCTTTGACATTCGAGAGATCACGTCAATTCCACTTCGACAGAGAAACCCCCCCATTCCCTAACACACCCTGTTCGAGACGAGTTAGAGCTGTCAACCTCGCGTCAATCATCACGTATATAATACGACATAACACAATATAATATAATATAATATAATGTAATATACAAGGTAATTCCCGAACCTCTGAATCCCGCAATGAATAAGGGTTGAATTATCACCCTCTTGATGAATTGTACGAATCAAACGACCCGAGAAATTTGAAAAGAATAAAAAGACTTAGAATCAAAGAACCCTTGCTCAGCAGCGTATAATTTGTGAGTGGAAAAAATCTATATAGGAATGGGAAACCGAGTCTAGGAAGGATAAAAAAAAATGCAGTGCGAAATGCGAATACGAATAAAGTGAAGTGCGAAAAGTCGAAAAAGTAGGAAAAACTGGACTTAGAAGCGCGGATCGATCTTTGAGATCGGAATATGTATTATAAGTAGTAGAAGGCATGCTTGGTCGGACATACCCAGTATGTCCATGGCGTTGCGTGTGTGCGCTCGTCGTGCTGGCGGCAGTGGAACTGGCGCCGTCTCGGCCGGACGTTGTTCCTGCTTCCCGGACCTCCCTACCCCCAACCCCTATCAACCCCTTAGCCACCGACCCCTACGGCGGCGCAGTGGGCGTGTTTCGGTACGTTCGATGGTGGTAGGGGTTTTGGAGGGGAGAAGAAGATGGAGTGATGTAGTGGGAGAGAAATGAGGGGTTGGGTCGGAGGGTAGGATGGGAGGTAAAAAAACCAAATTTCGTTTTTTTTCTTACTTTCAAAATTATTTTCGGTTCGTTTCGGATTTTTCAGGCGATACGAAACTGCTGCTGATATTTTTTTTCTCGTTAGATATCTTCGTCCTCCGGTAATAATATATGCGAGTTATCATATTCTATCAATTTTTCGGGGTCTTCTAATCAGTGTGAAAAAAAACTTCCCATTCCTCGTGATTCGAGAAACTATAGCAGAGCAGAGTTCACGTGAAAATAACCCGCGAGGAAATACCTGCCTTCCCCGAAACAATTAGCCCGGATAATTAATGACTCTGATCCTGAGTCAACCGAGTCGTATCAATCACCTGACTAACACCGTACAATATCCCACGACAGCGACGTTCGTAAGGGTAGATATACTATGAAAATCGCCGAATGTGGAGTATTACGCAAAAAAAATAAAAATTGAAAATAAAAATGTGAAAGAACGAAAGAGTGATAAAAATACTTGGAGATGAAATAATGTCTAAACTACAAGAGGTAATAAAAATGAAACTTCTCTCAATCCCAAATTAATGATCAATAGATTCCAGATATATTCACCCCCTGTTCTTTCGGGGTGAATAAAACACTCGTGGAGAATTGCTTTATACGCGTTGTGTATAATAAAAATAAATAAATAGAAAAGGTGTGTAGGTATGCTGTGAGAGAGATTGTGAGAAAAGGGAGCGAACTCGCTCGTCAGTAGATGTGATGGATGCGAGTAGGAATGGAGTGATAAATTAATGGAAATGGAAGAAGAAGATGAAGAGGAAGAAGAGGACGAAGAAGAAGAAGAGGAAGAGAATGAGTCCGAAGGTGTGAAGTAATGAGAAGTAGAAGTAAGAGGGCAATAGATTTTCAGGGAATATAGAATAACAGGAGGTTCAAGAGCGAGAAAATTGCATCGAAATAATAGGGTGCGAGAAGAGGTGGTCGAGGGCTTCGAATCGCCCACAATATACACCCATTTTCAATCCCTTGTACTCGATCGTCGAGGCTGTAAGCACACAACTTTCAACGATGATTTTTCCTGATTGGAAGACCCACTCTAGAAGCCTGCACAGCTGATTCCAGGGGTAGTTCTCTTTGCGTAAAAAGCTCGTTTATAACTTTAACCCACGATCTTATAGCCAGCCAACAATAACCACGATCTATAAAGCTTCCGATTGGGTTTGAAACATCTCACCTTATTTAGAGCTCGCTTCAATATCATCCAATTTCTTTTCTACATACAGAAAATTCTAAGATCTAATAAGATAAAGTATTGCGTAGGTATATTGCCTCCTAGTTTTCCAGCTCTATAGAAAATAGATTGATAAACCGTACGGGAGTAGAGTACTGCATAAAACGTGTTCATTTGAACGGTGAAAATGGAAAATGGAAAACAGAAAAAAGAAGAAGAAGAAGAAGAAGAAGAATCCGAGCTCACATGTTGAGTAAAACGTTTCGTATAGATTTCCATCACCCTGTTTTTTTTTTTTCTATCTGTTTCTTTCAGTTTTATTTTCTTTCTACTTTTCTTACCGCCACTCTTTTCACCCTTAGGTCTGTAACCGAATCTCTGTTAGCTGTACGCGAGGCACCGGGTAACACGTGAGTTATCTCCTTGATAAATACAAGAAAGAACTCCCCGCAGCACTGTACAGTATAGGTATCGTACAAGTATAAAAGTCCAATGAATAACGCATGTAGCCAACAAGCCGCTGTCTACGTGGGTTAAACAACCGACGCGAAACACACCCTTTTCTGTCGAAATGACAAGTGCGATGCTGATAAAGATTCAAATTTTATTCCTGCACACGGAGACAAAGAAATAATTAAGAAAATAAAAGAAATTAAGGAAATTAAGGAAATCGCCCGATTCCATATCCCTGTTAAACCTTTACCTACTATCCGCGATATCCTCATCCTCGCAACGATGAAAGAGCGATAGCTTTAACGCAATTACTTTCTTCTCTTCTCTCCACCGAGGGATTTTATCTTCGTTTTCTTTTTTCATTTTCATCTTCATTTTCATTTTTTTTCTTCTTTTCTTCCCTCATCCCCGTCACACCAATCATTATCGTTTGGCATGCAGGCGTGCCTCCACGTAGGAACTGCAGGGTGGTCCACCCCACGTTCCTGGGTTTCCCTTGGGGTAACCATACAGCCGTAGAGAAGAGGCGCGTAGTCTCGTAGCACGGAAGGCTTTCCACCCTTGGATGGCTAGATATATATATATATATATATATATTTGTCCTCGAGAGAGGGGTGCTGACGCGGCTTGCGGAACTATATTGACATACCAACGGCCTGGCGATATGGGCATACTTTGACCACGACTTTATAGTAGTCGGTGGTAGCGGCGACGGCGTTCCCTGAATTTATATCGGCTGCGAATTTCATCGCTTCAGGCAGGCGTTTAATTAAAGGTGTCTCGATGGTGTAGGTGTGGATGTAGGAGGAAGTATTACACGTCTATATATACTCCGGTATAATGGTGATGAAATGAAACGGAATGAAATGAAATGAAAGAGAAAGAGAAAGAGAAAGGAAAAGAAATTCGATTCGAATCGCTAAACAAGTTATTTGGACTCGAAACGGCAATCGACTACAGGCATACGATAAGGCATGATGAATTCTGGAGTAAATTACTCTCAGAGTGGATAATCCGGTGTTAACAACTCACCGAATATTCGTAGCTATACCAAGTATCAAGTGAAACACAGAGATGAAGAGAGAAAGCGAGAGAGATAGAGAGAGTTAAAGGAGAAAGAGATAGGGATGAAGGAGAAACAATTAGCATCGTGAATTTGCATAGTGGCTTGGAGATAGCAGTGTTATTATTATGCATATGTATAAATGCTGCAAGCCCTGCAGTAACGTTACATTGCAGTGCCTGTATTCTACATTGTACAGAGAATGTGTATATGGGTGTAAACTGTAAACTGACTCTACCTCCTTCCCTCTCCCCCTCTCGCCCCCTCTCATTCTCTTCCTCCCGGAATGTCGTGTGTTCGTTTGCGAGTCGCGGTTATCTGCCCATCGCGTATTATAATTTCTGTTATAATTATCATTTTAATTATCATTCCGAGCCCGATAACAGTCAGTCTGATTACCCACTGACGCAGCACCAGCAATAACACCGTTATTCCGAAGCACACTTTTCCAAACTTTTTTTTCAATATCCTAATCGCGGTTTTTCACAAGCATACAGCCACGCTCGCTTCTCTTTACTCAAATACACGTTAATACGACGCGTGAATATATTCAATCGACATTATCAACGAGGAGGACATTATCTACGTTATTCTGATACCAAGCCTGTGATTATTCATACGCTGGGTCTTTTACAGTAGCCTCATTCCCTAGAATCGTTGATATCCTTTAAAATGAAAATAAGAAACGACCGTTCTTCCTGAAGTCTATACACTCAAGGATCATTCCTGAACGACGACTACCTGTTGCACGGTGTTAGGTTCTTCAAGGATGTAATAATTACTGTCATTATAGAGGATAAGAAAAATTGATAGAATCACTGTCGGGTACGTAAAGGCAGATTTCGTGGTTCTGTAAGCTTGAATCGAGTGAAAATTTATGCTTACATGTAGCGAACGTATAGATTGACTTATTTATTCATTGTGTGTTACGTTCGTAGTCGAAACATCTGGACCAGGTGAGTTATCGTCGTTGATACGAAAGGTTATTCGAAAAGTTTAACGTCGGGTAAAAAAGAGTCAAGGGATTGTTAGATATTGGACGGAATAGATCCTTATAAACGCTAAGCATCCAATAGAGCGACGTCTCGTGTCTCCCATAGTTTGAAGTTAAGAAGGTTCAGAGTCTCAGAGTTAAAAGACGCGGAGCAGGATCACATCCCTCGTTGTTTCCTTTCAACTTTTCGATTACGCTATATCTCGCATATAAGCTGGCATATACGTATACATGCATTAAGGGTAGTTCTAGCGGTCTCTTCATATCTTTGAATTGAAAAACGAAATATATGGAATAACTCTGAACGTGAAAATCGACCTTCGGTAACATCGTCGTTCGCGACCCTTGAATTATACTTTTTTTTTTTACCAATTTTTTAAAAATTCGATGTTTGAAAATTCCGACCAAGTAGATTACGGGAATTTCAAATAGCCGAAGAATTTTATCAAACGAGTAATAAAATTCCACCGGCTTGAATTTTTTCTTTTTTTTTTTCTATACCCCTGCAGCAACCGCCGGACATGCGACGAGACTCGCGACAAGAGCGAATGATAATAAAATTCGTCGAATTTTTATTTTTATTATTCATTTTTATTTTATTTTTTTTGGTTTATTTTCTTCGCCTTTTTCGCGACTTAAATATGGCGAGAAAGAAGCACCTAGGAATTGGCTCTCATAAAATCAACACGTTTTCAAAACCGCTCATCCACACCGAATGCCAGTGCTAACAGTCCCTCCTCACTGATCGTGAATCGCAGTCGAATCACGTTCAACATTTCCCACTTTCAACTGCGTGCAACCCCTAGCTGCCCAGAGCCATAATACTGTAAATCAGCGATAAGCCATGACCGCCTTACAGTCAAATCTACTTAGCGCAAAGCGCGAGAGTGTGATTCGATAGAAAAGATCTTAGTATAACACAATCGCTATACTTTTAACAGTGAAACAATCCTTTATCGCAATTCATTCATTCCATCCCCCGTTGAAATAGCGAAAATGATTTTCCCCTCTCGATTGTTTGACCCACATTCATGTAGGCTTGAGATTTTACAGACAGGTGAAAAGACTCCTCGTATATTACGATGGCTGCATCTGGGACAGAATCTGCGACTCGATTCTTCACGGCACAGGTAAAGAGGCGAGGATAGCCTATTTTCATTTGAATGAAAATGTATTCTTGAAGCTTGAACCAAGCTGGGTTTAATCTCGATGATAAACAAAGGCTCATGTGCCCCCGGCGTAATCCCATCAGGCTATACCACCCCTGTTAAATCCGTATGGGTGCGTAACTTAGCTACAATTTTCAGGGTATACGTATGCACATGTATATCTGTATACAGATATTATGTTGGTATATCATCGTCGGTGCAGAACACAACAATATACGATGCTGGTTGAATATCTTCTCTCATACCGGCGTTTGAACCGATACTGACGTATGTATGCGTCGCGTCGTCTACATACGGGCTTGGGCGGTCTACTACTCTGCGTGCATGCCTGATTACTGCGGATTAATGGGTTGCCAAGTCCGGCTATAATACGTTATGTGGTTAAATCTGCGTAAATCTAATTGTCAGTTAACCGTAAAACGATACAATTAATGTCCAGCCGAAGCAATTTATTTCTTCAAAATTTTATCCGCTTTCTTTTTACGTGTTTTCTCTCCTCATCCCCCGTTTCTCCCGCAGAGGTCGGGGATAATGAGTTTTAAAATTTAGATCAAGGATACAGGGCCGGTTTGAACCACTGACCCGAAATTCATTATTAAATTCTCCACCCTACGCTGCACCCATAATTTATTTATTTTACGCATACACACCTATAATTATTATTTATAATTGGACTAGACGGGCCTCAGTTGGCATTGGTCAGCCGCATCCACCGTTACGGACTGGGTAGTATAGTTAGATATCTCTCTGCAGTCCCGGGGGAAACCTAATCCCAGTTTCCCTGACCAGTACGGCTAAACTAACCACGTTTAACATGTGATAATTAACGCCTATGCACCGCGGGTTTTGGTAGAGAAAATTTCACAAAGATTGCACTCCCCGTCTGGGGTGAAAATTATTTTGAAAAACTGTGAGGTAAAAGTTTCGGAAATCTGTCTATGAATTTGATCGAAGAATCGATTTTTCGGTGGGAAGAAAAAAGAAGATTTTTATACTCCCTGACTTTATTTGAGACCACGGAAGAGCGTACTTTTATCAAAAGCGTTGTGACTCGGGTAAGGGCAGGGGGCGGACGCCTGTCACTAATTTATCAAACAGTCTTTCCCAAACCCCTCGGTTCTCTCGTTTCAACTCTAGTTGATGGCGGTTGTGAGAACGCGAAAAAGATTCTACACCCTCGGGGCTTTGTAAGCCTGATCATTGCCGTATCGTGCACATGACGTTCTACACCTACCTCACCGCTGTAAAACGCGATGACAGGAAAAAAAAAAAGAAAATCAGAGAAGTTTAATTTTTTAATCTCTTCGTCGATTATAAAGGCTTTAAATACTCGTGAAAGAAAAAAAAGAAAAAAAAAGAAAATTCTCTCTCTTTTATGTATTTCTTCAATTGAACTGACCATTTAATTTTCTTTCTGTCATCTCGAACTCAGAATTTGAATTCTTCTCCATTTTCATATCTAGACACGAAGAGGCGCTGGAAACTATTCGTCTTTCACCGCGTATTGGCAGCTAGAAATGATTTATGAGATGCATTGGATGATAGAACGGAATCGATCCGAATATTTTGGTAAAATATTTAATCTATCTATCTCTCTCTCTCTCACGGTTCTAGAAAAATTATCTGAATATATGTTGAAATATAAGAAAAATTCTATTCTCCGAGTACCGTACGTAACTCTACGTCTTCTTTAATCATGATATGTGATTCGGTTGCTTGAAAAAGCTACACACATATCAGGCTAAAAGCCACAGCTCGTGATCGTAACCCGTGGAGTTCAATTTCAAGCCCACTTCCCGCAGTGAAATGGAAGAATCAGGTCCAGTATATAAAACGAAACGGTGGAAATTTCACCCTATAGGTTAGAGAAATAACGTGTACCGTTACAGGATATAATATATAGAAACGTTAATTCTATAAGCGATAAATTAACGTTCATTAAAAAAATCTTCAATTATATTTATACACCCTAACTTGATGCGATATTATAACGAAATTAATAATATCACAGAATTCTCCGTACTCCCTTGGTATAATAATAAAATAGTTACTAGGCCAGCATCAGCTGCTTGTCGCAGGATAATCTACAGCAGCAAAACCTGCTCGAGAGAGGGGTAGCAGCAGAATTGGCTTTGTGCCATTCGGGGCACTGCGGATATCAAGGTTCCTGGGCAACGGGTTAGTCACGAGCCAAGGCTGCATACCCGGGGATAAAGTAAATCCCGCAATTCGTTCAACGTTTAGAAATAATAAAAAAAAGCGTATAAATAATAATTACAAGAGTGGTCTAATTCCTCCTAATAAAACAATTTAGCGCTCGGAGTTGATTACTGATATATATTTCCCTCATATCCGAGCCATCAGAGAATTGAAAGGCAACTTGCAGAGAAGTTTGCTTCTATTTGCACGGCTATTCAGGCACGTAGGTGTAGATTAGCGAAATTCAACGAGTGACGATATACGTTGGTGTTTGAAAAAATCGATAGGAAAATCCGTTTATTATAGTAAAACGTGCGCATGTGTGGTGAAGAAAAAAAATTGCGCTGAGTTTATTTCGCAGACGAGTTCACTCGATTCGCCTAGTATACCGGCAGCCTATCTCCTAGATGGGTTGCGACTTGACTGCCCTAAAAGCTCTTGTAAGGGTAACCGCATATGGGTGATAGATTTTTCAGTTAAAATCCCATATTTCTTATATGTTCAGCTGCTGCCCTTTACACAGACACTAAATTCCACGACGATTTTATACGTTGTTATGGAATAGTCTAGTTATGGAATATATTTGAAAGATAGATGAGCCGGAATCCGCTGAACGACTCTTTTTATGGTATAATATGAATCTTAGTACTCGCGGCTGTGCGGGGTAGTTGATGCAGTATTTTTCACTCAGGTAAACTCCCTATATCTATAACACCGTGGCTTTAGAAACGAGCCATTTCTCTCGGTAAGGTTATAAATGATCATCTGAGAGGAGTATTTTCCACAGTATTTACCACCTGGCGATAGATTCTCGGTTATTGGTCGGAGCTCCGCAATGAACGGCGTATTAGAGCCGAAGAAAATTCAAAAGCTGGGTTAAAGTTACGTCCGATGTATACCAGGAGACGAGAATTGGCCGCAGGGATTCAGGATCTCACTTTTTCTCTTCCTCATATCTTTAGAAAATAAGCCTGAATAAAATCGGAGTTTCTACGAATTGAATCGAATCTGAAATACGTGCGTCGAAATGAATGTCCACTTTGAATACATATACGATTTTCGCTAATATGCGTTAGGCTAGGTTAGATTAGCCGCGGTTACATTGCCTTTCGTTTCGTTACCAGGTACCTAGATACCCACCGCTACGTCGAGGCGTTAACGCGATTATATCAAGTCTTGCGGAAACGCGATACGCGCCTTGGTTTCATCTCCCGCGTTGGGAAGGAAGGAAGGAGCGAAAATGAGAGAGACTACGATTCCTCTTCGTATTCGCTGAAGAAAGCTTCCTCGTATGGAACGAGTATACGACACCGTGGATACCAGAAGCTATAGATATACGCGTATAACTCAAAGAGTTATCCACCGACAGCAGAGGTTCGAGTTATTTCAATTTTATTCTCACATCTTTTACAGATTCTTTTCATAATCACCTCGAATTTTCGCGTTTTATATTATTTCCCTTTTTCCTTCTCGCATTTGTCATTAATTTTTCCCTTTTACTAAACGAAATTCTCTCGCGAGATCACCTGCACGATGTGTGTACCACCGGCCCGACGTTTCCCTTGTCAACTCGCAACGAACAACAAAGAGTTCAAAGTTAGATACTTGACAGGGTTTGTTGTAAGAATAAAATATGAAAATTTCTCTCTCATATTTTCGCTCATTCTATTTTAACCCTGGCTAATTCTATCCCCTGCCTTTTGAAATTCCGTTGCGCGCGACGATTTCATAGGTTGGGAAATACGGGAGGAACGCGAACGGCGGGCAAATTGGGGGATAAAAATCGAACTATTTTTAAGACGACAATTTCCCCTCTCGACTGATTCGAAAACTCGAAACTTTCCCATTGTGAAATAGAATACTAGTGCCTCGCGCGGGGGCGTAGAGAAGAAAGAGCCTAGAGAAATACACCAACTCCACCTCGATCCTCCATCCCTCGGCTGTACAATTCGCATTGTTACTAGTCGACTAGTAGTAAATGTTAGAGCGAGAGAGAAGTTCAGCGAGAGAGAGAGGGAGAGAGAGAGCGAGGGCGAGGGTGGTTTTCGTATGCGTGACTACTATTGCGGAGAAGATAAGAGAACCACTCAAATTACTAGGAAGCGAAGCGGAGCGAAGTGAAATGAAGTGAAGTGAAGTGAAGCGGTTGGTGCAGCACACGATCGCTAAAGTCAACACATAGGAAGACACATAGCTATACGACTTATCGATAATAGTTGAAAAGCTCTGGTACAGCTTTGCGGGTACTATAATTCAAGGCATCGCCATCCGTCTATAAGGAGGTTTAATAATCCATCTCCGCGTCCACGTATCCTGGTGTAAAATGTTGGAAGATGAATCAGGCGGAGGGAGAAAATGATGAATTTAATCGGCGACTCGGGGCATTAGAAGAACCACTCTTTGTTAAAAAAGAAATTGCCTCGGTCTTCTCCCCCTTCTCACGTCCTCGTCTTTCCTCCTCCTCGTGTTTTATGATCGTAACTTTCGCTTATTTCAAGTTCTCCCGTGTGAAAAATTGAAAATCGCTGAATGCTCTTAGGGAACGAACGGTCATGATGGCTCGAAGGAAATAAGGGAACGAACGGGCAAAGTCGGTAAAAGCTGGCTCGACTCTAACCCTCGACCCATTCTATACATCTACGGTATATTATACAATTTTCAACAATTTTTTTCACACCTCGTTGATCCCAAACGCCTCGGCGCACAGCCTGAACTCCGACCACCAAAAAAAAATAAAAAATAAATTCAAAAAATGAAGAAGAAGGAAAATAAAATAAAATTGGATATTCCCTATATCTTTCAAGATATATATTCTCATTAATATTCGTATCACAGATTCGCGGTCTTACGAGGTAACGAATATCCGGCCTGCTGGCTGATTATGCTGATTAAATCGAGAGGTGAAACGAGTTACCGACGTCAATGAGGCCGACGCGGGCGGAAATATCAGCTGTTAATTATTGCGATAGCCTTGATAATTGACTGGGTCTCAGCTGCTCGGAACTATTAGTAAGGTTAATCATCCAGATTCTAGAATCCAGATTCCTAGTTCACGCCGCGTTTCCTAGTTGCGCTAATATACCTGTGTCGTAGGCATTTAGTTGATTAGAATTGAGAATTAAGAGGGATGAAAATTGTTTTAAATATATACGAGAGATAGAAACGAAATTCTAACCCCGTATCGCAGGTATAATTGGATAAAAATATATCGATTAGTAAACTCTTCTATTATCACCAGTGATTGTGTTGTTCTCCTAAACGATCTCGCGATATACGTCAAGATTTATTTCCACAGTACGAAACCGAAACGAACCCCGAAACCATCCACGAAGCGAAACAGCCCCTACAAAGGCGACGCAAAAACCGAGTAATTAAACGATCGGAGATTAGGATTAGGGATTAGGGAGTAGGTAATACGCATTTCCATGAAAGAAGATTAATAGTCGCAGCTGGGGAACGCCGAGAATAATTGCCCAAGGTAGGTAGCCGGTATCCAACGATTTCCATAATTTTATACAAAGAAATATGTTCCTCTATTTCCTTTTCTTTTCTCCTTTTTCTCATCTTGTTAGTCCAACGGATTTACGAAAAAGGAGTAAACTCACGAAGCGAAGCACAGAAGACGTCTATTATAGGAGAGAAGAAAAAGAAAAAAAAGAAGAAGTATATTCATATGATGTAGAAAATAAAATAAAATAGATTTGCTGACGTTGGATATCCGCGTACACCCCCAACCCAGTTTTTCCAGAGAACCGTCGCCCCTGGGCAATGGAACATTGCAACGCGAGCGATACCGTGTTATTTCCCCTGTTTGTTCGATATCGCGAACAAGGGGCTGAATATATATGGATAGCAAGGTGCGTGATACTTTGCAAATGATGTCCGCCGTCGACTTTTCACATCGTTTTACATAATACGGTATTTCCCTGCATCCAATTCCTATTTTACTACGTCTTCTAGGTACGATGAAATCGCGCAGTTATTTCTCGAGCGATTTATCATAAGCTATAAGTTATATGCGCTGATTTGCAGTTGATAATTGCAAGGAAAATATAGAAGTCTGACTAATCTTGAAATTGGCATCCCTAATCCTGAATCCTGAATCCTGTCTGAGACGAGCTTGTTTTCCTTTGTTGAAGATGAATTCGTCGAAGCTCCGAGCCCTGACACGGGTGCGTGTTAATCCATTGTAAATTTATACAATTAACCGAGCTACTCTACTCGATACTGCGTAACCGTATGTCTCAGCCTCCTGACCCCGGCACAACAGCTCGGTTAGACGCTTTAAACTCCTTCGTAGAAGACTACGTTTAAGGATAGAAGGCGTACGAGATAGTGAAGAATTTTTAATACGTGGGAATTATATATAGCGAAAGTTAAATGATTTGAGGAAGAAAAAAAAAATCTATCTGCCGAGTGCCGAAACTTATAACGATATTCATATACCTATATACCGCCCGGCTAATACCAATTTCAGATCGTACTAACACGCTCCGCTTCGCCATTTCGCCTGTGAATTTACGGCTGATAAATTTCCTGTCTGGAGAAGAACCCGGAGGAGAAACCGACTTATATTGTAGAAAGAGCCGATAAGCGACGTCCATAAAATGACACGCCAACTGGCGCCTGTAGACATTCCTCAAAACTTTTTCTACCCACTTGCGAGCGAAAGGTAAGATGTAGGTTGGTATCGTACATTTTTCTATTTTCCTTTTTCTGCTTCTTCTTTTTTTTTTTTGTTTTTTCTTTAAACCTCTGACTATAATGATGCGGAAAATATTTCTAAATTGTGGAAAATCCTTGGCAAGTATCAGTGGCTTTCGCCCCTCCGCTGGTTGGTGTGTTGGTAGTTTCCACGTAAATCAATAGCTGGTGCAGTGCGGGCAAACGTGTCCGTATATCACTTTAAACTGAAAATGGATTTTCGGCGTTCCGTAACACATATCGGACAGTTTTGGCAAGCGGTTTAATATAAAATGTAGAAAAAAAGAAAAAGGGAAAAGATCGAGGCGGAAGGAAATAAATAGTCGAAATGGAATATTTTTATGTACATAAAAGCTATACGTTAGAATATCGGAGCAAAGAATTATACTTTTCAATTTTTTTTAAATCACGATACGTATTCTCCGCGCTGGAAACGAATTTTATTTTTATTTTCTTTATTTTTTTTCGAAATTTTGCAGTTCGAAACTGTATAACTGTTTCCCATTTTCTTTTATTATATTATCGCAATAACGGAAGTAACGGTAATTTATTTGAACAAACCGAACAACAAAAGCGGTTTATTTTACTGTCGATACAAACGCGAGTCCGCGAAACACAGTGTGGAACGAGAATAGGTACGTGTCGAAATTCGATGTGCCAAACGACGCAGCACGAGTCGTTTACAAATCCGTGCTGAAAATCTGTATTACGTGTCGTTTAAGCCCTTGGTAATTGATTCGCGCCCTCCACTTGCACTCGAGTTGGAAAAATCGATGGAAATAAACCCTCTCATATTTCACAAATGCCCTCAAACATCGAAATACCAATTTTCACGAAACTATCAATACATTTTTACAGCCAATCTCACATGAATTTAATATATTTTCAATTAACGTGTATCAAAATGAATTCCCAATTTTTGTTTTTTACCCAAAAAAGCGCACATAGTGAAGAACTGCAACGAGGTAAAAAAAAAAATGTAAACGACGAAACGTTCTCTAAGCGGGTAGATTGAAAGTATTAAAAAAATTTCAACTCCGAATTGACTTTTCGTCCGCTTTTCATCCTCCCTCGGTACCCAGACTGTCGAAGGGTCTCTAATTCAAGCCAACGCTATGAATCGATACCCTCCGATGATCGTGGGAGGCCAAAGCCTCAGCTGTAACTAACGGATAACATAATTTGAAGATCGGGGCTACCTACCGCCTTAGCTTCTGCAATCTATTGGCTAGGTGGAAATTCTGGAGTTTGTCGAACTAGCCAGAGAAGAGGAAGGAGAGTGATGATGGTACCCAGTGTGGTTATACCTATAAATTTGATATAGAGGCTAACTTTGCCCCGCACAGTTCCGTGACCAGTGCAGGAGGTAAACTCTGTTTAATCTTTGGCCTAAAGCTGAACTATACCCTAATACCCGCCTACATCGGTGTATGTGACAAGAAAAAGCGTGTCTAGTAGTTTTTAAGACATAGATAGATGAAATATAGATATTTCCAATTATTTATCACAGCTCTTTTTTTCTCCCGAACCCTTCGGTGTCAGGATATATCCGGATTTTCGTACGTCAAGTAAAAACGTCAAAAGAAAAAATAACGGCTCTACCGCTCACGTCAGCTTTCATTTTCGAGTTTCGAGTTAACGGGGTAGAGCAATAGCAGTGGCGGCGAGGTCGGAAAAAGCAGAACTATAAAATTTGAACGATTTTTTGGCAATAGATTAAAAAATAAAACCAAATAAAATAAAAGAAGAAAAACCCCCGAAAAAATCGAGGGGGGAGGGGGGGGGGGGGGGGGGAGGGGGTAAACTTTCCGCGGCTTGAGAGTTCGGTTTTGCGGGAATAAATTTCGGTCGGATTACCGAAGCGTGGTAGATACGGTGCGGGTGCTAAGCTAGCGATTTCCTGCCAACTGGGGCATGCTGGAAAACTCGCCTCCCCTCTCCTCTCCTCTATCCAACTGTCTCCGTCCAACCTTCTATCCCTCGATTCTTTCGCCCTCTGACTCCCTCCTCGAAAAGCTAGGGACTTACGGATCCTCTTTCCCATTACATAACCTTCCGCCAGTCACACAGTGCTGCAGTCGCTGATGCCAGCCAGCAGTATCTATCCACGAGCAAGCTTACTTAGATGCCTTTTTGGCCAACGGCCAGAAATCGGAGAAACGGGAGAGGAAAAATTCTCTTCAAAAAGAAAGAAGGAATAGGAATCGTTTTCTTCTTTTTGTTTTTTTGTTTTTTTGTTTTTTAGGTCAGTTGTCTGAAAAATTGAAAGAAAACCACTTTGAAAAAAATCTCATATACGATTTCGGAGAATTTACAACGTAGAGACAATCTTTGAGAATCGATCTCGTCTCGTCGTCGATGAGGATAGGTAAAATAGTATAATACGAATAAAAACTATAGTTCTGTCAATGGAAGAGTGAAATTTTTTTAATAGACTTTGGAATACGTGTGCAAAATATTTCCAAAAAAAAAAAAAAAAACTCTAGCTAACTAGACTGGAACCGAATTTTATCAATATTTTGAAATAATTATAATTGGATTGTCGATGTCCGGTCCATTTCCCGTATGGATTATTTTACGTTTCTATACTCGTATTTGTACACCGCAGTGCTTCGTGAAAAAGTAAAAAATGAAAAAAAAAAAAAAAGAAGAAAACACAAAATTCTGCGAGAAATAAAAGCGTAACGTACAAAAAAAAAAAAAAAATGTACGAAAAAAAATCAACTTTAAAGCCAACAGTTCGTTCGCAACGGGTTTGGAACAAATTTCATCAGCGAACTGCTTGTCTGACTGCAGCCTGGTAGCATGTGAATGCATGCTGTATACATATCCCGTACAGATATGTGCGGAATACTAGTATCATAGCTCTCCTAGGCTAATGATACATCGCGGAGAGATATCTACGTACATAAAGCACGATGTACCGTTTCTGCCCTACAACTCGCCGTTTTTACCTATTCGGAAAGTTCAACCCGAGCCCAGCTGAGATATACATCGATATTGTATTAAATTAATGCCACGAGTTCCGCTTCTATTTTCCACCCTTTTTTCATTCTCTCTCTCTCTCTCTCTCTCTCTCTCTCTCTCGTTCTCGTCTTATTCCTTTGAGGGAAAATTGGAAAAGAAATTAATATTAATAGCTTCTCTGCTCCGGCGTATAAGACGAGAGAAAAATGAATATCAATGATCGACTCTACCTGACTTGGCTCCACGATCTAATTAGATCAGTCTTAGAGCCGGAGAAGCGATGATGGTGAATTATGGTGAATTATAACAATAAAATAGAGAGAAAGAGAAAATCGAATTTTGTTTTCTTTTTTTTTATTCTCTCTCTCTCTCTCATTTTTGTTTGTTTAAGGTTAATTAATTATTCACGTCAGAGGGTTGACAGCCGAGCGGTATAATGGCTGAACTTAGTTACTTAGATATAGGTGGTTTTAAGCAGATTATAAAACTACTAGTTCAAGTTTCACCGGTGATTTTACTTTCGGGCATAGAGAAGGCGAGATAACGTGTGAGGTTAATTTGATTTTTATCTCTTGTAATATCCGGCTCGTATCCCAGCCAGAGCTCTCTCATCTGGTAATTGCCAAACTTTAAAGGGCTGCGGACACGGCTGATTGGACGTAGGTCGGTTACCATACCCCCCCGCAACTATATGAAAACAAATTTTCATATTTTCGAGTATTAAACCTGACAAAATATCCAAAACTCT